>JBAJHX010000106.1:18585936-18611675 GCA_037176925.1 Amniataba percoides
AGGATTTTCAAAATAAGACAAGCCAGAACAGGAAACAAGACAGACAAAATCAACAGACTTGACGAGACATGACAGTTTGTAGTTTGCCAGATAGTTTATGGGAAATTAATTCAACACAATTATTTAAATGTTGAATATGCACCTGTCAGCAACTTGTATATCATATAAATGATAAAGATTGAGCATCTTGGTCATAATACACTTCCTTTAATTTCATATTTCACTTTTCTGAGGCATCTCCTCATGCAAATTAGTAATTAATTAAATCAGTTAACAAACATGACATTGGGGGGTTTGTGTGATTGCTGGCAGACTGACTTGATGACTTTCCATTGCAGAATTCAGCTTCTTCGCTGACTAGAGGAATTATTTTATCTCGAGGGCTATGAAACATGAAGCATGAGCATCATGTTGACAACAACAACAAAAAAAACATATGAAAAAACATTTCTAACCAAATAAAACACAGCACAATCTTTTATTAAGTCAGCATCTTACAATATTTCAGTGTGTGCTTTGTCATTTTTTACCCCATGTCACTTGAGGTTTGGTCTTTAATTTCATCCCAGCTCATCAGAGTGGATTAAGAAAAGCTACCTATATCTCACAGGGATTTTGTTAACAGTATTTTTTTCATCCCCTTTGTTCATAGATATACACTTCTGCAGCAGTGCTTAAGTTCATAATAACTGAGGAGGTGCTGCCAAACAAAATATAAATCCAATTATTAAAAGAACAGAGGAGTGAGTCAATCATCTGACAGCCCCTTGTCATTGCAGGATAGTGATGTGTTGGCTCTGTGAGCTGACTCATTTAAGTGTAACATATTTGTTAAATATATTAACATTTGTTATATATATATGTGTATACACACACACACACACACACACACACACACACACTTATGTTTGGTCCAGAAATGTTTGGCACTAGGCTAGGTGAGAGTTTTGTGTTGCAGCATACTAGCTAGTCAATAATTATTACAAATGATTCAAGATGAAGGATTTAATATTTACTTCATGTCATTTACAGTTTGTAAGTTCATATAACTTTCCATCAAAACATCAAATGTCTTCTATAAAAGATCTTAATTATGTTCACTGTCATTAAAGAATACAGAGAAACGACATATTCACAGAGAATCACATTCTCACATCAGATTTACTCAGTTATATGCGACTGCATCAGTGGACAGTCCATTGAAAAATTGCTCATTTTTATGTATAGTCTGGTTTGATTGTGCAATGATGCGCAAATCAGCAAATTTAATGTAAATTCTAAACTCGTGTTGTGCAGTCCAACACATCTATAGCTAAAATAAAATTGCACTGAGAGTTGTGTTGCATGTGTGAGTGTGTGTGTGCAGTCGGTGGGAGCAAGAAGGAGAGAAATAGAGAGCATATATTTTTCTACAGTCTCTTGTCAGCCCACATATAAGCAGTGTATGTTTTGTTGCACAGCTGAATGAACCTCCTTTCATTCACCTCAACATTTAATCCTCATCCTTCGTCAAGGACGGCGTTCATCTCACCAACTATACACTCGTTATACTCACCCCTTTGCTGTATTGTTGCCTGACCTTGGAAAAAGGATATGAACTCATTATAGTTTTTGTACTGTCCATCGATTTCTTTGCCTTTTATTCATTTATCATTCCAGACATTAACGTCTATTCTGAGATGCTTCAGCAAATAGTTATTATGCTAATCATTGTGCCAACATAAATCTACAATTAAAGTGCAGTGATGTTTGCTGCCTGACCTTTCTCTTTTCTCAGTTTTCAACAAATATATATCATTAAGCTTTTGCTGTCTTTTCAGATATAGCAAACAATATTATCCACTAATAGCCTCTTTTTTAAAATCACCTGCTTAGGTATAATTTTTTCCAGTCTGCTCTTACTGTACAAAAAAATGTACATTATTACAGCATAGAACAAACACAAACACAGTTACTGGCCAGCGCACCGGCAAACTCCGCATTACTCACGCTCTATTTTTGTTTCTTTCTAGGGTTTTTTAAACGTCTCGGTCATGATTTATTCCTGTTCCATCCAAGCAAAAGCAATTCACAGAGAGTTTTCTCAGTGAAGTACTCATCCACTGTCAGTGTGAAAAATGCTTAATCCCACTCATGGTGCCGCTGCTGTGGCAAATGTTAATTGAGGTTTACTATTAGATTTAACTAAGCTCATCTCAGACAAGTGTCTGAGTGCAGCGACTATTTAAGTCTCTTTTATGATTGACATGTATACATATTCATGACAAATTACTAGAGAGATGCGCACATATTTTCTAACAGAGAGAGAGAGAGAGAGAGAGAGAGAGAGAACGAGACAGTGAATCACACAGGAGAGAGTCATTGTATAACAAACAGAAACGTCTGCGGCAGAGTGAATCTTGGAGCGCACTGTGAAAGTGGGGCACATCCCACTTGGTAGTCCATTATGATTGTGTTTTTTAAAAGCCAAAAAGATTCTTCATTTTTCTTTGTTGACAGGTTTGACATGTATGCTAAACCGGCACTGCAAACACCTCCAGATCAATACAACTGTAGCTTTCACTTGTTGTCCTTGTGAGTAAATTATTCATTCCCTCTGCTCTTCTTTCACATAAAGCCAGTCGTACATGTCAGACGTCCATTTGGACCAGCACCAGGACAGGTGGTGCCTCAGCCACTTTGGCCTTGCGACGCAACAGATGAGTCAGGCTCCTGAAGGACGGGGTGGCGTGGAGGAGGAGTTCTTTGAGACCTGCTCGAAACTCTCGGCGAATCAGGCAGTAGAGCACAGGGTTGAGGCAGCTGTTGGTGTGAGCCAAACACACAGTCAGGGGGAAGGCGTAGGCCTGTACATTGTAGAAAGCCTTGCTGAAGGGCACAAGGTCAAACTTTATGAGCACTCCCCACAGCGTCAGCGCCTGGTTGGGAAGCCAGCACAAAAAGAAGCACAGAACCACGATGACAATGGATTTGGTCACTTTGGAGCGACGTTTCTGCCTGCCCTGCTCGACCTCGGGGCCGGCTGCACCTGTGATGCGCCGGCTGAGGATGAAGCGCAGCAGCAACAGGTAGCAGACGGTGATGATGATCAGAGGAATAAGGAAGCCCAGCAGGACTTTTTGCAGCTGGTACAGACCCAAAAGAAGCTGTGGATCCCAGCTGCCGGACTCTGGAAAGCGCACCAGGCAAAGCTCCTCATCTGACACCTGGATGCTGGTGGAGTAGATGGCATGAGGCAAAGTGGCCAGCAGGGAGACAGCCCAGATGCCCAGGCTGGTCCACTTGGCCCGAGCAGCTGCTGCCCGCCGGCTGTGCATCCTCAGCGCGGAGGAGATGGAGTAATAACGCGCCACACTCATAGCGGTGAGGAAGAATACACTTGCGTACATGTTCATGATGGTGACGGAGCTGATGATTTTGCACATCACCCGGCCAAAAGGCCAGCGGAAGTCCAGGACTGTGTCCACTGCCCAGAAAGGCAACGTGAGAACGAACTGGAGGTCTGTGATAGCCAGTCCCATCACAAAGCAGTTGATGGATGACTGCTTCTGCCTGTAACGAGAGTGCAGCAGATACAGAGCCAGCGAGTTTCCCACCAGCCCGAGTGCGCACACTATAGAATAGACGCAAGCGATCATCACACGCACCACCAGACTGGAGCTGTCTCCTTGATATTCCATGATAGACTCCTTGGTGAGGAGCTGCAGCCAGCAGTGCAGGGACAGGTTGCTGGTGGGTCCTCCGCTACAGTTTCCAGCACTGTCCTCCTGTAGCATCTCCTGCTCGCATGGCTCTGGAGCCAGCGTTTGAACTCCAGTTTCATTCAGCTGCATGGCTGCACTCTCCTGCTCACATAGCACCATGCAAGTTTCACAGCTGTGACTCCCCTGTTCCACCTGTAGTAGGTTATCTCCTTTACAGGTGCTGTCCTCTGCCACGGTGATCCTGCTCTCCTCTCCTCTCCTCTCCTCTCCTCTCTCCACGACTTCCCACACGGCTCTGCGCGCCAGAGCGTTTATAGGATCCACGTGAACGCGCGGAGCTCAGCCGCGCGGTCGACGCACTCTTCCAGCCAGATTATTGGACCGGTGCGATTTCACGCTCTGATAGCCGCAACCACATCAAAGCCTCACAGCATGTCCGTCAGAGGGGAAGCTTAATGTATTTTGACATGATAGCCGCACCTTCTAGATAATCATATTTGTGCCACGCCGCTTTTTGAAAGGGAGCTTTTTTCTTTTTTTGGAGACGTCGGCGCGCGTAAAATATGGAAAGGTGCGAAGAGGACACGATGATTTGCGACTTTGTGTCATCTAGAGTTGCAAGACAATGATCAGGGATACAAATACAAAAAAAGTAAACCTTTTTATCTCTCTCTCTCTCTCTCTCTCTCTCTCTCTCTGAGTGTGTGTGTGTTTAAATATATGTTCATGTATGAGCGTATTTCCATAAATTCTATACATTTCAATGGGATGAAGCGGTTTTGTGCAGTCCCCTGGCTGCTGCAACTTATCAAAGGAAGGAAAAAGGAAACGGGGTCAAGAGCCTCTGTGCAAATCTTAAACACACCATGAAAATAAACCGTTCAGCTTAAAGGAACTGAACACTGAATATAAAGTCTTTATCGCCAATAAAAATAATAATAATAATAACAATAATAATAATCATAATAAAATAAAACAATTATGATAACAATAATGAAGCTAGCACCTTCTCAGTAATAGAAAAACGATTGTAAACATCTGTCCAGTGTTCAGTGTTTAATATTTTATGTTTTTCTACTGAGCTCACATGAAAAAAAACATTCACTTTTATCCCGAGTAAAATCTGTGCGATTAAAAGTCACTGAGGTATTGCGTTTTTCCAAATCATCAAGTTGTTTTATGCATTCAGGAGAGTGAATATTAAAATCTAAGCATAAGGGAGCTAATTACAAACATCCCTCACACACTGATTACTGTTATACTGTGTGCTGGCTGAGGAGTGATTGACTTTGCATCACGCTTGTGATGTGCAACGCTATGATTTACCCTGTGAGAGCTCCTACCTGCCTTTCTGTCCATCCAAATTGTAATAATATGCTTCCTCTGTCATGTGATGTGCTGCAAAGTCACAAACGTCTAATCGAAATTCACTTTCCTTCAGTTCCTGTTGTGTGCCAGCTGGCATCGAGATGTGCTGTGCTACCTGTCGGAGTCGCGGTCATGTCTTCCAACAGGGAAGCCCAGGGAGTAAGCAGTTTTAAACAAAATGGAGTTGTCCGCAGATTCTAAACTACCCTCCAAAGACTTTTTGGGATTGGTTGCCTTGTCTGTAAGTAATCCTTTGCTGTAAGTTTTTTGAGCAAATTAGAAAGACGTCTGGATGAAAAAAAATTCATCTGCACTGTTTTAATCCCTTGCGACCCAGTTCTTGTCATCTTAACAACCCTTAAACCTCCAAATGCGCAGGCACTGACAGCGTGCCTGGTTTTATGTTCTAAGCGTTCAAATCTGTGATGTAGAATAAGTCTGCACAGGCTGCTTACTAAGCACCTGATACTTCACAGGTTGCATACCAAACCACTTTTCCTCTACTCCAAGTTACTCTGCAGCCGTGAAGGACGCCTCACATTAATGCTGTGATTGAAATTTGGATGAAAAACATCAGCAATTGCAAGGGCTGATGGAGAGCATCCTCCTTAGCATATAGAGTCCATTGTGGGGGTGATAAAGTTTATGCTTTCATTCAACACATTGAAATATGAGTTACCTGGTTTGGCCGAACAGAATGAGCCCTCCATATTCCTCAGCAGTGCCGTTTGTATACTGTAAATAGCTTGGCAAAGTTGCCTCTCGAAGCATCAGGGGATAGAAGGTAAATAGGAGAAATTGCTGGGTGAAACTTTATGCAAATTAGTGCAGAATTCACCAAGAAGCTTTATAGTGATTTTCTGAAAATGTATGCATGAAAAAAGTGATGGTGTGGTGGGGTCAAAAAGCCCAATATGGTATGAATAAATCAATAAATGTCTATGAAAGAGAATATCTTTATTATCATCAGTTTCTGGGATGTTGCACATGCTCCATTTGGCACAATGACACCTGAACTGTGGGTGAGAGCCACAGATTTCACACAGTGCTTGCTAATGAGAAAAGTACCTGACCCATGTCATCTGTCAAAGATGACAAACCCTGATGCTTGTAATCCCTGCTAAGACAAGGTCTCAGGTCACACAAACACTTGAGCTTCCACTTTAGTCCAACAGGATCAGGTCATCTTGGGAGTTGTTGTGTAGCCTGGAAAAAAAACACAATAGCAGAGGCTTTATTTATTAAGGGAATAAAGACTGGTCAGCCCAACAGCTTATTATCTCCTAAAATGTTCTTTAGATGAATGAACCAGAAGAAAAACATTCAGAAATCTCTTACAAATAAAGTTATACTAATAATACTATTGACCACATGCCATTGTACTGATATCTGAGCTGTTGAGGGAGCATCATCCAATTGCACTGACTACCTCATGTGAAATGAATCAATGAAAAGCCCTGTGGTAAAAGTGATGCAGTGAGACAAAAAACATTCAACCTTCCTCTTTCTTCTGAAGAGCTCAAGGTCAGATTTTTCCATCCATCCATTTTCTAACCCGCTTCATCCTGCACTCAGGGTCACAGGGGCACTGGAGCCTATCCCAGCTCTCTTAGGGCAAAGGCGCTGTTACACCCTGGACTGGTCGCCAGTCAGTCGCAGGGCCACACAGAAGACGTACAACCATTCGTCTCACATTCACACACTAAGGACAATTTAGAGTTGCCAATTCACCTAATGCATGTCTTTGGATGGTGGGAGGAAGCCGGAGTACATGGAGAGAACCCACGCAGACACAGGGAGAACATGCAAACTCCACACAGAAGGGCCTGCCTCAACCGGGGATCGGTCAGATTTTTCATTCTTGTAAAATCACAGAAACAGCGTTTTGACACGCTCTTGCCAACCTGATCAAACCAATGCCTGATATTTCCCCATGAAGGAGGTAAGAAGCTCCGGCCAGTTCATGGGTGTATGCTCAACCAGGAGTGATGAGCTTCAAAGACATCCAAAAGCACTCTGTGGTAGTCTGATCATGCAAATCAATGAACACAGCGAGTGATCAAACTGTTAAAAAGGCATTGTCAGTGTGACACTGTTTTATGTTGACACCTCAGAATTGGGGATGTTGTTGTCTTTGTTTTTTTATCCAGTGTGACTAAATCATTAAAAATGAGAGAATGATTAGATGACTATGTTTTTAATGCCTGGAGTGCTGATTGTCTTCTTGAATGAATGAACTGTTTATGATCCTGTCCCAGCAGGGATAATTCCAGCAGAATACTGACATATTTTTGATGGCAAAAAAATGTGAATGGCTAACAGTTCAGGTGGCCTCGGGCTCACAGTCGGGATCACCTTGAGAATGATTAGTATTCCAGGGTGGAAAAGGAACAATTTCAGATTGTGGATCTGTTAGGCTAATATTTGGTAGAGGCCTAACTCCGGGGATGCAATTCTTCTGTCAAACATTCATCTGTAATCACACACTTGCACATTCATTTCTGAGTGTTTTCTTAGCCTCAAGTAAACTTCTTTGTTTCTGTCCTTTGTTCAGAACATGGGTGAGATTGCTTTTATTTGTTCTTCACAATGTGCAATTCAATGTAATAATTTAAGAGGAACACACAAGTATTGGTAAACATCAAAATGGAGTACCTGACCTACCTTTAAGTCTTGTCCTTGAGCTCCACGGTTTGTTTCTCCTGCTCATACCTCTCTCTTTAGAGACTGAACTGATATTTATACGTCATGGTAAAGACTGAGGTAAATTGTGTGTGACTTGTGTGTTATTTATTGAGTTTTTTTTTCTTTTCAGTTTTAGTGTCAAATGGAGCCATGAGCTTGAGGGTGACACAGTGACAGGTTAATGAAACTTTCATTTGTTTGCACTCTGTGTGCTTGTGTGTAGAGCGTGTGTTTACTCACCCTCACCACCACCCGTTACACCTCCATCCAAATGCGCCTTCATCATGCTGCGATTTAGCAGGCTGGACTGAGTTGCAACCTGTATTGTTTGTAATGACTCATTTGCCCACTGAAACGCTAAATTCATTTATCAGTGTGCTCTACTTAACAGATAACAGATCTTGAATTGGGCAGTAATTATCCCAAAACACCTTACTTAATTGAGGAGCAAGAAGATTATAACTATGGCAAGAAGTAAAACAAACAAAAAGAAAACATTAAATAAAACGTTTTGCTTCCTGTGAAGCACTATGAACTTTAAAAACAAAGTAATGTAAGTAGCAGAAAGAGTTTTTTTGTTATTGCTCTTTGTTAACAGCATAAAAGATCCATATTCTTTCTGTGTAATTATTTCTTTAAATCTTTTATTTAAGAGTGTACCATTTGTACGTTACGGCTAAATTGCTAAACACCTTAATTAGCTGACTGGGTCCAAAGCTGATTTAAAATTCCTCCCATTCACAGCAAGGTGTCTGCTCTTCTAACATTTTATAATACTCTACCTACAGTTGTGACATAATGATTACAGGCAGACGTAATTGTAATGACTTCCAGGTATCTTCAGACTGTCTGTGCCTTCAGAATGTATTTGAATTTCTCCATCCATGCTGGTGTTTACAGCAACACTTTTTTTAGGCAACCACGCCATGGTAAAAATGTGCTGTGGTTAATTTTCAACTACAGCAAAACAGCAGCACCAACAGTCTGCGAGGAAATATTCTTTAAAATGTTGATATGCTGACGAAATTTCAATCACTGTTGAAACAGTGATTTTATTCATTTGGTAATCATTTGTGTTTGGTTCATCCTTGGAAGTCGTCTGTATGGTCAAGCTCAGTTTGTTTACACAGCTTTCAAAGTTATGATCATTTTTACAGACAAACATCTTAGTTTTCGATTGGTTGTAGGTCTGACTTGTGAAAAACCCTTTAACCACTCTTCAGACAGTTTTATTCCAGCATAGCAAAAAAAAACCCATATGATTAATTTACTTAAAGGACACAAAAAACATTAACTTATGCAGTATTTTTATTTAACTTCATCAGCCTTTTTGGTGAAATTGTCTGCCAGGAGTGGTTTGTAACACACTGTGAGATGTAAAGTAATTAACTTGTGCACAACTGCTATACAATTAGTCTGCTCAATTATAGTTTGTATATACACACACACACTCACACACACACACACACACACACACACAATTTGGACATAGCCTTTGAATATAACCATATCATTCTGTGCAAAGACATTCATTCTTTATCACAAACTAATGGCAACCAGGATATGATTCATTTGTGTAGAGCTGCTCAAATGTCTAATGTCTTCATATAATGCAAGTGTATAAGTCACGCCTCAATCAATCCTGATTCACAAATTAGTCACTCGTAGATTACAATGTCCTTGTTTTAAACAGATTATGCTGGGTGTATGTAAATATATGTCTTAGGAGAATCACCTGAGATGATTTTCACATAACCAGTAAATCTAATGCACACAGAGAGTCATTATCAGACAGTTATCCATGTCGGGGCAATGTCACTCATAAATTCCTGTGTGTGGTGTGTGCCTTGGGCTGAGGTTCCCCCACAAGTGACATTTGGACAGCAGCAGCGTGTATGTTAAAGAAAAGAGAATGACCAGAGGTTCATCTTATTCATTAACAAAATGAACTCATACAGCAAGTACCAACTGAATTTCGTAATAGCTGGAAGAGAGACAACCAGGGTATATGCTGAATTATTTAATACTTTCCTTTCGTTAAAAACAAACAAAAAAGAAAACTGCTGCTGGAGTCTTATTACCCTGACACTTTCTTCAAATGAGCACATCACACCCTACCTAAAAAGCAAGGAAAAGAAAAAGACAAAAGAAGTAAAACATAAAACTTGCATCACTCTCACACTTCTCTGAGGTGCAAAATATCGATTAAGCTCTGAGCTTTCAGGCTCGTGTATGTGGTTAGGTATTTTAATTCCATCTTCATTCCTCTGACACTGGAAAGACAATTTTGTTAATAAGAAAGTTTGGAGGTACTTAAGAATCCAAACAAGTAACTTCATCTGGGTCACCGTCACACCTTGAAAGAAAAGAAAAAGTGCATTTTGAAGATTAAAAAAAGAAGAAGAAGAGGGCTCTTTTTGATAGACACTCAAGTCTTCCCATGTTCCCTTATGGGCAAGGAAACTCAGTGGGAGCTGATCTATGCGGAGAGATCTCCTGGCTCCACTGGGATTTGGTTAATCAAAGCAATGGGTTAAGGTGCTGATTTCAGACGCTGGTGGTCAAGACACTTTCACCCTGATTGGAAACAAGACAGAGTCAAATAAAAGAAGAAGGGAGACTTATGGAGGTCAGAGATCTGGAGACAAGAAGTCCCCCGAGTCAGGAGGACAAAGTTTGTGTTTATAGACATGCGAAATGTGCCTCTTTCTTTTTGTTAAACACTGATATTTTGATTAATTAAGATCTTGTTTGCTTTTGATCAGTGGTTTTACAGAATACACAGTCCCACCCTCTGCAGACAGTTGATACTTATTAGTATGCGAGACAAAAACCACAGCTCAACTATTAATTAATTGAAAAGTGACAATTAATGAGTTTTGTGGTGATTGGAGTAATGAAACCCTTTGGCTTCACGGAATAATTCTCCATTACTCAGAAGTAAAAGAAAGATGACAAGCCAATGTCATGTTAAATGTAATGTTGGGGGCATGTGATTTCATCTTCTGTTAATCCACAGAAGTTAAAACTGTTAACAGCTAAAAATCAACAGCTGCCACCTGGGTCTACTTTATGCGAGAGTTATGCAGGAAACAAACAGGTTACTAAACATTCACCCTGCTGCACTCATTTGGACAGACAACATGAAATGAAAGAGAAAAACAGCTCAAGCCTTTTTTTTTGTTGTATGACTGTGGATTTGGTTAACTCCAGATGACTGCCTGACAGACAATTATTGGCTTTGGTATGTTAGAGAGTTACAGAAAAGCTAACAATATTGGTGTTGGTGTGGTTGTAAAATGCACTTTGGTTGAGACACTGTGAGCAAATGTCACATAAGTGTGTACATTTTCAGTGCTTTCAAGAAATGTCAGCGTAAATCCATGGATTAGGGATGTTGCAATATTTTTTATGAAGGAGAAATTTGTTTTAATGTGAATGATTATTATAATAGAGGATTATTATTATGTTCTGGTGGATTAAAAAAACAAACAAACAAAAAAAACTGAATAATTTCCTCACAGAATCGAATATCCGGTCCTCCCTTGAAGTTTAGTCTAGCTGACCACAGTAAATGTCAACCTGGATAAGTCCGACCTTACTGCAAATGTTAGATGAAATTCTGGCCCAAGTGGCAGTGAGGATAAGAGCCCTTTCATCCCATCACTGTGTGGTCTGCACTGACAAGTCAGACACGGTGAGCTCTGTGGACACAAGCTACAGCCAGTCTTCAACTTCATCATGTCAATTATTGGGCAAGAAGTCTGAGTCATGAGATAAGAGGTCATCTGTTCCACCTTTGGCCCAGTTTTCCCTCTCTGTCACCCATGTTGCCACTCACACCAAAGCCAATTGTACTGGCCATCTTTCCAGGGACTGTCAAGGGGAATATAGAGTCTATTTTCACATATTAAAAATCACAGAGAAAATGAATCCATGGCATCGACAGCTTGTATTTGAGAGAGTTTTTATCTGTGAACGAATCTAAACAAATCCAATCAATACTGCAGCGAAGACATGCTTTCACAATCCTTTAGCATTTTAAAAATTATCTGTCCAGATCAAAACTGTACACATCATCACAGCTCTATTTACCCAGTTTTTGACAGCCGAAAACACAATAATTTACACAGGCATTTTATCACATGCAGAAGGCAAAGGATACACAGTTTATCTTGACAGGCAATTTCAGTGGAAGATTCAAATCCATAATGATATAAAACAGCAACACGTAGAGTAAAGAAAAAAGCATAAAGACTGTATATATATTAAAGGCAAAACTGGAATGATTAAAAGCTAATTTCTGTCAGTGTAAACAGAAGCCCCAGATAACTCCCTGCTCTAACATCAGGAGGAGGACGGTTTGGGGAATTCACCTGGGGATGATTTATTCCTTTCTTTTACATGTCGTCAGCGTGCGGTCGCAGCCTGGCGGAGCGATGGGGATCCAAGGTCAGAGTAGCTATGTGACCAGTGATTGGGTCGATGTGGAAATGACCCATCCTCTCTTCCTGACTGCTGTTCAGAGAGACGGGCTCCAAACTGGGCCGGTCTTCGTTCACTCCCAGCTTTTCCATCAGCGTGCTAATATCTTCCAATCCCCGGTCTCCCGGGAAATGCCGGTGCAGAGGCTCGGCTTCATCCTCGGGGGAGAAGGGGGGGTCAGTGACATGCAGCACACGGGAGGCCTGTAGGTTCTGCAGGGACCGTGACTGGACTGCGTGAGAATGAGATGCAGAGAAGAGATAAACAAGTTCAAGCCTCTGTGGACATGCAGCTCTGCTTATTATTGTGTTTCCTGCAAGACTTTACTTTAATTTCCCCATTTCTAGCATTTAGAAGCAATATATATATATATATAAAAATATCTAAAACCACTATACTAGATTTGTCTTCAGCTGTAAAGGTTTGTTAATGCATGTTTGTTAACTATAACTCCTTCTGTGGGAATAAAAGTGGAGAATGGTGTATAAATAGATTAAAAAATAGTATAGTACAATAATATAGTACAATATAGTAAAACTGATAATATGAAACATGTCCTTATAAGAAATATTATAATTACTGACAAATGCAGGACATTATGAAACACAAAATAATGCAATTATACATTTATTTATAATACATACATTACAGTGTGTCATATAGCATTGAATAAACGCTTGTAAAATGCTTATAAAGTCTGTATTTAGAGTGTTATTGTGTTTTCTATTGTGGCAACATCCTTAAGAAATGTGTGTCAGCGTGCTTGCATGACTGCACACCTTTGTGTATCATGAGCTCATCCAATTCAGAATTAAAGGCATTAAAGACTACACCTCTCAAAAGTTGTAACACAGTCTTCAGCACTCAGGGAAAGCGTGCCATCGATTGCTTTTTCGAGGCTGTCAGACAGCTTATGGTAACAAATTACCCCTTGGTCCTGTGCAAATCCTAATCTTGCTTCCTAATTAAAAATTGACATGTTGGGGGCTCGTGCCAATAAATCTAATAATAAAGTGATAATTAATAGTAATTTATCAGAGGCTGTTGACAGAGCAACGGCTCAATATCCGTAATGATAATACACGGCCCGTGGCTCTCTGTGCAGTGGCTGTAATCTTTAAAGTTTTAAGTCGACAGCAAATCCTCAGACAGGCGGAGCAGGCTGTGAGGCTCTGCAGGTGAGAACCTTTCAAGCAATGGGTGAGACCGTAGTTCTAACAAGCTCCTCAGATGTGACAGAGAGGTGCAGGATTAGCTGGCGGGCGGGCTCACAAAAGCTATTTGGCGCTGAAGGTTACTCACTTCTGACTGGACTGAAATCTCCTTGGCTGACCTTGGTGTCAGAGAAGGGCTTCAGGTTGGGGAACAGGATGAGGGAGAAGGACAGCAGGAGCACCTAAGGGACAGAAAAGAAAACAGTCAGATGGTGGAAAAGCCAAAGAATACTGTTGTTCAGAAAATCTGCAGTTTCCACATTGTTGAATTTCTGAATGCCCAGAGCGTTGAATATCCCCTCTGTGAATATGCTTCCAGGCAGTAATGTTCAGAGAAAGCGGTAATCACTCTCTCGCCATCCTTTTCTTGGGAATTAAAGTAGTCTGTGAGAATCAGACATATTTATAGATTAAAAGTTATTTTTCCCCTCTCATGTTGCTTCAGGTTTTGGGCTCTAGTCCACTGGTATGATTAAAGACAAAATCTCTTCTTTTCAGACAAAGCATTACTTTTTACAGGAGCTACAATTATTGTTGCTATTTGTTTTTCTGTGAAGGCGATTCTGTTTTAACAATGAGTCATATGGAGTGTCTGGGCAGTTGATCTGTGTGCCTGGCACACACACAGAATGTGTCCCTACCAGTACACATGTCCCAGTCTGCGCTGGCTTGTTAGATGAATTCATGACCAGAGCCTGCAGCCTGCGCAACTGTTCCATTAATGACCTGCGGAGGGAATGGGGGAGAAAGGAAAGACAGGGAGAAAAAAAAGAGAGAGGGAGGAAAAACATGACAGACAAAAATAATTGGATTATCAAGGGTTTCAAGGAACAAGGGAGAGAGGCAAGATGATAAAGGCAGTGTCTGAGTGGAGGAAATGTCATAACAAACGTCGCCAGGAGATTACAGAGGAAGGAATGTTGTGCTGTGGGCTTTCTTATTTTTGTCTCTCACATGTTGCATTTCTCCAGCTGGGACACTTTCCTCTGCAGCTCCTGGTTGTGTGCATTGCAGGCAGCCATCCTAAAGGAGATAATACCACAGGAAAATATAATTATCTCACTTATTTGTATACTGGAAAAAACCTATGAATCATACTTTTCATTAAAGCTTCAATAAATATTGAATATATTTTCAAATCAAAGTGAATACAACCTGTTCAGGCTCTGGCGTTTAGGAAATGATTTAAACTTGTAGTTGGTAACCTGTATAAAAATAACCTTTAGCCATATTTGCTGAAACTGTTAATATGTCCGGACAGTGAAAATCAGGCTCCTCTGCCTCCACCTACTGCCTCTAAGGATATTTGTAAAAATCCACTGCACCATCCCCGACCAAAAAAAGAAAAAAAGAAAGAGTAGTGTCGCTGTCAGTGTCGTCAGTGTCAATCCCTGCTCCTGCCCACGCTGCGATTAGCGACCATCCCACATATCTTCAATAGTGGACGCAATGGTGGGCGAAAAACTACTGGACAACCAAGCAATGGTTTGCCAACAACAGCTTACAGAACACAATCAAACAGAGGAAGACCAGTGAAGACAAGCAAGCTCAAAGGAAAGCATTAGACTGAGTGATCTAAGCGAACATCTTTAAAGGAGCATCAGGGTGATTTAAGGTCAGTTTTCACAGGTTGCATCTACTTTGCATTACTGCTACACCATTTCCAAAACATACCTTTCCCACTTGTTCAGCAACTGACTCACCTAAAACTCAAAATTCATTACTGTCCACTGATGATGCAGTAACTCTGACACTAAAATGGATTTCATATCTGTTTGCTTTGACAGCAAATAACAGAGAGAGGCAGTTAATATGGTTTGTGTGGGCTATGACATGTGACAAAGGCCAGAATCAAACCACAGCTACATGGCTCGGCATGCCCCTCAGGATGCCACATTCATGATTTACTCAAATGAGCTGACCTTGCTGGAGGGTACTGCATGAAAACAATCAAATTATTCAGAGTTTGATTTGGAAAAGAGTCAGGCGTGTTGAGTATGTTGTTAATATGCAAAAGCACGCAAAACAATCATCATTTCTTTTATTACTTTTGCCTAAATGAGACTCTCACCTGCTCTCCAGACCGTCGATATACTCCTTCTTCTTCTTCCTGCTCTCCTGGGCGGACTGCTTATTGCGGATCTTTCTTCGTATTTTTTTCAGAATCCTTTCTTCATACTGATTGAGAGGGGTAGGAACGTTTTCATTTTGAGCCTCTGAGAGGTTCACCGAGAGCTGATGTCTGTTTTCATTGTTCACTTATTGATTGTAATTTACCTTTGTGAGAGGTAGCTGGCTGGGCAGAGTCACCCCCTCCTTCGCTAAAAGCTTCTTCTCGTCTTCATTGAGAATCAACTCTTGGATGGACTGCTGGGATGGGTGTGGTGGCTGGCGGTGAGATATGAATACTAATATTTAAAACATAATCACTGCTGTTTGATTAAATTTTCTCTCTACCCCGCAACCTCTTCCTCCTCCTCCCCACATTCTCCCTAGAGCCTCACAAGAAGTATAGTTAAATGAGTGCAGGCTATCAGGCCACCTTCATCACTCTCATTTCACGGCCACCCCAGAGCAATTATGGTGCGAGAACCTAAGTTGCATTCTGCCACTCGCTCCTTCATCGTATTAAGCCGGGCTGTGAAGATGGGATCAATACTCGGAGTGAGTTGAAATCCACACTTCTGCATTCCCTCGAGTTTCAGAGGCACGAAAATATCATTCTGCTTGTGGATATCTTCTGTATTCACTTGATGACCTCCGCTTTTATGAATAATTTCTTTGGGATTTAATCATGATAAACATTACTTAATGTGGCGTGTGGGGCAGCAACAGTAATTACTTCAGAGTTTGAACCTGTCGGGTGGCTGCAGCCTTTCTGTGTGACGTCTACGAAGTCCAAAAGCGTGAGGGTAAAGTTACTGATTACTTGCTTGTGTGTTGATAGTGTGAATGTAAACTTGAATGATTCTCTGTCTCTATGTGTCAGTCATGTGTCGGACTGTTGACCTGGGATGAGCTGCAGCCCCCCCCTCCCCCTACCATCACCACTTAAAGAACAAACTAACTGGTTAATGGAGGGATGGATGGTGTGGAATGAAACTCTTTCTCCACAAAATACAATTTCAATAATCTCATCTGCAAAGTCCACATGCTTTAAAGTGGTCATATCACAATTATCATAAAGGAACTAAGAAACTATGGGAAAATTCAAGAAAAATATTAGCTTCAACAAAGCACTGACTTTCATGTTTTCCTTCTCTCTGCACCAGCATACAATCCTGAATGCTGCTGGGAAGGTTTGCTGCACGCTCAGCAAATCCTTCCCGCAAACAAAAGTTCAAAAATAGGAATCTCACTTGCTATTCTGAAGGCTACATCCCTCGGTGAATCCATGATTTCAGCGAGTGTTAGTCACTCACTTGTTTTCTCCAAAAATGCACACACAAACACACACACCGACTCACACAAAAGGTAAACAGCAGCTCCTGTGTGTGCGTTGAGCAGCCAAAAATACATGCACAAACACACACAAGACACTATAAACCCCGCCTCACCATCACTGTATCAACCCCCCGGCCCCCACCAAAAACTCTCTTAGACTCCCTCCACAGCCAGGATAAACTCACCGGCTCCGGTGTGCCAGACAGTAGCAGATCCTTAACAGTTAGCGGGAAGCCAGAAGACAGCTGTGGCCTGTGTACATCAGAGGGATATTGTGTAATCCTTGTCCTGCCCATTGGGAAGGTGGACTCCCAGCCATCTGCAGCCACACAGACATGAGGGTAAACATAAAGCCAAATCCAAAGATCAGTAAGATATGGTAGTGTCGTCGTTTGGATCATGTGGTAAACAACAATATGAGCAAAAAACATGAGAAATGACATTTGAAGCTTGAGCGTTGCTGACATACAAATGACTGTTTGGTCCTCGACATGAGTGCTTCATCTGCAGCAGTGCCAGCTTCTTTGATTTTTGTTCATATAATCTTGTACACAGTCAAAAACACTGAGGGTTATCCTGTTTTATTATCTGCGATACAGAAAATCCAGGGATTTACGTGCAGGATATAGTGACTGAAATGTCACCCTTATTTTATTATTAAAATATTTTATTATCATTATTATTATTATTATTGTATCATTAATTATTCTCAGCTTGTAACCATGACTAGAAACCCAGAATAAAATTATGATGTTTTTAATTAATAAGCTTAATCAGCCTATGTGATAATTGATTACTGTTCTCAAATGCATTTTTTTTCTCTTCTTCATTCAAATTTTTTTGTTTTGGGCTCTTGGTTAAACAAAGCAAATGTCTGACAACATTTCTTTGGACTCTTGGACTTTTTCATTCAAAATAAATTTGCTGTCATTTTATAGACTAAACTATTGTTTGTACTAAATTGTTTAAATGGCCTATAGATTAAGGAATTGCGAAAATAATAATTATTTGCATCTGGATGTAATACTTTGTCTTAGTATTAATGTTTCATCTTGTGGATTTTTTAACTCACTGAGATCGATGGAGACATTGGCCTCCAGTTTGGCCTTGGTTTGTGGCCTCGTACAGACAAAATGAGCATCCCCGTGGGGGCTCTCGGGGCGCTGCGGGCTGTCCATCTGGTCTGACGGAGGGTCCTCGCTGATCCCGCTGTCACTGGGAGAAGGGGACCAGAGAGGCGAGCCCGACACAGAATCACTTCCGCTCAGAAGGGCATTCAGGAAGTCATTGTCTGCCTGCTCGGGCTGCTGCGTCATCTGCCGGGTGAACAACATAAGTGCTATCATTAATCTGTCTACGCGAGATGACAACATGGCGAGAGATGGGATGTACTTTTAAAGACAAAGAACTACAGAGAATGTCAAGAGGGAACGATACAGTGCACACAAAGCAAACAGCTATTTGTTGCATGTACGAGTAACTCAACAGATCCCATAGTCTCACATACATTTGGGTCCTGGATTGACCAGGTGTGATGGTTGCCATGGTGTCCTGTTTCCTCATGACGGAGGATTCCTTCGTTTTGATCAAACAGCCAGTCAAGCAGTTCAATGCCATCGCAATCCTGAAATGAGATCATGACATTTAATGACAGCATCACTTCTTTCTTGCTTTTAAGAGCAAAGGCAGCGAGTCTATAAAGGATTCATATACCGCTGCAGCTGGGGACCGCTTTTTACTGCCAACCGTTCACCATGATCCTCCCTGAACAGACTGTACTGTACAACATGTTTCACAAGTCTGTCTTTATCTATATCTGTCATTTTCTATGATATTATGTCTTTTAAATACCATTTTAAACCATTTTTCTGTAGATTTAGTATGATTTGAGGTTTTGATTTAGGCTTTTAATTCACCCTAAAGTCTGGACTTTGCTCTACAGGCTTGCCCCAATAACCCATATCTGGCAAGCAATTTAATAAAAATAATAATCCTTGGTTATTTACCTCATCTCGGTAGTGCTCCATGCTTTCCTTGCTTGGGTGGCACACCAAAGAAACACCAGTCCACTGAGATCCAGCCAAAATATCCGCTAGACTTTGTTGTGGAGTGGCTTTGTCTCCGTTCCTAAAGAGTCTCCGCTGTGTCTCTCAGCTCTTCTTCATGGGTCCAAAGTTTAAACTCCAACACACCCAGCCAACTAGCTTGCTTTGCTCCCATTGGCTGTGTGTGTGTCAGTACAGTCTGATTGGTAGCTGAGACTACACACAAGGAACTTCACAAGCTGGTTTATCTAGAGATCTGGAGACAGAGGACAAGAAGTCTCCACTGAGATGTAAAACGCTAGAAAGGTCAAAGTCTGTTGTTTTCTTTTCCTCTTATTTGTTTGATAGCTTATTGACAAAAGGATAGCTCTGACCTCTGGCATATATTCATAACATAATGGACACACAACAGCCAGGTTCTGTAAAACATCAAACACTGTTTTAAGAGATAGCTTAAAATAAGAGCATCTTTACAGATGTGAAAAAGAGCAGTTTATTTAACTGTCACACACACTTACGTGCCTCAGAGCACACTGGTTAATTAATTAATTCATTAATTCATAAAATTCACTTAATTTTCATGTTGGTCATTTACCAAATTAAAGAAATATTCTTAGAATGAGTGGGAATAGTAGAAAGCACCTTTTTAAAAGACTTATCAGCCTCTAAGGAGGATTAAAAATATGAATGTACTATAAAGTAATGGCTGAAAATGTAATTACACAATAACAATTTTTACTTTCTCCTCATATCTATTTGTTTGAGGCTCTAATTTTTTTTTTTTTTGCAGAGGCTTCAAAACACAGAACTCACCTCAACGAGTCCGAAAACAAATGAGTTAATTGTAGAGGAACCCTGAAAGCAAAAATATATCCATATTAAAAGAGCAGTAATAGATAAATGGAAGATACTATGAATTTTCATGTAAGAGTAAAAGTAAGACAAAACAGAGGAGAACGCAACATAGAAAAGGCTACTGAAGTTTTCATGCACAGACTTTACTTGCAGATTTGTCTTCAGTTAGGAAGTAGAAACCAATAGCTATATTTATCATTTTCCTTTTATTGTAATGACAGCTGGACTGGACAATAATCTTAGAGGGTGCAGAGGCTGAAAAAAGGACTTACTAAAACCAAAGGCAGCTTGTTCATGCTGCAGACCTTAAGAATACTGTTTCTTTTTTCCTGTCAATAAGCGTACTTCCCAAAATGCCAACTGTTCCTTTAACTCCTCTAGGCTTCTCCGCAGTCACCACCACAAATGAGACACACTGTAATAGTTTACTTTTCGTGTAAAAATCAGCATCTTTGTGATCTGTGCCTGTGAAGCACAAAATCTGCCAGAACCACCGCTTCTATCCGTTCCACCAAAAGCTCTTACATCCTCAATACCATGCAGAAAGGTAGAATGAGGTCACTGTTTTATCAGTGCTACTGATGTCATGTATTGCATTTGGAGATGGCAATAAGTTTATTTGACTTGGCGGCATGGATGTGCTGTGGGGAAGGATCCCTACTGCAAAAGTGTAGCATAACAAAATAGAGTAGACATATGATAAACATGATAAATAACATGGAGGGAGACCAGCAAGCAACTTGAAGATACAACCTCTGCAGGAAGATAAAACTGTGCGGAGGCTGAGGTGGAGGGGGCTTTTGTGAAGCAGAAGCAGCAAAGCAGAAAAAGTGATTATGAGCCTGAAGGCCTGTAAATAGAGCACCACATCAGTGCGCTGAGGTTTGATGGATATGATAAGCTAGATGTTAGCTGACACAGCACAGAGTTAGCGACTTGCCGGGACTGGTCTATTGGGTTTTTCATAAAAGAAGAATTATGTAATCATTATTGCTTTATTATCTGATAGAAGGAGGTTCCAAAGGGCAGAAGCTCTGTAATGACTCTGCGAGCTGTTGTTGAAAACTTCAGCTCAGCTCTGAATGTCTGTGGAGAGAAATGTTCAGCACAAACACAGAATGAGTGTACAGTAGGGTCATTCCATTGCAGCTCACCTCGGACCTTCATGTCACAGACTTTTTTTAAAATAAATCATGTGAAAACCTTTAATAACTTGCACAGCTATACTCCAATACTTTAAAATAAATTTTTGCTTGTCTTTGTATGTATATTAAGTTGTTTATTTTTCACTAAACAAGGCTGAAATTCATCCAGAACATCCAAGAAAGGATATTTTTACCTCAGTGAAGAAGGATTAATTTTAATTTTGATTCAGTGCAGAATTAATATGTGGCTGAGTCCAAGAAGGACTAGTTTAATTTCCTTGAAACTGTTTTAATTTAAAGTTTTAAAGTGTTAATATTCATGGCTGAAAACAAAGTATAAAGTAATGTAATAATGTAACAAAAATGGAAATACAAATATTGCTCTTGCACTTGAGTACATGTACTTAGTTACCTTCCATCACTGATCTCTGGCTGTTCGTGTGTCTGCACTCCAGGAATCTCACTCATGCTGTGACAAATTTGTCATCCCTCAAAAGGAAGTTCTGGCATTTCTTTAATTTTTACCTCTTTGATTTATGAGTTATCTTGTGCCAGATTTTGAAAACTGTATTTTCAAAATGCTGCATTAATAGTTCAATAGTAGAAAATAAAGACAAATACTGTACACTATCAGGTGCTATTAAATGCTGCGCTTGTTATGTGGCTGCAGTGCCTAGACACCATTCCTGAAAAGTTGATTTTAAAATTTTATACAGATATTCCCGTTTCAGTGACAATGAATCTTAGTCATGTATCTTCATTACTGATGATCTTCTGTCTTGTTATTCAGCATCACCAGCAAGACAAAATTTAGTCATTTGTGACTAAATGCCTGCTAAACTATACTCTCATCAACATGTTTGCAATGTCACTGTCATTAGCACCTCTTCTGTACTGTACGTCACACATTATGCCTTAATAAAGTTATACATTAATTATACTGTGCAAATACTAACCAAACAATACATTAAGTCTTTTAGTACAAATTAAAAGTGTTTCACCTCAATGATTTCTTCCTGCCTGACTGTGGCCTTGTTAGGGCGGCATGTTCCCATTCATTCCTGCAGTTTCTGGTACTTTATGCAGTAATGTTGTTTTCCTCAACGATGACAATCAGGAAATTATGTCGTTGACGAGACGGTGACGAGTCGTGAGTTTTTGTTCAGGACTCGAGACTGGACAAAAATGTTTGTGTGCGGCACACCCGGGTCGGCCAAGTTGGCACAACCACGAGAAAAACTGTAATTATCCAATCAAATGAGTGAAATAGCAGTTATTGCCAAGAAAGCGTCAATGCTCTGTGCTGATTGGCTAATAGTCAGAGTGGGCGGGCCTGGAGAACAGGTGGTTTCCATGGCGCCGATCCTGAGTCAGTTTTTCTTCAGTAAAGTCAAAGTTAAAAACAGAGGGATTCATTTGTACCTGAGAAATATACAGAAAAAGCGAGCAAAAAAAAGCGAATATGCAGCGGAAAATGGCCAAACAACTCTGCGGGACTGCCAGAGAAAAGAAGAAAAAGGAAAAGGCACAATAAAAAAGCGTACCGCCGATAAAAAAAAAAAAAAAAGAGACGGAGGATGTTAGCTAGTGTTAACTTAGCGCCAGTTAGCTAGTTAGCATAACACGTCAAGCTACCTGCCTGGGCTCGGTGAACAAAAAGAAGAAAATGACAACACAGAAGGAGAAGGAAGGGTTGAACAGCACTTCTAAAGGTGCGCATAATTTGATAATGTGTCTGTGCACTGAGAATTGTTTACTGTTGTGACTGTGTTTTGCTGCATATTTTGTGGATGAGTTTATTTGATATGATGTTTGCATACCGTGTGTTGCATCAGAGTGGGAGGATGCTGTTGAGTTTGTTTGGGTTTGTTTGTCAAGTTCATGATGTTTTGGCCTCTGCAGTTCGGTGTGAAGCTTTCTAGTGTACTTAGTGAGCCTTATTTAATAACCTGCATTCAGATGTGCTGTGTGATTACCAAAGACTGGCACTCTTGAAAGTCTATACTGGGTCTGGCGGGCTGTAAAAACTGCTAACTCTAGTCTAGTCACACACTGCCCTGCATGATATGTGTTGTCTTGCAGACAGGTACTGATGGCATTGTTGGTCTGTTGAACTGTACAGACACACCTGCTCAGCTGAACTGGTTATTCAGACATTGACTAACAGGGGTGTGATTGTGGTCTGGTGGACTGGGGCTATGATGATCTATGGACATACTTTAAATAGAATCCATCAGAAAGAATTTAAGCAGAATGCATTGTAGAGGGAGACGGTGGTAAATGTGGCCACAAACTAGTAAATATCGAGATAAACGGTTTTGGTCCAACAGCAATGAAGTACAGTACTGCAGCATTGCATCTCTATCAATGTGAGAGTCTAGGCTAGAGCTTTCAGTCTGGTAAGGAATCTAGTCATTATACAAAAGGTTATGGTCGTCTTTTTTTAATAAATTGCAACACTTGATACAACCTGTCAACCATGATTCCAATTTCCAATACTTAGCAAGCATTTTCATCCCAAAAGACTAAAACTAAGACTAAATCTAAAATGTCTGCCAAAAACAACACTGGTATGCAGCAAGGGAAAACGGACACAGTAAAAAAGAAGCAAAAACAATATGATTCCAGTTGATGCTCACTAGCATGAATCCAAAACACAGATTTTTATCATGCTGAATAAAAGGTATCCAATATAACAAGCTCTCATTTTGCTTGTTAGGTCCCTCTTTTGTTGAGCTGGGATGCATACTGTACTGCCCATGCTTTCACCTGTGCCTCAGGAGAGACTGAATTCAAACTATAAGGTCAGCAGTCTGACAGCACTGTGAAATATTAATTTGAAGGTGTCTAGAGGGATGCGCTCAGGCCTTGACTCACTGTTACTACAACACCTATTTTTTTTTATTCATGTACTGTATGTCAGACCATTCAAATCTCAATTCCTAAAGGGTATTTTTTTAAGTAATGTATAGTTGCCATCCTTGTGGAGGGATAAGAGCCCTGCAGGGAAAATAAAAATGAGATATGCGTAATAAATATACTGGATAGACGCACTACCTGTTGTTGTTGTTGTTGATGAGTTTATGTGACATTTGACAGAGCACCATTAATTCCCCATTTGAACGCTAATCTCTGCTGTGTTTCATATTACAGAAATCTGAAATGAAGGTCAGGTGACAACGCGCTCCTAATTGAGAGTCGTGGGGGTAGATATGTTAATGAGAAAAACAACACTGTACTGAGATGTACAGATGTTGAAGACCAAATGCCAATCATTACAGTAAATGCCAGTCTGACAAGAGCTCTAACACTGCAAGACCTCTCAGGTGGCATGCATAATTTTAAAGAGAAAATCCTTTAAAACCCTGAAAAAGAACTAATGTGAACCCCTATGTTAATATGGGATATAATCTGGTTGTGACACTATAGATTGGTTGACAGATGTGACATTTGTTGGCTTTGTTTATTTAAAACATGTTCTTCATGCATGGATATTGTAATTGGTCTGCTGGCATCTTGTGATAAATAGCATCTACTTTTATGCAGGACTTAAATATGTGTGTTTTAGAAATGCAGATTTCAATTGGTACATGTTACACAGTTAGTGAAGTGTTGCGTTACTTCAATCATGGTGATTTTTTATTTCGGTTTAAAACCAATAAACAAGCGTTTATTTGTACTGTCTTTTATTCTAAAAGAGATCTTGAGGTAGCATTTGTCTTTTGCATACACCTGTACATATGTATTTGTCAATACCTTGCTGTGCATTTGTGTCATCTTGAGGCTTCTTTTTAACCTAAGTACTTAAACATATAAAAACTGTTCTTTTCACCACAGAGGCAGCTAATACTGCATCTACCAAGAATACAAAGTACCACACAAGGTCTAGCTCTGAGAGACTATTAGCATATCAGACCTGAAATGTGACAATAGGCTCATTTGCATAAGCTCTCTTGTGTGAGTTAAGGTCGACATCAAGGCTGTATGAAAAAACTCTGATCTGATCTGAGATCTGTGTGATGACATCTTCCATTGTTAGAGGCTTGATACACTGGGAGAAGGAAGTAAAGGAACATTTTTGATACAACAGAAAAAAGCAGCTGCAGGTATGACTCAAACAAAGTTTCTCTGACCTTAAGGTCAGCAGTACTTGCCAGTGGCACTGAATAGATTAGTTTATTGTTTGATCACCAGGTTCAACCATTTATCATGTGAAGGTAACAAACTTTTGCTTCTTTAAGCTTTTGAATTATTAATATTTGCTGACTTTTCCCACTTTCTCTGGTATAATGTCTGTTAACTTGTTTCTTCTGAGCTTTCCTATTTGTTCCACAAAATGAACACTTATATTATTGCTTGGGTCTGGTAATTAGTGATGGTGATTTGTCCTAATATTATTGAAAGTTATTCTCACATTATTGAAGTCCAAAACATTGACACAATAAGAACAAATATGATGAGCATTATTCCAAAAAAAGGATTATTTTGCTGGTCCTCATCAGTATATTCAGTGAGATATAGTCACTGTGAAAATGTTTAATGTGAAATTAAAATGAGTGAAGTGAAAGAAGGCCTCTGTGAGAGGTTACATGTGCATGTAAGTGTTAGTGATTTTAAACAGTGAGGTCGGCTGGGACTTAAGCTCTGTAACACATTTTGTTAGAAAGAAGCACTTTTTTTCCCACAAAAGCCAATTTACAGCCTCATGCTTGTCTTCATGGGAACACAGGTGCTTCATTTATACTAGTTAACCATACCGAGCACGCTTGTTTTTGACAGAAAGTCAGTGCAGTT
>JBAJHX010000106.1:18611775-18625607 GCA_037176925.1 Amniataba percoides
ACGCGCACCGACACAAGGTTTCGCTCTGTGAGCTCGACACACGCGCCGACGCATCGGTGTTGCCGGACCCATCACTAATGGGAACACAGGTGCTTCATTTATACTAGTTAACCATACCGAGCACGCTTGTTTTTGACAGAAAGTCAGTGCAGTTTTTCTGGGATATGTGTCATGCAAACACAACTGGGCCGCTAGTTTCATGGCATTAAACAGTATCTGTCCAAACAATCAACATTGAGGGTATCAGCGAAGTTCGCAGCAGCAACGAATGTCGAAGCTACCAAGAAATACTATGCTGATCGTGTGGTCTCCATACTGGCCATATAAACTGCTGATAACACAAAACCTATCGCAGTTTATAGCTCATCAGTAAAGTCTCAGTTCATCATTGAGATGCATCAGCTATTACCTGAGCACAGACAGATCCAGCACAGTAATTATCATCTTGAACATAAGGAGATAAAGAGACTTACATTGTGTTTTGGAAGTGGCTTATTTATTAAACTCCATTTCTTGACCCTGAAATGAAAATGTGCAACATTGTTCGTAATCAGACAGACTTTGATAGAGGAATTTAGTTGGATTTCATTTTTAGGTACAGTGCTTTAGGGTATGTTCTACCTGTGTGCGCATTTCCTCTGGGTGAGTCAGGTCAGGTGAATGTGAAACAAAAACCAGCCCCTGTGGGTGTGAATGTGAGTGTGAATGTGATTGTCTGTTTATGTTTGCCCCGTGTGGCCAGTGTGTGCTGCAGCCCTCTGTGACCTCAAGCAGGAGTAACGGGGCAGAAAATGATAAACGGACAGGGTATTCGGAAGTTATCATTTCGAGCCCTATGTGATATTAACCATGATCTTCCTTAAATGTTCAATGTTCATTAATTGTACACATTTGTGGCTGTAACTTGCGAGCAGACGATTAGCAAATCAAAATGCTCAAAAGTCATGAGCTTTCATTTAAGCCTCTCTCTTTTCCGGCCACAAGCGGCATGGCATCTCAAAGCATCTGAGTGCCACTGGGATATCTTTTGGATTTAAATATAGGGGGCTTTATTATTGATGTGTTAAAATCCCAGGTTCTGCAGGACTCATCAGAACTATGTTAGTAAATACTTGGACCTGTTTGAAAGAAACCTACTTATGAGACTCTTTCAGCTAATTTACTATGGTTCACTGGTCAGGGTGGTTGCCTCCATTATGCAGAGACAATGTGATTGTGTTCTGCCAAGTGAAAAATGGGTTATGTAGGGACTGGTGAAGAGGGTCTTCTAGAAAGCTAAAACACTCAATGGAGATGGAAGATCAAACCAAAGCTAGGAGGTGAGTGGATATTAGACCTCCACTCCAGTGGTATGTTCATGTTGCTCTATATGATAAAAGAATAAGTTGTATAGATGGTCTTGATTTTCTTCTTCTCTTCCATTCTTTTCTTACTAGCTTAGCCATATAAGAAAAAGATACAACACATAGATCATTTTAAATGATTGCTATGAAGTGCAGTAAACAACAGACTGCAAAGACATTCAGTTCTCTTCTCTACAGATAATCACCTGATTGGATAATTTCTGTCTTGATCAGGGGAACAGTATTAGCTTTTTCTTTGTCACTAATAATCATTTATGTGCTGAAACAGTGTTGACTTCAATAATGACGGTCAGTGAGAAGACTTTACATGTCTTTTCTGAATTGTATGAGCAGAATTGTTTGTCTGTCTTGCATAGGCTGCACAGACAGATCCGTTCAGTTCTGTTTATCAGTACTGTACCCCATAGCTATATCATGTATATTTTCCTGTCTTCTGAGGTTCCCAGTTGTTATTCTCTTGTCCAACATAACCTGCTTTTCTTCCGCCAGACCTAAATTTAAGTAAGAAAGTATGTTATATGTGTTAATTCAGATGAAATTACATGGTACAACTTGTGGAAAGTTACTCTGTAAATAGAAAAGAATTACACAGTAAATTGGAATGTTATAAAGTGTTAACAAAATCACAGTGCAGCTTTAAGTAGCCTGGCATTATGGTCGAAAACAGTTTCTGTTAGTAATACAATTTCGGACCATGAGCAGGGGTGTCCGATAACATTAATGATTTCCAGTTTTATTTATCTGTACTAGTGAGCAAAGTCAGTGAGCCAGCATGCACAACAGTGAGCCAAAGTGGCTTTTACTAAATAGAATCCGGCTATTATTGATGCTGCACCTAAGTATTGCACTTTGAGAAAGGTGTCGGCTGTTTTCTTTACTTCTGCGTGTGTTCCTATTTGTTCAAAGACGTGCGCTGGATCACAGGCCTTTTCATGTATGTGATGGAGTTGATCTTTGGGCACATCACACAAAATTGTTCCCACCTCTCTTGTGTGCATTGATGCTTTGCTGGCATTAAATCTGAAGACACTGACTACTGAGTGAAAATGTTGAAACATGTTGCTCCACACTATTTTCAGCTTCCAGGGTGGTCAGTTTATCAGAGTTCAAGCCTTATCCTAACAGCCTTACAAGTTTTTTTTCTGTTAACTTGCATATTATCTACCACTTTTAATGTGACAGTCGCATAGCAACTGTGTGGTAGTGTTTTTGAATGACATCTAAAGGTCTTTTGAATGAATTATTTGCCATCTTTGTATTATTCGCAACCAAAACGGACGCCCGTCTTTTTGCTGTATGTACCTCCTATAAGGAAAGGAGAATTATTTGACATTTCTTGTAACCTCAAGTGTTTTTAACAGCAACTCTGTTTCAGAAAAAAACTGTGACTGAAGTTATATAGCAGCTTCAAACACTGCATCTTGCAGAGGAAGGCTCTGCCCCATGCAGAGAGACGTCCTTGCTTATGGCTGGCCCGCAAACATGCTGCAGGGACTTCTTCTCCCATCTCTACGGGAATGTCTGTAAATCAACCCTGGCAGAGCTTAAGGGGCTCTGCTCAAGAGAATACCAGGTTGATTTGCTGTCTTGTCAGGATGATTGGCTCATGTAACATTCAAACTGGATTTTTATTGCAGTCTCTTATTTTATGTGATATATTTCCATGCAATGTGTAGACTGTGGCACATTTTCATATTGTATAATTGAAGATAATGTTGTTGTGCCCAGGAAACACAACTCTACATCCACAGTGTGCTGTATTTAGAATTTTGTTGCATACCTGTTATGCAGTATCTGCACCATGTTGTTAAAGTGAAATGCATTCCTTGTCTACAGTGAGTGAAAAACACTCCTACCTGCGACACATCACCCTCAAATTCACAACATGTTTGCAGCTGCCTCCTACTGAGTCTCCCATCACTTTCTGTGTCGGCTCTTCTAATATTTTGCCTTCCTCATCGATGTCAATTGTGATGGACAAACACCTCTTCATGTAATGCATCTGAGAAACTGCATTCAGTTGCATATGTTATTGCAGTACAATCAAAACTTTTAATGCAGCATTACGAGTTGTCACTTGTGAAATGAACGTAACCATGAATTTTTCCATCTACAAGCAAAGTGAAAAATATGTTTCATTGGGATTTGGCAGTGGTTTAAGCTGAATGAACGTGGTATTCTTATATAAACAACAATTAACTTAGCAGAGGCAACACAACAACACCTCATTCTGTGGTAAACAGTAAAAGGTGAAATATAGCAGAAGAACTGTAGACATCACTGGAGATGACATCACTGGAACAAAGTAAATTTCACCTTCAATTTACATGCTCACTCGTTTTTTCCTCTCTTTCAGGAAAGATGGAGTCTGCAACCCACCAATCCCAGCAAAGCAAGGTCAGACATATTAGATGCATTATATTCTGACTGAATGATAAAAGTTAAAGTTTGTGAATCTTTTACTATGAAACAGAAATGGAAATGACCTTTTTTAAAAATGTTTCTTACTTTGAATGGGGAAAGTTGAAGAGACATCAGTCGGCTCTTTGTCTGTGTTCGCTCTTTCAGCGGTTTATGCTTTCACCTGGTTATTGATGGGTAGACATCAAGATATATCAGTGGGTTAAAGTGGGAGGATGAAACAGAAAGGTCACATGCTGTTTTCTGTTGTGTCATTCTCTCTGAGTGGTTTATCTCCGATAACATTTTGTGCTTTCTCAATATCTTTCATACATACTTATTTATCAAACGGCCACTGTATTTATATGTTATTCATACAGGAATGATAATGATCACGAATGTGTTTCTTTGAATCGCTCACATATCGAATAGAAATGATGAAAGCTGAAAAAAACAAGCTGTCAGATATTGACATATGTGTGGGAGGAGTGTTTGGGGCACCTTCCACCAGTGTCTCCTTGAGGCCTCAACACAGCAGCTGTTCAGTGGCCCTGAAAAAGCCTCATCTCAGCATGCCCAAACTCGACAGAGCCAAACACGCTGCACAACTGTTTTCAAATACACTTTTACCTCAGTATAGGTCCTCCAATAGATGTACTTTGGTATTGTGGTTTTCCGCAACAGTTGATTTTGGTAACACACCATAAAGTTGTGCAGAAGCCTCATCTGCATAAGGAGAGATAACCAGCCGACTGAGGAGGCCAAATATCCAGAGCTATCTGCTAAGCACTGCTTGGTTGGCTGGCAGTGTTTGTAAGAGAATGATTTCTGTCGATATGGATTATTAAAAGCAAATGTGATATTTAAGATGGAGCTTTAGGGGAACTGGCAATAATTTATTACTGATTAGTCATTTTTTCGACATGGATGTCCTTATGTGACTGGTGGGATTGGAAAGGAAATCTCAGTGGAACACAGCTTCCATCTGGTGGTTAGAAAATGTAAGTACAAATTAATCTTCTGCTCCCGGATATTTTCTCCCATACTGTTATGTTGTAGTGGTGGCTGTAGAGCAGTGCAAGTAACCCACACAATCAAAATAGCATCATGAAAAGCCCTCTCTTTTAATCAAAATGGTCTCTAAAGATGCAGAGTAAAATTGGAACATTATGGTGTAATGTAATGGTGGGGATGAATGTATGTTTATTGCTGTTTGTACTGCTCACAGAAAAAGAGGATTTTGCTGTAGGAACTTGGATAACTTTGACCACTGAATATTCTGCATCTTGTTTGTCAATATTGTAAGGATATGATTGGATGTATGATAGGAAAGACAAATGTTGGCATTACAAAATGGACATGATTGAGCCTGGGATGCGGGCAGGGACAACAAAGGAGTCTGAACACCATGTAGTCGGTTGATATGATGATGTTTTTCTGGAGATAACTGTATTAATACTAAAACAGCAGCAGTCCAAACAATCTTGAAATTGAGGAAGTTGGAGAGGCTACTCAGATCACAGCAGTGGCTTTGATTAGCAAGAAAGACAAGATTGCGCCACAGGTTAGAACATTTCTCTCTCATACCACAGTACTGCCATGAACACAGTGGGTGATGGGGTTCTGTTAGGGCATGTTTTTGCATGATAAAATTAATCTTCAATATGTCCAAATTGGTTCATTATTTCCAATCATTCCTGCCCTTCTCTTATCGTGCAAGTCATGTAATGCTCAGCATGAGATCTGCGGCAGGAGAAAATTGTCTGCTTCACGGCCATCCGTGGTCTGAAAGCAACCTGCTCAGTGGGAGGAAGCCTCATCCTGGATTTCAGTCCGCACAAAGCTGAGCCAAATTAGCAGAGGAAGAAGAGGGAGAAGAACTCAGATCTTTTACTAAAGTTAAAGTAGCCACAGGGTATTAATGTTTTGTTATAAGTAAAAGAAATGCTTTCAGAATGATACTGTGGGCCTATAAAGTCTAAAAGGTTATTGAATTATTTTTGCAGTAAAAATTAATACTTATCGTGGGACCATAATTAATGATGTATCAGTATAATGATGCTGCTGGTAAAGGTTGAGCCAATTCAAATGACTTTATATCCTGCTGGGTATCTTTTGGATTCCCCTAATAAAGTTTTATTTTATCTCTACATATGATAATGCAAGGTGATTATACAGCATAAGTGATTGTACTGGAGTAAGATATGAAAAGTTGAAAGTTGCATGAAATGCAGTTATTCAAAGTACAAGTACCTCAAAATTGCATATAAGAGTAGTACTTGGGTAAATGCACTTAGTTGCTTTCCAACCTTAGCAAATCACCTAGCTGCCAAAACTCTGCCACAATCAAGCAATAATTAATGTAGGCCAGAATAACAGGAATTTTAAGAAATGTTCAAAAGGTTTATCCTGTAATGCTAAGTGATTATCAGATGTGTTAGGTTGTATTTGGGAAATTTTTTTTTGGGAGAGGCATTTTGAATTCCTCTGGTGCAGTTCAAGCCTGAGATTTCCATAAAAAATATTTTGTTTAGTCTGGGTGAAGCAAGGTTGATGTAATCATAGTTTAGAACATTGAGCTCCAGATGCAACAGCAAGTTCACTTTTCCCTCACTCCTAATGAATACACCATGCTCTAATTGGAATTAAAAATACAAGATTGGGTTGTTGAAACGCTTGAGTAGTTTATGTGATTTTAAATTTTCTTCTCCTGATTATTTACACTCTACAAAGAAAGAATTTACAGGATTTAAAACCATTTCTGGATGTGAAATTCCATCAGGACAAAATCAAAGTGGAATTTTTGTTTATTTTCTGGATCACATTCAGCAGAGCCTGTTCCTTTAATGGTCGCACAAGGGCCAACATCAGGAAAGACATGTTGGTGTTCTTTAGTGGAAAAGCTCTGATCGATATGGGAGAGCTCCACGCCGCTTTCAGCCCGCGGACCTCAGGCCTTGAGAGACAGGTGCAGCGGACTAACTCCAGAGTTCAGCCTGCTCTTATCACATCTCATCAGCTTGTTCAGTCAGCGGTCCATAAAACCGTCTCCAGTGTGACGAGCCATCATCACATCACACTCTAATTTTCTTGAACAACACCTTACAGTTGAACGAGCGTGCTTTGCAATGCATAACCGGAGTGCAATGGCGAATTAGGCGCCAGGGGACACCTCTAACTCTTACCGCTTATTATACCACAACTGCACTTTCAGAACTTCACCATGCCAGCCCAAGCAGAGAAGAAGCTTCCCCTTAACAGCGAAGTGTTGCACATTTTATTTTTGTCAAGTTCTTTGTTCACTCGCCGACTTCAGCTTCTAACTAGATGGCATATGGCACGTTAAATTGCACGCTCACATTCACCGTGTGGCGTCGGCGCCTATGTGCATTGCTGTGTTTGCACAATATGCAAGTGAGCTACCGGATGTGGAGAATAATGTTGAATTTGGGTAATTAGGAAGTGTGTGTGTCTGCCTGCCTGTCTTGGCTGTACGTCTACAAGTGCACACAGAATGCAAAATGACTCCCCTAGCTGCCTTTGTCTCCCTCTGGGCCTTCCAGACTTCCCAAGCTGAACAGATCAAGCCAGGCTGCCTCCCTCTCAGGGTCCAGACTGGTTAACAAGCAGCAGAATAAACGCCAGCCAGTTAAATTGTATGTAACTTTTTAGTTCGCACTAATAGTGTGACCTTTATTGATTTCTTGTCTCTGCCTTCAGCTTGGCGAAACACTAATGGCATTGGTCAATAGAAAAACCATGAAGTGGAAGTTCTCAATACCCCTCCCCCTGTGCTGACCACATCCCTAAAAATAGCCACTCAACCTCCCTCAGAGCCTGGTGAGCCAGTGCCATGACAGCTCAGTGCTCTTATTCAATATGGGCAGCAATGCTTCCCCTGTTTGTTTCCTCACTACAGATGTAAGAGCGCTAACATGCTGAGCCATCCGCCAAACCCATCTACTTTGACTCCTGTCCCCGCCAACTCCCATTCAGACGGCCAGCCACACTGGGCGAGTACCCTGCCTCTTTTAATCAATACATTCATAACGCGATGGACGAAGCACAAAATAACACCGCGACTTGGCCGCGCAAATCGAAAACAAACAGCAAACTTTTCAGGCAACTGCATCTTGCGTGGCACTCGGGGGCCCAGCGCTTCAAAGAATTACTTTCACATTTCAAAAGAACAAGTTTACAATAAAAAAAACGCCCTGTTGTCTGTGTAGCTGCCACCCACTGTTTTATTGACCGGTAATGTCAATGTGTATCCCCGCCTGCTCATGTCTTTCCCTCTACACTTGCACTTATTGAGCTTCGCAGAGAGAAATATTATGAGCAGAGTTCAATAGAGCTGAAATGATCCCCACTTCCCTCCCAGTGAAAACAACCATCTGCTCTGGACGGTCCCTGTCTTTCTCAAAACTTCTCAGCCCTGAACTTTGTTGACCAATCTGTTTCTGCTGCATGCCAAGGCCCTTTGGACGCGAGCCTTTCCTCGCTTCGCAGGTATGCAGCCGAAGAGCCGAGCAGCGGAGGCAGCTGAGGGCGATTCTCTCACACAGTGATGCAGTCATTCGTAAGTCAAAGTTCTGGGAGCGGGACCCCCGTGGTGCTGCTCCTCCACAGGATGAGAAGCAGCAGCAGCCAGCAGCGGTATTGATTCACTTCGCAGCCTTGAGCCTGCTGTCACAGACTGTATATATCACTTTATTTAATCCACTGTTAAATAGGCTGTAATTAGAAATCTGTCCAGGGGATGTGTTTTAGTTAAAAGGTGGTTTGTGGCTAAGTTGCAAGTCAAAGTACGCTGCCTGTTGGGCATTGGTTTTGTCTGTGTCGTTCCCCCTTTCAGTAACAGCGAAATGAGAGTTTTATTTTGATGATGGATTTGGATCTGGATGCTATTGACAGTGTCTGCGAAGAGACGGCAAATGATGCAAATAAGCCCTCTCTGGGGGGATTAGCCTGCTTGCTATTTGAAAAGTACTTACAGTAAGTCTCCTAATTGTGGTTAATGTTTGCAGGTCCCATGACTCAATCTAATGACAGATAGATGATAGCAATACCATTTACTTAGAAATAAGACTTGTCACTTGCAGTAGCATTTGCTGTGCAACATACGTGGTCACATACATCAGTGGTAATAGAAGTACATACCAGCTTGGATTGCATTTTTTCATTTTCATTCCACCACTATGAGTATGTAATTTACAGACGTATATATGAAGTTTCAAGATTTTTTTCAAAAAGTTATGCGGTGCAGACTTAATGAATTGTGTCTCTTCAAGGTAAGATAGGACCCCTTATACATTATATTGTTGTGTTCTTCAAAACTTTCAGACAAAATCATGGCAATGACAAAACTGTTGAACTCCAGGAGAGGGTGCAAAAAGCCTTGTATTGATCACTCTCCTTTCTTCTTTTCAAAGCCACATCTGAGCAGTCTGTGACTCATGCTTTGAATTGAACACACTGGTAAGCTTTATATAATAACTGAATATCATTTATTTAGAATTTAAATTTATTGTTGAGTTTTGACACCCACATGCTAGTTTTTAAATCAGAGACATGGGAAAGGATGGATTGCTACTCGTAGACCTGCTCAGTGTTTTGTGTTCAGGAGGAGCTGGAGAAAATGTAACTGGGGACGCTCTACCACAGTTGAGGTGCACTGTTTTAACTCTGAGACTTTTCACTTATCTCCTCCACATTTCAAAGAGAAATGTTGCACTATCTTTCTTATCTGCAAAGTTTATTCCTCCATCCACTGCAGCAGCTTTGTAGATTTTTTTTTACTCTATAAGTCATACACGAGCATTTTACTTTACTTAACCACACAGTCAGATTGGTCCACGTTTACACTGAAATCCCTGCCGTCACATTGACACAGCAACAGTGCGGCTTTGACTTATGTTCCCATCACTGCCAGTACTTCCCTTTAATTCAGGTAAAAAAAGAAGGCCTGCCACTTGTGATGGGCTTTTTTAGCAGGGCGCATTTTGAAACGTCGCAGTAGGAAACGCACAGGTGTTTATGATAAACCTAAACGGCGGCTGTCACGGCTTAGTGGGACACTTAAATGAGAGGAGCCATCGTTAATGTTATTAGTAACACCTGTGCTCTTTCTGATAAGACAAATGTCAGCTGTGAAAAAGGGCCTGCGGGCTGTTTTCAACCATTGCCTTCTGCTTTTAAAGATTTTTACTGGACTTCTTTCACTATATCTACTGTTTAGAAAGAAGGTATATTACATTATTGTGCTCAATCATTAAAGAAAAAAAGCTAGTTAGATCCACAAATAAAAAAAAAAACAAACAAAAAAAAAACACTTAACAGCTTGTTGGCCGAGTTCTTTTCCCATGTTGAAGTACCTCATAAGCACCACTGGGTGTCGCTCCAGAGTGTGTTATGTCGCTCCCCCCCTCCCACACACACACACACACCCTCCTCTCTCCCCCCCAGCCTTGTACTGTGTGTGCGTGTGTGTTGTGTGTCGGATAGAAAGTCAGCCTGGTTTCCAGCTGAGTGCTTGCTCTCTCACAGTGTGTGTGTGTGTTGTCATTATTATCCACTCTGCTCCCAGCTCAGAATGGCCAGATTCACTCAGACTGAAACAAGAAGGCAGCACCATCCACAGCAGCCCCAGCCCGCTCACTCCAGCCTGGTTTTCACCGGACCGGGGGCACCACCGACCCAACAACCACTACTTCTTGTCCCACATCAGCACCAGTACCCTCAGATCACATTTCCGAAACCCATGAACGGGTCAGAACCCATTTCCATTCATCCGGAGAGCGGCAACATGAAAGACCAAGATGCCATTAAGCTGTTTATCGGGCAGATACCGCGGAACTTGGAGGAGAAAGACCTGAAGCCCCTGTTTGAACAGTTTGGGAAAATCCACGAACTGACAGTTCTCAAGGACCGATACACCGGGATGCACAAAGGTAACGTGTCGAGGCCCGTATATGCATTCAATTTAGATTTCTACTGATGGGTTACCATCAGCTGCACCTTTTGAACTCTGGTATTCTTTTTTATTTTATTTTATGATTATTTTTTGTATTTTATCACCAGCCTGCTGCTTATCACTAATCCACAAACGTTGCATCGTTGCTTACATTTTTTCAGAGGCTTCCTCACTAACGCACAAGTTGTGTGTGTTATTCTCTGATCTTTTATTTGCATTTCCATCATGATCATTTTGTCTTTTTTTTTTTTTTTGGACGACACGGACCAACCAAAATGGGAGACTCTCCTCTCCTTCTCTCTCTCGCACTCACACAAACACACACACACACACACCAGCCCCCCTGTCACGCATGATGTGTGTATGGTCACGTTTTGCGTTTTTTTTCTACTTTAAAAAAACAAAAAAATCGCAATTGAACGGGTGTTTTCCTTGACGCGCTCTTAAGTGGGGCAGAGGAAAAGAGGATGCATTTTTAAAGACGCTTCTCCTGCCAGTCCCCCCCCCGTCTGTGCGCGGAGGGGGCGGCATCATTTATTCATCCATATGCTTTCTTTAACATGCCCCCCCTCCCTCTCTCCTTCCTCCTCCTCTCCTCCTCTCCTCTCCTCCATCACCACCACCATGTGTGAACGGGACGAAATCAGTTCGGTGTTCCGCGGCGCGTCTCCGATGGGCGGCGAGAGCTGTCGCAAGATGACGGACGGAGCCGCGCGCAGGGGGGCTCGGCTGGGATGGAGGGGAGGCGTGTGTGTGTGTGTGTGTGTGTGTGTGTGCGCGCGCGCGCAGGGGGTGTAAATTCGCTCGCCTCACCGACAACTTCCACCTTCCGTAATGAAGTTGATGCGCGCCCGAGCCTGGGTGGGTGGGGGGAAGAAGAAGAAGAAAGAAAGAAAGGAAGGGGGGGGGGATAAATATATTTCACCATCACCATCATCATCATCATCACTCATAACCAACTTTCATTTTGTTGACTTGCACTCAGCCAGACAAACAGCATCACTTATTGAGAGGGCTGAATATGAGCACTCACATCAGGAGACCTCCATGGTGATAATGGCTCTGAGCTGTGTGTTGTAATTATTTGTCATCACTTCAACATATTGGACCAATATAAGGCTGCTGATGTTCGTTTCATTCTTCTATATTCATGACTCAAAGGGAGAGCTGTGACATATTTTATTCTTTTCAACCTTATGGTTCGGTAGATGCCTTAATGTCAGCGTTTCTAAACCTGCATCATAGATGTCACAGACCCGAAAACAAAGCCAGTCACAAAAAGAAAAAGAAAAAAGAAGCTCCTTTGGATCTTGCACTGCTGCAGAGCAGATGCTGATGTGTGAAGGATGTTAGTGCAGGAGATAAGGCTTTTATTGCAGTGACATTTAGAAAAGACAAATGATAATCTGTGACAATAATGTAAATGCCATTTGCAAACACTGCCATGTCTTCAGTGACATACACTGTAGAATCACCATTAAAAGATATTACATTTGTTGCCATTGCAAAGGTTGGCCACAGCTGTCACAAAGCCCTTTGCACTGTGGCAGGAAAATGATTTTTTTTCCCTCTGTTGCTGTTTTCATTAATGCGGTTTGACGTGATAGGATTGATTGTACAGTTCAAATGACAGATGACACAATATCGCAACAAACAAGTATTTCTTAAGTAAGATTGTAACAAATGAAATTGTGGTAAATGATACCAAGGAAGATCCTACAGATATTCATTCATACATTTTTATTTTCATATGCATGTTAATGTTTGAAATTAGCTGGTGCACTGAAACGTCTGATCCGGTCTGAGAAATCTCATTGATCATATTTGGATAAAAAAAAAAAAAAATCTGTTTGCGTTAATGAAAGTTTCCTACTGGTCGTAGCATTCGATGATGATAGCACAGCTTCTATTCTGCACATATTTCATGATGTATGTATGGCAAACGCTCCGGACTCCACAGTTGGTATTGTCAGTGTGCAGGGGGAAGGACTTTTTTTTGTCAGTCTAGGTCTCATTTGGCATTCATCGGTATGTGTTTGTGTGTGCATGTGTGTGCATACATATACTAAAATGTCATTGCCCCGTGTTGCATAATGATTGCACTATTTAGCTCCTGAGTGATTGTCGCCTGATCACGGTGTCAGGGGAAAGAAAATTCAGGGTCTTAAAATAGAGCTTTGATAGATTTGTATAAAATTCAGGTAAAATACATGGCAACTAAATTACAACTTCAAAATAAATTCTGCATTTTATTTTTAGTAATAGTTTAGCATCAATACAGTGAATTGTTTCCTCACCTAGACTTTACATTTGAGGAGTTCCTTGTCTGCTTTCTTTATATTATTATAACAACTAGCATCAATTATCACATCATTCATGCTCTGGTGGTAGAGGGAAAACAGTCTTTGTTATGAAATTTACAAATGAGACGTACTATTTGTGTTCAGTGAAATGATCTCTTTATCAGGTCGCTTGTCAGTTTGAAATGCAAATTCTGAGGAGCCTCGCAACAAAATGAAATCCCTGTTTTGTTAAAGCGTATGAAGTAGAAAAAAATCTTCTGAACTTTTGTCTTTTCTATGCCAATCATATGTTTTGTTACTGTTAATGCAGGTAAATAGATAACTATAACAAATATGCCTTTTAAATGCAGGTACATGAGGTCATTTCTCCAATTTGAGTTATTATGATAGAAACCTTTTTCTAGATATACTAAATATACTTAATTTTTTTTAACCATTATTCATTAACTTCCAAACAGCTAATTAATTTTAGATAAGCACTGTTCAGTCAAATTAAATGGCTTAAAATGTAATGAATCCAGGCCACACAATTAACAATACATAATCAAACACTAATATGTCAATGATCTCTGATGAGGTTATTTTATAGTTAATGATGTTATTAAGCCAAAAAGGATTATAAGTATGGAATCTGATTGAAACACTGGAACAGCGCCCTCAAAGAGGCACAATCAGACCGACAAATACATTGATGGATAGACGGATAAACAAACAAACAAACAGACACACACACACACACACACACACACACACACACACACACACACACACACACACACACACACACACACA
>JBAJHX010000106.1:18625707-18639800 GCA_037176925.1 Amniataba percoides
ACACACACACACACACACACACACACACACACACACACACACACACACACACACACACACACACACACACATTATTTTCACCACTCTGAGTGTTTTGCATTCACAGTCACTGCACTTATTCTGTCATTTTGATTTTCATTTCATCCACATTGCGCTTTGTGTGTTTATTATTTGCCTCTTTTCTTATGCAACTATTTTTTTCCCCTTGGTAATCCATGAGGGAAAACATGGAATTAGTTTGTAAAGCGTGATAATAATGCATGGCCATAATAACTTGACTCAAGAGGATTAGCAAATGTGCATTGTCTGAAGCAGCAGTCTCTTGGGTGATCAGCTGGTTGCCTCCCTAAACAGTGGCTGCCTCTGCCAATTAAAAATTCAGTCTAGTCTGCCTCTTCAAATGATTAATTCTGCCCACGCTGTCGATGGCCTGCCAATTATTGTCGCCCAATTGGTATTAATAGGTAGAGGATTTCCTGATGTTGAATTTATCACAGACTGTGAAAACTTCTCCCTTTGGTTCTAATTAGCTTCAACTTATTGCACATGCAGAACACATTCTTGCACGTTTACACACATGCATATGCAGGACCAAGGATTTAATTGGCAGTTTTGGATTTTTCATTTGTTTATGTTGTTGTTTTTCTGATATGATTGGATTTATTTTTGTCCAAACTGACAGATTCTGCTTTAAAAAGACTGGATGTATGCACTCAGCAACGTTGAATCTGTTTTAGTGTTCTATACTCCATTTGTCTAGACAGATTTGATTTTATGAGTTTGGTTGCGATTCACTTATCTCCCCTCATGCAGTCAAGTAACCTGCATTCAAACAAGAGAGAAATAGAAGGAAGAAAAGATATTTTTTTTCTGCAGGTGTGATTCAGCACAGCAGACAGACAGACAGACAAAACAATCCCTACGCTGCTTCAGTCTGCCAGCCGACTCAGAATCTGTATCAATATTAAGCTATTGTCAGGTATCATTGTGTTAATGCATTTATAAATGAACGAGAGATATTGCCCTAGACCCCAGCCAAGCAGAGGCACATTAAATCATAGAATAATCTAATGAAATATTTATTCAAGTTTTTATTTTTTTTTTCTCTCTGAGCTGGTCTGATGGATAGTGTTCCTCTGTGGGTTGCCTTTCCAATAAAAAAGAGAAAATGAAGGAAACAGGAATAGTTGTTTACCAAATGCGTCACATTAAAATGACATAGTATTAATGTGAGACCATAGTTTTCATATATAACTACCTGAAAGGCAGTAGCATTGATTAAACTAAGCTTTATTTTTCTGAGGCCTCTCTCTCCTCTTTGATATGGTAGAAGTGTAAGTACATCCACACGTCTCCATATTGTGTGTGCCTTATGGAAAGTGTCAAAGATCACGGCACTGCTGTAGGACAGCATCTCCCCCGAGGAAACAGATGGGATAAATTCACTTACAGACTATAAACAGAGCTGTAGAAGTGACATGGACGGTACATACACAACCCGCTGTGATGATATTACTGATTTAACAGACATCAGTGTACCATGTGCAGTGTGACCATTGTGCAGTTGCTAATGAAATTAAACAATTTCACAAAGGCTTTGAGGAGGAAGTGATTCCATTTTAGCTGAGTATGTGAACACCGAGACACAGGAAAAACAATTCTCAGCCTCCTTGCAGTTCTGTGCAGTGATTCGATTTAACAAATGTAGAATAAAATCTTCTGTCAGGGCTAGTGAGCGAAGGCCACCGAGCCAAGCTAATGCAGTAACAACACTCGCTTCGCAATCTTTAAACGTCTGTAAATATTGTAATAAGCAACAGGGCTTTCCTCATAAAAGATGCAGCAGCTCAACTGGTACTGACAGGCGCTATGGGCCTTGACTTCAGGATGAGGAGCGCTGCCTCCCTCTCTCTTCTCCTCTTTTCTGTTGGTTTTCCAAGGAGATTGCCAATCTCGGATGCCGACAAGGCCGTGCTGCGCTGGAGGTTAGTGTCCGCACACCAAACTCACCTGGCTTTTATTCTGTCTCCACTTCTTTCTCCAACATCCCTGCCTCAGAGAGCCTTTCAGATGGATTGATTTCCTGCTCCAATGCAACATTTATTAAGGCTCGCAGTATATAATATTTTCAGTATGTTGGAAGTGCCGTTATTCCATGACCTTTCTGGAATATGTTTGCTCTTAATGGGTGCTTGGGGCGGGGACAGATATAGGAAGATGTACTGTGAGGTCTAAGGGAAAACATGGACCAATTTCATCGCAGAGAAACTCGTTTATGAAAATATACGCTACACGTGTATGCCATTAAGAGGACTAAGGGAAACTCTGTGGGCGTTTGTTTTAGAATTTTGGACAGTGTCATGTTTGGAGGCAAGCTTGTAATGGCTTGGGTTTTGAAGGTTAAAGACATTTTAAAACAGGTTTCATCACTGGCCTACCTGGAATATGTTATTCTATAGTTGTTTTTGCTTATACTGATATGATTGTACTGTAATATAACAGTGTCATTTTTATCCTAAAAATAAAGAGATGGCTAAAAAAGACGATCGTAAAAGGAGAGATAGTTAGCCTGAGAGATAGTTTGGCTATAATTGATACAGCAAGAAAATTGAAATTAAAAAGCAAAATAATTCTTCCCTTTATGGTTGTTTTAAATATCTTTTAAATTTTAAAAAGAGGATTGTGGGTTGAATTATTTTCAGCTTGTTGTAGGTCACATTTCTCTTCTAAAGGTAGTCGTAGAAGCGTACTGCCTCCTTGTTCATGCACAAAGGTCACAGCTATTTCCTTAGTCTAAATAGAGGGATAGAAGTCTTATCTATTTTGTATGGGTAGCTTAGCAGAGAGTGCCATTGCCTACAGAGCAGAGTGTACTCTTATGAGGGGGGGTATAAAGGCACAAAGGGGAAAAAAAAGGGAGCGAGGAGAGAGGAGGGGGTTGGTGGTTTCTGTTAGAATAGCATGAGCTCTTTAATGTTGTGTTTGAGCCTGGCTGGGCACAGATTCATTTTAGAAGGAAAATGAAATAACAAGGGAGAGGGGAGAGAGGAGATTTTAATGCAATGTTTTGTGATAATCCCTCTCCATTTTGGAATGGTTCAGGAGAACTCATGCGATAAAGCCTTGTACAAGCCTGGAAAATAATAAGTTATTTGTCTTGCCTTATAGTACTGTGCCCTTGGAGGACTCGCTAACCCCCATGTTTTGGCCAAAAAACAATCACAGATTAGTCAAGCTGTCACATCTCTCTGATTGCCAAATGGTTGAGCCCTTGATGCTGGTGTGAATGAACAATGCATAAATGTCGAACATGTATCTGCTTGAGAGCGCACGCGGACACAAAGCGCGCGCAGGATATGACTTAGCACTGTCACTCGATCGATTTGGACAGGGAGGATGGCACATGTATGCGGCGGGGCCCACGAGGCAAATGACAGACACATGGGCACAGAACAAAGGAAGTATGGACAGATGGATAAGTGGAGGGGGAAACATGAAGTGTTTGTCAGGGATGCAGAAACAAATAGTTGCTTTTATCCTAAGGCAGTGGGGGAGCAGAGTGATGGCTCAGCTTGGGACATGGAGGATGCCTCTGACAGGTTGAGAGCCGACACCGGAGGGCGGGATTGATGGAGGGTGGAGGAGGAGGAGCAGAGGCCAAGTTTGGCAGATGTGTAAAATAATCACCTGGAAGCTGTTAACATGAGAAAATCCTTCTTTCTTAACACTAGGAATACTTACTCCAATATTGATACTGCTGCTGCGTGTGCAGTAGTACGACTTCTACCACTGATCTCAGAGGTGATTTACTATTTCATGGCTACTACTATTCCTAAATTAACTGTGTAAGCAACAATATAAATGCTTATATTAGGTAGAACAACAGACTAAAGATGGAAAAAAATGTCAGTATTTTCACAACATAACTCATACTTCACAGCATTGTGTTATGACAGTTATGACAATGGTAAACAGCCGTATCATCATTAGGACCTGCAAGTAATCCCTGACTTGTGATGAAGACACATTTTAGACTGGAAAATGTCTATGAATGCTCAGGTCCGTGAGGGATGTGTGAAGATACATGCTGCTCAGCACGGTTATAAATAGAAATTCTGTGGTATTTCCGAAAATAGGTTAAGCTGCCATCGCTGCACTGCTGGCATGACATCACTGATTGCCTGCCAGCCTCCCCCAAAAGACTGCTCCCATACTGTGCTCAAAAGGAGGGAGAGAATGAGGGAGAGACAGAGGAAGCATCTGTGGGCGACTGTAGGGCCATGTCCCCCTCATTTCCAGCGCTGGTACCACCCCGCACCCCTCCGCATCCCTCCGCACCCCCTTCCCTCACAACCCGTCCCTTCCATCACGCAGCCATCTCTGCCCTCGCTCCTTCCATCTATCTCTCTCACTGAAGCAGCGACGCTGTAGCTAACAGTCTCTGTGCTTTATTGCCAGAGACACAAACTGGTCAAGGGCTTTGTACTGGAGATGTATCGCATCCACATTTTTTAGTGTGATACGAGCAAATTGTTTGCCAAACAGCGCAGAAGACACGGATGAAAGATGGAATTTGTGTTTCTTTTTTGATGATCAAATGTTAATGTGTTGAATGAGCAGAGTATGTGGGCTTTATATGAGCTCCAACATGGCACCCGTTCTGTGGTTCACCATTCAGCAGTAGATCTGGCTTAATTAAAAAAGACTACTCAAATTAATTAATGGCTGATGGGTTCTCATATCTGTATCGCCTGTTATTTGGGTTCACTTCCCAGTTCTTTTTTCATCTATCTATTTATCTATCCATCTATTTATCTATCTATCTGTCTATCTAGCTATCTGTCTATCTTGCTTGTTCATTATCAAAACGGTATTTCTGGAATCCTCTGGGCTCAATGTGGTTACTAGGAAATATACGTCAATGCAATTAACACCCTGGTGCCTGCTTGTTAGTCAGACCATTAGTGTTAATTATTACTCTTCTCCAGCTCAGTGGTGACATGAGATAAGTAAATAAAGAAAGAAAGCTGGGGACAAGGACACAGACTCGTATTTTTTGGCACGTCGGGCATAATTGAAAATATGCGTTTGGAGTACAGCATGCTACGCTCCGCTCAGTGCATGCGTTGAATGGAAAGAACAGCCGTAAGAAGCGGCGTGCTCATTACGAGTTTGTTTATAAAGACGCACGCAATTAATGTTTCCTCTCAAGGTGGGCTGTGTGAAGCAGTGTAACGAAGAAGAATGAGCACATGTGGTGTTGTCAAGTCATGTTTTTTTTTTCTTTTTTTCCTGCTCCTCACACGTCTTTATGCCTCATTCCACTTTCAATCACTCCATCCGAGCAACCTCTGGGCCTTTGAAGTGCTGTCTTTAAAGGCACCTAAAATCAAAGTGACTGAAAATCCGATCTGTCTCTCAGTCCGCAGTCAGTTTGCAGCTGCCAGTCATCTGTGACTTCGACTGTCTATGATCAATTCATCTGTCTCAAAAGTTTAAATGTCTCTCACCTTTTTCGAAAGAGGACAAGCATTGTTAGGGATACTGTATTGAGCATGGCTATCACGTACACTAAATGAAGAATTTGCATCAGTGGAAACACCATGCACTGTGTTGTACTATATACAGCAGTGGGCAATGGGTGTGAGCCAAGCGCAAGTGTTTTTTATTATTTCCCATTGCCTGGTCTTGTTTGTTTTTCCAAGAGGTTGTTATAGTACATGAAAAGGAGGAGATGCAGTTTTCTGACTTTGACTGGAGTGTGTATTTGTGTGGAGGTGGGGGGTGGGGGCTCAGCGAAACTTATATTGATTTCTGTGTAAATCCCCTGGCCGGAGCAGACTTTGGCTGAGAGAGGGAGGGAGGCACAGCGGCCTAGAGAGACGGGACTTGGCAGGTAAACTCTCGCTGCCCTCCCAGAAGCAGCGCGGCAGGAGGCAGTAAGTGTGAACCTACACATTATTTACAGCTCTGTGAAACTCCATCCATTAACAGTGTCAATTAGCTTGCTCATCAGGGATGTGGGCCACTAGATGTATTTATAGATCGCCCTGGCTTTAATAGCAGAAGAGGGATGAAGTACACAGTCTACAAAAGCCAAGGCTTACTTTAACGGCTATAGTACAGCGAAAGATGCCAAAGCGCTGTAAGTGTTATCCAGAACCACATATTGAAAGAGCCCTGGCCAACTTGAGGATGTGCGGCCGGTTGCAATCTATCACATCACCTCTTGAGACTTGCACCTACCGCCAGACAGCATTATCTTAGGAACTTTATTGGGAAGTCATTGAATGTGTTGATGTTTCCAGCTTCCAAATGCTGCTACGCCTATAGGACCAAAAGTACATATGTCATCTTTTGAGGGAAACACTCTATACTTGGATATGAAAAACCACTTGTGTCCTGAGAGAACTATTTAAGCCCAGAGACACACAATAGATTGTGAGTCCGAAGGTATCAAAGTCAATTGTTATCTATCATTTTTATGATGCTTTTTTCCCCCAGTATTGATCCTGATACACATACAGAGGCTTTGAGAGAGAATTTATTACATTTGTCACACTCATTGGGCAATGCACGCCCCGCCATAGTACTTGTACATGTAGATGTCCTGTAAATACACACTTTCACACGTGCACACTGGCAGTCCTTCGGGATATGCTGCCTATGGATCTGTCTGACTGCAGCTTGAAGGGTAGTGTAGTCCATATAAGCGAGTAGCAACAAATCAATGGCTGAGGTCTCCTGCTCAGGGGTCAGAGAGGATAGCAGGGAGGGTCCGGGGGCTTTTTTTTTTTTCTTCTTGCCCTCATGATGGACACCGATGCTCCTCAGCGCTCTGATACGTTCATCCTCCCCCCGACCATTGCTCAAGGTGAAGGGGTGATAGTGAAAGGAGAAATGGAGGAGGATTTGGAGCCGGATGTAGCAGAGATGAAGGGATGGAGTGATTGATGAAGGAGTGATAGAAGAGTGTAGTCAGCTTTAGGATCATGAGATGGTGACTGAGCACAGTTGCTGGCTCCCTTTAAGGTGGCTGTCTGACTTAATTAAGGTTTACAGGTTACGCTAGGCTACTGCTTATATTACAGCGCTCATTACAAGCCCATTAGGCCTGGGCAGAGAAAATATTGTTGTCAGAACAATGAGTGAGAGCATTTTGGAAAGTCTCTGCCAAATCCATGCTCCAGCTCTTTTTTATTATACCTCTCTGTCTGTCCTCCCTCAACCTGTCGTCTTTTTTCTGAACATTGGCATGATTGTTTGAGTGTGTGAGCAGATCGAGGATCTTTTTTTTTTTTTTTTTCAAAGGTGAGGGAGTGATTATATGAGTTAAAAGCTTCTCCGAGACCAGACTGATTACCCCCCTCACGGTCAATCTGCGCCACTGAGCCTCCTGCCTCCCCGGCTGGCAATGATTCAGGTCATAATCACATTGTATCAGTGCTGATGATGTGTGTTTCAGCTCCCGACCCCTCTGAAAGGCTATCAGTTCCCCCGGAGCCCCACATGGCAGTAAATGAAGTAAGCAAGTAATCTACCCACAGTGATAGCATTTTCCAAAGAGTGCAAATGATGTGTGAGGGAGCAGGCGAGATTGGTGCCAAGACTGGCTCGATTTCTGCTACCTTCACACTTTCTGGCCAAGGAAATGCCACATTGAGAGCAAGTTCACACTTTTTCATAACACTGGGGCAGTTCGGCTCCTCTGGGGCAAGGAGATGGAGAAATGGGAGCAAAGAGGGTATGAAAGGCGGTGTGGGGAGACAGAAGTTTTGGTTTAAGCCAGCCCCGTCTCCCAGGTATTGCATTCGTGTTTGACGATTCTGCACTGTACGATTTAAGCCCAACGCTGGTGTAGAAGTAGGATGTTCATGTTGAGCTCCTGCGGTTGACATCACTGCCTGTAGCTGTGAGTGGTGGGAACAAATAATCTTTTTACGATCCTACTGGCATATGAAAATATCATCATAAGATCAGGTAGTTTAATTGTGAAATAATATAAAAGAAAATGTCAACACATGGGCAAAAAAACCCCGCACGAATACAAAAAATATCACAATTAGAGGGACCTAAAGTTTTTGGTGGATTCCTGGTGGTAAACATCATATTAGTAATACTAGAGAACAAATGAAATAGTTTTCACAAATGAGCGACTTTCAGATTTCAAAGCCGTCTTTGAGAAACAGCACTTTGATTTAGGAGGAGTATTACTATCAGCAGGAAACAGAGGCAGCACAGTAAAGTTACTTAATGATATGCAAGTAGATGTGTCATTCCTTATTATTTTTAATAATTCTACTTCTTATCGCCTCAGTTGTGTCGGTGTAGGTGACGTATTATGACCTTGAAGTCTTGCTAATTGGCGGCAATATAGAAACAAAACAGCATACATTTAAAGTGTATTTGTCATCATGTGATTATGTATTTTATGTTTTTATATGAAAAATAAGTATTAAATTATATAAAATAAAGCTTTGGCAATACACTAGCTTTTAACATAATGGCAATAAAGCTTATTTCAGGTAGATAGATCCCTGTGCGGAGAGATGACCTGAAGCTGAGCAATGAAAAAATAATATGAATGTTAAACAGTGAGTCTCTACTGCAGTTTTGTCAAATATGCAACGTGGGACTCTACTCTGCTGCTACAGAATCTGCTCATTGAAATACATCACGTGAAAGTGGTCATTCATGACAGTAAACCTATAAATTAATTATGCACCATTAGTGGGTAATGCTAAATGTTTATAGGGATAAGAATGCAGTTAATTAACTGTTTGGGAGCTGATTATGCTCCTGTGTGTGTAGTTGTTCATTATTACATTGTTAGCTTGTACTTTAGGTTTGGTTAACTAAAGCTACTTAGAAAAAGTAGTTCAAATTTCTTTGTAAAAAATGTAATTGACATGCAATATGAAATAATTACAAAATACTATTCAAAAAAGTCTTATGGCAGTAAAAAAATGGAGCTTGTTTTAGGTTACTACCAAGAATGCTGGTCATCTATAAACCATTGAAAATACCCCACTTTTCATGGTAAAGTGTAAGGAGTCAGTTGGGAGTACATGTTGGTGTATTTACCTAGGTCATTTCTAAAGTAAAATGCAGAAACTTATCTGACATTTGTTAATAAATATCAATAATAGATATTAATACACTATGTAAATATGAATGTAGCTGAACTACCAGCAAATTGTAGTTAAACTACAAGTTTAACTGCATGTAGTGTAATATTCTTCAACACTGCATGCTTAAAATCTTGAGGTTTTGTTGTGTATTATGTATTTTTGAGTTAACGGACAAGTAGATTGTATTGTAGTAGATTGTATATAGCTAATTGAGAAGAGGTAATTAGTTGAAAGGTTATTGTATTGATTATTATATATATTTCTCTCCAAGAGGATTGATCTTATACCTATATTCTCAATAGCCCTGTGAGGTAATTTATGAGTGATAGAACGTTCTGGCTTTAATTCATGCAAAAAAGGTTGTGAGTTTGATTGATGCTGATCCTGCCCAGTCAATTTTTTTTGTTCTTTCACTTACCACAGTGACTGGACTGTGCAATTGTTTTTAATGACTATATAGGTCCTGCAAAAGTCCACATACAATTGTTGTTTACAACAACATGATCAAAGGTGTCACTTAGCTTGTTGCTGTGTGTCAGAAAAGCTTCTGCAACTATGGGAATAGAAGTGTGGATGCCACTGTTCATGAGTGTCTTAATATCTGCAGGTCACAAATATTGCAAGGATTTTTGCAGAGTAGCCAAACGTTGACACTATTTGCTGTAGAGGTTTCATAGACAGAATTCATTAAGGATTTGTTTCATCACTTTATGGGTCTTTGTGTGAAAGATGGTGAGTGCAGTGAAATATATAACCCATGAAATGGGTGCAGTATCTGTATCTATGTGTTCATGTTCACTGTATGCAGTGATGTTTGTGTGTAAAGGTCCAGTGTATCTTGTCACATGACAGCTGGGCAGACAAAATCCAAATTCAATACTACGTTGTAGCTTTAAGAAAGATTTGATTATGGTAGTGGATGGAAGAATGACAAAATAGTTTACTAAGAGATTTAAATTGACACTAAACATCTGCTTGATTGAATTGTGATGTTTATGACCATTATTGTCCCTAAACCTAACTCATTGCACGAAGGAACACGAGGAGCTGATCAGAGCTGGAAAAACAAATTACAGATGGTGGGAATATCTTTTGGAAAACCATTTTACGTTCTCTTAAACTTGAATTTGGCACTATGGAACTGGGACTCAGTCCTTATACATAGTTAGAGATGTGTGTTTCAGTACACATGGATTTCATCAACAGGGCCTGTATACTTGACAAATCAATTAGCATCTTACTGTGCTGCACCAGATGCACAGTTTTGGTCATGGAGAGTCTGGGTCATGGTGAACGTTAATGGCTGCTGTCGCTGCAGCTGTACAGTATCTTCCACTTCTCTCTCTCTCTCTCTCTCACTCTCTCTCTCTCTCTCTCTCTCTCTCGCTCTCTTGTTCCCTCGCTGTCTCGACCACTCGCTCACTCTCTTCCATGTAAGACTCTTTAATTACATGCCAATTCAACGCAGTGGAAATGGACTCGGCCCTATTTCCTAGAACACACATCTCGCACGCTCAGAAATATATCATTAAGAAATAGGAGACGAGAGGAGCGGAGTTGTCGTCGGCGAAGAAAACGAAGTGAAGAACGGAGAAAAGAGAGGAGGGAAAGGCAGCGCGGAGCAGAGGAGGAGTTTCTTCTTTTTTGGAGCTGAAATCAATGTGTGAGATAAGGCTGTTTTTAGGCTTCTATCAGTTGATGCAGAGGATCATCTCCTCACAATGGGAAGGCTTCCCCCATTGCTGTGTCAGCAGGCTCAGATTACAGTGGCTTTTTGTTGTGTTTCAAACAATTTCATCATGCTCTCCCCCCCCTCACACTTTTGCACTTGGTATGCAATGCGGCACTGGCAATTTGTACGTGTTTGGATTCCAATTATGGAGTTGTTAAAGCTTTTTCGCCTGTGGCCTGCAAATTCTTATTAAGCCATACATTAAAGAGCACAGAATCACATTTAAATGGAGTTCATGTTTCTCTTTTGTTTGCCAGTGTTGTGGTTGTTATTAATTTATTCTCAATGCCCTATGCATTACACATTAACAAATAAATCGTGTTTGTGATTGTAATGCAAAATACTTGTTTCTTATTCAGAGATGGGGCCAGCATTTGTCAAGTAAACCAACAAAAACAAGCCCAGAGAGAGCGAAAAAGAGAGAAAAACAACTGCCAAAATGGAGCCATTCCCTCCTATTACCCTCAACCATTTGAGAAACAAACAAACAAACAAACAAACCCAAAACAACAATGACATTTCCGTACTCTCTGTGTTTCTTTACGAACAGACGCAGAAGAGAGGAAGGGAATTCGACAGCAGCGTGAGTGATTGAGTGATTTGCTCGGTGGCCATCGGAAATCATTAGGTTAGGGGTGGTGGGACAAGAGAGGCAATGGGGAGGGCTGCACCGGGACACCAGTGCAACAGTCAGCCACCTCAAAGGTCACAACCCCGGACAGACGGCATCGCTATCTGTCTTTTTCACACTGAAAAGCACGACAGGGTGCAGACTGCCCCATCTCAAACAAAAGGAGGGGCTTCGAGAAACAGAACAGAAAAAAACTGAAAGTGATTTGGATCGGGAGCAGTTAAAGGTGGGAGCTGTGCATAAATGTGCAGGCGTGCGAGCACGTTGACACGCACATGTGGACACGGCTCAGAGCAGCGAGGCAAAGCAGGTTACAGGTCAGTCAATGGATCAATGACTGACATGGCGTTTTAACCCTCCTTTTTGATGCAGTCCTGCAGAGGTTACATTGGAGACACGGACAAAGTGCAAGGGGTCACCAAAGCAGAAAAAAAAAAAAAAAAGATACACATGCACAGGCACGCAACAAAAAACGGCGGCGAGTGTTTCGATGGGTAGAAGCGGCCTTCATAGGCTGCAAGAAAAACAGATTGGAATATTGTCCGTGTAAAGACACTTAATACATCACCACCCACTGAATACATTTGGCTGTTGAAATGAGATCCAAAATGCAGTGGCTGCTAATAAACCATCTTCAGAGTGGCAGAAATATGATGCATGGTAACCCATATGAACCTCATTAATAGAACACAGGCAAATCTATTTATTCAGACAGTCAGGGGGAAAATGATTGCCTCAATACTCCATCTGGTTTCTCTCCATCTCTCGTTCTCCCTGCCTTCTCTCTCTCTCTCTCTCTCTCTCTCTCTCTCTCTCTCTCTCTCTCTCCCTCTCTCTCTCTCTCTCTCTCTTCTCCTCTCCTCTCCTCTATGTATTCAGGGATTTTGACAGATGTTGTGTGCATGTGCAAGCTTAACATTGGTGCGTGGTGTGTGTGTGTGTTTGTATGTGTGTGCACGCATGGTAGCATACTTCAAGTCTTGCAGTTCACCCTGGAGAGCTTTAACACCATATCCTGTCCTCCCTTCTTCTCTGTCAGTATATCCCTCCTTCCTTCCATCCCTACACTGATAGCATCCCTTCTCCTTTGCCCACCCCAAAATACTCTCCTGCAGTCCTGTTTCTTTTGTCTCTGCTGCTGTCACAAACATTCAAGGTGGGGACGCTGGCCAGCCTGCTAGGAGGCTTTGACAGGACATGGCACTGGGGATGGGGAGGCTGGACAAGCCTGGCAATTCATCCAAAGAATTCTCTGCTCATCTCCTACTTTTTTTTTTTTTTTTTTGTCCTCTTCCCTTGCCACCATAGAAAACTGTCCGCATGTGGCCCGTTGCAATGCACGGTTGCCTGTTTTCATTAACTCGCTCTGTTTATTCCATTTATTCTTTTAAAGTTCTGTTTTTTAATGTTTTTAATTGTTTTTGTTTGATTCAGATTTTAAGGTACTGTATGTTTAATGCTAATAAAGCTTGTGTGTGCTGCGCCTCTGTTGCAGGTTGTGCATTCCTCACCTACTGCGCCCGAGAGTCGGCCATCAAAGCCCAGAACGCCCTCCATGAACAGAAAACACTGCCAGGGGTAAGTGTCTGTCTCTCTCTCTTTCACTTTCTGTCTCTCTCCCCCTTCCTCTTCTCACTGTCTCTCTGTCTTTTTTTTCTCTCCATGGTGGTCAGCCATGCCATCTGCACCCGGCTGCACACCAGCCGGCATTCTCCTTGTATAGTCCCAGAGATGAAAAACACTTTGGAAAGCAATTCAATCAATAGCTCAGCCTTTTGAAGGCCCGGTTTCAACTTTTCCATGTGTCTGTTCTCTAGGGGATATTGCCAGCATTGATCAGACCCACTCTGCCTCACACTTTTGAGGCAAGAGCAGAGAATGACAGTTTTTTGGGGAGGGAACAGCTCTGCATTTCTGGAAAGAAATATGTCAAGTATATTGAGTTCAGATTGGTAATACTGAATTAATTCAGGAAATGAGAGATTAAGTTGTTCCTGCTGCCTGTTCATTTGTGCTCATGATGTTTATATTCACATTCATGAATTGTATTTGTGTCATTGTTTTAGTATTTTATACATTTGTGTGCGAGCATGCCACCAGTGGGCACAGCTGTATCTGTGTGAGATCCTCGCAAGCATTAAAAAAATTTCACAAAGAGATGGAAAGATGGTGGTATTGGTTGCAATGGCTCCCCCACAAAGGCAGTGTAGATCAGGCTTGTACCAGGAAAACCTCTCCACCCTCCCCATCCGCAGTCCCTTTGATAGAAAACAAAGAGCCTGAAAAACCCAGCCAAAAGGCACATGTTTCAGTTAAACATGCAAATACAACTACCACAAACTTTGGACATTTTTCTTGTGGCTTTCTCGAAAAACAAGTTGTTTCGTTTATCCTGCAAATTAGCCAAGCACAAGGCTGCAGGCCGTTATTCTCCTCCTTCTTCCTCTGCATTTGAATAATAAGATGGTAGTCAGAGAATGGGGGGGGGGGGGGGGGGGAGTCCTTTCGCATAATGCCAAAATCGGAAGAACACACTTCTGAACCCCAGTCACTTCTTTTAATTTGGGGGGGGGGTTTTTTTTTTGGGGGGGGGGGGGGG
>JBAJHX010000106.1:18639900-18650002 GCA_037176925.1 Amniataba percoides
CCCCCCCCCCCCCCCCCCCCCCCCCCCCCCCCCCCCCCCCCCCCCCCCCCCCCCCCCCCCCCCCCCCCCCTCCTTTCTTTCTCTTCTCCCCCCCCCCCCCCACTTCGCATATTGCCAGAGGATGTGTTCATGAGAGGTTATAACTGTGTTCAGCAATGTGTTAAAAAAAAAGTAGCATTCTCTGATTCCTTTACTGTTTTTATCCATGGTCTGGTCTCTCCAGTAAGTTTCTCTCTCACGCCTCATAGTCATTAATAATCCCCCGCCCTTGCCAGCCTGACAGGGTGTCCGTAAGGGTTGACCTAGCATTGGGATTAAACAGTTGATGTGGCTGAATGTATAAATGAGGGACACGAGGGCACAGACATAGACGCTAACAAGTCTGATGCTCTCGTCTGCTCCCTTTCCTTTTATTAGTGTGTTTGGAAAGAAGAGCACATCTCCGAGCCATCTGGGCTCTGAAAGGTTGAACAATCATTCGCATGGAGCGCAATAAAGAACATTACAATAAACAGCATTGCTTATTGTTAACAGGAAAAAAAATTATTGCCTGTACAGCCATGATACATAGAATACAGAATTATCAAACACATCCTTGCATGTTGCACAGCAACTCTGTAAGCTTTTCGTTTTTTGGAAAATTCGGCGTCTTTTTCAGTATTGCTAGTGAGAAATAAAACCTTTTTCTTGTACCTCTCAGCCCTCCGCTTCAGCCCCCCTGCTGACTTCCCCCTGTACCCCACCCGGTCCTGTCCACCCCACATCCTCCTGTCTCCCCTCTCCGCCGGTGCTCCTCTGCTGCTCCTCTTCCTGAGACAGAGCGTGTCATAGAAATGTAACAGGCAGACATTGATGGGTGTCAGGCCTCACAGACGAGGCTGCTCCGCTGTTCCCTTCCCTTCAACTTCACTCACACACACACAAACACCAGCGGTCCGAGGAAACACAGTGTATGCTGTAATATTGCAGTCGCACATAGCACAAGCAGGCACAGCACTAGCTGCGCACAACTGCAGTAGCCTGTCAGTGTCCCTAAACATCCTACAATCTACCCTGTTCGCCTACCGATGAACCAACAGGGTTTACTAAAAAAAAAAAAAAGTTTGATTTTAAGAAATATGATAATCTACAGTTTAGAAGAAGAATCCTTTATTAATCCCACTTGGGGAAATTAACAATTTTCACTCTGTTTATTATACACACATTTTACATATACATATACATAGGAGGCACACACATGCACATGCAACTGGCGGAGAGATGCCAGAGTGAGGGGTTCGGTGCCTTTGGGGTTCGGTGCCTTGCTCAGGGGCACCTCGGCAGTGCTCAGGAGGTGAACTGGCACCTCTCCAGTTACCAGTCCACCTCCATGTAGGCTGGTCCATGGTGGGGACTTGAACCGGCGACCCTCTGGTCCCCAAGCCAAGTCCCCACGGACTGAGCTACTGCCGCCCAAAAGAAAACACAATACCGGACATTTTAAGCTCATGCTGCATTGCATAGTATGTTTCTGTGGGTAAAAATCTGTGTGTTTGAGCATTGGACTACCTCCCATTGCTTCTCCTGTCCTTCCCTCTTGAGCCTCCCTGCTCCTAAATCTTTTGCGATAAGACCCCTGTTGCTTCACTGCTTGATGGTAAGTAGATATGCCAGTTGTTTGTTTGCAAAATCCTGCTTGATATGCAGCTTGCCAGGGGCTATGGTGTAATTAATGTAAACTAGGAATTCTCCAGAGATGAGTTATGAGTTATTAACGTCTGCATCTTGTCATTAACCCCTGAATTGCTGCTCGCTTGCAGTGGGCTCTGACCGCCGTGGTTATTCATCCATGTCTGTTTTTTAAATGCTTGAATCTGGATTCATGTCAGACCACCAAAGTCCTGCTGGACTTTACTTGTTGCAAATGAGCCGAACTGTGTATAAAAATCGTACCACCTAACAAGCTATTCTGAATCTCATGCAGGGCCCTTTGCTTAACACAGAGCACAAACAAGCCCACCTGCACACACACACACACGCGCCAGCATACACATGGACACCAGCATGCGCACACTTGAATTTCATGAGATGGGGTGTTAGAATTTTTTTGGGTAAGTCTTCGGCTCGGAGGCCTGAGTTCACACCTTGCGTCCGCTGTAATGTCCTTGGGCAAAAAGCTGAATATTTTAAGTACAAGTTACAGCCCTTTAAAATTGCAGCCCTGGATGATTTGGCATCACCTGCGGTTTGTGCTGGTAACTAGAAGCATGTTTTAAAACTCAGAGTCCAGTTTCGAGATGACAAGAAGCAAAAGCCGAAGTGTGCTCATGTACTTGTATTGACCACTAGGGCAGCAGGACTCTGAATCTGTGGAGGCGCTGGTTGCCGCACACACAAACACACAGCCCACCTCTTATTATCACAAAGAAGCGCTTGTGTTCTTGGATGTTATTATCCATGTCCCCCCTGTTACACATTAGCTGCTGAAAGGAACAGTATGGCCTAATGGAAGTGTACTGGACTGGAATATAGATTCCTGCAGTGAAGTGTGATGGGAACCTTGGGGACACGAGTGCCTGACATAAGTTTGGCCACCGAACAGGAGAGACTCTGACAGTTTAACAGGTGTGTGTTGCTTGGCCCTGTTGGCTGCGTGCATTTTTGCATGTGTGGCTAAGCTGGCTTTGCATTGCAGCCAGCCCTATGTAGATACAGATAGCAGTGTATGAAGGTGGGAAGAAAAACATGTGCACATGGCAGCTTGCCGTGATCACACACCACCCACGACAATGAGCCTTGAATATATTATTTGTGTGCTGTTTCGCACTTGTTTGCTGCCGATGGAGATGCGCTACTTTTTGCTGTTACATAACCGTATGAGTGCTTTTGTGTACAAGAATATGCTTGCGTGTGTCAACTTTAAAACCCAAGAATCAGTGTTTTTTTTTTTTTTTTTTTTTTCCTCTCACCAAGTGAAATCTAAGCTCCCCAAATGACCCGGACAGTTATTACCCTTCATGGCATAATTTGTTCTCAAAAAAACATACAAACAGGAACAGACTGCCAGTTGAGGCCCAGTGGCTGTTTCTACAGCAGTTGCTGTGTGTGCTTGTGAGTTTCACAGCTCTCCACACAAGTCCGCAGGAGATTTACTCCACCCAGCTCAGCATCATGACAAAATCCTGCATCCTTCACACTATCCGCCCACCTATCCCCCCCTTCCTCAATCCCCACTGCCTCCCTCTCTCAAACTCTCTGTCCTCTCATCGCCACTCCTCAAATCCAGCAGATCCGAGAAATAATCTCGGCAGCTGCAGCAAGTCTATTTGCCGTGGCACAGAAAAAACATGCTGCCCTCCCCTTTTTGTCATGCTAGCATTGTGTACAACAGTGATTGTCTTGGAGAGGCAATGGTGAAAATGTGTTTGCTGCATGCATTTACTCCTAGCATTAGTACAGCTCGACCTGGAGGGAGTGTAAGAGGCTGGCAGTGATTCAGGAGGCAGGTTTATGGAAATAGCACCCGCATTAAAACCCCAATGAGAGTAGGGAGAAGATTATGCTCCGGCACACACATGTGGGCTCCTGCAATGTCAACACTCTAAGTAGATCCCCTCCCTCTCAATTGCCTCCGTCGCTCTCTGTCTCTCTCAGTCTTGCGCCGTGCCCGTTGCTGCACACATACCTGCGCTGTTAGTCTGCCGCGCGAGCACACGTGGACTCCTGCATGTCTGTACACATGTGTACACATTTACGAGTGTCTGTATGTGCTATTGTGTGCATGCCAGTGCTCAGCTTAACCATAATAGGATGTATGAGGAGCGAGGAGCGGAGCGGGGCTGTGTTGCGGAGAGTGGCCGACCTTGTGCTGTGGAAATGAGGCTGCTGTGCGACCGAGCCATTCCTCGACATACTGAAAACCCGCCTAGCCCTCCGCTGGGCTTTGCACACACTCACACACATGAGCATTACATATACACTCGTACATTTACATGCATGTGATCCACCTGTTTATGAACTATAGCCAAGCTTACTCGTATGCCGGCCTGGCTGCCGCAAAAGCTAAATAATTTAATGCTACACTCGGTGAAGGTTGGCGGGGTGTGAGTGTAGTGTATTGTATGATTGTGTGTGTACTGTATGTGCCTGTGATGAGTGGGTGGGGGTGGGAGTGGAGCGGACTGGCCAGCATGAAGCCAATCGGTGCTGGCAGGATTAGAGGCCTTGTAGTCAGGGAGAGGGGACTCGTTAGAATTTAGCCTTTGGGTAACAGGAGTGTGTGTGTGTGCGTGTGCGCGCGAGTGCGTTTAAGAAGAGAAGATCATAGTCTAGCGAAAGCTGAAACAGGCATGGTCAAGGTCTTTAAATATTTTTCTCTGCTTTATGAATTGTACAGGGATATGTGTTGTGAATTTAACATTTGAGTTGAAAGTAAAATGTTGCATCCTTACTGCCCAGCCAATACTCTGTTTTTCCCTTTTTTATATTAGCCCTTTCTGTAATTGGTGAACTGATATATTATATTTGGATTTCACTCTTGTAATGTCTCTGACTCTTTTCATAAGAGACACATAGATAAGGACCCAGATGTTTGTTAAAACATTTGAACACCATCTGTTGGGAGAATTTTTTTCATAAAGAAATCTACCACCAGCTGATCTCACCACAATAAGCTGCAGAGGCTACGGGAGTCTGCTTCTGATGTCTGTTCTTTGTAACTTTCTATTGATAAATTGAGATGAGAATAAAGGATACTGCAATGATTTTATATCTGTGACCTGGCCTGTCTCTGCACTTATTACTCAAGTCAAATCACGCTGATGAATAGCAGGAGCAGGTGGTGTTATAAAAGTCTGGAGGACTGTTGTGCATGTGTGAGTACACTATTTATCGGGATGCATAATTATTAAAGGCTGTGCTATGGTAAAGTGGCAGGTAACAATATTAAGGCAGTGCCAATACCAGTATGTAAGCCCAACTAAACTAGTTTTCTTTGAGTGTGTGTGTGTGATGTGTGTGTAGGTCTGCTGTAATAGCATATTGGCGTAATGTACGCACAGTAAAGAGCTGCTGTACCAGAGTGCTCCTAAGGGAACTGAATCCCCACACCCTTACAACATGCACTTATGCTCTTTCTCTTTTTCTTTCTCTCTCTCTCTGTCACGCTCACTCACACACAGACATACACACACAGATATACACACCCCTGAAGCATAGGGGCTAGAAATAGACTAAAACACACACAGGGTGACTGTTGGAGCCATCACAATGTTGCTTGTTTTCCACCTTCTGTCTCTTTCTGTCTTGCTGTTGCTCCTCTGGTACCCCTTTAACACAAACACACACACACATGCGCGCGCACACACCCCCACACACCTCCTTTGTTCGACTCGTTTTTCTGCGTGGTAGATTAGCCACATATTTAGAGAAACCTTCGTCTCCCCAAGGGATTGGCTTCCAAGGGTATTTGGAAAAAAAAGAGCAGGATCTGCACTCTGCACCTGCCTTTGGAGAATAAACAACACCCACTGAAAACTTCATTTCATATAGTATATACAACACTGCAATGGTCATCTTTTAGTTGCTCTAAGGAGTGCTGTTGTGACAATATATAAAATATCTAAACCAAATATTTAAAACAAAAATTAAACATATTTGTAGACTGAAAGAACAACATAAGATACATTTTTTATTTAACATTTTTTAGTTCATTTATTGCAGCCAAACATTGCAGTACATCATAACCAGTGTCATCAAATGTCAAGAAAATCATTGACTAAGTTAAAGAACTTGCTTTGAGTCACAGATGACCGTATTTTGACCCCTTTGTGACATTAGTGCTGATGGCATTACAATGCTGCTCCCCCTCCCACTGCTCAGGGTACATCTCACTAACCGGCTCTTGGGGAGAGACGTTGCTTGAAATACCAAAATAATCCACTGCACACCCTGCCCATTAAGCCACTTCACAGTCAGAAGTGTGCTATTTTTTTAGAACAGTACAGGTTAGCAAAAAAGCTGAATTATTAATGTTTTTGATATTTTTAGTACGTTTAACCTATTTCTGGTTGTGGCTGGAGACTGCTCGCCCGCCTGTCTGAGATCCAATCATGTGACATGGCTGTGATCTGGGTTATAGAGCTGGGTTTTGTGTGTAATGGGGGGAAACTGTGTATATGTGTAGGTAGTGTGTGCTTCTGACTTTGAATGTCACTGCCTGTATACCAGACCAACATGTGCTGGTTTGGATTGTTTTGATGCAGTGCAGTTCAGATGATATAATGTCAGTTTGGCACTGTGAAGCATCACCTGTACCAGCAGGGCTGAACCAGATGAGTCTGGTTTAATTCCAGGCCGCTGGGCATAGCTGTGCAGACCCGTGCAAGAGGCAAGGCCCAGATACTGACTGACAATCCATCTGTGGGTCCCTGTACAGGCTTGTACAGGTGTGCCACTGCCTGCAGACACAAAGAAAAGGAGTGGGAGTGAGCAGAGGGGCGTGCACATGGATGATAAACTATGGCCCTGAATAGAGGGTTGTGTGTCTGTGTGTCCTTGTGCGCATGTTGAAATATAGAGGAGAAAATATTAGCTCCCAGAAACTGAGTATCCAAATAGACAAGATGGCAGTTTAGAAGGCATAAGCGAGCGTAGCTGAGAATATGTCACTTTACTCAATAATGAAGGACACACTTAAAACGCATCACCCAATGTGGCTAATCGGAGCTGACATCTCACTGGCTGGACCTTGCGCCTGTGGGAGAGAGGGGGTGGGAGAGGGGGGGTGGGGTAGAGGGTGAGGCGTTAGGAGCGTGTGAGAGATTAGAGGGGAATGAAGGGACAGAAAAGTTGAAATATTGAGAAAAGAGGAGAGGAGCAAGAGAGAGGCACGTGGTTCAGTGCTTGAAGTCATATGTTCAGAAAAAAAAAAAAGCCATTCCTTCATCTGTGTGAGGGTGTATGCATGGCCGTGCACGTACCGTCCGTAGACACACAGCATGCGGCCTATATCTGTGCTCGATTGAAATGACACACTTGTGTGGTGGAACCAGGGGGAGCTCATTTGTAAGGCAGATCTAGCCGTGCTTTGGTGTACCGTCCATAGAGAGGGTAAGGGGGCTGCACAGCACGACAGCTAGCGTTTGTCAGCAAAAATCAGGACTAATGAAATACAGTACACATGGCTAGAGGGCAAGGAGAGGAGTGTGACTGACAGGAGGCATGAGTGGAAACAGCCCGTGGCAGCACTCCTTCATGGCTACCAACGCATCAGCCAGCCTAACCGATTTGTTTTAAGCCCCAGCCCCCTTCCCATCCCAGATAAGGGTAGAGGCACGAGGCATAGGGTAAAGGAGAGGGACAGTGTGTGTGCGAGGGTCCCTGGGGGTAATGACATGGAATACAAGTGTATGGGGAGTGCTAGTGATGGGCCTGCTCATGTGGAAGTGGGTATTTGCATTGCAGAGAAGCCCTGTCAGTAGAGCTCGCTCAGGGAGCTATTGTCAGGGTGATTGCTAGCGGTGAAGGCTTCTGTCGTCTGCCCTGCAGAATACCAGGACACTGCGTACAGCTGAGCTAGCATCGGCACGATCATGCGCCCCGGCACATTCGACATTTCTTTGTGTACAGAGTCTGTGAGTGTTTTTGTAACAGTTTTTTTTTTTGTTTTTCATTTTTATCAAACTCAGAATTTACCTGACACTTCATTTAAGTGGCTATGTTTTGTCCATCACGGCAGCCTTTAAGCGTTTTCATATAGAAAATAACAATAAGCTGGATGGCTGCAGAGTAGCGGGGAACATAAATTATATAGTTATGTGCCAACAGCTATAGTCTGTGGCCTCTAAACTATTTCAGTCCCTGCTGCAATAAGAGGCAGCTTTTAATAATTCAGAGTAAAACAGTATACTGGATGTCTTCCAGGCAGCAAACTCACATTTAGGTGAAACACTAAATTCCCCCCACCCCTCTCTCCCATCAGAACCCCAGAACCATTGCGAGGCTGTATCCGATACCCGTGAAGGACTTGTAGGGACACACACATCACTGGGTTGTGTTCTTGTTTGCAGAGTTTGTTGGCACTGTGCAGAGCTTTGCATTTCTGTGTGTATATATGTGTGTGTGTGAGTGACTATGCGTGAGAGAAAGTGAGTCTGCAGTGCACAGAGACTGCATGGTCTTTCACTCTTGTCAGCCCTTGTGGATCCCTGCACAGCTGTGGCACACATATGTACGTGCGGCACGTTTGGAGAATGCAATTTAGAGTCACGCTGCTCTTCAGAGTTAGCCAGTGTGCATCCTTTTAATGTGCTTTCTGCATGTTCACAGACAGGAGGTGGCTCTGTGAAGTCAAGCTGGAGGTAGAAAATGGAAAAGAGGGCAAAAAAGACATAGATATGTAGTTTGGAGAAAGAGAGAGATGAGGAGGAGGGATGGCTCAGAAAGAAGACAGGGAGACGGTGAAACAGAATGAGAAGTAAGAGGAAAGATATTTGAATCACTGAGTTGTGAAGATTAGGAAATGAGATGGAGGGAGTGAGATAGAGCGAAACGGGGAGTGGGAGGTATTGATGGACGGCCTCGCCAACTTCAACCTGTACTGTATGAAACAGGTGGAAAAGCAGCACAGCTGTGGTCCGTTCTTTGTTGAATTCCATGATTAAGTCCAAAGGTGTTCCAGAGGCAATCATTAGGTTGACAGTGTGGTGCTCACTAGCGGAGTATGCACTGCATCTCAGAGTTTTTATCAGAATATATGGACTCTTTGAAAGAAGAAAGGGAAAAAAGGAAGGAAAGCATTCAGGAGAATGAAAATGAACAAAAGGCTTAAGAACCAAAGAAATGATTTGTCTTTGATCCCTGCGCACCCCCCCAGATAATCCATGTTTTTCATATGAAATCTGTTGTTTGCTCACCATTGTTTGCCCTGTTTTGTCAATATATTAATATATGATATTGACGTGGTCCATAAAACCTCTTCCAGCAATTCTCTCGATAAAACACTGGCCCAAAGCAGTGCAACTCATCACTGCGCCTCACTGTCTTTTTCTTTATGTACTAAAAAATATGATGGCATATTTACTCACCAAATAACTGTGGTAACCTGTGCAGCTGTCTTGTACTATACACTGTAGTGTGGGTGTATACATACTCTATACCTTTTTATTGTACGTATATTTAATTAAACTGCTTGCATATAAATATGTACAATTGCTGCTTTGGCCTCCACAATCCTCTATTTGATACAATGGTGTGCAATATAGTACAATGCTGTCTTTTTCTATGTAATTCACGTGTGAATTTTCCATTGTTGCCCCTTTAAAATGAATCCATTTAGTTCAGTCTGGTCTTGGTAGCAGTAGTTTGTTTCCTATTTCTATCAGTGTATGTAAATTCTACTTGGAAAAATGTAGTTTGAATAACAATTTTACTTACGTTTTTTTTTTAATGCGTTTTCATAAGGGGTTGTATATGTTAAAATCATTATGACTGGGTTGTCCGTTGCATTGTCAACATTTCTAATTTAACTAAAAATATTTTATTTGCTTCCCTTGGTAAAACCCACTTTCGACATGAATGAATTTGTTGAGCAATTTTTTTTGGTCACACTTTTTTCCAGTGTAACTCAATCAGTTCTACTGGCTGCTGACCAGGAGTAGACTGCGATAAAATGATTTGGAATCGGAGAAAAATTAGCAGTTTTAAACTTGTTTTCTTTGCAGTGTAGCACAGATAGGTTGTACCTTAGCCCACAGCAGATTGATATCCACCCACTGATAATTATACATTATGAGAAAGCCGGAGCTTTTTCATCCAATTTCTTTTCTAAGAACAAAAAAAACACACAAATGTAAGTAATGAAGAAATACAGTACATTTGAAATATGAATAGACGGTTACTTCATTTTCTAATTCCGTTTGCTTTAATAAGGAAGTGCCATGGTGGGTTAAATTACGTACTGTGAAAGAAGTGTTTGCACCCCTCCACGGTTTGACGGTTTGATTGTGCGCAGCTGTTGCAGGTGAAGAAGCTCAGTCTGAATATGAAACAAAATACTTTCTAAATTCCAGGGGAAACATCAAGTATAGAGGTGAATAATTTTGTACTTGCCTCATTATACTTA
>JBAJHX010000106.1:18650102-18690713 GCA_037176925.1 Amniataba percoides
CGATCTATATCATATATAATTTAATGGGAAAAAAAGCACGACTCCTCTTTGCTGTTCATGACATGTGGTAGGTAAAGTGTCTTTCTAAACCTGGCTGTATAGTTTAATGGTTATATGCAGACCATGTCATGAATGTGAATGAATGAATGTGTGGGATGTGCTCACTGACAGACAAACATACAGGTGCTCACGTGTCTGAGTGTTTCTGCGAGGTAGGATAAAGCTGTCTCTCAACATCATCACACAACATCAGTAATGGGGCCCAGGCGGGTGATTACCGTGGCAGCGTGGGCCGCCGCATGACTTAAATGAATACGCGTGCACAGAAACACACACACACACGTGCGCAACGAATATACACTGAAGCAAAAATTTGCGCAGGCACAATCCATTAGGCACCGGGGCAGAGGACGAGTTTATTTTACCTGTTTCTCTTGATTCATTATTTATGAATCTATCAATCTGTATGACACAGCGGCAGCATATAGACTTTGGCTGACTGCTTTCCTGCCCATTTTTCCATCTGCCAGCCTCTATGTGTCTGTCAGCCTATCTGGCCTTACAGAGCCTCTCTTTTGTCTATCAAAATATGTCTGCTATGCAAACTTTCTCTCCCCCTTTTTCCTCACTTTTTCTCTCTCTTTTTTTCTGCCTCTCATCATACATCTTTGTCATCAGACTAGTTCCTTTTATTCTTTGATCTTTTATTCAGTCTCTAAAACATTTTAAATTATGATGATGACTTGCAAATTTATCTCAGATTAATTTGATGGGTTCAGCTTGTACCCACTCGCCTCATGGGTGTGCTTTTACCGCAGTGTTATTAATATATTCCTGAAAGACTACTCTCCAATACCCCTCTTTCAAGATTGGGGAATGGCAGAGCCTGTTGTCCAACCCGCTTCTTCGTCTTGTCTTCAATCTCTCCTCATCTAACCACTTCTTTCTACCCAATTTCTTCTTCCTAGCCCATCCTCATCCTACCAGTTGGCAGACAGACTTTAAGGTATTTCTGAAGCTGTAGTTTTTTGACCATGGTGGGCTCTGTAAAGCAAAGGCCCGATGAGCAGTGCGTGTTTTTTGTCTCAAATGTTCTAACATGACATGCTGAATGATGAATATCTGAGTAGTGGGGTGACATGATAAAAATCTCTTCGATTGCGGAAAGTGCTAAGACTTGATCTTAGTTGATGTGTCATCAGGGTGCCAGTGAAAGAGAAGAAGAACAAAACAATGAAGCTTTCAATTAATATAAAAGACAAATGTTGTAAAGAATGAAACGCATTCATTGGATTGTATTTCTTTTGGTGAAAAATCTGTGCACAAACAAAACTATGATTGTGGACATTAAAGCTCTGTAGGGTGCTGTTCACTAACTTTACCCAGGATGAATGGGAGGTCATCACTTCTTTTACGTCATGTGGCACGTCTTAGCGTGTGTCTGCTGAATGACCAGGATCTGATAATGTCAGATTTATTATAGTGTCATATCATGCTGAGAGCCCTGTGGGTGAACAGCAGGCTATAGTATATTTCAGGTTGTGGCACAGAGGAGAAAATAAAAGCTTTTTCTTTCTCTCTCTCTCTCTTTCTTTCTTTCTTTCTTTCTTTCTTTCTTTCTTTCTTTCTTTCTTTCTTTCTTTCACACTCTCGCTCTCTCATGGTCTGTCTCTGTCATTACTGCATTACTGCTATCTTTTGCAGCCCCCCCCCGTTTCTGAAGATGCTTGATAGAGGTCTGGCTATAGCTTACAAAAATAGGACATAGAATAATAAAGGCAGAAGAGATGGCAAGTTATCTAAGGATCAGCATGGAGCGCGGCTAAAAGAAAATAAGAAATTACAAATATCAAAAAATGTCGGCCCACCTCAGCCCTACCCTATCAAAACACAGGATCACTGAGCTGTAAATCCAGGCTTATTTTTTGCTGCAAACCAAATAGGCAGAAAGAGCTATTCCCTCTTGCAATAAACGAGAACAATGACATATTGCCCGGGTTCTGTGTGAATGGAGCTATGACTATAAAGCGTGTGCTTGATGTGGGTCTGTCGGTCAGATGCAGCGATATCATGCCATGTCAGGTATGCTGACAGATCAGCAAGAGGTGGTTTGAAATTAGTAAACAAGATAGCTCTTACAAACATATAACCCCATATAAAAAAAATAAAACACCTGGATGCAAACAGATTTCTGCAGAACAACACGTCTTGTAGCATGTTTTTTTTTTTTTTTTTTTTTTTAAAAACATGTATTTAATTATTTATTTATTTTCAGAGAGTCAGCACACAGAGCTTGTAAGACAAATCCTTTCTAATAGGAAGCCTCTAGGGCCACAGAGGAGCGTGGTCGATATGGAGAGACACAGAGGGCTTTGAAGATGGCCTATCTCTCTGCCTCCATCCAAATGAAAAGGCAAGAGAGGGGCCCACAGGGACAGAGCCAGGCTAAGTTTCTATAAACACTATCTACATAACACCTAAGATGTCCCTGCGTCTGATGTGACAGCGTCCAGATTAACTCACATTAAGGAGAACAACAAAGCCCCGGGTGATGCATCCTCTCATACTGCCTGGCAGACAGGAAGAGATGGACTCAGAAACAGGGGCATTCAAAAACAGCAATTCAAACACACAAATAGAAATCATTTATGTCAGTGCATATTTGTAGTTCAAAATGTGCATTCCCTGATAATGCATTTTTTAAATGCTTTTTTTAATTTAAATGATTGCTTCTTAAATAATGCAAGAGTGAGATTTTGGATGCAGTCTTAGTTACACAAAGCCCTCGGTGACTGAAGTACACAATAATCATCACCAAAGGCATAAATTGTTCCTGAGCTTTAGAACAACACAAACATTTAAACATGCCCCCTCTGGTGATTTCAAATCGTGCATTTCTCTACAGTAAGCAGACATTATTCACCAGTCGCCATTTGAAGCTATCACACTGTTGTGAAACAAATTATGTGCTACCTGTGTGTTTGACATTCTAAGTGTTAGTGTTTGGTTTGACTAATGGATTTCTTCTGACAGAGAGGTAGATGGGATGTCTTAGTGTCACCATGTGAATTGCAAACACAATGAACGAAATGGATGTCCTTGCGCTTTTAAAGTGTGTGTTATTCTGTTGTGAGCATCTTCGCTGATGGGTGGACAGAGGTTAATAGAAGGTTTTGTGTATATGTGCATGTTGCGGTGATGTCCCACTCTGAAACGCTGGAGACAAAGATCACTTAGCTGATCTTCAGAAATGCTCGAAGGATAAGCATATGGATTATGGCTTATTCTTGAATTAATCGTTCACATTCTTGATTATGCTAATGCAGACTATTTGAATAAAACACTTGTGCTTTACATATTTCACCCAATGTATGTTGAGTTGGAATTCATTATAAAAGTATTCCTGTGAGTTTTGTGTGTTTGCATTGAAGTAGCATTACTAGCTGCTAGTCATATAGAGCTGGCCTGGTAATTAGAGAAGGGCAATATGTCAACAGTATGATTTTTTTCACATTTAGTAGGATTGTGTCATAGTGATATTATGTTTGGTTATCCAAGTCAATAATTCCAAGCAGACTACACTTTAAAAACTAAGAAAAAAGTTTGGTTTTCCATTTGTCTGATGTATTAAATAAAAGTGAGACACAATTATTTGATATATATTGATATCAGAACAAACATTTTTCTCATAATATTGGTTGCAATCATATCACTCAGCTCTGCTAGTGACTAGAAATGTGTATCCTTGAAAGGTTTGACATTGATTTGACATTGAATTGAAATTACACATTGCATCTTCAGAATTAATTCCAACGTCACTTTTTGTATTATGTATCAGCAAGCTGTAAACAAATGAAAATGTGCCGTGGGACTCCAACTTGAAATTATTGTCATCATCATCAATTATATTCTTGTCTTTATTCATACTTTCAAAAATATCCAATATAACTTGCCAGAAATGAGTGAAACCTCCGTAAATTGTGTGTCCTGTGTCTCTTAGCCTTGGTAAGTTAAACCTTAGGGCCCTCTGATTGAAAACCTTCAGGTCAGAGTGAATCAAATTAACATCACTGCCTCAAATGAAACATCTCTGTTTGACTGTTGATCACAGCAGTGGGGTTATTTAGGATTGCCATGGGTTACAGGATAAAGGCAGTTTCACTCTCCCGTTGAGCAACTGTGGAAATGGCTTCTCCCCTTGAGCCAAAATGGGCTCTAATGCATCGCTTTTCCCTTTGATGTTGACTATAAATATGAATGGACTGGGGCTGTGGTTATTATTGTATAGAAATCTTTTTTTGGTGGATGTTGGTGGATGTTTATGGAGAGGAGAACACTGACAGCAGGGGAGCTCTGAGTGCCGAGAGATTTCAGCGGATAGAATCACTGGCTTCAATGCACTTACATCTCTTTGTACTCAGCTTTAACACAGCTGTTAAAAAAATTTATAAAACCATTCATTTCATAGTTTACATTGTTCCCCCTTAAAATATTGTGAGAGAAATACATCCTACTAAACTAGGTTATGTGTTGTGGGAATGTGAGTATTGTTCGGAGTAAGGAAAAAAATGATAAGCGATATGGCTGTCTTAATATTGCAGAGCTGTGTTGAAGTAAAGCATTGCATCTTGAGCTTTCACCAGCCCACACGCTCCCACGTCAAGCCCATATATTTAGCAGGGGGAAAAGCTTTTTTCTTCTCCATGCGCTGTGGTGCGAGAGGTGCACGGGGGTTCTGAAATGTTTGTCTTTGTTCTCCTGGCAGAGTTTTCTGCGTGTGGGCGTTCACAGTTTCTAGGAGCACCTCGGGAATGCGTTTCAACAGATGGAGGTTTTAACTGGAGTGTTGGCATCCAAAATCAGGGCTATATGCTTCTGTAGCCTGCTATTTTAATTTGTTTGTTTGCTTGTTTGTTTGTTTGCTTATGTGTTGTTTTGCAGCCGGTTAATCACAGGGTGTGCCGACGAAAGTGGAGTTGCAATTATGTTTTCATCTAGCCATAGGTTTAAGCTGCTAATCAAATATCTGCGACATCTGACACGATACATTATGGTCTGTTCTGTTTTCATGCCACCACCCATTAGAGGTAGTATTTTTTAATAGCATAAAAGATTACACAGACAGTAAGTCCTATTTAGCACACTGTGAGACTGCTTTCACTGCAGAACACACATCTCTGCCGACTGTGGTGCTGTCCATGGTGCTGAAATGACCAGCGGCAGAGGTACCGTTTCTTCTTGATTAAAATTTTGGCTGTTTCTCTTTAGTATGAATTATGAACCTGTCTAATTCTCCATTTTATGAACTTTGTTATTTTGTCTTTTTCCATCTGGCCTTCACTTCTAGTAGTAGTAGTAGTAGTAGTAGTAGTAGTAGTAGTGGTAGTGGTAGTAGTAGTAGAGAGAGACAGACAATGAGAAGCATCAGTGGAATGGTCCACGATTCAACACACGTGACCTGAATGAAATGTGTGTGATACGAGGCATAGACTGTTTGCAGTAAAATATGCACATTAAAGAAAATATTTTTTGCAAGGCAAAACAATTCTTACCACCTCAGGGCACAACTGCAGCGTGTTATGACACCCATCTAGTAGACTGCCTTCCGTCTTTTGTCTAAAACACATTTCTTATTCGATTTGACAGCCTCAGAAAAGAGTAATTGCTTTTCTGACCTGTAATTTTAGCTCAGCCTTTGGATAAACCAAAATGCATACCTTTTGATTTATGTCTTTTGTCATGCTGCTGAACTCCTTTGAATTACCTGAACCCATGTGGGCCTGGCTGTAACGGTATTTTTCAGCTTTCTCTCAGCTGTTAGCAGACAGGGTAAACATATTTGGCCCACACTGTATTTTTTTTGTTGTTTTTTTGTTTTGCTAGGGTAATTAATGAGTGCTATGATGGTCATGCTGTTTTTATGTTGGGACATATTTTATCGGCCTGTCTAAATGGATATTCTTGTCTTCTGTCCATTATCGGTCTTGTTTTTCTCTCTGTAACTCCTTTTCTCTCTTACCCTCTGTGTCTTCCTCTCTCCTTACCTCTTTTCCTCATATTCCCATCCATGTGTCTCAAAGCCATTTTTCTCCTCACTCAGCAGTGGTGGCACTCCTTCCGGGACTGTGGGTGCTAGAGTGCCGCAGGCTTCCCTGGAGCCAGAACGTAGCCTACAAACACCCTGTCTCAGACCAGACAGGACTCCTTTATATTAGCCCTGCTTAAATAAAGCACACTGATCCAATATCTGGATTTCTGTATCAATGGGCGACGGACAAAGGATCTGTTCTCCAATATAGGCCAGGGTAGCAGTCTGTAGTAGTAGCAGCCCATACCAATTTGTCTGTGTTTTTTTTTTTTTTTTTTTTTTTTTTTTTTTTTTAAGCAATGGATGTAAAATCAAATTCCTCTCACCGACATGCCCCTCATAATGCTGTGTCTAATTTAATCTCAAATGTTCAGCATGTAGTGTGCACTATATAAAATGTGTAGCCCTGACAGTTTAGAAACCAAACAAATAGGTCACTGTTATAGTAATGCGCTATAAATAGTTGCGTGTCTTTGCAAGGGGGGGGTGTGTGCGTGCAGGCTGGTGTGTTGTTATGTGTGTGTGTGTGTGTGTGTGTGTGTGTGTGTGTGTCAGGGATGTTCTGTCTAATTTTAGGCTCTCGGGAGAAGAGAGCAGTGCCGAGATCAGGAGAGTGAAGGAGGAGTGAGCCCCAGCTCCACAAGCTAATGGTTTAGTGTTTTTAATAACTTGCTTGGGAGGTATCTCCCACTGTAATATATCTACTCAGCAGCAGATAGCCCTTCCATACATTACCAGGATGTGAGGACATTATAAACAGCTGAATACAGCGCTGGCTTTCCAATAAACCGATATTATTAAAATGTCTATGTCTAATAAATAAAAAGGGATTTAATCTGCCCCACCTTCCTGTTTAGACCTTATTCCAGGCTGGAACGAAAGCATGAAGGAATCAGCAGGGCTAAAGTGTTTCATGACAAGAATGAATACAGACAGGAAGGGTAATTTATTAATGCACTTTTCCTAACCTATTCTCCGTCAGACTTGCTTGCTCTCTGTGCATAATTTTTAAGAGAGTCTCATTAAAATCTAGATCTGCATAAATAGAGCAGATAGGAAAAAAAATAGATAAAAATGCATTCACTGGATTATGGGTATGAAATAACCGTTTTGGTGTCCAATTAAGCTTATGCTTTATAATTAGCTAAAAGGGTTCCATGCCTTGATTTCAAACCAGCTTTGTTCTCTTCTCAGTCACCCCCTGAACCCTTTTTTTTTTCTCTCCGTCCACCACATTGCATGAGAAATTAAATCACTGTGTGCCCACTCATTCACGTGGAAAGCCCCTTATTCTAGAACATTTTGTTTTAATGCAGAGAGACAGCTCTGTCCTTTATAGTCATGCCCTGTTCCTGACAAACAGATCCCTAACCCTACCCAGCCAGTCACTACGTGCACAAGCTTTGTGGTCAAAAAATGTCACTACCTTTTGTAAGTTTAGATCCTTAAAATTCTTTACACTCTTAATACTGCTAAAAATGGACTCTGAGTGGGTATGGATCCTGACTGAGAGTGGAATGCATAATGCTGACACTGGTGATATACTGTATGATGATGCAATGCACAGTTACACAAAAATCTTAGGATTCAATTGATTTTATTACTTATCTTATTAATATTCTGCATTGTCAGCATCACATACTGCTTTACTTGAGCGTTTTGATACTTGCTAAGCATTACTCTAAGCTTATCATCTTATATAGTGTCAGTGCTCATTCATGGCTCCATGCAGCACGGTCACACTTCAACAGTGGATCCGGCTCATGTAAAGTATAGCTGAGACTGCGAGCAGCCTCACTCATTGCGCTCCTGCCGTGGAAAGCCATCCCTCTCATGACCCAGCGGAGACAAACGGCTCACACAGTGGTCATTTTTTACTTGTCTTTGATATACCTGCTCAGTTTCCTTGAGAAGAAAGAGCAGATTGTTTGTTTTGCTGTGGCCTCTTTCATTTCGCACGGGAGAAAGAGACCATTAATATTGTCTTGCCATACATCTTATACACTGATAATGCAGGCATTGCTTGAAGATGAAAAGAAATAGTGCATTACTGTCACCCTGGCAGATGACACATGAAGCTCTCACTCGGGTGCCTGCTTTGAATAGCCTTGATGCTATAGGGGTAGCAGAGGCATGGAGAAAAGAGAGAAAAATACAGGGCAAAATGTAGGGAGAAGGAAGGCGGTGTGGCAGAAAAAGAGGAATTGAGTTTGATTACAGTACAGTGTGGGAAGGAAAAGGGAATTAAAGAAAATAAAAGGCGAACAAAAAGGAAACAACATGGCACAAAACAAAGAAAGCCACAAAGGAGAATCACAACATTTCTTATATCCCATAAAGATGATACAGAGACTACTATATGTGTTTGTCTCCTCCAGAGAGTTAGTAAAAGAGATTTAGTTTTTTTGCTGCAGTCAAAAAGTCTTAAATCGAGGAAGCTGGTTTAAAGCAGTACAGTCTTACACTATACACAAATGTATATATCCTCTGTGAATGATTTAAATATAGAATTTGAAAATTGTGATCCAAATAGCTTTTTAGTATTTATGGGCAACAGACTGAACAGAGAGTTCAGCTTAAAAGGACAGAGCATCCTACTCATTCCAGTTCATACATACAGATCTTCCTATTTTTCCTCTTTTTAAAAGATGTCATATATTATTATAATGTTCTTTGTTTATGTATGACATGTATCTGGCTGAGTGGCAGGATTTACAGAATTTTAAGCTGTTGTTTCCAGCGGTGCTTCTTCTCTTGTCTTTTTCTGCATTCATACTTCATTAATCTGTAATGTTCAAATGCATTATTTATATCAGTAAATAATACATTGACAGACAACAAGTAAAAATGAATTCAAATTTAAATGCTATTTTTGATTTAAACCTAGCAAAATACAAAACTGAAATATTAACACATCTTAATTTTGTTTACCTTCAGTGTTTCAGTTTTTGTCTGATTTGTAGTATGCCTTATATATACCTTTGTCTCTGTTCCAAGTTTTGCTGCATTCAGACAGTCTGTGATATTGAAGAAAAAAAAGCTTTCCATTATTCAAATTTTAATGCAATGCAAAAAACATTAAAAAAGTAGCTTTGAGTGGAAAAGCGTGGTGCATTCATGACTGGGATGCCATATAAAAATTCTGTTTGATATGTACCGCTGTACTGTATGTATGCTAATAAAAGAGGCTTCCATTTTGAAAATGCATTGTACCTCCTACAGTACCATCTGGCTTAATACAGGAAAAAGGATACAGTGAATGCCAGAAATGCGTGTGGATAACCATGTGAACTATTTCATCATAAAACAGAAACTCACGCTGTGTGTGGGTATCGTATGCTAGACCCAGAGTAGATGTATTTCTGAAGTATGTGGGCATGTTCTGTATATAAAAAGAAGGACCAATGTGTATTGCTGTAACATTTCACAGCCTTAAAATCTGTCTTAAGATATCATCATCCTCCATTTTTGCTTTGCTGCTCTCTCTCTCTCTCTCTTTCTCTCTCTTTGCTGTCTCTCTCTCTCTTGATTTCATACTCCAGCTGTCTCTCTCTGCCTCTCTCTGGGCATGTGACCTAGCAGCAGACTTGTGGGAACTGTAGTGATGCTGTCAAGCTGAAAGCCTCCCCAGAGCCTCAGAGGAAACAACAGAGGCAAACATTAGAACAACCCCAAAATGTCGACACAAACCCGTGTATTTGTCAGGCTGACCTGGATTTGCTCAAAACAGCACTCAGTCTTACCATAGGAAACTGTCACCACACAACATATTACTTTTTGAGAGATAGGAAAGCAGATGGGTTTGACATTGCTAAGTGTAGTTCACCTCTTCAGATACGACTGTGTCTGCTCGCATATCTGCTGGAAGAACCTTATCAAGACATTATTAAGAGCAACTCGCTGCAACAAACCAGACTTTGCTGTTTAAATACAAGAGGAGGCGCTACTTGAATTTAAAGTGGGAATGGGAGTTGGTCTCAATCATAAAGCACCATGCACGACACACTGCAGTGCACCAACATGCATCATGTGCACTCGGTGAACCTTCCCTTCCTGTTAGAAACTTGAACTGAGAATGGAAAACCCAAAAAGTACAGCAGGTCAAAATTTCCCAAACACCCCCCCCATTTCACTTTCCACCCTCTTTCACCTACACCCAAAAACATTCCCACTCCCAACCCCCTGTTCACACTTTTGCCTCAGTGGCAAACCAAGGTTTATTTCCCTGGTGGAAATATTGGACTGTCAGTCAGATCAATTGCCAGTGTCCAGGGCACTTCATGGTTCCTCTAATTATAATCCTGTGCAGCTGGCGCGGGCCCACGTAGCTGTGGGGCAGCCATTGTAATAGAGGCATCACTGGGCTATAGATGGATAGAGCGAAGCGTCGGCCAAAGCCTTGCAGTCATCGCTCGCGTCGGTGGAGAGGCTTTACTCCAGCAGTCAGAGCAGGGGCCAGGGTGTCTTATCTGGCTCCTCCATGCGGCTCGCTGTATGCTGGGGGAGTGCATTACCAATTCTCTACCCCTCTCTCTCTCCTCTTTCTCCCCCTGTGCCGCTCCTCGCTCCTCACATCCTTATGAGAAGTCTAGGCACTTTGCCATGTTCGCGTGTAGAGACAGAGGTGCCGTCTTCTCGGCTACACTGCACCCCGGACGGCACCAAATGAGGGCTTCGGTTTCTTTGTGGAGTATTTCAAGTGTGTGCGTATGAGTGAAACTTCTGATTTCAGGTTCCAAACTAGTTTGCCAATTTTATTTATCCTCATGAATATTCTGGAGTTACATCAGTGTGAAGTGGCGGCACTGAATAACCTTCAGTTGTGTGTCTGTGACAAATATTGCCACATATTTTCTCCCTCCAAACATTGCAGCGCGCTCTCACGTCCTCACCAGAGGAAGTGTGAATACTATGTAGAAATGGCACTCCGCCGCCACCACTCTCCTCCTCACCGGCATTGTGCGATTCCCATCTCAACATGCGGAGAGAGGTGTGAGAGGAGGAGATCATGTGAGAGAAGGAAGGGTGAAAAAGACAGGAAGGAGAGGAAGGGAAAGAGGAGAGAGTGTGACAAGGAAGAGAGCGAGAGTGGAGATGAACAAGAGAGAAAGAAAATGAGTGCAGACAGCAAAGGGGTGGGGGCAGATAGCGAGGGAGCGAGGCTAAGATGTGGTGGAGAGAGAGAAAGAGAGATAGAGACTATTGTAAAACAAAAGGACATTAAGATGAGGAAGTGTGCAAAGGAAACACAAGTGGGGGGGAGAATTTGGAGTGTATGGCGGGTAGGAACTATTGAGACGGGGAGGTATGAGACAAAGAACAACAAAGGAACGAAATGAGGGATACCAGGAGCAAACCGGCATCTGAAACACAAAAGCTAAAAAGAGTTACATAAGCAGATGCTGCTGCTAGGGAACTGTAGGCTTTTGCTGAAGATGAGGAAGGCTCTGTGTCACCTGAAAGGGGAAAAGGGGACAGAGAGAGGGGAAAGAGGCATAAGACATAATAAAACAGACAGAAATGCTTAGGGAGGCATGAAGAAATACAGAAAAAAGCATTAGAAGGAGAGTGTCGTGGGTGGAAGAGGTCTAAAGAAACAGACTAGAGGGTCCTATATATATCTGGCAAAATCATCAAAGTATAGAGATTAGTGAAAGAGGGGAAATGCATTTTAGAAAGGCAGAAAAAAACAGAAGAAGAGCTTGTTATTGCTATTCAGAAAAAAAGTGAAGAGACTGTTAGGATGTACAGTATGTGTACCACAGAGAGTCCCAGAAAGCGAGCGGGTCGATGAGGGATTAAATGGCTTAGAAGGAAAACTGGGAATGTGTGTCTGCTCCGCTACGATTCAGTGTGTGCGGTGCGCGCGCCTGTTTTTTTGTTGTGAACGTAACCTTGCGTTCCCTGTGCATGTTCCAAACCACTCAGGGCATGCTGAGCGTAACTCGCGCTGTTTTATTAATAATTTAGATGTCTTGTAATATGCCAAAGCATTAAAGCGTCCTCGCTTGTCGTCGTGGACATGGGCACGTCATGCATGCGCGTTTGTTGGCACGTTCTGATTCTGCGTCCGCCGTATACACAAGCGTGAGTGTGTCTATTATGTGAGTGTATTTCTGGCCTCCAACATGAATTTGCACTGCTGCTGGTAAGGGGAGGAGGGATGGAGGGTATTTAAGCTGCATGGTCTGGCAAACCAAATAGACCATGAAAGGGAAAAATAACAAAATCTGACCCCCCCTCCCTCTCTCTTCCCACCATTCCCCACTCCCCAATTCCCAGCGGATCACAGACTGCAGCTCGAGCCCACTCTTCACTCCATTGTGTTTCAAACCACTGGCTCCCTTTGCATCCCTTTATCTTTTATTTTGTTTCATATATTTTTTGGGGGGTTCTAGCCATGGTAATGTTTTCCTTCGCTGCACTCTCTTTCTATCTCTTCTTTTCTGTCCTCCTCTCGGCATCCTTCCTCCATCCCTCCCTGTCCTCTCACCCCCTCCATCTTGACTCTTGGTCTGTCAGAGGTGTGACAGGTGTGTCACGACTCTCTCTGTCACTCTCTCAACTTGTTGACCTTTGTCTTAGAGATTACTCCGCTCGCAGCTCTCTCCTTGCCAGCTAGGATTGACAAGATTGCCTGGCAACAAAAGCTCCGGCTGATGCGCTGTGACCGTGCCACCCTGTCGGCTTCCAGTCATCTGCCCCTATCTCGACCAGCCGCTGATATGAGATCGGGCCGCCAATGTGCGTGCGCGTGGGCGAGTTCACATTTAAACGTGTGGATGCGTGTGGGCGCGTGTACCCAAAAAACCTTTTGGTTTTTAATTGTCTCTCGATGTAAGCGAAAGTGGAAGAGAGGCGGTGACAAGATGAGAGTGCCAAAATTGAGGAGGACAGGAGAAATTTAGCAATAGAGACATCTTAAAGTGAAGAAAACAAGATGATGAAACAAACTAGAGAGAATAGGCAGTGAGAGAGAAAAGAGACGGGTGTTAAAGAGAGGGAGGGAGAGCGTGTCAGGAAAGATGCCTATAGAACTCTCAACCATTGTTTCTCCCAGTGTGAGCGGTGTATAATCACTCAGCCTTACCACAGTAATGACACCATCTGGGCCCGGGGAAGACGGCAGCTTCTCTCCAGCTGAAAAATGGATCGCATAGATCCAGGGCGATTAGAGCATCAGCTGTACACGACCTACCGAATGAATTCTTGCAGCTAATAACTACAGTAAGTGTTGGTGGGGAGTCTCTGCCCGCCACCGGTAACAAAACTTGAGGCGGTATTGTTTATAAGCCAATAATCTGAAGGTGTTATCTGTGCGATATTTTATTTTTTATTTTTGGCAATATGCAATTATTTTTTGGGTGTGTAAACTGTGTTTATGTGGTAGAGTCACATTTGTTCTTTGTGTTTACTGATGATGTAGCTGTCAATATCTGGGGTGTGATTACCACATAGAGAAATTTCCCTTTAAACCTGCAGGCGAGGCCTCGTTAGTCTGATTGGACATTGTTCACCATAATCCACCCACCTTTTCATTTACCAACAGCAATCCCACTTTAAGCCTAGACACATTGTTACCAGAAAATGGCTCTTAGTCCTACAGTCAGAGCTACTCAAATAAAGGTCTGTCGTGTTACTTCAGGCTCCATGGCTGCATTCATCGTGTCAGCATTACAGCATCCATTTTACTTTTTGAAATGACACCTCTCATTTGTATTTTGTTTTTACATTATTTTTATCAAGACGATGCTGGGGGAAAAAAAAGGAGCGAAAAAAACAACAACATGACAATGATGGTTCTCAATGACCTGTTGCCATGGCAACACTTCTCTATTGATCTAGGCAGCCCTCATCTCCTTTTACATTCGCCTTCACTCTCACTTCGCTCTCACTTTTTCCCCCTCTATCAGTCTCTTTTTAGTTACTCCCTCCATCCCAGGCCTCACTTGCTTTCCATCTGTCTGTCGTGTTCTGTCATGGAGATTGATGCCTTGTGGGGCTATGCTAACCTTCACCTGGTTCTAGCATACATTCTGCTCTTCTGTTCCAATATGTCAGATTAGATCCACCGCTACCTGCCTCATCCATAAACACATTTATTCAGAATTTAAATCCTAACCCCAGGCGATGATTCAGTAAATACTTTGAAGTGCAACTGCATAACGTGATTGCATTATTAAATGTTCTTATGTCCAAATATAGACAAACTGCAGGCTAGGAACAAAAAATGTAGTTCATGCTCATTTCAGATCATTTTAATTCATTCTGTAATCTGTGCTGCATGTGCCCCCTGACACTCTGTTGATAACATGCCATGCACATTTTTTCCCCCCTTTTTTATTTGTAGAACAGCTCTTGCATCAACTCGCGCTCTATTTTGCTTGGAGAACTATGAAATTAATGAGTTGTTTAAGGTTTGCAAGTCTTCCATGTAAGTGCCATGGTATTTATACAAGTCACACTTCAAGGTAAGATAAGAATAACTTTACAGCATATAACATTTGCAATTAAAGATAATGTTGTTATTCTAAACTATGAATTCTATTCTGTTATATCTGTAATGTGACATGATATACCTCTATATTGCTCTTTCATGTTAAATTAATTCAGAAGTTAATAATCTGATGCAGACAGAAATCAATTTATTTTGTAATTAAACCATGTACACACACCAACTTTTCATTTGCAATCAGCCAAGCTATGATCATGATGACGGGGGATTCACACACGACTGCTGAGCATGTTCACTTATATTACTGCACGTCTGAGAGCACACTGTGTTTTTTTTTTTTTTAAAGCCAGCATAATTGTGTTTTGTTTTTCTTTTGCACAAATTAACCTTAAAATTCAAACCAATCTTTATGCCCCGAAGGCTTCTCCCTAACTTGAGAATTTATCAGTGTGTGTTTATTTCTTTTTCTTTTTCAAAAGGCTTTTTTTCCCTTTTACTCAAATAAATTATTTATTCAAACAATGAGTAGAGAATTACTTGTTCTGTATACCGTGTATGGCGGGAAAATGATGCGCTATGCACAGTCTTGCACATTTAACATACTCCTTTGTGAGTCGTTCCAAACACACACAGTCATGCAGTACATGCAGCATTTACATTGCCACCCTATGCGGTTTCCTCATCTCTTTCTTTCAGACAGGACCATGACTAATGCTAGGAAAATGGCAGGGAATATTTTGAGCATGGAGGAGGCAATTTTTTATGGTCCAAGGAAGAATACATTTTAAAATGGAAACTGCACAGGCAGCTCACAGACCTCCTACACAATAGCACAGTTGTAAAGCATGTGTGTGTATGTGTGTGCACATGTGTTACGTGGGTGCACGGTTATGTGCTGCTCTAGGCCCCTAGTAGGTGGCTGATACATCATATTATACCTGCTAATGGACAACGGGCATCATTGCGATTTAATGCAGCTGATCTGTCTCACATAGAGACTACTATACTATAATATACAAAAGTCTGGTGTCATACAACTCGGGTGATATTAATATTGCACCAGATAATTTGCATGCAAGTAAACAAACATTTTACACAAGTAAATAAATTATCATGGTGGTTTTAAACAAACTCATGTACATAAACTGATGAAGTTACAAAAGTAAAGCTGAACAGAAATAAAACAACTTCCTGCCTCAGCTTTGACCTGCCACGCTCGCCATAGTTGTATTTGCATGCAGCTGGCACATTTACAAATACAGATAACATTTTTATGCCAGTCTTTATCTGGTTACTGTATCACTCAGCTTGTGCTTCATTCTTGTTATGTTGCTGTTCGGAAGCTCTTGCTGAGAGAATATGCCTGACATTATCCTGTCTATACTCCCCTGTCTCCGCTTCTGACTGCGGCCCATCTCCCATGCCAGTCTGTCTGCTTCTCTCTTCCCTTTCCTGCCTGTCTTTCGTTTTCGTACCTGCATGACTCCCCACTCCTCTAATAGCCCGTCTGCCTGTTTTCTCTCTCCCCTACATGCCCGCACTCCTGCCTTACTCCGTGGCTGCCTTCACAGTATGACAGCCCACTAATGAAAGCAAGATAAGCATGCCAAGCAAACTGTTCATTTCAAATTAGAAAAAAAAATCCCTCACACATAACAAAAAAAAAAAAAAAGAAAAAATACAAATCCCCCCTCCTCCTCCCGTTATCATTGCTGTATTCCGCCCTCCTGTGCCTGTCCCTAGCTAGCCGGAGCAAATTTGATTGGGTCCGGATAGGGAGAGAATGGCAGCAGATAAGGCCCCCGTAACTGTCGCCAAACGAGGCCTGATCCCGGCGAGGATAAGGGCCGAAACGCAATTATGCCGGCAGAATTCTCATATTAAACCCCAAACACCAGTATAACGCCGCTGCCACCTCCATCGCCATTCCTCCACCCCTCATCCCTCTATCCTTCCATCCCCACCTTTCTGTGAATGATGAGTGTCTAATCTCTGTGGGTACAGATCTCTCTCTCAGGTCCTAACATGGCTGTAATCACACCCCTCGCCCCCCTTCTCCTCCCCAACCCACCCCAGTCCGATGGACTGTGGCTGATAAGAGCAATGCTGAAGAAACTTTTTTTTTTTCTCTCTCTCTCTCTCTCTCTTTCTCTCTCCATGGAATAGGCCAGCACTCCTGTCAGCTTGTAGATAGTTACAGCTGTTTTCCTCTTTCTTCCTTAATGCGTTTCACACTTACTCTGAGCATCTTTGAGGCTGTAATGGGGGAATACATGTCACAGTTAACGCATGATTTTGGGTCTTCCGTGTCCCAGCCCACCAACAGTAAAGTGAAGTGCCATATTCCATTTTTTTCCCGCATTATATTCATATCCCCTTCTGTCTTATTCATTCGAGGAGGATTAAGGAATACTATGGAAATACTGGACAATTGTTCCCTCCAACACTTAGTCACGACCCTTTCAGGAAGCAGTTACCAGGGCTGGAACATTTTCTGCTAATGACAGAGGGGCATTCCCCTTTCCCAAAGCTCTCTGTCAAGGAAAATGGACTCTAATTATAATAATGGCGACTAACCGTGACAGTCAATAGAAAGGCCTGCCATTATCCCAAACATGGCGATATCAATGTCAGCGAACAAATAAGTTTTTTTGTTTTTCTTGTATAGTCTCAGGCAGTTTTTCAGAGATTCTTGGAGAAAAAAGTCCATGAAGCAAAATTCCAGTCTTGTTAATCAATAACATGGAAACTTCTATGCTGTTAGGAAAGTCAAACAAAGACGGACCGGTATCCAGATGGCATTGATGACATTATTGTGCAGGAAGAATGCATCTTTAGTTGGTGGGATTGCGTCGCTGTGAATAGGGGTGATGATGGGGTGTTGAGGGGAGTGTGTTGGTGATGTATAGGGGTTGTAGTTTGGAAGAGGTGTGGGGGTGGTGGTTGGGGGTGGGAGGGCTGGCCAACATGCAGTATTCTGCTGTTTCCTGTCCTCCTGCTGTGAGGGCCACGGCTGCCACAGCACTATTAGGGGGTCCGGGTCACCGCCTGCCGAGTGCTCCATTGTCAGCTGCCTGCTTAACAGACAGAGAGAGGAGAGAGAGGTCCAACCTCTATTGTGGCACCGTTGCAAAACAGCAGAAGAGACGAAAAAAACATCTGATGACTGTATAATTACACAGTGAATGCAGTCCCTCCCCCACCAGTATTTTTCCTTTTTTTTCTCCTATTCATTCCCTTTCTTCCCCCCTGTCTCTTTCTTTTTTTCCGGTAGAGTGTCTGCTAATTAAGCGCTTCCATTAGGCAGCCTGTAATTGGTTTGAAAAGTAATGACAAGCAAGTTTATTTACAAGGTAATTAGAATAAAGGCAGGCTTTGTGCTGATAATAATCATTTACAACTGCAGCAAAGGAGAGGGGGGAAAAAAATCCAGAATCACTGTTATTTGACGGACAGGCAGTTCAGCACACTATATGTAGTTATTAATGTTTTATCCCATCTGTAAACACACTGCACTCTACACATGGGCAGCCCTTTTTTTCATCTTGCTGTTTTGTTCAGTGTGCATACAGGCCTTTCTTTGATAAATGGATGAGATTGAGCTAAATCAAAGAAGACATGCTGGGCAGCTTTCTTCATCTCTTCCCTCCCTGCCTTCATGCCATCATTATACTAAATGCACAAAACTGGGCTGTCAGCTGAAAGCTGGAGACTCTGCATAGTTGGTGTGATGGCTTGAAGGGAAGAGTTAGACATCAGGCTATTCCAATAATGTACAATTTTCTCCTCACAGCGGATTGGTAGGTGGGTACAACAGAGATGGCAGGCTTAGAGAGGGAGGGTTGACAGAGAAAGAGTGCGAGAGAGAGAGAGATGCATGTAGAGAAAGAGAGAGGAAGAGCGGGAGGGTAGTGCCCATGCACTTGGACATCTCTGCCCTTCACTTTCCAGGCAACAGATGGAAACAGTGTATTAAGGCACCTAGGGGCAACCCTGGGCACCCTGGCATAGCCGAGGCATGGCCAGGTTCAGGGGGAGCAGGTGGGCATCTGTTCCATGCCCTTAATCGCTTGCCGCACCCGCCATCCCTGTGGTGAGCTTGGCTTTTTGTGTGTATGTGGGTGTGTGGAGGGATGTATTTATATCTGTGTACAGTATGGGTGTCTCAGTGTGTCACCTCTCTGCTGTCTTCAGTCAGGGGTAAGGGGGATTTACTCTCTGGTTGCAGGGTGGTTTCGCAGGAGCTGAAGTACAGGGGCTTAGTCACTGGTTGCCACCTTTTGCTCGCACCAAGTCAAACATGTCTTTCGCCCAAACCGGAGGAAAATGGGGGACCTGTGGTTTTGTCAAGCAAAGTCAACAGATCAGACCTTGACTAAGACTGCTTCCAGTTATCCTGACATTTGGCAATGAATGAGAGCAGGCACAGATTTAATACTTCTTTAGGATCTTCCACTTCACCAGATTTTGTTGATGACAGTCCTGAGACAAAGGCCTCTAAATGCATCCTGACCATGGGTTAAATGAAATATAATGTAAACCTCTGTTGTACAATAGATAAGATGTGACAATTCATGAGACCAATAAAAAAATCCATGTGAAGGAGCCCTGGACGTGTTTGTCGACTTAATGTGGCCTTGTATCTTGTTGCTGTTTATTCAGAGGTAAATGACTGCAGACAGCTGCGTCCGTGTTAAAGCAGCAGTCAAGATTTTGTTCTTCCTGTTGTCAGCTTGGACAAGTTTCTGCGCCTGGCTTTTAAATATTGAGTCAGGCTCTATAACAAACATAAACAGCCTTCAGTAAATACGATTGGCAGTCATGTTTCAAAGCCAGGCTAATTCCATTAAGCTATTGATCTCTCTCTGCCTCAGCTTTGGCCGTGTACTGGCTATGAATACCTATTTACTTTGCCCTGGCTCTGGGCTCAGCTCAGTTTCATGCTGCCCGTTCATCTGCCCATCTATATGCCATTCTTACAGCAGGAGACTAACTTTTGCAGACATCTCTCAACATGGTGCTAGTGCATAGTGGATAAACACGGAGGAGCAGCTTGCACACTGCACAACAAAGTAGAGATGCTGACTGAGGTGGTTACTGCAAAAGAGGGAGCTGCAGTTCCGATGCAACTGGAATATGTGGTCTTATTTCAGAATGTGAACGGTGGTTGTTTATTGACTGCAGTCTAGAGTACTAAATCAAATGTTTATAACACTTTCTTAAAGGCTTCATGCATTGTTGTTCTTCTTCCTTCTGCGCTGTCCATCTATCTGTGTCTTTTCTGAAGTTTGTGACTCATTTCGTGTCATCGTTTTGTACACTATATTCATCTTCTGCCTTCTGGCTATATCTCAGTCCAAAATGATCTGTATGAAAAAAAGTATATTACTAGCTCTCCCTGCCTGAGCAGCACACTTTATTGCTGTCAAACCAAGCTTGAGATTTGGTGGGAATCGGGAGCAAAGGGGGGGATGAGGGAGGGAGATGAGAGGTGAGGGGGGGAGAGAGAGAGAGAGAGAGAGAGAGAGAGAGAGAGAGATGATGGCTCAGGCTCGACTGGAGAGTTAGCTGTTGTTCCACTTGAGTTTTACTTTACTGAGCAAATCATTTGGTTGACTGGCGTGGTGTGCCACCCCCCCGCCACCCCCCAACACCACCAACACCACTTCTTCTTCTCATCTCCTGTCCTACTCTGCCCTCTGCCGCTCTCTGACTGGGGAGAAGGGTGTGTTTTTTTGTGTGTGAGGTGTGGGGGGTGTGACTGTTTGTTTTTTCCCCATGTCCTGCTGGTCATGAGCAGGGGTGTAAGCAACGATAACCCCCCACCGCCACCACCACAACTCCCAGATCACCAAGCTGTGTTGGTGGCGTACAATGTGTGTGGGGCTCCACTCAAGGAGCATCTTGCATATGAAGTATGTCTGCTGTTTGTGTGTGTGGAAATTGTCCTACTTTACAGTCAATGAGGAGCTTATAAAATTTTAAAGTTAGTCCCAGTTAGTTTTCGTCTGCTTTTTGGGTGTAGACCACACACACACACACACACACACACACACACATGAACACACACACATGCGTAAGCCCACACAAAAATGTAGATGGCTCCCTATGAGTCTACAGTGGAGTTTATTGACTTTGCCCTTAGGTATTCTCTGTGAGCTACTTCACAGCACTGCCTGACATATTATGGACTGAGGAATGAAGTGCTACTTAGAAAAGCAAGACCACATCCCGATCTTATTTCTCCTCCGAGCGCATCCACACACGCGCAGACAAAAGACACACGGACAAACACAGGAAAACACACGCGCGCGCACAGTAGCTGAGCTCTGAGGAGTAACGAAGCAAACAATGAGTTTCCCCAGTGCATTGTGGCTCGGCTGCCCTGCTTTAAATGTGAGCCGAGTCATCAGCACTTAAACGCTTGATTGATGGCACAGAAGTGAGGATGATTGTGGGATATGCCAGCTCCAAATGACAAGCAATTACTCATTTTGTGTAATGAAAACCTTAACACCAATCATCGAAGCTTTACACCGTGCTAACGCTTTATGTAATATTATAGGTTCCCTTCATCCACCCCTACTCCCACCCCCGCTGCCATCCCTCGGGTGTCACAGCAGACGTTTACTAAATAACATAATTTGTAATGGCTGAAGTGATGGCACAACAGGCCTGCTAAGTGAGTGAGCAGCGGCAAGTGTTTTATGGCTGAGGGTTGTTTTTTTATTTATTTTTTTTTATTAAAGCAGATCTATGGCGGAGAGCTGAGGGTCCTGGCAGGTCTACTTACAGCAGGCCCGCAGACATCAGTGCCATTAGGTCTTCTGATTACCATGCTAAATGTTTGCGCCGCTTTAGCCTAACACCATCAACCGTCCAGCAAGGTGTTGCTATGGCAACCCGGGACTTAATTATGGTTTTTATATGTGTGCGTCTGTTCTGGATGCCTGTGTACGTGTCGTGTGTGCATGTGCGGGCCCTCAGCATTAGCCAGCATTATGCCCGCGCACGCGAGCGGGCGTGTTCGTCAACAGCTCTGTGGCGTGAGATAGCGAAAGTGCTGTCCTCCTTTCTCTCCTCTCCCTTTGCTCTGCCAAGACTACAATTACCCCTGCACTCCTATCCTCCACAAAATCACTGTAATTATCTGTAGCCTGCACGGGCATACTGGCTGGCAACAGGTGCCATGTGAATGCTAATCACCTCCCTCTGGCCACATGCTATTCTTCTGCCTGGCCCCTGACAAACCAACTGTCACTGGCAGAAGGAAAGACACTCCAAAGCTGCACACTCCTTCAGAGCCACATGCGTGTGGACAATAATTAGACTGCCCAGAGATGTTAAGTTGTGGGATGTCAAGTGTAGTTAAAATGTAGATCTTGCGGATGTACAGTGGGTGTGTGTGTGTGCATGTGTGCATGCATATGTGTGGATTATGTCATGGCAGCCTTTCCTCCTTATGGTAGTGTGTGTATATGAACCTAGTCTGCATACACAGAAACACAAGCGCAGGCACACACATACACACCCACCCCCTAACCCTCCTCCCCCCCCACACACACACACAGATTTGACATCAATCCATGGCATTAAATGAAGTGTGAAAAACAGGTCAGAGAGGACTTCCTGTCTTTATAAACAGCCTAAACGCTATCCAGATGTTCCATGCCTCTCCTGTCCCTACGAAATCTGCTCACGTCAGCTCTAAATGGCAAAATATAGCCTCTTTAAAGTGATATACACTAACTGAGGCAAGGACATCAGTACGTGCTACCTCGGCTGCTGCACTTTGACTATGGTCTGGAGTAAAAATGTCAGCTCCTCTACCTGTATTTATAGTGCATTTCACTGTCTTTGCTTGAGTGCCATCCCAATGAAAATGAGCAATATCTCTTTATTTCTACTTTTGCCTGGTGGTGTGCGCTGGGGACCAGCTGTTCTTTTTATAGCCCTCACCTGACACGACAGGGATACACGGGAGGATACACACTGGTCCACTCACTGTCATGTAAATATTCATTGAAGAAAGTGAGCACAAGGTGGGTAGATGACAGAGAAGAGTCCACAAAACCCCAAGCACTGCTAGTACTAGCTTTTTTGAAAACAAGCAAGTACAGTATGTATTCCAGACCATGCTGCAAATCAAGACAGTAGAAGTACTGAGGGTGGGTGTGGTGTAGTCTGAAGTGGTGGATCAGGTGTCCTTTGTCTCCATGCGGTTGAGTGTGTCGCGGCTCTTTGAGCCGCCGTGTCCCGACTGGCTCCTCTCTTGCTCTGCGTGGTAAATGAAACTGCTGCAAATGCATGCTAATGTCAGGACGAGGCACATGTAAAACGTTTTGGCTCGTATTTTGAATACAGTCCAACAAGAGGAACAAACACAACTGATCTTAATCAATAAATGAATAAATGATGATAGCTCTTACTTTTTCGGAATCCCTGAACACACACACACACACACAGACACACACACACACACACCAAAGTGATCCCTGGCCTCCTCTCTAATGGTCATTGGGCACACTGGCTTGACCTTTCCATCTCTACAAAGAAGCAGAGATATCCGGGACGACTGTGTGTCGTCTCTCTTTTCATTCCGCCCCCTCCTCCCTGTTAACTTGCCCATTATTCTGGACACAATCCTTTTGACATGGGGGCCATGTTCAATGTTTAATGCTGTTTGTTTTATATTCCTGCCTCATTTCCTTATATAAAAATTTATGATGACATTCTCTACCTTCCATAAAATATTCATAAATGTCATTACTAATAACTTTCATAGATCATCTAAATTGATCCTTCTGTCTGCTTTTATCTATGCTGCTCAGCATGGATCCATTAGTTTCGATAGGGAGACAAGCTCGTCTTGTATTCGGTTATATATGGACAGAAGAGCGGAGATGTACCAGTGTTTGCATGAGTGTGTGTTTGAAAATGCGTGTTTGGACGGCATACATGCTATTACAGATGTATTAGTTGATTGGGGAGTTTTCATCGCTCAGGCATCAATCTCCTCAATGCAGCATTTCAGCTCTGCTTTGTGCATGAGACACTGATCACTTATATTTCCCTCACAATCCCTCACCTCGAAATCTGTTCATTTCCTTGAAACGAGACGGGGGACTGTCTCGGTCCAGGCGGGGCTCCCATTCCTGGGGCCCTCTTTTAAAAGTCAGACTTCCATTCACTTTTTTTAGATGTGGCTCAGGAGACTAAAATCTGTGTTTAGTGAAATGAATCATTTGCATTTAGAGCTTATTCTTCCTAAATGAATGTGTACCTTGTGTGGTAATAGCTATAGATCCAGGCGTGAATCCTCATGCTCTGGTCCACTGTGATCATTAATATATAATAGATTCCTTTCTCTCAATGCCCTGTAATCCCTATGAAAATTTCAAATGTCCCATTAATCATTCACAGACTAATTTCACTTACATGACATATGCATTACGCTACATGCAAAACATATATATGACTAATTTTGCCCAAAGATAATAGTCATGAGAAGTCATACATTTATTCCTTTACCTGTCACTCCTCTTTCTTCCTTCTTTCTTTGTCTCTTCACTCCCCATTTCTCATTTTCAATCACTCTGTCTTGCCCTCTTCCTTATCTTTCTCTTTCTTATTGTCACTCTCCCTTTATTGTAGAGTGCAACCTAATTATTAGATTGCATTTGTTTTTATTTCCATCATCTTACCCTAATTTTGAAACAAAAGCTTTGATTTGATAGATCACAGCATGACTTCTTTTCTTTTCTCTTTTCACTGATACTCCACACAGCAGAAAATCATAGATGAATGATTACTGGTATATAGCTTCTTTTTTAAAAATGCGTACCTGTATGGTTTGCTGTAACTCATTCATGTCATTCCCTGTAACTATTCACATGTCAGGAACTTAGTAGCTGTAGTTTCTTACTTACTAAAGCCACTTTCTTTTTTCTTTTTTCTTTTAAAAACGCCATTTTATTGACATAGAAAAGAGACAAAAGATAAAATCTTTCATCATGACAGTTTATGGCAGGGAAGACTTGAGTGAGCCTTATTGAAACGACAACAATTTGTTGTATTGTTCTCCTTGTCTGTTCCCCTGGATTTGCTGGTTGTCTGTTTTAATGATAGGTCTGAGCCTCAGAGTGTCCTTCTGTCTCCTGTCTGCCACCCTGACACAGAGATGAAAGATGAAATGGAGATTGTGACTGATGCAATTACGGTGCTGCTGATTGAAGGAGAGGCCAAATTATCACCGCCCTGATTGGGCTTTGTCTGGACTGAGAGCATGCCACACTCTGATTAAAGTGTCACAGAAATGTGTCCGTGTGTCTTTGCATGTGTGTGTCTTGGACAGTAGACAGACTTTGGATGGTTGAAAGGGAAAAAAATACACTTTGTCATCTTTGACCTTCCCACATGAGAGTCCTTCTTAACAAGAACAGAATTTAGCCACAATCTACTGAATCACATTTTATGTTATCAGAATATGGTGAGACGTCTGTTTACCCCTTTTAATGCTTCTCTTTCAGGGGTCCTACATCTGTAAGGTTTACCTAATTGGCCAATAATTTCTTCTTCTTTTAAATATCTTCATTCATAATAGCTGCACATTGAATTTCTGCTGCAGCATCTGCCTCTTACCACTGGAGGCCTCCTTTTCGTCCTTTCTCCATCTATTTTCTTGCCTCGCAATATAACCTCATGCTCTTTCCATATATTTCTCTCACTGTGTCTGCGCATGTTTTTCTCATGGATCCTTTTCTGTCTTCCCCCAACCCCCTTTCCCTCTCCCTCCTTTTGGCCTCTCTCTCATCTCATGCTCCACTCTTGCATCAGTCTTTTTCAAACAGCTTGTGTTCAGCTGAGCCCCAACTTCAAACATACATTTTAAAAGAACCGAAACTATCTCATGTTAGAAAAAAAAAAGCCCCTGAGTCTTATTTGCCCAGCACTGCCACACTCTCTCCTCCCTCTCTCCTTCTCTCCATCCAGCCCTCCATCCGTCCCTCCCCGTCCAAAATGTTGTTTGTTTATCATCATTGGAGCATTCTCGCTCCAGGTTGTTGCATCAGAATTAACAGCCTGACTAGAGCAGACGTATATATATATGTATGTGCGTGTGTGTGTGTGTGGGAAATGCGCGCGAAGTGGTGCTGATTTCACAGGGAGCTAGTTCATCCCTGTGGCTGATCCCAGGAGCCAGCTGCTGGCTGTAGACTATAGCAGACTCACAGCATGGCAACATGGAAGTAACACACATCATATAACTCACCCCCACCCCATTTCTGCATAGGACCGACTTGAAAGGCTTTACTCTCCCTCAGCAGGCGTCTGATCCCTCCCTCTATCCCGCCATCCATCCTTTCCTCTATCTTTCCCTCCCTCCCTCTGCTCGCTCCTGTTGTAGACTGTAATACAAGGCCTTTAAATAATTACACACAGAAGTCCTCCAGAGCGGCCGAATGGGAAGCTTGGGCTGAGTGAAATTTAACCCCTTCACCGTATATCGCTTTACGCCTTCGTAAAGCCGGCTACTGATAGACGAAGCTGTGATCATCTTGTATGTGTGTCTCCGTGCTTGTTTGCCTGGCTGTTTAAAACCAAGGCTGATGTAATCTGTGGGAAAAACAGCTTTCTAGTGACAGAGTATCTGGCTGGAGATCCCCAGGCTTTATCTGCAAAGGGAATCTGTCAGCTGAGAGCTCTGAGTGACAGAGTCTGGGAAAAAAAAGAGGATGATCCTTACTTAAGAGTTTAGGCAGATTAGAGGTTAGGTTTCTCTCCGGCTGGGTGTTACTTGAAAAATTGCGTAACTTCCAATTTTGCACCTTTTTTTTGGTGAGGGGGAACTTTTTCCCATAGGTCTTCAACTACTTTCCAACATAACATTCATTAAAGCAACTCGTTTGAAATACATACACCGGGCCTGACTATTAAACTGCATCCAGTTGGATAGTTATGGAGGTTTTTTTTCCCCCTGCTATGTAGCTTAAACACACTGCTGTTTACACAGTGTGAGGTGAAGCAGGTGGAGAAACAGAACAGGGGAGCTGTCAGAAGCAGATTTGAAACTATGCTTAATAAGTGTTATACATCTTTTTATGTTGCCGGCAAAATACACAAACAAAACCAATGCTGTTTTCTTCAAACTACAGCATTGTGTGGAGGCATTTCAAAAACTAGCATGAAAGTAACACTCACCCACTGAACACTCCAAACTAAGATCATGTGGAACAGCTATATATGGCAGAGGGCTACTGTACCATCAATAGTCAAGCTGTACTTTTCACCATCTCACCTGCCAAGTGTAGGTTGCTTTGGAAATGGGTGCTGGGATTTGGCTTTGCCCAAGCTCCCACTGATGTATATACGTATGAAGAAGGTTGGTGGTTGGAGACGAGCTCACAGCTTGAGTCCTGTTAATGCAGATGGCTGCTTCTGCTGGCGTACAGGCAGGGTTTATGTTCAATGCCAATGAATATTTATGTGTTTAAAACACATTTGTGGTGGGAGGCTCCTGTGGATATGAGAACAAGGTTTTGACTCCGATCCGTGTCAGGGGGGTGTAAGGGGCATTGGAGTGTGGCTTAGGGGGATGAGGATTCCTATTCAGCTGGCTTTATGGCTTAAAATGTCTTTGTCTTTATCATTTCGAAAGGAACATGAATACACTATATATATTTTGTAAAAGTGAGTGGGCAGTCAACCTCTCTTTTGGAATTTTAATAATCTCTGTAATATAGCGAAGCAAGTAGATGAAGGGGGAGGAGTAAATATGGCATGAATAGAGCTGAGGTCATGATATTACTTATGGAACATATTGTAGCATGTTATTAAAAACACTATATAGTGATACAGTTATTTAGCGATTCAGCTACAAAGTCATAGTTGAAACACACGCACATACACACACCAACATATCATTGAGCAAATGGTTGTATAGCAGATTGTGTGGTGTTGTACTCACTCATTCACAACATCACTCTTTAGGATCTTCTATATGAAAGTGTCAGATTGCACTGATGGTAGTTTTTTCATCACTTAATATGGTAAAACCACAGAGGAAATGTTGAATTGATTCTCAGGGTGGTGTTTGCAGATGTTGATTGCAATAGTGTAATAATGGAGTGTACTCAGCCCCCTTCGTACTTCCCTGTCGAGCATGTACTGTATACAGTACAAGGCCACCACTAATCAAATTCTCTCTCTTTCTCTCCCCCATGTCATCGCCTCTGGTGCACCTCCAACATCAGGTAAGAAATTGTTCTATCATTCCACCAATCAATAGCAATATGGCCTGTAGCTAGCTACACACTGACACCGTCGACACTCAAAGATTTAGATGTGTGCAAATGGCAGCAGTGATATTTTACTCCAGACACCAACAATATTATCAGAGCCCAGGTGGAGCGGCACAGTAAATCCACCTCTCGTCCTTTGTTTGGATCTTTTATCAAGACTGATACTTCCCATGTAATGAAAGCTATTTGGCAAGAGCTGTTGCTGTGTGGCGTCCTGGGAGACAGCTAAAGATGCTCTGACTCCTGGTGAAAACAGCTCAGTGCCGGGCTCAGGCAGCTGTACTGCTGCTGCCGTTGCCGTTGTGTGGTGCGTTTCCCCAGCCCGCATGTGACAGCTTCCCCCCTCCGCCACCCTTTTATGACAAATGGCGGGGCGCTGAGCGGGCTAACAGGGAGGTAATGCCTGTTGGTTCATTAGTAGGCCAGGTCACTGCGGGCTCAGGACCAGACATCCACTGCTCTATGCTCCATGCTCTGGTGGTGATGGACAGATACGCCTCTCTACATATGCACAAACAAGATGCTGCCTAACATACGCACAAGAACATGCATGCTTCCACCCATGCATGCACTCACAGGCACAAAACTGAACTTACAAACTTTTCTGCTCCCTTGAGCAGAATAACCGTGGTGACATCCATCCAATAATGTTTGATTACCCCTTCGATGATCAAGTTATGAGAGCTTTTCAAATGAGGCCTGACCTCTGACCCATTGACCTTGGCCTAAAGGAAGTTGATGAAGTGCCTCTCTTGTGATTAGCAGGCATTAGAGAGTTGATCCCACCTTAAATGCCATCACTTTTTAATCAAACATTTCTTTATCGACAGTCAGGAACATCCTAACACCCCTTATAGCTCATCTTTGCAATCAATAGGCAGGCCCAGCACGACCCATCTGTACCATTCCGTCCTTCATTTGTTCAGTTGCAGCCCCCCACCCCCACCCCACCCCGATCTCTTTCTTTTTATCTCTTAGTCACTCACGCTCTCTCTCTCCATCCTAACTAAGGGCTCTCAGAGGGACACGGCCCAAACTGCCGGCCCTGTCTGTCTATTAATAAATGGCATTAACCACCTGGCCCTTCAGGGACTATTCATTTTAAAGATGAACTACCTTAAACTACAACACAATGCCGTCTCATTTTTACTGCTTCCTCATTACTGCTCAGGGCGGCTCAAGACTCATCACCGACCCTCCTCCTCCGCCCTCTTATCCCGCCATCCCTCTATCTTCTCATCCTGCCTTAACCACTCCCTTCCCTCGCTGTCCTTACATGCAAAAAGCAACCAGAGCAATTGTAGCTAAATCAATAGCAGAACAAGAAAAATGATTATGATCACAATGGTAAGAAAGTTGCCTTTTCTCCAGATGGATTTCCAATTTTGCTAAACTCCCATCAACTCAATGGTTTGGCCTTTGAATAGCCAGAGTCCCAATTCCCAGCTCTGTAAATGCACTTACAGCCATTGTGATGATAAATCTAGCCCCTCACGTTAAAGTGTTTTATACTTATATAATTACCATAATAATCAAGTTTATTGTGGAGTGGCGTGCTATGCAGTACCATGGGCGTTTCATTCGTAGCAATTACTGTTATAAACGTGCTACACTGACTGTGTATCCGCACAATAAGCTGCCTAGGCCAATTTACTGTGATCCATGACAATGTGGTACACCGCTGGCCTGCTAAATCGTTTACAACATAACATATAGAGCCCGTTCTTGGCTTTAATTACTCTCACTCTAAATAGGCTCCAGTATCATGCCTACTAATTCCGCAGTGGACAGCTAATATCAGGATCAAAGAGATCACTACTGTTAAAAAGGGAAAAGAAAAGGAACCACATCAGCATTTGATTGGCCTCTCTTTCTCATTTACTCTGCAGTATTTTTAAAGGGATTTTCTCCCTATTACTTTTTTTTTGTTTTTGTAAAAGATGAATCGGAATGCTTGGAATCGTTGCACACGTCTTCCCTTGTGTCTGGATGTCAAAATATTTGTTACGGGTTTGTTTTAAAACCCTGGCAAACGGGTGAAGGGAAGGTTTGAAGTTGTAGAGGAACAGCCTCATTATACTCACCAAGCCGCACAGTTATTCTGTATGAAGTGGAGATAAAAGCAGGAGAAAAGCTGAGAGCAAGAAGCAATAAAGAACATGGTAAAAAAGAATATGGGAAGAAAAAAAAAGATGAAGCTTGAAGGAAGAGAAATGTGGAAAGAAAAGGGGGCTGGATCAAAAGAATAAGGGGGAGGAAGGAAGGAAGGAAGGAAAGCACCATGTGTTTCTAAAAACGAAGCAAAACACAAAGTGAAAGAGATCAAATTATAGCAAGAGATAGTGACTCCACCGGTATGACTGGTTTATCAGCTGAGCTTAATGGTTTAAAGTCACTGTCTCTCGCTCTTTCTCTCTGAAGTCCTAAATACAATTTCAAATTACTCCATGCTGATATGGCTAATGTTAATTAAAAGCTGAATGCTTTAGCTCTTATTGTGTGATGTTTGAAGCATCAGACCCTTTTCTTTCCTCTCCTTTATTCTTTTCTCTTGTTTAATACGGCTCCAATATATATGTACAGCAAAAGAAGGAACATGCACATTTTGTTATTATTTCTGCGTTTGGTTATGTGTGAGGATTTCAGTGCACACAGAGTCGGTGTTGTGAATCTCAGCCTTTGGCCTGTGAGCAATGGGTTCAATTCTAGTCATGACAGCGGTGTCCACGCCAGGTTCTGTGTCACAGATATTTTAATCCATCATGCGTACGTGCCCCACTAACATCTGACTTTTGACTTTCGACTTCTTTTCTTTTTTGGTGAAAAATGCCTCTGGTAAACATGGATTGCTGTGAAACAATTGTAGCGCTCTTTCACGCGGTGCAAAAAAAAAAAAAAAAGAATTACATGACACACTTTGATCTCTAAGAGGCTAATAAACATTTTATGCCAGAGCATGTGTTAGTCAGTATTCTTTTAATATTAAAGAAAATATAAAGTCTAGATGTCTGTATTGCAGACCAGCTGACCTTCCAGCACAGCATGACAATAAGAGAACTTCAAAAACTATTCAGTGGGGGATGCATTTATATGATTTCCCATGCATATCAATAATTAAATTCCCTTCTATAACGTGTTCTAGTCTTTATATGTGTACTTTAAACATCTGCGCCTGTATGTTTGTCATTGGCAAAGGACTGCCATTTGCAAATCTCTGGGTTACTGTCATGGCCCAGTGTGCAGCACAATGAAAGCAGCTGCCGTGCCTGCCTTTGAAGACTAGTTCAGAGGCAGCAGTGTACACGTGCTTCTTGCTCACTAACGTAAATTCCTCCACCTGACGCTACACAAAAATTGTGCCCACACCCACACATTCATACTTTTACACAGGCATTCATGCAAAGAAAGCGTAAAGACACACAGATACTAATTCACACACGTCGACACACACACATATACATACATACATATATGCACAGAAACACAGTCATTCAGGCTTTTCCCAGGTAGGTGGTTTCAATCTAGAAACAGTTCCGACATTCTTCAAAGAATAAGCTCCACTGGCTCCGTTTCATTCTTGTCTTGTCTGTTTGTTCCAGGAGACAGATGTACTGTACAGTTCTGTTGAACTACTGAGTCGAAGAAAATCACTCTGTTTTTGTCTGAGATGCGTCAATCACAATCCCTCAATAAGCCATCTGGCATCTTCTTGGCAGTGGCTAGTATTTATGGATGGCATAATTATATTAAGATTTTGTGACTGATTATTTGGCACAGAAAACAAGCAGACTTATTATGTTTCACCTACTGTGGTTTCCACGGCTAAAACCATTCTGACATGCCGCGCATCTTGGAATGAAATTCGTAAAGTCAAGATAGCAAACCCAAAGCCCTCAGGACGGCACAGAAAGAGCTGTTACAATGTTATAATAGCATGCTTTCACAAATGTGACATGTACATGTGGCCATAAGAGAACTGTGTTTTAAGCTTTCCACCATCGATAAGAAGAGATAATTTAACACCTCCGAAAGCTATTCCGACACACCAGGGTGACTGTAGCTACTATAGCTGCCTGGCTTGACATTCTATCATGTTTGTATCCTCCCACATTGAATATGCAATCAAATCGCTCCCCTAGCAGATGAAATGGCATCCAGTTGACTCTCATATCCTCCACATGCATGATGTGAAGGCTCCTCATAGCGAGTGTGTATGTGTGATGAGGGGGTTGTGCCAACCCCTGGGATCTGGTCTGTGATGAAACATTCAAGAGGAGTTGCCAGAGGAGTGTATTCAACACCAGGCTGTAAAATGAAGCTCTGGAAAAGCAATCTCCACTCACAGAGACCTATTGCTTTCATTACCACCGAAGCTCTGCGCATCAAAGGCTGTATTTTACTAAGATAAACGTTGCGTCGGGATTCTTCGACAGTGGGAGGATCTAAATGGTCATTTGCATACCTTAGACATGCATGCTGCGTACACAAAGTGCTGGATAAAAACATTACGGGAATCTTTCTATTTCACTCTGAACCTATCGTACATTATAAACCGCGGTGCCTGTACAGTATGCTCATCTCACACATATTAAATGAAGATAAATAGATTGCATTAATTGTACAGTATCTGTGCTAAAGCCACTGATTAATGCTACTGTTTGCTGATTCAGATGCTGCAATGATTTATGAACACTTTTACAGCTGATAATTTTCAACATGCACATTGTTCATTTTAAAGCGCTGCGTGTGGAAACGTGAACTTGAGCGTGTGCGTGCAGAGTCCACATGCACACACGCAACACACAGTTAGTGAATAGAGAGCAAAGGTCTGTGTGCGTGTGTGTGTGTGTGTTTTTGCGCACTTGTGTGCAGAGATGAGTGAGGGAGCAGTCAGCGTTTGTTTAGCTAATCAGCCAAATGAGTGTCATAAAGCAAGCCAGAGGCGGGAAGGGGAGCAGAGTGCGGCACTGAGGAAACCCACTGAGGAAAGAGGCTCCCCCTCCAAGAAGAGACCAACCCACCCAATCCCATGTCCCACACATAACATTTCGGCAATTAAACATTGACTGATGCCCTGACTGATCAAGGTTACTGGGCCAAGGTGAAGCCCAATGAACAGTGTCACACTGCTTTATGGTTCCTGTCCCATAGCTCTCCCTCTGCATGGACCCCACAGTGCACTATAATGCACTCTGTACATTGAAACTGCCCTCATCTGAAAAATTTAAACCTCCATTCTGTTGGTTCATGTTGTTTTTTGAGATAACACATTTATATGCAGAAGCAAAAGTAAACGTGTGACATTGATGTTGGTATGGCTGAATAGTTATAAAGCGCAATTGGAAACTCCCGTACTACACTATTTATGTCAGTCAGATTAGCGACGGCTGAAAAAGGCAGAAATATGTTGATCATAGATATTAAAATGAAATTAAAATTCCTTTGGCTCATAAGCACCTGATTTAAACTCAGGGGACTGTCAATTTGCATCTTGTCTCCTAAGAGCAGTCCATGTTTTTGTTTTTATTCATTTCAACAATGAAGGCAATGTCTCCCAAATATAATCTGTTTCTCTAACCTCATCAAAGCACTTTTATATGTTCATGCTGTACCTTAACCTTATTAGCAACAGAACAGAAAATAGAAGACTCATACAAGCACTCGTAAAGGTCAGTTTAGAAGGCACAGATTAATCTGTTATTTTGTCATTTAGATATTAGGAGTGGGAGAAACTATTTCAGTTGCCTAGAAGTAAAAAAAATTAAAAGACTGATTCATTTTTTAGCCCAGAAAACATTTAGTGAGTCACACTTGGAGCGTTTTCACAACTATCATGGGCAGGAAGCTCTCCTGGTCGAATCATTTGTGCGAAAAGAATAACAACTGTGTCAGAAAATATTTGATTCTTTGTCTGATTCGAGACATGAGAACTCGACTATGACTCCCAGTGTGCATTTCAGAGAGGAACATTTAAAAGCTGTTCCGATGAATGCACATACATGGTTTGTGAAATCATAAAATTCTGCTAAAACAGCACGTTATGGGCTAAAGATTAAGCTTTTGCAAAAAACTGAAAACACACTTTTTTATCTTAATGATATTAATTTTTCTGATTTTCAGTTATGGATGAATCCAGCAATTACTGCAAAGAGCTTACTGTAACAAGTATCTGTGAATTTTCTGCCGCTCCAATTTGTAGCTCTAACTGGCCAGAGTAGTGACACACTGTATATAGGCATTGGTATATATTTGCGAAAGTATATGCAGGTAATGAACATACTGTAAACACCTCCTGGCCGCTTGTTTTGGAGCGTGCGCTTCGTGTGTGTTCAGTCTTCTGCCAGGCACACAGACCAGATCCCAAAGGAGAGATGCAGGTTAATCAGACATGTTGCTCTGAATTAGAGCTTCACAACCTGTCACCGCCACCACCCTCGCCGATTTCCTCAGCCTGCCATCCTCCATCCTGTGCCTCTCGGAGACCAAGTTGCTCAGCAGTAATGGAGATAACTGCCGTGTAATAGACTTTTTTGTCGCATCCACTGGTGTCAAAGCGGCGTGGGTTCCCCGTGACATGGCTATTGATTCCTGATTGGGCCTGCTCACCGGAGAGGTTAGAGAGATGGGGACAGAGATGGAAGGCCCGGGGCCCCAGGGCTAATGGGCCAAAGGGGCACGACTGAAGGGTAAGGCCAGGCCAGGATAGAGCTCTTCGATAACAGTCCCTTGGAGCTACACTGTCCTTTCGGTAAATGACTCATTTCATTATAATGATTTACTGGACAACCCCCTGCTGTCATTGTCTGTCTTTTTTTTTTTTTTTTTTTTTTTTTTTTAAGAAGTCTATGGCGTTCTTCTGCTCGTCCATGCTGTTTTATTTTCTCTGGCCCCCACCCCACTCCCTACCCATCTTCCACCCCTCTCTCCGTCTTTCTCTCCACTAGCCTATCACAGAGAGGGTCATAACTCAGGTCAGGTCCATAAAAGCGTCAGGATGGCAGTATGCATGGACCTTGCATTATAGGGTCAGCCTGGACTTCATTACCACAATTAGACCGAGGTGCTGGTGGCCGGCTTAATGGCCGACTGCTCAGCCCATTTGATACCGTGTATTTCTTTTACCACCGAATGACTGCGAACCACAAAAATGCTGTGAGCTTCCATTAGACAGCCTGTTCTAAAACACTCTGTTAGTGCTGCCATGTTCACTGCCAAAAACTAGCACCAAAGAATGATTGCAGTAGAGAACACAAGAGCCAAATTGATATGTAACAGAATGTTGCTGCCGGAAAAGAGAAACAATCTGTAAATTACAGTCACCGGCTTTTTTTTTGGGGGGGGGGGTAAGGATTCGGGTTGGCAAAAGTTTCAGAGATAATAGCCCCAACTAAATAAATAAATAAACAAAGCCATGCCTAATCTAATATGTGAAAGACTGTCAGAGGAATGGGGGAATGGGGGGGTGGGGTGGGGTGGGGGTGTTATTGTGCATGTGAAAGGCAATTGGGGGATTAGAGTGAAAGGCTAGACAGGGAGTGAGAGAGAGAGCGCAACATAATAAAGGCAGAGCAGCTGTTCAAAAGAAGAGAAGAGTGGAGGAGAAGAGAGAGAGAGAGAGTGCGGGAAGACGAGAGACTGTATTTTTAGGAATTAAAGATTTATTGAGTGTCGAAAGAGCAGAAGCGAAGAGAGAGAGAGAGTGGATTGGAGAGAAGAATGGACATGGGTGATCATTTCAAAAGGCCTGAGTGGAAGCATTTTTGTCCTTGTCATTTTAATCTGCGGTTGGGCAGCATGTCTCAATCAAGACGATGGAGAGAGAATAAGCAGCCAAACAACACACACGCGCACACTCACCCGCCCACATGGAGACAGACATTTCAGTGGGGTTTCTCATACCTGGTGTGGGGCCTGAGAATGAGTAGCTGGAGTCAGAGATTGACCTCCCCGCTGCTAGGATCCTTCATTAATTCATAGAGGAGTGGACCTGGGTGCTTTCAGTGCACCAGGTGTGGCCTTGAACGATGCCTGTTAAAAAAAGACCTCATTTCCATTCTGGGGACTTTAAGCACTTAGGCTTGTTATGCCCAGGAGGGCAGTGTGGTGCAGTATGGAGTAGAGCAAGCAAATCAGTGTGTGAACCAAGGCACTATGACTCACACTGCTTAAAATTGAACAGGAGCATGGACACAGTGGCCTCCTTCACTCTGAGTTGCTTTGGTCTTTGTTGCTGACTAGCGAGGTGACTGGCTTTTAGGACTGGCTGGATTACTGATTTCTTGGCTTCATCTGGCCAGTCAGGCACAAAAAGCAGCCCCCCCTCCTCTAAAATGTTTGCATTAATATGCACTGGCAGTATTTCCCCTATCATCTTTAGCATCTAATCAGACCTTTTTTTCAGATTTGCACAGCTGTAGTTCATGTATTATGCAGCTTTAATTGCTACTTCAATAGTCATTAATAAAGAGTTGGCTGGCCTCTGAATAAGCGATGATGCAGGATGATGAGGTGTGTGAGAGACGGAGGGCAGGGAACATAGCCTGTCATCTCCTACAATCTATGTCCTTCAAATGGTTATTTATTTCCTTATTGTGCGCCATATTATGATGTCAACGAGGACGACGGCGTCAAACGTAATTATAGCAGCGGTGGCGTCGGTGAGCTGACTTTCAGTTTAAAAAGTTTTCGAGGTTTGCAGAGGGCCCTGAGTGCCCTCTGTTGAAAATTCTATTGAAATATTTGTTTGCACGGCTCAGTGGCATTTAATCTCCTGTTGTTTATCAGTTTCCGCTTGATTTATTTCTTCACCTTCGCCTATTTATTGAATTTAATTACACCTCAAATCCCAATGCAAACCTGCTGCTGTTAAGGGCTGCGAGAGGCAGGGATGGAAGGAGGAAAGGGGAGGAGGACGGGGAGCAGTGTAGGGCATAAACCATGACTCAGACAAATAGCCTACTCTTTCCAAAGACATACAGTATGTGCCCTCTTTTATTTAAGGGAGCTCACATGTACATAAACACACACACACACACACACACACAAATTAGCTGTGGAAGTCAGTAAATCAGCCTGAGAGAGGTCCGGCAAGACACACATCCTCTAAAATCCTGGCAAATGCTCTGCAGTCTGTCTGCGGCCTCACCGACCACATAAAATATCGGCCAGTTAATTAGGCAGTAATTGTGCAATGTGCTCTCCTTTTTATGTGCCATGCATTTGGCCATAAAGAGGCCAGTGTGAGGATGGCTGGGGGAGAGGGACACTGAGGTGTGTACTATAGCATCAGCCCATTTTCAGGACTACAACATGGCCAGAGGTCACATGTGTTTCCTATTTGAAGGGGAGAGAAGTAGACCCAACCCCCTGCAGTGCTAACAAATAATGCAGTGTCTTTAACTGTCTGCGTGCCTTTCACTCTGTTACATCAATGATATAAACATTTAATGGCAAGGATTTTTATTTACGATATCAAATTTACATGCAGTGGTATGTATTTTCAAGTCGAAGCACACTCAAGGTTCCTCCATTTGTCTGCCCTTACATGTCAGGAGAGGATTTTTTTAAGGTTTTAGAAAGATATGAAAAGACCCGCAGAGACACAAGTATGAAGGCTGAGCTGAAGCTTTGAGGTATCATGTCGAGCAGGTCGTGTTCGCCTCTAAACCTTCTCTCTGCTTGACTTTGTGCTCGTGGAAGCACAAAACTTCCAGACGAGACTCTTTGTACATATTTGCTGAATACAGCAGAGAGCAAGCCTGAGACGATATAGCAGAGATTACAGAGCAGGCTGCTGGATTAATTGTGCTCCCTCCACTAGTGATTGAATGAGTGTGGACAAGGTCATCAGGTTCACATATTACAGAAGGGACATGCTTTATGCTTTCCATCTTAGGAAAGTAAAGAGACTGTTTTGGTGTGCGTGTGTGCGTGCATGTGTGCATGTGCATGAGTGGCTAAACTGAAGTTGCCATAGATAGAGCATATTCAATATATAGTATGCTCCTATAAAATCCCACTCTGTACTACTCTGTGTTTATGTGTAAGTCTCAATGTGCTTATGTATCCTGAGGTTAGTTTATGTGTTGTATCTGTGTGTGTGTGTATGCATGTGTGTATGCTCAGAGCCACAGGGCTGTGTGTGTGTGTGTGTGTGTGTGTATTTGTGTGAGTCAGTGCTGTGTGCTGCCGTGCTGCAGGGCCAGCAGCACACAGCAGCGAGACAGAGATGTGACAGTGATGGCTCCTTAGCCCCGGGCCACAGCTGGGAGGCCTGAGACACACCCACACAACTGACCTTCACTGTCACTACTGCAGCAAACACACACACACACACACACACACACACACACACACACACACCACAGAGCCATGCACTCACATGGGTCCATGTTCTTGCAGCCACAGCAGTGAGCATGTATGTAGCTCAAATGCAGGTGTGGGACACATGGGGGCGAGCACACACACACACATGTACACACACTCTCTCACACACATACACACTCACATACACTCTTTTTGCTCATTTTCCACCTACACTCGCTGCTTTCTCCTCCTCTCAGTGAGTCAGAGCTTATCAGGCAGGGCGCAATGATTCACCATTGTGAGTAAGCTGCTTTCTGCATCCAGCTCTGTCTCTCAGACCAGCTCCATATTCTCAAACTTCATTATCATCCATACTCAACCCCCTCTCACCCCAACAGTTTCATTTCACACCCCCACACTCACTGGCTTGCTCCCTCCTCAGTAGTATCGTGAGCCTCTGCTGTGGCCGTCGCACTTTTGACGAGACTTTTCTTTCTCTTCCATAGTTCTTCCTATGTTTTTAACTCAAAATGTTTTATACTACAAATTACACTTGTGGCAGTAACGATTATCCAAGATGACAAAGAAGAATCAGAAATTCTGAGTCGGGGATGCTGTACTTAGGTCGACACAAGGTTATAATGACTCTCCTTGGCCTCCCGGCTTCTCTATAAATATTTATGCCTGGGGTAGCAGGCCTACAGGTCTACGCATTATGTGCTTGGTTCCTCTGTCAAATCAGTTGTCAGACTGAAGCATGATGTGCATAAGTATGCATTAGGCAGATGGGGAAAACTATAAATTCAACTTGGACGGCAACAGCTATGCACCTCTGAGTCGACAAGCTTCAAAATTTCAAATCTCACACTTCCGGCGTCTTCGTATGTGTCGCTCATTTGCACTGTGTTAACTAAGAGGCCAGCGAAACCTCACTGTAATATGATCTCAGTGCTTGTAAAATGTACTGTATCCAGATTTACAGTCAAAATCAGTCAATATACTTAATACTGCATTAAACCACATCTCACTCAGTAGTTCAGGCTAAGCTTTTCTGGGCACATTCCATAATCCACTTTAAAATCCTGTGCCCTTATTCGCCCTTATACCGGCTGTACGTAGGAATTCTCGCACATAATGCCCGAGTGTTGGGTTAGCCCATCCTCCATAGCAGTGAATCCCTTGTTGCTTTACTGTCAAACTGCGTTGTTGGTGTGTTGTGGTAGTGTCACAGTATACTAAGAAATATGCTAACAAGTGTTTTTTTTTTATGGTTAGTTAGTCTATTACGCACTGCAGGGAAATATCTTTGATGGTACACAGAAGAACAGAGGAGGATTGGCCATAATAGGGCACAAGAGAGGGGAACGGGTTTTAATGGGGCAGAAAAGAGGAGATATGTTTGTGGATCTTAACCACAACTGTGCCATAAGTGACTCCCGCACTCTCCCTGATCCACTTAAACAAAACTAAAGACACAGAAAATGTCTTTTTCTCTTTTTTTATATGCACTTGTGCTTGCAGATGTGTTGTGTGCATACATATGGGATGTTGTGACAAAACGTCTATTTTGATAAGAAAAGATCCTTCTATCTTATTTATGTTGTGAAATAATTGCTTTTTGTTTCAATCTCAAATCAACTTGTATGCAGGATACTCTTGAATCAGTTGGTAATCATGATTGCACTGACCTTCCCTTATGCATGTTCTTGGTAATTATCTCAAGAGGATCTTAGAAACAGGTGAACCAGCAGTGAAAATACAAATTTATTGCCTCGGTTTAGTGGGGTTTGTATTGTATGGAATATAAACTACAAAGGATTGCTGGCAGAGAAATAACTATACAAAGTGTTTTTGTTTCTGAAAAGACATAAATCGGATAAAATATTTTTCCTAGCTGAACATACTTCATATTTTGGAAGAGGTGGCTGCTCTCCAGTGCTGCATTTTATGTTTGTGTAAACCTGTGTGTGTCTGTGTGTGTTTGCGTTATAGCTTTGTGTGCTATAAAAAAAAGACACATTCAGTTCAGTAAAAGGGACATACGGCCGTTGTACTGCTGAGCAAGGCAACTGTCAGCCACATTTAAGCTGCATGTTATGTACCACATTAGCGTATATATATGCTGGCTGTGTTTGTGTATCAACGCGTGTGTGTCTGTGTGTGTGCCTACGTAAGTTGGTGTGTGCTATATGTGCACACAGTACATGCCAAACGTCAGCACACTACAGCGCTGTATATCAGGTCTATGCAGCACCATTAGATCTTTCTATGACATCTGATTTACACGGGCTGTCAGGGAGCCCTCTGGGGCTCTCTTCACTCCCAGGAATAACCTACACCTCCTCAGAAAAATAGCATTGAAACAAAGCCTTTGAGTGGAGATGCATTTTGTGTGTGTGTGTGTGTGTGTGTGTGTGTGTGTGTGTGTGTGTGTGTGTGTGTGTGTGTGTGTGTGTGTGTGT
>JBAJHX010000106.1:18696371-18722120 GCA_037176925.1 Amniataba percoides
GTGTGTGTGTGTGTGTGTGTGTGTGTGTGTGTGTGTGTGTGTGTGTGTGTGTGTGTGTGTGCGCGTGTGTGTGTGTGCGCACTGCTCGGCGCAGGTGCATTAATGTGTGTACAGTATGTGTGTGGGGTGATGCTTGCAAGTGCGTGTTTGTGTGTACAAGTGGGAATGTGTATGTACATTGGTATGCGTGTGCATAAGGATTTGTGTAGATACATGAGGGAGTGTGTGCATGTACTGTATGTTTGCATACTCGCACCATTATCCACGCTTTGTGGCACTGTGAGTGGGGATGCAGATTTGTTTCTGTCAAGGTTAATAAATGAAGAAATCAAGGTGAGTGTGTCTCAATCCAGACACAAAGACACTGGGAGGGGGGATCAGACACCCAGCTGGTACCTCTGAAATTTTAATTAGGCTCTCTCTTTATTTCCCCTCCACAGCCAGACATTGTGGTTGAGTATTCAGACAATCAGTGGAACTATTTTCGCCCTCAATATCACCTACACCAGTGATGGGACACTGTAGAGCTGTGGCTTTGAGTTTAAAGGCATGGTTTATTGTGTTAATAGTTCCACTGTGTGCTGTCATTGTGGAGTATGTGGAGTGTGCAGTGTACACAATCGTGCACTGCATTTAGTTTATTTTAACATGCACATTCATACACAGAAACATGCATTTATCTTAGTATTTACAGCAGCAAATGGTAAGAGTATAAGAGTAAAGTAAAAGATCATCAATCTGCCTTTCCATAGCAGCGTCACCTATTAAAAGAGAAAACCTGTAGTAGGCCATGCTGATGTGAAATTTTAAGATAATTCACACTAATCGTGTTCAACATATGTTACTTGATTAAATGTTGCACACCTCAGTTGCCTTCTGGCTTCGAGAGAATCTCACAGATGGGTTTGTCCTTGACCTGTGGAATATAAAATCTTAAAAACAGACCATTTTCCTCTTTCATCCCTGTGTTGGTGAGTGTAAAATTGTCATGCTTGTGTTTTTAACCATTTCATCTTGACTTGATTTTGAAATGACTTAATGGCACTTTGTGTGATGGGAGTGGCACTAACAATAACACTGGTAAGTTTATTGTGGATTGCCTGCTTTCATTGGGACCATTTCTTCTGAATTAAACTTTAATGTAATTAAGCTGTTCTTTGCTTTTGGACTTATTGGATGCCCTTCAAGCACAATCGACCGTTCCAAAGTCCAATTTAAGAACAGCTGCTGAACCACAGGAAGACTCAGTCATTAACATGTACAGTAGGCACACAAATGCACTTGCATGTTTTCTGCTTTTAGCTTGTGATGACTGTTCCATACAGCATGGCAATATTTTTTCATATGAAAACAGCCACAAAACAGAAGATTTTAGATGCAAACAGCTTGTTTAGATGTGTGTGTATGTGAGTGTGTGTGTGTCCAAACAAATCAAATTTATTAGCCACTGTTCCAGTGTGATGTGATTTTATTGCCTTGGCAGTTGGGAAGGAATTGGAAAGCAGAGTGAATATAACAGAGAGGAAACTATGAGAATGGTAATGTAGTGCAGTGTGTGCGCGCATTTCTGTATGTGTGTCTGTCCATAACACTCTTGGAGGTATTTTCACTAGCTGCAGAACAGCACTTTATGTGTTGGCTCACTACTGTGAGAAAAATGGTACATCCTTCCAATAGTAATCCTAAAAACTCTTTTAGACCTTATCGATGACTTCACACACACACGCACACACACATGTTAAACCTAGATCTGGTACAGCCAGATAAAGTTTTTGAAAGTTGTCTTTGAAACGTCTTCTATGGGATTATCATCACACTTTGAACAGATCTTGGTTCTGACTGTGGGGCGTGTTCAGATGGGCTCTCACTTTAAAAGGAAAGGGAGCAGAAGAAAAGTTTATTAAAAGGTATTTCATTTTCACAACAGAGATGCAAGACTCTCCTCTGTATCTTAGCCATGCTCCATATGTATACCAGATGGAACTATTTCAACGCATGAATTATTTACTCAACTTTAATCCAAAACAGTTCAGTCCAGAGAACAAAATTAGATCCTCCCACATATCTCGGCTTTCAAGACTGCGCATAAATAAAAGACGCACTCTAGATGAAAGATAACTTAAAGATTTTGATAATGAAATCAATGCATCATCAAAGGCATCTCTATCATGAATTAGTAATGACAGATAAACAGGATTCCCAGGCAATGCAAAATATAAGAGCGGGGCACCAGTATACATAAAAGCTCACTTTAACGTGTCCAGGGCTGTCAATTAGGGAGCTAATAAGGTTGTTTTTTAGTGGGGTTTTTTTAGTTTTTTTGGGGGTGGAGAGTCACTGCGTGTTGTTGGTGAGGTGCCGTTAAAGGAAACTTGGCTCCTGTTTGAACTTGTACGCAAAAAGCGCAATCGTAACAGCTTCCAGTCACTGACAGTTGAAAAAAGTAAAAGTCATGCCCCATTCAAAACACACTGCATTGCATCATTGTCTATAGACATTACTGTTGGTGAATAAATTGGTACATTTCTCTATTTGGAAATAGAGATCTCTCTGTATTATTTCTGAGTATGTGTGCAGCCTAGAAGATTCCTTTGTGCTTTTATTCTGAGGGAGTGACACCAAAACCTTCAGATACCCATTGATGTTTGTGAAAGCTGAGAACTTTTCGCCCATTAAACATCATTGTAGCTACTCTGAAGAAAATCTCAGCATGATGTTACACTGTCAACATTTGGCCAATTATCCTTAATAAGACGAAAAAGTCCGCTGCCAAACAATGAAATGGTCTTTTAGATTTCAAGAAATGCGTGGTATGTCTTGAGAGAAACATGATCAAAAGCATCATCTGAACTGACTGGTTTACATTTGATTCTTAACTTTGATCTGAAGTTTGAGCAGCTTCTAACTTAACTAATGTTACTGATAACCCTGTTTATTTGGGTTTTTAATGTGAACAGGTGCGAGCTGCTCGTCCTCTTTATGGTGTTATCACATAATCCAATTTGTGGTAGATGAGATTGCACTGAAATTGCCTCAGGAGAAGATAATACACTGCCAGTGGCTGTTTATGACATTGTTAATTTTTTTAGGGTGGATTATTCCTTTAATTTAAGATTTACCTGCCAAGTGTTTTCAGCTGCTCCCTGTATATTAATCTCATTAGGAGAGCTCTATAGGAAGTGGGCAAGGCACACTCCATTATTTATGGAAGTGTAATTATCTATGGTGTCACAAGCAGGCAGGAATTTACAGGACCCCGGTTCTGCATCAGCACAATGGCTAGCTAGGTAATGAAGCGAACACACCTCCAGGTCCTACAATACACTATCTGATCTGCTCCACTGTTTTCACTGTTGCCTTTTGCTACACTATTCTACACTTCTGCAGTATATCTCAGGAAATGCCATGCCAGCCTCAAACCGCAGGATCACTGGTATACATGATCGAATTATGATTAAATTGGAAGTAGAAGATAAAATAATATCTCAGATCTAATCTCATATATTGTAGATATCATTTCGTTTTGGATATCTCCATGGACTCTGATCAATTGTGATGTAGTATTAACTGTAGTCTTAAAAACAATTCAATAATGGCAATAATAAGGTCACAGGACAAGACTATTTCTTTTCATATCGTGAAACATTGAGTTTTACAACCCCACAGAATACAGCAGTTGTAGGAAAAGTTGGTTTTCCATTACAGATTCATATTTTTATGGCTTAGAAATTGATCAAGCATTTGATCTGATAGTCCAGACAGTAAAAAAAACTTTTCCTCAGACCATTTCAGCATAGCTTATTCTTACGTTTGTTTTAGCATGTATTTGTTACTGACCCAGTTTTTTCTTTCATTTTGCAAAATGCTGTTAGTTGCGCTGTAACTGTAATTTGAGCTCTCACGGCATCTTGGTAGGATGGGCTGCAAATTCAAGGTGATTTATTGACACTGAGAAAGGGAAACAGTTGTGAGGTATATATATATTTGGGGTGATTATTCAGAGGGGCAGGGAAAGAAAGGGACAAACAGATTGAGGAAGAGAGAAAAGGCTACACAGAGCCGAAGGAAGGCAGAAGCAGAGACAGGAGTCAGCCAGGCTGGCTTTCTCTCTCAGGCCCAGCGTTTCAGTGTGTGTACAGACTTAGCAGCAGCTTCCACAGCAGCTGCTGCAGCAACGATGGGGTCATTTACATATAAATGAAAGTTGCCGATCACACGCTGCTGACCCCATTTATTTCAGCGGACAGACAGACAGGCAGGCAAGGCAAGCGCCAGCGAGTTGCCGAATTACTCCAAATTACCGCATTTCCATCTCCACATCAGGTCTGTCAGGCCTGCAACCACCGTCCCAGCAGTTTTTTCACTTCCCCTCCTCCTCCACGCATCCACCACCAGGTCTGGAGTGACTCTAATTGGCAGTGGTGAATTTAAAGGACCTGTCAGTGGCTGAGGCTGTCACCACCCAGGACAGCACAGCAAAGAAACAACATAGCCGCCTTATCACAGCGCAGCACAGCATTGCACAGCATAGCACAGAAACAACACAGTCAGGTTAGCATAGCACGCAAACACCACAATAAACTTAGCACATTGCTGTGTGGGAATAACACAGCTCAGCAGAGTATAACTTTTATGTTGTATGCAGCATCCGTCGCCATGAGTCGCCACTCATCTTTCACATTATGTTATTTTTCTGTCAAATTATAATTTGTTTTTCTATATTTCCTTTCATTTCTATTCCATTTCTTATTCAACCCCCAGTTTCCAGTCTTACTTTCATCTGCCCACGTTTTCCATCATGTTCTCATCCCTTGCTACAGTCTCACGCCATTGGTTTGCGTGAGCATCTGGATGTGAATCCTGAGCCATATGCCCTGCTAGCATCTTCATCTCACTCTGTCCTTAAACATGCAACCGCTCACACGTTCACACGTTCACACACACACACACACACACACACACACACACACACACACACACACACACACACACACACCATAGCCCTAAGTACCACAGTACTTTAGGTCTCAAGGTTTTACAAGACAGATTAATGCTACAGGCCTGCATGATCTTAATGTGACAGCTGTGTCCTTTTCCAGGCAGCATCACACTCACACACACACTCACACACACATACACTGGGTACCTCCACACAAAGACAGTATTATTTTCCTCTATTCTAAAAAAGAGACGAATGAACCCTCATAGAAAAAGACAGTAGAGCCAGTGCTTGTGGCGGCTTTATTTAGCTGCTAAAGCAACCTCTCTTCCTACTTATTTGTCTCTTTCCTGTCTCATTCTTGGTTAGCCAAGCACGCACCCTTATTAGTTCATTAAAAGGAGTCTGCCGCTGCTGCCTGACTTTGGTAGAAGCAATGAAAAGGAGGAAAAGAAAAGGGGAGAGAGTCAAAACACCACTCTCTAATTACTCAAGATTGATGCATCCAGTGAACATCCTGGTAATCAGTGTTGTTTTTATTTGTTTAATGGTAGGACAGGGATCACAGGCAGGCTGACCCTCTGTGATCATTAACAGAATTAATGCAGGCAGAAACGCACGCAACTCCCCTCTGCTTCCCTGGTCTGGAAGCAAGTGTCAAATTGTTGGTTTGTGAATGGATATGGCCGTGTGCGTGCGCGTGCATGTTGCTTTACATTTGAATTTTGATTACACCGCTGACGAGTGAAATTAACCAACCGTCCATACACATCTGGATTCAGTTACAAGGATGGATATTATTCTTTATGTGATCACTCCAGTGTGGAGCTCATGTGCTCGTATCTGCTGTCATTATCTTATACCAGCTTTGGCAAAATGTTCTGGTGAAGGTCCTTGAAGGTCATGTATTTCTTTGTTAAATTATCGCAGTTTGACTGCAAATAAGTGGTTTGATAGTGACCTAACTTTGTGCTTGTTGGCAGTACACAACTCTTAATTATTTACAGTAAACAAACTGAGATATGCACATGTCTACACATATTAAAGTCCGACCCATACATTGGCAGACATATGTTATCAGATACAAGGTTATGAAAGATATATCAGTACAGTGTATGTGTGGGCAGACATGCAAAAAGAAATTACAGACCAGTGAAGAGCAGCAATCAGTGCTTTGTTGGCTGTATATTTTTTCTTTATTCTACTTTTCCACCTCTTTCAGAGTATTTTGATATAGTTCACTTTTATTTGGTTTTGCTCATCTTTAAATTATCTGTACTTATTCTTGACATATTTCACATCCCAAGCGTTTCTCTGCACTAATTTTTTGTTACTTATTTGCTGATGTATACCCCAATATTAAATCTACATTAAACTAATACCAGTCAAATTACTTGAGGAATCAGTTTAGGGGTTGCTAGTGGTCTGACCTCAAACATCCAGCATCACTCAGTTTTCAGCACGTACCATTCGATGCGTTTCCATTTTTTTCTGCTCAGGTATGAATGTGTGCATCTGTTGAGATTCCTTTACTGTCCATCTGTCATTGTCCCGAATGAGAGTGATAATGCAGATGCTCCTATCTATCTACAGAGATACTGTAAAGGGCATATGGGTTGTAAGTAATGGAAGCAGCCACTTGAAAAGATGGTACTCTGATTTCATGGTAATTAATTAACGTACAGTAGCTGTTTGCTGGAGATTCTCCAAGCTGCCCCCGGGGGCTGACATGATATGTAACTGGCAAATGTCATGACTCCCACTGACAGGAGGAAGGGGGTAGGCTTAGATGGGTCAGTGGGTAATTAAAGTTGGTACAGAAAATGGACTCCAAGTGTCAACTGTTGATACAGTTTGTACATTTTCACATTACATGCCCGAGAATGGGTTATTGTACATGTCAGAAATGTCACTTACACTACTGGGCTAGGACCCAAAATGGACCTCCACACGACAGCAGATATGATATTGAGCTTCAGTGCGAGAGCAAAGTTTCTGAAACTGTGTCTCAAGCTGCAAAACTTTCGAGTGGGTGTTGAAGAGAAAATCCAGTAAAAGAAGAGCAGCAGTAAAAAGGCTCTAAAGTCCTACCCTATATATGCTGGATATGTGTGACACACACAGTAGAACACCAAGAGAGTAAAAGTGGGAGTAAAATATGCAAAGGTCTAAATCCTCTCTTCATCTTCATCAGGAGCTCTTAAGACTCTCTGAGACATGTTTCCTCTGGTGACCAAGATTTCCCCTGCACTCATCGCTCACTCATACATCTGTGTGTGTATTTCTGTGCGAATAGGTGTTTATAGTGGCTTAACAGCCTCTGCAGCCTGTCTTCAAGTGGAACATATGAAATGATTTGTGCTATGAATCATGGGTTTCGCTGCTCTACACTGCGGCGGGATGTCTGGGATGTTAATGAAGGCCTGAAATTGCCACTATATCTTTGAACTGAGAGGGAGAAGAAGAGAATTTAAAAAATGCAAAAGGAGGGAAGGCGAGAGCCTGAATTTAGTTTAAGGGGGATGCAAAGACTGTGAGGGACTGAAGAATTTGAAGGGAGGCTAAGTAAGCTAAAGAAAGTTGCATCCTTTGCTTAGCTTTTTATATAACATGATATTATGAATTTATACTTTGGAACTCAACTGTTGCTAATAATCTGCACGAGTATGTCATACTTTGGAACAACATCCTCACAACGAGCAATATTCCTCTCTTTGTCCTTTTTCATATCTATAACTTGCACACACTTGCACACACTTCTACACACACAGCAGACAAATGTGAAACATGGAGACCTTGAAGGCATTTTAAACCGTGGCTGTCCTACTGTCCTACCTCAGGCTAACCTCCAGCAGCCTCAGCGATGTAGTGTCAGCAATGACATTGGGATTCTATTAGCAGGTTGTGCGAGGCGCTGGCCCCCTGCCCTGTGGTGAGACCTACCATTGATCTGTCATGGGAGATGGCTGCTCCCTGCTCCTCTCTCCCATAGGGCTCAATTTGAACCTTTCCAAAAAACCGGGACCGAACCCTCTGCTTGAAATCTACCTGGGGAGCAGAGAGAGAGAGGAGAGCGGAGAGCTCAAGGTCGGGCGTGACACGGGCGTGCAGATAAAGACGACTGGGTATGGTCGACACCGGCCATAATGGCCAGTGAAAAGTGAGGTTATTTGTTATCGATTCCCAATGAGGGAAATCACCGGCTCTATATAGTGCTGTTTATGGCTGGGCAAGGGCTGTGTGAGCGTGTACCAGGCAGTCGATGTGAGGCCGAGTGAATCCTCTGAAGTACAGAGAGAAGTCTTTCTCTCGCTCTCTAGCGCTCTCTCTCCTTCTATTTTGAATGAGTGCATAGTGATCTGTTTTCCCAGCCAGACTCATTTGTATTTTTACTGAATTACCCCGGATGCGCAACCTGAACCCACTTAAGCATGTCACTTAGCGTTTGTTGAAGTTAGCCGAGACAGGGCCCTCATCAGGTTTCAATGAGGGAGGCTGTGGCTAAGTGGCCACTTGTCATGTTTATTTATTTCATTTTTTCCCCGATTCCCACATGATGCCTATGTTGGCTGTCCAAGTTGCTTAAAAAGAAATGCAAGACCGGAGGGAGAGACAAGGGCTTATGATAGATATATAAGCACTATATATCTACTGTGTGTAGTGTTTCATAAACTTGTGAGTCTTGTGAGTCACAGAACTTTTCTGAATTGGGATGGCTGTTATATTTTTAGGTGGTTAGAATAGAGGATGTTGCCTTTCAGTGATGAGAGAGGTTAAATACACAGAAACCGCCTCTTCTCATTGTGGTGGTATTTGAATAATCTTGAATAAAATGTGTTTACATATAGTCATGGAGTCTTTTAATCCTTTTTGACTTACACAGTATGAAGCAACGCTAAGGAACACAGGGGTATATGTGAATTAACAGTATGAAAGTACAAACAGAACAGAATATTGAAATTGCCCCCACGGGCGATTCTCGGCTGTGCTGTGGCAGCGAGACACTTCCTGGTGCTGCTCCATTTTATATGTATGAAAATCTCTCACGGATCCATGATATACATTATAGATGAGGGCTCCCGTTCTGCACTCCAGTCACTGGAGCAGAATTTTCCATGATATGCACCCCCACCACCGCTGCCACCCCCGCTAACCCCACCCCCACTGCTGCCCACTCCTTTCTCTCATCCCTCTCTCCATTCATTTCTCCTTCCATATGCCCTCCCATTGGAGTGTTGTTTCATCCCTCTCCAGCCCTTTGGTCTCTCATCATTTCATCCTTCCATAAGTCAGCCCTTACATGTTTACTTCCATCCATCCGCCCTTCCTTCCCTCACTTACTCTGCCCCTCCCCCACACCACAGAGCAAGCGAGTGAGAACATGTGACCGGCGAGGTGGGAGCCTGCTGGGCCTCCTCCTGCAGTGCCACCATACGTTGATTTGTCTCCTCCGGTTCCGTATTGATTTTGTTTTAAACAAGGGAAAAATACAAGAGGAATGAGGTGCCGGAGGTGACATGAAATAAAAAAAGAGGTAAGGGGGGATGGAGAGTGAAGGGGGAGGACAGGGGAAAGAGGAAAAGTGCTTCTACGTATCAAATCTATGAGCTGGGTCCCTTGTGGGTTCAAGGCATTATCAGGAGGTTACTGTACAGAGGGTGAACTCAAAAAGAGCAGAAGGGGAGAGATGGACTGGAGATGAAGAGAGAGTCTGTGCAATCCTTTATTTAAAAATCTCTCCGTTTTTTTTTTATTCCCACCCTTTCGTCTGAGCTTGCTAAATGAGTTCTGGGGTTGGCTATGTGGCAAATGCATCTCATTCTACGTCATGGTACAGTTCCTGCCTTAAAATGATTCTCTGCTTAGTTCAATTTAAGTTGTGTGCAGAATAATCGATCCCCCCATTAATTCTACTTAGCTGAGCTTCACAGTACAAGCCTGGGCTTGACTGGTCCACCAAGGCCAGCGCTGCTGAATGGCTGACCTTTACACGGCTCGGACTGCCATTGATTTTCAGCAGGACTTATTTCATGAACTGGGGTTTGGGACAGGGCACCCAGATGAAGATGAACTATGAGGCAAAATCAGTTTCTTTGGCCCTTTTCATTTTCTCTGCTCCCGTCTCTGTTATTTCTCTTTTTCTTTGTCCTCTTTACTTTGGAATCAGCACTGTACGCTGTATTGGCTGAGCTCCGTGGGTGGCATAGTCTGAGAGCAAATAAAGCGTCCCCTCCGTGACCCACCCCCCTTGAGCTAAGAGCCCCCCATGTCCTGTCAGTGAAGTGTTGGGGTGTGTATGTGTGTGCGCTTATGTTTTAGTGTCTACGTATGCGCGTCTCTGTCCATGCTTGAGTGTATGTAGGTTACATTGTTAAGTGCTTGAGGACAGCTCTCTCTCTCTGCGACATGGCCCCTTGGTATTTGCAGTTAGGAAATAATGCAAAGCAGCCAGTGTGAACAAGCCATTAGAGCTCCCAGGACTGCCCTCAGAGCCAAAGAATTGAGGAAAACAATCCTGACCTCATGAAACGACACACACAACATCTACCTCAGAGCTGCTGGGGTGAGGAGGAGGTAAAAGAGAGAGAGGATGCATCTCAAATCCCACATGTAATTTCAATAGGATTTTAAGGTCCTATATTGCACAGTGTTAAACCTTTAAGTCCTAATTGTTAGACAAATGTGCTCAGATGAACATCATTAAAATGAATAAATTAATAGATAATAAAAGCTAAGACAAGGAGGGGAGGAAGTGTAGGTAGTGAGTGTGATTTAGCTCGAGTTCATACAGAGTGCACAGTGTCTCCCTTTCTCTCTCCCTCCCTGTCTCTGTTTCTCTCTTTTTAGCCTGCATTCGCTGTATATCAGTGGCTGTTGACTGTAAAAAAAAAAAAAAAAAACATATTTAAATTGAATAACCGCTCATGAATACATGCATGCATACAAATGTCCCTGGATGGTGAGAGGCAGGAGGGGCAAGTGAGGTGATGGACTGTCAAAGATGCTGCTGTAAAAATTGAGGAGCATGTGGTATGAGGACTGTGGTGGGGCTGTTGGGGGGGGGTTGGACAGGTGTGGAGGCTTTCGAGCGCACCTGTAGTTCGGGCATCATAACTGGACAATATGGCCCATCCCTCAGTGGAGGTCTTCACAGGTTCACTTGCTTCTGAGCGTCTAAATATGTATCACTCTTTTCCTGTGAGACACAAATCCTTCCTGGAGCCTCAAACGTTCCCACCTCTGCCTCTTACAGCACATGACACAAATTCTTTTATTCCCTCTGCACTCAAAATCTTGACCAAATTTAGACTTGAACACACACAAACACACGGTGCCCCCAAACCACATCCACTCACCCACTCCAAACCTGCCACACAAGGCCTTGGGAGGAGTGTGGAGTGGGAGTTGGCAGAGACACTTCCAATGTGTTTTCCGCTCCAGTGCTTCTTGTTCTCACTTCGTCAGAGTGTGTTTGTTGCAGATTGGGAGAAATGGCGAGAGGTCAGGCCCGTGTGCTGCCTGTCTGGCCCTCAGGTTCTGTGCAGTTCAAGGTTGCAGCAGGCACAGTGAGAGGCTTTTTTTCCTGTGTTTATTTAGCAAACCTTTCTACTGTGCTGCAGTGTCAGACTTGAGAGGAGGAGGAGGAGACGGGGACAGCAGACAGGCCCTGTGCCTTTTGTTTGGTACTGAATGCGCTTATAGACAAGCAGGGATTTTCTCTAAGTGTCGGGATGAAACATAAGCAGGCTTTACAGCCAACGGCTTGAGTGGTGAGAGAGTGATGGAACCAGCAGAAGTCGCAGGTGACAGAATGCTGTGTGTGTGTGTGTCTGTGTGTGTGTGTGTTTGAGAGAGAGAGTGTGTGAGTGAGTGTGTTTGTGGGTGTGTGTGTGTGTGTGGCTGAGACGTGGGGTATTGATATGCTGGGAATGAAGCTCCGAGCAGATGGACAGAGCAGGCTGGCCCTGTGTCGATCCTGTGAGCTCTGGCTCCTTCTTGCAATCCCCCCTTTGATGGACACACACACACACACACACACGTACCAGGCAACGGCGCAGAGTCCAGATTTCACTAACTTGATAACGGTCCTATAGGATAACAAATTGACGATCATCCTATCATTAATAACCAGTATGTCACGCTGATCTGTAGCTATGGCAGATGTGGCTGGTTAATGAGACCAAATGGAGAAGTCCTCCAGTGGCTTTCAGAGGAGGCTGCAGGATTTGGTGTGTAGACTGAGAGCAGGAAAAAGTGTTAATGGAGACAACCCACTGACATTTTTTGAAGAATTTGGTTGGTTGAGGAAAGTATTGTTTTAGTTTTTACATTTCTAATACAGGTTTTTTTTTTCTTGTCCCGTCTCCATTTTTGTCTGTCTCTCTCTTTCTGGCACCCCTCAGACCTCTCTTCAATTCAAAGCCAACATGCTTGGCTGCATCCCCATCTCTCCTCCCTCCTTCCATCTATCTCTATCCTCTGGCTTCTTCTTCTCCTGGTCCTCTCCCCTCCTAGGAGGGGTGGCATAGGGAGTGGAAGGGTAGAAAAGTGCAAGTGCTGGTGAATTGCTAATAGGCAATCATAGCGCTCAGGACAAGGATGCCTACTGGAGGTCTAGGGACCATTAAAGAAACGTCAACTCGGCATAGGTATGCCAAGAATTATGAGTCAGTGGGCAGGCAACTCTTCTTGGCTCCCATTGGTCAGGGCAGCAGGCCGTAATCTGTCACAATCCTGGAGTTGCTGTGACAGCAGCAGGAGCTTTCTGGGCTCAACACAGAGGGTAAAGGAAACATACAGCTAAGTGTGTGTGTGTGTGTGTGTGTGTGTGTGTGTGTGTGTATAAGCCTCTATGAGTGTGTCTGAGTTCATGCAGGGCTGCACAATAAATGTAAAATTTACAGAAACTGACATTATGCATCTCTTGTGACTTAATCTAAAGGTATAACAAGTAGGATTTCCTTTAAAAACAATGTATAGTGTATATCTCTATAATGTATGTCTTTTATTTGTTTTTTTCTTTTTTTGCTAACATTTCTGGGTGTCACCTTTTGGGCAGTGGTGTGTAGTACCCAATTTGTGCGGGACTCCATAAAAGCCGTAGCGACAAGTTGTCAGGTTGCGAGCCCATGATACCACCAGACCTGCGAACACTTTGAGCCGAGAATGAGGGGACAACTTTGGATGTTGTGTTTACAAACCGCAACCGACAAATCCTACCTGTTAAACCTTTAAGCTCTGTTGTTTCGTTCAGTAAATTGAATCTGTAAGCAAGTTGTCAATTGTAGCCCTTTTAAATGCACCTGAAAGTACAACGATGAATCACATCTAATCTAAGTACAAACAATGAATCACCATGCTTGCTTTTTTTTAATGCAGGTTTATTTTCATTCTTTCACCCAGAGGTTTTAAGCGATTTTATTAACCATGCGTGCCCAGTTGAACTCAGATAGAGAAAACAGCTCAAACGTTGGAGAAACTGCAGCTTCAGGCTGTTCAGGAAGAGCTGGTACAGAAAAAAAAGGTGCCATATCGTTTGTGTGGGCACGCTTTGGCTTCAGTCAACACGATGCAGAACAAAACAAAGCTGAATGTAAGTGCTCTCGGAAAATAGCTGCGGTTTTGAGAGGAAACATGAGCAATTTGTGTCATCGCCTGAAACACAACCTCATCATACAATATGCTGTGTTGCAAGGCTGAAAATGAAATAATGACAAAAAAGATGTCTAAGATGCCCTGCACATGGAATGAGATCACCAATGTATAATTGTTTTATTCATATCTATTTATATAGAATGTGTCTTATTTTGGTGGTTTGATTAAGACTTTAACAGTCTGTTTTAACGTTTATTCTAAATTTTTCTGGACAAGGCCTGAAAGAGTTCTAACAGTTTCTAATTCATGAATTTTCTGTTGTATTTGAAAAGATACTGTTGCATTTGTTGGTTTGGAGGTGAATGTTAGAATTAGTTTTATTAAATGTATTTCAGGTTGTATCACCAAGCCCTAAATGCATGCAATGATGTGCTTGCATGCACACATGCCGTACATAATGTTGTACATCGTTATCGTAGTTGTAACTCACTGGCGGTCAGGCAGGACATAATCTTCAAAGCAAATATCAAGGCAGTAGCCAGATAGGGAACATGGCGTTAGTGCATAAGGGCACCTCTAAGCATTAAAGCCTCACACAACTCTAGATCTGTAATTCTGTCACGGAACATATCCTCTGCCATTTCGCTACTTCCTGCTCAGTCCGGACCCTCGCTGTGGAGCATGCTGGGATTGGCGTGATGTTGCCCTTCTGAAGCCACTGGGTTGGGTCTGTCGTCATGATCTTATCTTTCTAAGGACAGTTCCTCAAAATGAACTGAAGAGCGTAAACCACATCAAACAGCGAACAGAATAAGAAAGAGAGAGAGAGAGAGACAGAGAGAGAGAGAGTCTGTGTGTGGGAGAGATGTGAGCCCACCAAAAGCTTAAGCCTCCAGTGTGCTGTGCAGATAAGATTCATTAGATAGGTCGGTAAATGCAAGAGAGAGGCAAAGCCAGGCAGAGAGAGAGAGAGAGGGAGAGAGAGAGAGATTGAGCTTGCTGCTGCTCCAGCATTTGTTGACACAGATTTACAATGAGTCTCCCACTGCTTCACGCATTACAGTAACACGCCATGTCAATAGCTCTCTGGGCTTGAAAAGCAGCCGTGCCAAAGATGTCTGGGAGTGATGCCCTTCCCCTGATAACCAAAGTGTGGCTCATAAGTCAGGAAGTGGAGGAGAAGGGGGAGAGTGGGAGGAAAAGGGATGTTTTTTTTTTTTGGTCTTTTTGTTTCTCTTCTCTCTTATTAATAAATCCCCACCCACCCCCCTCTCTCTCAATCTCTACATCTTCTCAAGCATCTTTTCATTAGTTTTCCCTTTTCTGTCACTTCCCCATGATCTTCTTCCTCCCACTTTCTCCATCTCTCTCAGTCTCTTACCCCTCTCTCCCTCTGTTTCTCTTTATCTCTTGGACGCCCTGCTACAGGCTCAGTAGGACAGGATTTAGGCATTAGCTCAATCCCCCTATCTACTCCCCCTCATGATTGCACACTGTTTCTGTCACCCACATACCCGAGTCCACTGCACAAGTCTTGTGGGACTCAGAGTGTCTTATGCAAGTACCGGTGGAGAGCTTATACTCCAGACCGGAAGACGTAATCAAGTCGATGGACAAGACTGGCGTGAGATCGAGCGGAAGCGTCCGTGTGAGGGGTTGGCGCAGCGCTGAGCAAACTCAGAGGTGGTGGGTGAGGTTCTTTTATATGGTATTTTTGAGTGAATCACGCTCGAAACAGGAGTAATAAAGAGTTTGATGAGAACTAACATTACTTCATGGCACGCAGCTCTGTCTGCTGAGTCATGGGGCGCCACAAATGAGGTGGTTTTGATGTGTGACATTCACCTTCATGAAATCTTGATGAGAGCCGAGTTCTGCTGTCTGTGTAATGAGGGCTGTAGCAGTCAGACAGCTGGCCAACCACTTCAGCTAGTAAAGCTATGATAATAGAGAGGGCTGGAAAGGCTTTTGGAAAGCATTCGGGAGATGAACTTCAGGCTGTTTCTGGGAGGCAGTTAGTGTTTTGGGGGAAGAGATAAACAGGAACTTGGATGGCATCAGGCAACAGAAGGTCTAATGGTCTTAATCAGAGATGTAGTAGTTGTGCTAGTAGTAATGGTACTACAGATTGCACATGTTTGAGTTAGCTGTGGCCTCATTGCTAATTTGTGCATTACAAGAAGCATTCAGTGTAACAGATGGGTGTCAACAGTTTTGTTCCGAAAGGAGCTATTCAGCTTTGGAAAAAAGCTTACTCATACAAAATCACTACAAAGCAAAAAGTAACTCTCCAATGTAACTTTCCAAACAGCAAAATTCACCCTTTACGAAATCCAAGTTCATGTTATGGATATAGTATTATGGAGTAGAACTTCATACTTACTAATGCGATACCGACTCGCTGAGGTCTGCAGGTGTGTGTCGGTCCACGTCAGCGCCTCAAGCTCTAAATCCTGTCGGTTCTGATAGGAATCCCAAAGCTTATAGTGGCTGCCATCTCCTCAGCACTGACTGATGCTTCTTATCAGGACCACCACACTGCTGCCGCCAGCACATTTTCACATATGGGTAAATTATAACTCACCTGCACAAACATTTTCTCACATGCATTCAAGCACATGTGTGAACAGGCTCACATGGATTCAATATATGCACACACGACAGGGCAGCTGGAGCATGAACACATCGAGGGTCAGGCCAACATGCACATACTTACTGACTCACACTTACATAAACACGTCATGTGTATTTAACCAGATCATGAATTTCGTAGAACCTACATGTGAATGGACATCTCCATTCAGATGTAGGAGATGCAAAGTTTTTTGTGTGCATGCAATATGTATACAGAAAGTTTTATTTCAATTAAATATATTTCTTGCAACTAATTGGTCAGTTGCTGAAAAAAAAGGTGTCCTCGATGATCAGAATTTTGAATATTAACCTTGATCTCCATTTTCTCAAATTTGATGTTTTGCTGCTTTTCTGTCATTCAAGTCACTTTATGAATACATAGCTTTAATTTCAAAGTCACTGAAGACCGTTTGTGCTAGGTATTTGCACTGTTATCTTCAGTTTCTACACGGCACACAGTACACATTATACTGTGTGTGTAAAGATGAGCAAGAGAACTGGTGTCAACACTTACCTAGCCACACTCTCCTTTATCTAGCATGAATTCTTCCCCAGAGAGGTGAACCAATGACAGTGTGTTGTATGTAGTTTTCTCTGTGCTGATGAATACAGGAACAAAGGTGAACGTCTTATTCCACATTATTGCAAAGACTTTTGTTAGCTGAGGATAAATGTGCATTGCTGACATCATGATGGTTGTATCTGCTGCAGATATATCACCATCACATTTTCCTGTGAAAGTAGTGCAATATCTTTTCATATCTAGTTAATTTACAATATTAAGAAATAGCCCATTATCAAGCCCGAGTAAGCCTTTTAAATTTGATCTTCATTTGTAATTTGTGGAATTTTTATTGTTAATGAAAAATTATTGTGATTGCAATGAAGCACTTCATAACTATAAATCATTGTACCACGGTTCTCTCTCTGCCCCGCTTTCTCTGTCTCCCTCCTACTGTATACTGTACAGATTTATTAGCTGAAGCTGGGGCTCCCGGACAGCCACCACTCAGCACTCCCTCAGATCAATAATTGGAAATATTAATTATATCAGCAGAGACGGCCCAGCCAGAAAGGGGGCTGTTTATGCTCCTATAACTGAGCAGTGCAGCAACATGAGCCCTGATGGCCCACTAATACGTATTAATGATCCCCGGACAAACATCGCTCTATATTAAACCTGAGTGAAAGCCAGAAGACATCACACATATTGTATGGCCATTAGAGTTATTTTATTGCAAGCGCTGTAAGTAAGTGCTGTTGCATAACTGTAGTAAAAAGACGTTTACTACTGAGAGATTAGCTTCTGCAAAACCAGGACAAGATTTACTGTGATTTTTCTTCCATTTACTGCATTCTACATCTTGTTTTGGAGGTTGCTTTTTTTTGGATAATATAAAAGTTAAAGACTAGCAAAGTTTGGGGTTTGGAATTGCACCAAGTCTTTGAAACTCTTTCCAAAGCAGTATTATTGTCTTGCTACTGGCCCTCTCTGGGGTTTCAGCACTGTGGAGTCTGGGACTCTGTACTGCTCAATCCCGCTAAACTCTACTAGTCATGAACTCATTACTGTCGTAGATAGTGCCAACAGTAGACTCTAAATCCTCCACACTACTAACAGGCCAAGTCCTGACTACACTTCCTTGACTTGCTCTGTGTAATTTGAAATCAGACAGTGGAATGTCTTTTGTGGCCGCAGCCCAGGGCCTTCGGTCCTTCTTCTGGCTAATAATAGTTTCAGTGGAAAGAAGTTTGCTCCCCAGCCAGGCCAAACTTTAGCAGACGACTGAGGTGTGATTAAGGCAGAGAAAACACAGATCTGCGCATTGTATATATGTTGATGTAAGTCTGGTCACACTGAGACGTAGTGTGTATTTGAGGCTGGTGATAATGAATAGCAGCTAGCTAGCAAAAAAACCAACAGACAACGCGTGTACATCCCAGGCCTACTGCACACCACGTTATGTACTGTAGACCCAGGGGTTTCTGTCTCACCCTCTATATAAAACAGCAGCATGCTAGTGTTAAGAGCTTTAATTCGACTGACTGGAGGCTTAACTGGTCAGATGAGACGGCTTAATAAAAGCATATGGAACTATAGATTTGTCAAAGCGCTTAGAGCAGCACAGCTTGTGGAGTGAAAAAGAGAGAGAGGGAGAGACCGGGGCTTGTATGAGGAAAACAAAACTGCTTTTTCTACTCGAGGAGGAAGATGAAGAATGGTAACCAATTTGAAGGTTGTGAAGCCTGTGAGTTGTGAGTCATCAGAGGCTTGTTTATTCAAATGAGTCAAAAACACTCAGCTCTCATTCACTTCAACCTATTGTGGCCTCTGAGATACAAAAGAAAAAAATAAGACTTCAACGCAAAGCACTGTTCATAAAAATGTCACCATTGTCTTTACAAAGGTTCCCACCCACGTCCCTTCAACGTCTATCCAGTGTTTCACAGCTTCTCACGGCACGTAAAGGCACCACAGTCAAACTTTGACTTTGCACATGATTTTCATTTTGTTACAAAAACACAACCAACAGCAATCAAACAACAATCAAACCGAGTATCTCTTTAAGAAAGTGGTTTTCCGTGGACTGCAGCTATGGTTTCCTCGGGGGTCATCAAATGCAAATAATACTGAACAAATTCAGCCAGTGCAAATATTTGTTGGAGACAAATTATTTGTGCTTCACTGAATATCACATTTGAGATAGAGAACAGCCCTAGCATTTTTATTTTGATAAATACAGTTTTCATTATATTAACACTGGGAATGTCATGCCTGGTTTGGTAACCCTTGTTGAATAAATCAGGGTACTTAAGTCACTTTACACATCCTCAGGTAGATAAACATAGCAAGAAAATAGGATGTCAGGAAATTAAAGTGTCTCTCTCTCAATCTCTCTTCAAGTTTAAATCACATTTTCATTCAGTCATGTGGTCAATTTATAGTCAATGTCCATGAAAAAAGCTAACAGAGCATATTAAGAGGAGGGCTATAGGATGGAGGGTTTATTTGTAAATATGTAAAATGATATAGGGTTTGTACAGAGTGGTGTTGCTGCACCTTTTGAGTGTTTGACAGTGAAGGGCAGGAGGGTGGAGCCGGAGCAGTGGAAACATCACTTAGCAGGGAAGTCTAATCTTATCTAAGAGTTGCAGGCAGCTTTCTCTTTGTGCATACTTGTATCTCGCTTACCCTTCTCCGCATCTCTTGTTGTCTTTCTGCACAATCGCTGGATCCCCTTCTCTTCTTGTGGTTCTCTTTGTTAGTCCTCTTCCCTCACTGAACCAGTCCTTTAACTCAGTGAAAGATGGATAAAAAAACTCTGAAATTAAAACACTTGCTGTTATTTGTACCAGGAGCAGCTGAGGCTGTGTCTGTTCATTGTGGGTGTGTCAAAGAGCGACTTGCTCCAGCCCACAAATGTGGAGCAAAAAAATGCCCCACAGTGTCTGAAGTTAATGAATGGTTTCCTTGGCAACAGCAGCACTTAACAAATTTAGTTTAACGTTACCGTGTCTCTGGCTGTAAGAGATTGCACATAGTACAAGTGCGCTTTACAATGTGCGCTTAATCTCTGCTGGAATTATACAGTTTTCTTAGTATGTGTTCAAGGGAAACGGAAGAAACTGAGGGCCATCGGTAGTGACTGTTCAGGACCATAATGCATTGCTCTCGGGCAAATAAATAGACCATTAAGCTGGCATGTTGGAGGCTGAACAGTAACTAGCTTTAGAGAGAGCTGCCTCCCACACACAGGCGCCCCGCGGAGACGGCTGAGATCATAGCATGTTAGAGGAGCCGCAGCCGCAGATTTGGCCTCCTCCATCGCACATTTGAACAAAAATCAACTGGCAGGATGGAAGCATCTTTTGTCCGTTTGACATGTCAAAGGCAAATTCAAAGATTTCCTGTGCTGTTGTGAAGGAGCAGAGGGTTGTAAAGTTATCTGCGAATTTGTCTCGCGGATGTTTTTTTCCCCTCATTCGGAGGTGTCTCAGAGGTTGCTTTGAACACGTGTGCGATAGTGTCGCGGTTGATTCTGTAATCTATCCGTACATGCTGCGGAGCGGTGCGCCCTGTGGCTTGGCATTAGCATACTGTAGGGTTACTTTGCTTGTGTTGTACAAGGGAAAGAAAGCACTTGTAGATGGCAGGGAGAAGGATGGGGAGCGAGCCAAGACACGGGAAGCTAAAACCTCAACCTTCACAAGCATAACATCCTCCCTGTTTTCCCACAAAGACTTAGTCGGTGCTAGTTATTATTTACGATGGGTAAATTTATGGAATAATTTCAGTGAGGGAAGGTTACTCAGTTCCTCAAGGTGAAAATGGATACGTTTAGCACTTAATGAATCGGGCCTGGGCCTCTCCCCCATATATCAGCATGTTATTAAGACATTTTAAAATCCCATTATGGTGTTTCTCCTTGAACATGTCATGCTTTTATTGGACTGCCCTGTCTTTAAATCTGACCTTTTCAGGCCTGCTCTGGAATTGAACAGAAAAAAAAAAAAAGATACATGAAGGGGCGATGGAACGAAATATATACATATGTAGTTATAGAAATATCAGTGCTGGATGTTTTTCAGTGATCTGACTGGCAGGCCTGGTAATGGCAAATAGTTTCTAGCAATAAAAATATGCTTAAATAGCAGCTACAAATGGTTTACTGTAAATGGCTGAGTGTGGTAAGAGGTTGCTTTTATGTTCCAGTAATCTTGTTATAAATTTGTGCCACTTTTGGCCCCAATTTAATGAAAATGCATGTTTCTTTTTCATTGTTGAATATATTTGACTGAATAAAAGAAGAAGGGGAGGAGGCGTAGATCTGTGCATTTAAACGATCTTGTGAGCTTTATGCTCTGTTACAGTAAATGTATATATATTCTACTTGTTGGTGTGGGTAGATTTATACATAGTATATGCGCTAATATGTAACTTGGAGGCATACAAAATTTATATATTAAAAAAAAACTATTGTAAATCACAGCTACATCTTTCAAACTTTTCCTCCAAACAAATCGTCGCGGCCAAGTCTGGCGAAATTGTTCAGCTTGAACAACAATAATGAAAAAAGAAGGAGGTAAAATTGGGGAAGGAGGAGAGCGTGACACAAAGACTGTGATGACAGAGGCATCTAATCCAGGCAATGCCATTCTTATCAGGGTCCAGTGGATTAGAGTGAGCCTCCTAACCAGAGAATCCTTCCCAGCCAGACACTCTCCACAGCCCAAGGGCCTGGATCAATAGGCCCGCATTGATCTCTCTCCTCCTGTGGCTGGATTCACTTTTATTAGGACTGCCTCGGCCTCTATCACTTAGACACACATATGCAGCCTTGCAACCTCTCCATGCGCCTGCCACAAAATACGGCAAATGTGAATGGACACACACACACACGCACACACACACACACACATATACATCCTATCTTATGTGTGGAAGAGAGAGTTGTTTTGTTTACACTGAATAACAGGCAGCAGAAACACTATAGTGTCAAGTCAACTTAGCCGCATGATGGTGTCTTGGTTTTCTCTCCGGCCAAGGCGCTTTGATCAGCATCACAGAGCAGCTATTAGTATGGGAGAGAGGGCCTTGACACCTCTGGTTTGTGGCCTCTTGTTGTAGCAACGACAGCCCGAGTCGCCAGCGCTAACCTCCGTGTTGCTCTTTCTTCTCTCTCCTCCAGATGACTCGCCCCATCCAGGTGAAACCGGCTGACAGCGAGAGCCGCGGAGGTAGTTGTCTTCTTTTCTCTATCATTTATTCATGTCCCCTTTTCATCTGTCTTATCTAGGCTAATTCTTCTCATTCTTCCCCTCTGATCTCATCTGCTCCACTGATCCAAATGAAATATTTCTTCAGCCAACACTCTTTCTCTCTCTCTTTTTTTTTAATCTTATTCCAGTTCCTCTTATTCTAATGTTGCTGCACTTACATGCATAATGTTAGCAACTTGAACATTACAAAGTTTACCGACTAGTTAAAACCCAACTGTGTCTGTGTACATCTTGGTTTCATGTCTTACAGCTTTTTAGCACCACCACTACCACAAAATGTCTGTAATTTCAATCTATACATATCGCAGCGTTCTTCTTTTTTTTCCTGGTTCATATCCACTGGGTTTGTGGATTCATCTCACATAGTCTCATCCCACGTGCCCTTGTACTGGTTGTAATTGATTAAAGAGCCTGTGTTATTGAAAGAATGTACAGCTGTGATGGGCTTCCCTGCTACCCATCTCTCTTTTCTTGTTCCCTATGCCAAGTACATTATCATTGCACTGTAAATTAGATAGTGATTAAGCCCAGTGCTGGAACCACGGCCGTGCAAAGCGTGGCCCACACGTTAAAGCCCACACTGCTTGGTCTGTGCGCATTTGAAACACAAGAGCAAATGGTATAGAGGAAGGGGAAAGTGGAGCAGGAGCGCGCACAGCTTGCCAAACAATCAATAAATTTGCAGGGTTCTTGCCAAGATCCTCATTACTTGGCCTTAATTCTGTCGTCTTTGATCTCTTCCGTTTTTGGAGGCTTTCATTTACTCTCTGCCTATCTGCATATATGTTAATGGGATGAGGAGGCATCCTTCAAGTCAGTGGCAGAGACAATGAACCTCGCTGTTATTTTTTTAGCGCGCATCTCGTGTGTCGCCCCGTAACAAGGCAAGTGCCTCTTTTTATTTCTTTTTTTTCTTCCTCATCCTGGTGGAGGGAGAGGGAGAGATTTGGAAGTGAAAAACAGGAGAGAAAATGTAAGCATGATGCCAACTGCATACAGCTGCCATGCCGCACTTCTGAGGCTTTACCTAAAAACCTCTGCCTGTTTTGGGGTGAATTAGGAAGGCTGGCCACTTTGGCTGCCTGTCAAATCCACACAATCTTCAAAGGACAGCATAACCCCTCGAGATGGATGGAGGAAAGGCCAATAAAGATCACTGTCAGTCCTCCATTTTCTGCCTTCCTTTTTTGTTTTGTTTCTTTCTTTTCTTTCTGTCTTTCTTGGTCTTCCGTCTTTCCTTTCCATCTGTCTTTCTCACTCGTCTTCTCCTCCTCTCAACCATTCATTCAGAGCTGTAGACGAGTGGTGAGACAAGCAAAGGGGTCTTGTGCTGTCAAGATTGATGTCCCCTATAGCTCCATTGATTTTGCCATTGTGGTGCTGTGTGTCCACATTAACAATGACACTCAGCTGTCTCTTTACTTGGTTGTGAGTGGTCGGTTTTAGAGCTCCCAGGGCGCTTCGGTCAGTATGGGGTCCTCTTACTGGCCAGCCGTGGGGACCCCACTGAGGAACAAATGAGTGCTGGAACAGACCTGAGAGTTGCACATCATCTTAAATGAACAGGTCAGAGTGGCGCCGCAGGGGCAATCAAACACTAGCATGACTTTAACGGGTTAGGAGGTAGCGGCGAAAAGGGGAGACAGGGAATGTTCAGATGGAAGTGGATCTGATTTTGATTTCTTTTTTTTTTTTAATCTTGTACTCTCAACCTACTTCTTCCTTGCTGGCTTGAATTCTTTCTGTGATTATCAATGGCAAAGATAATTTTGTTTTTCTCCATATCTGGTTCTGTCTTTAGCTGCTCTTAGCTGATTGGCTGCGCAGCTCCTCCATGGCCTACTTTTACAAGTTTTAGCTCCTTATTTGATGTAAATGACTGAAGAGGATTTCATTGTGCGGTCTGTAATTTCAAGGTCCTGAAATGATTTCTCTCCTTACTTCACATTGTCAGAACTGCCAAGATTATATTTTTATTATTTTGATCCTTACAATATTTGCCTGCTGTTGCCAGAATCCTGATCAATAACTTCAAGATTGTAACTCAGCACGGTGTACAGGAGCTGCAGGAGCGGACACAAAAAAAATATTAATTAGCCTCTCAGTGCAGAGGAGGGAGGGACACCAGGGACAGACCCAGTCTGGCCTGCTCTCTCAGGGGCCACACTGCTAGTCCGATAGGGGGCATAAATTCCTCAGCGCACACAGTCACACCACAACACACAGTCATACTAATTAGTCCCTTAATCTCATTATGAGAAAGACTGTTCACATCACCTGCACCAGGCTGGCTGTCCATTAGGGAAAGACCTGTGACTGTGGTTTTATGCCTGCTGGACCTTGCGTTCCTCCAGGAACAACTCCCTGCTGTCATTAAGACCAGACAGGCCCACACCAGAACAGTGTGTTTGCCCTGGTTGCTGTTAAAGTTAAAAAAATTAAACTGCCTGCCTATAGTCATCAAACAGGAAGACAATAGAATATTTTCTTTTCACAATTTCTACTAATTATTCGATGATCCTTGGACAGCTGAAAAAGACTAAGGAGTTTCCTGACTCATAGCTCTCATCTGATTAAAAATTACAGGACATTCATCCGCTACGTAGTCTCACTAAGGCAATATGAGCAAAGTACCTTGCCTATAGAAATTAAAGAGAAATATATGGTAGAGTAAATCCAACCACACACTCTGTCAGTCCCTGCTGCTGCCTAACAAAGACACACTGTGAAATGAATATTAATGGCCAATCACCTGCCTAATCTAGCAGAACAGCAGTCGTTACACATTGAGCCACCAGCGCCGTGAACGTCTCCGTCACCGATGACGCAAACCGTTGTGGGATGTTTCTGTTGGGGAGACGTTTAAAGAGGCGCGGCAAGAAGGCAGCAGGGACCTGTCTCTCTCGTTTTCTCCTCACAGGTCTCTGATATGAAATAGATTGATTTTTCCATCACACGTGGCACTGATGACTGGCACTGACTGCTGCTGATATTTCATTTTTGAAGGGCTGTTCAGTGCCTCCTTAGAGGGCCTGGCATCCTTACACAGGATAAATCAGCTTTAACCATTTTGATTTCATCCTAAACTCTTCACCAGCAGCGCCCCTTCCTTATCATTCCGCCATTACTATCTGCCCTTTCTTGTTTCCTTTTTTTTGTGGCTGTCATTTCATTTGATTCATTTTATATCATCTTTTTTTTTAGATCTTCTTTAAACATCCACCCTGATGTCAGGCTAAGTCCTGTATGTTTTTTTTTGGGTTCCTTCATGGTTCTTCACATTTCCCAGCTTAACCCATTGTCAAGTTTTTGAGCTCAGAGATGGTCCGGAAAGCGGAGAGAGGAGCAGGCTAGCTGTCAGCTGGGGCTCTGTTGGTGTTGCAGCAGGCCTGCCTGGCACAGCTAGAGCTTCAGCCCACTGAGGAGGCCTGGATTAGAAACAGGCTCTGGCATTATCAAGGCAGGCCTGCCGCCCACGCACACACCCACACAGAGAGGACAGGCAAACGCATACATACCCATACGGCTCTGAGACTCTCTCTCTCTCTCTCTCTCTCTCTCTCTCTCTCTCTCTCATCCTCCGTCTCATGCTAACACACACACATGCACAGTGGGATGTTGGATGTACATGATAAAAGGAACATGTGTGCCCACACAGGGACATGTCCAGTACAGGTTACATATTTACACACGCACACAAACACACACGCACACAATGTACACATGCTGAATGGAATGGGTCAATTTTCTTTTCATGCACAGTGTTTCATGTTGCGGGCCAAGCAGCGGCGTTGCATTGT
>JBAJHX010000106.1:18722220-18751962 GCA_037176925.1 Amniataba percoides
ATGCTGAATGGAATGGGTCAATTTTCTTTTCATGCACAGTGTTTCATGTTGCGGGCCAAGCAGCGGCGTTGCATTGTGTTTGTGTGTTTACTCCGACTGAAGGACAATGAAAAGGTTTGCTCCAGTTCACTGAGATGTGACGGAACAAAGAGAGAGAGAGAGAGAGAGAGAGAGAGAGATACAGAGAACCAGAGCGAGAGGCAATAAGTTAAATGGAGAGTGAGGACACAAAAAAAGAAGTAGAAAAGAAAAGATTGGGAATCTAGATTGAGAGAGCAGGTTTACATGCTCTGTTGCTGTTCTGCGCTCAGTTTTTGATGATGAATTTATCTGGCGTGAAAGACAACAGAGTGGTCCATGTATTAAACATCAGTGGCGTTCTCCTTTCCTTACTACAGAGACGAGCTCCCCATGTCAGAGCAGCTCAGTAATGAACCAAGCAGGAAGGCCTCTAAGCTCCACTGATCCCCTTTAGAAAAGAGGAGGAATGAAGGAGAGAGGGGTAGTTAGAGGGAGAGGAATGAGAGGTGAAAAGACGGATGGCAAGAGTAGAGAGGTGAAAGAAGGGAATTTGTACTGAGAGACTGAAAGCGAGAGAGGGAACAAGTGCAAAATAAACAGAGAAAAGTGTGGATAAAACCAGCGAGAGGGAGGGGCGGCAGGGGTAAAGCAAAATAAATAAATAAAGCCCAACAGTATATCTTCTCCCTTTGGAGAAAGGAAAACTATAGATTACTGGCCACAATGTGCTTGGCTGGGCATAAATGGAGAGATCTTGAAATAGTAGGGAGCATGTTCAGAGGTTGTGGGGATCAGGGTGAGCTAATCCAATGGTAAGGCCAGACGTGGGTCACACATTCGGAGCTCACACTCCCTCTCCAAATCCCCCTCCGCTGCTCTTACACAAACAATACTGATACACAGGCCCCGGCTAGCCCAAAGTTCAGTCAGCTAACTCCACCGAACTGGCCTGGGATGTTCAGGTCAGACTGACTGTAAGCTCTTGAATTTACCCCCTCATCAGCACAAACTGGTCTGCTCTGAAGGGGCGACGGGAGGGGCGGGGTGAATTAGGTTCACAGAAGACAGACAAGAGGGGGGAGAAAGCGGGAGAGCAACAGACAAACGGAGAAGAGAAAAAGAGATGATGAAATCATTTCTATGGGGATGTGCTTTGCTCCTGAGGGTCAGATTGTGCTGAGGCTGTCGGAGTTATGCAGAGTCAGTGGAAGAAGTAGATCACAACAATTCGCTAATATACTGGGTAGGTGGAGATCAATTAGCCTTATCTAACAAACTACTAATGATAATACCAATGCAGAAGTCGCTGACACGGCAAAGAAAAACAAGTGGAAGCAGAGTGATGATGTAATGGATTTAGCTAGTTGAAAGATGCAGTATTTCTGCAAACACAGTGTCTCGAACTCTTTTTTCCAACAACATACACTATTACTGCAACTTCGGCGGTACTCTCCGTCAGCACATGGGCAGATAGAGGGAGCAGCTACTTACACTGTGGAGGAAAATTAACAGAAACACCTCATAATATACAACATCACAAATTAAAAAAAATAAATAAAAGGGAAGTGCTGGCAACATATGTGGACAACGACAAGCTTCACAAATGCAGCATTTATCGCAGGGCTTCTGGATTTGATTGTGTGATATTGTAATATAGTGATATTGCATCCACCCCTCGTCTCCAGATATGCATACATACATAAATTTGAGCTAAGCACACACTCGTCCTCCGTCCCTCCCCTTTTCTTAAAAAAAAAACACACACACATCCCTTCCACTCCATCCCTTGTTCGTTGCGATAGTCTCGTAGCGTAGGCGGATCAGCAAAGGTTACTGTTGAACACAGAAAGGAAAGGTCAGAAATCATGTTTAGTTTTCCTGGGGCCGGGAGGTAATTCCAGCCAGCAGATTGTGTTCAGACGAGCAAGTAGGCAGGGCAGGCCAGTGGTGGAGATGCTCATGCAGAAGGAAGCGAGGCGGGGATGGGGACAAGGTTATCCAGTCAGCCACTGCCTCTCAGCCCCTCCGCTGTCACCTTTAATAACACCCTCTCCCTTATCACCGCAACAATCACCTTGAGAAACAAACTTGTCTTCTTTCAGAGAGGGATAGAGATGGGGGAAGAGACATCCCCCGTATGCATCTGGTCTGCCATTCTCATTACAGCACCTCAACCTCTTTGGGGACAGACAGACTGCAGATCAATTTAGTGCTCAATTCTCTACACTTTATAATTCATTCTCCCTCTCCATCCCTCTCTCTTTGTCCCCCTCTTGCCTGCCTTTTTTCTCTGTGCCCTTTGAGCACATCATAATGCGTAGATGATGTACAGTAGTTGTCCACATGGCTGTGACAGTAAGGAATCTTAACGTCCCCGTCACATAAATGTACTGTAGCTGTAGTGCTTTGACATTCAAGCTGCCATTTTTCGTGTCATAACACACTAATAATGTGATATATTAATCTAACAAATAAAAGAATGAAATATTATGGTGATGATCTAGTATACTGTGATACATGCTAAATGCCTTTCTTCAATTGTCCAACAATTCATTTTGGATTTAAGTTAAGAAAGATGCAGCAGAAAAGGGCCATTGTGAGCACTGTGAGATGTCCTAAAATAGGCTTTTTATGATTAATCATTATTCTTTACAGAATATGTATATATTTAAAGATTATAGAAGCTGCAAGATTGCAACATCAAAGTAAACATATTGACATGATTATAACTACAAATGCATTAGATTCAAATTCTTTAGCCGTATCGGTCGCATTTCACTGTTCATTTTAGGGCTTTGTAGGTAAAAGCAATAATCTCATAGCTCTATTACACACTTCACAGAACTGTCTGTTCACAGTGTATGCTAGATTAGCACAGAGACTTGCAATGCCAACCTACTTTGAAAGTATAGAGTCCAGTGGCATGGAGATGGATAAGAAAGCTGACCTCTTTATGGCAGTCCTTATTTAGACTTTCTTTATGTGGATCTTTTCATTTTATTGGCCATTTCACTTCCATTCACTTGAAGCAACCTGTGTGCAGTGCATTAGGAGAAAAGCCTGTTTTCTCACCAGCCATTTATTCTACTGTTAAGTGTTTTTCTTAATCCCTTTCTGCCTCAATAGAACTTGAATTTTATAAATACAGGATTCCTACAGTTTGTGTTCTTGTTTTATATACTTAACATGTAATTAATTATGCACTTAAAGGTGCAGTCAGCGAATCTAATCCAAAACACTTGTTGTTAAATTCAGTGAGTATCTCTAAGTGACCATCCTGTAAGTGCACTGAAAAAAAAAATTTGCACACAGCTCTTGCTCAGTAAATGAGAAACAAAGAGCGGCTCGGGTCGAGCAACACGGCACTGTTTGAGCCTGTCGGCAACAGGGGGCGTTGAAGCTTGTGCACAAGACAGGGGAGAGACAGTGGGAGCAAGAGGGTCGCTGATCTCCACAACATGACATTATTAAGAAGGAGAGATGGTCGAGGAAAACAGACGGAAAAGGCTTCTAAAGGAGCATTGAAGAGAAAGAGCGTGTTTGCTTGGCTGTTGATTTCAAATTCTTTAATCGCAGACTCCGCTTTTAATTGTAAAAATTGCAAAGTTAATTTTAATGAAAGAAAATGTTCACAGTCCTTTTAGAAGTTGACTGTGACATGGTGATGTCAAATCCTCCGGTATATGTTCCCCCGACAGATAACGGCAATGACGAGCTCATACCTGAGGTTGATAAACTGGTGTGTAGGTGTGTGTGTGTGTCTCTCTCTCTCTGCGTGTGTCTTCGTGTGTGTGTGTGTGTGTGTCCTCTGTGGACTCTGCGCTCTGTGATTGCAGTGGAGCTGAAGGAGGCCAAGCGAGGGCTCTGATTGGAGGACGGAGTCTGTGCAACCTCTGCCAAATCACTGCAATCACCCGTTTGCTCCTTCTCTCTGCTTTAATGACACCACTTCATAAGGAACCAGGCTCATCAAGCAGCCCACCACACACACACTCCCACACACATGCACGCGCACACACACAGATGCGCACAGTGAGGTCAGACTCGGCAGATCGGGCGGGGCACGGCAGGCCTCCGAACAGGGAGAGGAGGTCCACCAGCAGATGGGAGGAGATTAAAGCAGACTGGAGACACAGGCAAATGCACACACACACACGCACACACCCACACAAACACACACACAGATAGAGGCTCCACACTCGCACTTTGGGTTGAGTCAGACTGAGTTAGACAAGAGTCGTGATGTGCAGCATTGGAGTTCTAAAATCCTTATAAATGGACTAAAAGTAAATATCAAAGGAATAATCATTTATAAAGACACTCAATTGTTATTAAGATATCTTCTGGGCTTTTTTTTTTTAGGCCAGCAGAAGATTTTCAGATTTGCCATCCTCTCTCCACTGCCTGGCCTCTGCCCAGCACCGAATTCTCTGCCCTAATTTTTGCAAGACCTTTGCTCCCTGCACTCCATGTGGAAAGAAAATGTCCTATTTGTTCAGTGAGAGAGGCCAAAGACTATTTGGAGCTTTTGTGTGTATAAAAACTGACAAGAGAGAACCGAAAATGGCTCTTGCTCAAGCACAAATATTGAATACACACAAACACTAATAGAAAGCTACGCTGTCATTCTCAATTGTTAGTTAGAGAGTGTTAATAGCTGATTCTAATTAAAAATTTCACTGTTTAGAAGATGTGACAGTGTTTACCCATTCAGACTGTCGATCAGTGTGTTTGATATGAAGAGAAATGCGTGTCTTTTCTCAAGATTGTTTTCATTTTGTACTCTGGTGACTATAATCTTGGATCTCTCATGATTGGGGACATAAAAAGTGCACGAGTGACACATAGACAAATGAGAGACAAAGTAAACACCAGAGAAATAATGGTGGGGCAAACAAGGGAGGACAAAGAAAGAGACAGGAAAGGAAGAAAACAGGAGCTTTTTTTCCACCTCAGGATATGGACAGTTTGGTGGAAAAGTGAATTCAAAATATATGTAAGGCACTCACTCTTTATTTTTGTCTACACAACACAACACGCTGTAATTTCAATGTTCATGGAGCATCTGCATATGAAAAATATGAATATAACAATATGCTACCGCAAGATAAATGAAAATACCAGCTCATGTCTTTAATTTGTATTTAATGTAAAATCAAACCTTCACAAACTAGGTGCACTTGTGAGGACAGTAATAGATTTTGGAGCACATTTAAACTGCGCAGGTTTAAAGCAGCAGTGAAAAGTTGGAGGCACAAGAAACAAAGTTACAGAGACAACAATTAGATATGCATGCAGATTCGGTACCTGTCACTCGGCTAGCTCTCCCTGTCTGTCCCTCCAGTCTAACCTCTTCTCCCCTCTTATCTCTCCATCTCAGCATATTAACTCCCTCAGCCTCTCGTATCACCCTCTGTCTCTCTCACTGTCAGTCCCTGCCATTCACTTAAATCTCTGCATCATACTATCATTGGCCTTTAAAGAATACCCCCTTTGACCAGTGATCAACTGTGATTCAAGCAGAGTTATGGATGCTGTGGATTAAGCAGAGATTAGTCCTGCAGGACACACAAATACAGTGCCTAGTGAAATGTTTAATCTGCATGGGATTTGTATTGTAATACCTACATTATGTGTGACTTAAACTGTGGCAGCCATTAAAGGAATGACAACAGACAAGGGCATAGGACGTAGGCATGGCAAGGACTAGCATGGGATGACGTGCCTGTGATGCACCATTAGGGAATGCCAACGTTGGTTCAGTGGGCACCGTAAAGAGGCTTTTAAATAAGGCCGAGCCACGTCTCACCTGCCTTTCCCATCTCATCTGCTGAGACGACAAATAGGGCTGGGAGCACGCACGCACTGTGACACACAGTCCCATGATTGCCCACCCGACCACTCTTCATCCACCGCCTTTCCACCCATCTGCCAGTCAAACGAGTGCAGAGGTAATGGAGAGAGAAGCAGTCATTCTGGGGCTGTAAAACTGCGGCAGCCGAAAAGATGATTGGAGTAACCTTTGCTTTGGTGCATGAAGGAAGAATGAGTGTTTTAACATTATTCATAAGTATTTGTGTGTCTACATGTGTATGTGTGCATGTGTGTGTATTCTTGACTGAGTCATTATTGCAGTACCACTGCCTGAAGTACAAGTGTTGATGCGGTCATGCTCTGACTGCACTGGCCTTGCCATGGTTCATGGTAACTCGTAATGTGAGTTTGTATTTCCTGCCTTTTTTGAACTTACCCTATATTCCTCTTCTCCCTTTAGATCCTTTAGATATTTGTTCCAGGTTTATCCTATCCCCTAATGTGTGCTTTGTTTGCCGTTTCTTGCCTTTATTCTTTTTCTTTATTCTCTCTGTTGACTTTTCCCCCGGCCCCATCCCGTCGATGAGTCTATCAAGCGAACGGGCATTGTCAAGGATGATTGGCGAATGGGTCTCTGTGCAAAGAAGTTAATAAGCGTATCCCCAGACACTTCACTTCTAAAGGGCTTGTGGCCAGGTCCAAACACAGGCCATCTTGATTGCCTTTTTGCAATAAACATGAAGAGGCCTACTGCTAAAGAATACAAAGACAGCTGAGGTTGCATTGGGGAATAACTAGAAAGAAGAATGAGGCTTCAAATGACTGCTGTACCTTTGGCTGAGGGAACTCTGACCTGACACTTGAACCAATTTTATAGAACGTGAACTTCAAAGAGCACTTTGATAGTGGAGGGAGTCACGGGGTGAGATCTGAGCAGCCGAAATGTCTTTTCATTCTAGATTAGATACTGAGTTGGACTTGGACTAATGACAGAGGTGGAGCAGTGCCTTGATAAGGAAGAGATCCCCATCTGGAACAGATGTTATTTGCTGTAGAATGACAACAGCTGATAGAGATCCACAGATGTTTTTTTTTTTTTTTTGTATTGCAAATATCCCCCCTCAGTATCCCCCCACAGCAATAAACTTGTCACAAAAGCCAAAACATGGCACATCATGGCCTGAAATATAAATAAGCCCATTCGTTACCTATTGATTTTCCTACCATTAGGGAAGCGAATGGCTCGGCGGCTGTTGATGTGGAAGATATTGTGGGTGTTGCTCTTAAAAGCCATGGGAGATTTTCAAGAAATTCAGCAGGGGCAAAGAAAAGAGGCCAGTCTACACCTCTAATATTAAGAAAATGTCTGGACTAGTTCAGGGACATCTGCCTGGCATTAATGTTATCAGGGATTCGGGGAGCAATGCAGGCACAATGTGCTTTAGGGAAAGGTACAGCCCTCAACAGCTGCCTGCCTGGACTGCTGGCACACATCAACCTAATACGCTGGATTGGAAGCAGGGATTGATTCCTGAATGTTAAAGTGAAACCTTGAAGAACTGCTGTGACCATCTTTCTCCGTCTGTTGAAGGGAGGGGTACTTTTGCGGTTTGGCATCCTAATCTGATCGAGCCTCTTAATCTAGTGCAGCTCAGTTTAGTGAGACCACTCTCACAGTAGGGGCAACAGCCAATGACGGGAGGGATGTTAAATCTGAGCCTGTCGGGCATGATGCAGGAGAACATTGTCTATTGGCTGCATTGTGGGCGTAATGATCGCTGGAACAGCAGTGGTTTCAAGAGATGCTCCCTGTCCCAGGTCAAGGAGGGACCGGAGGTTGAGATGCTGCGAGCTGCAGAAATCCTCGGCTCGCTGCCTGTCAGCCCCACGCGGTAGCTGCCGTCCTCCTTCCCACCATCCTTCCACCCTTCCTCCCCATCCTTCCACCCTCCTGTTATTTTAGGAATCTATTCCTGGCCTCCCAGCATGTACAATCTGAATTATTTATCTGGAGAAATAGGATCCCTGCACGACAGTGAAACAGAATTTTATTTGTACCATTTGAGTCCATTAAAATAAACAAACCCATGCCATGATCATTTTGCCACACCCCAACCTCGGGCTGGGCAATAATACAATATTATCACTTATCTAGATGTGTCTAAATTATATCTTGAGTATGACTTTGTCATTATTGTTCTAGATTACAATTGTCGTCTGTCTAAATTATTAGACAAGATTGTAACAAAAACATTTTTAATAGAGTTTTTGATCACTGCTTTGAAAATCTGTTTATTTCATTTGATTGATTATTTGGTTTTACACATCTGCTACATATTGATCTAAAAATTATACTAAATAATATTATGATAATTAATTCAACCATATTGCCCTACCCTCACCCAATCCTTCTTTCCATTGCTTCAGCTGTTCTACCTTCCGTGTAGTAACCTCACACACTGTAATGTGTATCACACTTATACGCGATTCCACTAGTAACCCACTTATTGTCCTTTCTGTCTTTATAGCACAAGATGAGGGCAAATTGTCTATTTCCGCTCTTATCACGCGAGCCCACAAACAGCACATAAAAAGCTGAAAACACTCTACAGACAGCTCCATCTCAGTTATAAAATGAATGTGACCTACAACCGCAGAGAAGTAATGTACAGCAAGAGCGCCGAGGAAACAAAGGGTTCTGTCAAAACCCTGCGCTATCTCGCCGGTGTGTCTGTGAAATCTATTCTGCCCTCGTGTGTGCATGTCAAGCTGCCTTGCCTCCTATCTGGATAACATTAATGAAAGGTGAAAGAGGGAATAATCAAAGATCACAATATTTTACCCTTGATACAGATGCGCCTTCGTACGCTGCTGGCAGGAGAGATCTCCTCGCCGCTCAGCTCAGCTCTGATCTGACATTAAGATTCAATGCTACATTTCTCTCTCCAGCTCACTCGTCTCACTTTCTCGCTCGCTCCCTCGGTGCCGCCCCCACCTCACCCATCCCCCCCAACTACCTCTGTCCACTCAGCCTGGTTTCCTGACTGCAGCTAAAGGGTAAATGTTGCTCAGGGGAAGTGCGCTTACCTCCACCACAAGGTCCCGGGACCCACCATGTGACCTGGACCTCCCAGCGTCTTGCTCGAGCTCTTCTCTTCTCTTCATCCTCCTCCTCCTCTTTGCCTTTTCTCCGCAACGCGTCTTTTTATCTCTGTCCACCTCAGTGATCTCATCCAGAGAGACTGATAGAAAGAACCTTTAAGAGCGAACACCTTCTCTGCCAAACGCGCGGCGCAGTTCAAAAGTTCACCGCTTTTGCAGAATAACACTGTTGACAATGCAAAGTACCAACATGGCCCTCTTCTTTACATAAAAGGAGAAGGGATTCAAAATGAAAGTGCCTGAATAATGCAGGCTGAGGGCTCAAAATAATACAGTACATTATGTTTTACCTCATGACATTTACAGAACAGAATGACGATTTACCAGTAACTGGCTGATTGGCTTTTGTTTAAATAAACATCCAAGAAAAAAAAAATTCAGACTATAACAACTATTAATTTAATTCAGGTTGCTTTTTTTGAGAAGGTTTTAGAATCACTCTCTGACTTTAAAAACATGACTTTAGATTTTTTTAAAAATTAAAAACCCAGCACCACATTAAGAACAAAAGACAGTGGTTGTATGTTCAGAGTAGCATTAGTAAAATTACAATATGCAAACAAAAAATTACAATATTCTTTGAATAAAGTATGTATTGTATAATATTAAGTAAATATTATGATTAAAAAGTTCAAGTAAATGTGTAAATGTAATTTAATATGTACACAGAACATTGCAAAATTGCCAGCTAAGACATTTACTTGCAATACATGCAAAGTCAGGTTTATAATTTACATGGCATTCATTCATATGGCTGTAATTGCTCACTTTGGATGATCTGTATATTTCAATATATGTTACCTGGCCTGTTAGAAGTAGTGTTTTATAGAGCTGAAATGTGCAATAGTGTTAAAGGATGGTTCAGCTGAACAGGTTAGTTTGCTGTGTCTGGACAGCAGGAGGTGTTCCTTTGACTATTTCTCTGTGAAGGCTTTCATTTATACTGTGTGTGTGTGTGTGTGTGTGTGTGTGTGTGTGTCTGCTAGTATGTGTGTCCATGTGTGTCTAGCTGTGTGAGGCTGAATGGCACCTTTCAGAGTGGGGGTGAGACCATGTGGTCTGCACTGACTGCTTTGGAAGGAGGCAGGAGGGCCCAGCTGGTTCAGGGAGAAGAGCTCTCTGACTAGCCAAGGCAGCGTTGCATCCTGCCAACCAACCTGATATACACACACTCATACACACACAAACAAACACGATCACACAGTGTATGGTTAGAGGAAGATTGTACACAGAAAAAAATGCTGAGAATTGCACACTACTCTCCATGCAATTAAAAAGATTTATTTTACAGCCAATGTGGTTTGGCTATGACTTCTGCAAGGTGCAGTTTGTCAGTGTGTCTCAGCTGAGCTTGCGCATGGATACGAACACAACACACAAAGAAGTGTGAGGAACACATTCGGGCCTCCTGTTTACATGGGACAGTGCTGCGTGTACCCACAGAGCTTACAGAGATTCAATCATTTCGGCTGACCTGTAGCCAGGATTTGGTGAAAATGGCCGCCCACCTCCAACAAAATTGTCCAATATCCTTGAATGCAACATGCAGGAAAAAAAATCTTTATTTGTTGGCAGCCAGATGCTGGCCCTGCAAATTATACATGACCACAGGTCCTATTGATTCTCTCTTGTTTTCCTCTGTCTCATAACACATTGTTAGAGGAAAGTTGGTTCACTGGACTCTCACAAATTGTTTCGTAAACACAGAGGAAAAAAGACCAGTCCAGAACCTGTCACATGTAACAAAACAAATTTTCTCAGCCTGTAATTCCATATTTCTCTCATGGATTCAATTTGTTGGCATCCTGTAGTATAAAAATGCCACATAAAAGCGCAGGTATTTCTTTAACATTACAGTAAATGAAAGGACTTAATTAGATGTAAGCTTTTTTTGTTGTTGATTTTGTGGCACAGCAAAAACCAATCCAATTTTACTATATTTAGCCACAGCTGCTACCGTGCATTTGCAATAACAGTAATGTTGATTGCTGCTTCAACAGCCCTGACGGAGAACAATGGCTGCTGAAACAATACATATTTAAAATTTATTTCTCCTGGGTTGTAGCAGCTCTATTTATTCTGACCTCCATCCCGCATACGGTCCACTGGTTCTCTAGTGAAATCTGAAGTGTATCTCTAAATGGTGTGCAAGTGCTGCAAGACTTGCACAAATTAGCTGTGTTAAAGTATATGTATGCCGTCGATGGAGGGAAGGCTCACTGGAGGCACTGTGCTGCTTATCTGAACAGTAGGAACGTGGACAGAATGATTAGCTAGTCTAACCATAGGCGCCCACCCCCTTTAGCCGGGCCATTTTCACTACTTTTCTATATAGCAGTTTCTCTCTCTCTCTGCAAATAGTCTAAAGGGTAAGCCTAACCAGGGGCTATGTGTGAGTGGATGGAAGACAGAGGGAAACAAGAGCTCTAAAAGGAATTTGTCATTTTAAACAAATTGGTTTGGATGGAATCAAACTGAGATTTTCTCCCCATTTAGTCCTAACTGTCAGAACGGACAGGAAAATAAATAAATAAATAAATATAGAAATAAATAAAAAAACGCCTGACCTGAAGAGGGAGTGTTACTGCTTACCTGTAAAACCTGTAAACCTGTGAGAGGACCTAACAGCGTGCGGTCCCCAGTTTCTCCATTAGAGAGCCAGCTTGGCATTCGGAGGGAGTAATTGGCTGGATAGGGTTTCAGCAGGCTTAGCCACCCTGCTGGCACAACAAGCCTGTCTGTCCCCATCCCTGAGTTGCTGCTCTGCTAGGCAGGAGCGCAGCCAGCTCAACTGCTGCCACGTCCCCCTTCAAAGCCTGCAGAGAAGCTGGGGATGGCAGCAGCTGTTGTCCCAGGGGAGCCGGAGGAATTCAGGGCCTCTGGTCATTAGTGGGAACCAGTGTGCTGGGACGAGCAGGGGTCTTACACAGCTGGGAGACCTCTATCACCCCTCATCCCTTCATTCCCCCGTCCATCCATCCTCCCGTCCTTGCCAAGAAGGAATCTATATTCTCAAGTTGATGAAAGACAGTTTAGGCTTCGCTTTTGGAGAACTATGTAGTTTTACACCAATCAGTAACAAAAAAAAAAAAAAAAAAATCTAAGAAAGTGGATAGAAAGAGTATAGTCTAACTTGTTGTATACTGTGGGGCATTGAAAAGAATTATAAAGTATAGTTTCAGGGGGATATTGTAGTTTATTGCTTAGCTGTTGTTGGTGTTAAGCATAACGAAATAGTGACAATTTTCCACATAACAGGTGTTATATTTTAGCTCAGTTGTTGAAAATTGCCCTTGGGAAGCAAGTTTCTGAAGAATTTGCCAAGTTCCACCAGCAAATCTTTCCACATTGTGGATTATCTTTTGCCGCTACATTTTTTCCCCTTTTGTACATATGAATCTGATACAATTTGTTTTCAGGGCAAGTATGACCTTGGTGCAGCAACAGTCAAAATCATACAAATGTTTCATATCCAGCATCCCGTACTGTATTTGCAGATAGAATATTTTGCTGAACTTGAGAGAACAAAAAGTGGTTGAAATATGCATCTGTTCTTGGGTGCAAGAAAAATTGAGAGGCTTGTGAAAATTGTATTTGTCTTACTCTAAGTAAGACAGAAAGACACTCTGACATTTGCTCTATCCTTGCAGTTTCTCTGGTGATCCTGTTTAGGGGTACATATTGTGCACGTGTGTGTGCACAATCCAGAGCATGTTGTGATACCATCTGACTTAAGAGTCACTGACATTTGGTGTGTGGCTGAGACATAAGTCTCTGCTGAGTGGAGTGGAGAGAGCGTGCCCATTTCTGTTTGCTACAGCATTTGAACATCTGGAGGGGTCCAGGCACCATGTAGGTCTGGACCGCTGTCGACACTCATCATGATATGTTGTCCCTGGTTTTCATTACAGCTCTGTGGCTATCTGGGAAATACATACATAATACATACTATCTCTTAGGGCATTGGATTTAAGATAAATAAATGATACTTCAAAAGACACCTGTCAGTGCGCTGTATCTTAGCTTTAAAAATCTACATTTTAACAGTATATAACTAAAGTGAATAAGATGTTCATTTTCAGGATGAGAAATTGTAAAAACAGGGGAGATACTTTTAAAAATAATGGTGAAATTTGCTGTGCAAGGCAAGACATGTCAAAAGTGTAGTTATACAAGTCCTTATAATGATTTATCTTTTGAGTATCTGGTACTGTAGGCCCCAAGGTAATTTTTTGCTCCTCTACAAACAGCAGTGGCTGAGGTCAGCTCAGATACAATGCTGACAAATGATGACTGGAGCAAACAAACAGATGGACAGAGGGAAAGTGGATTGTGCTGCAGGAGTGCTTTTAAGAAGTTTCTATGGACATTTTTGTATTCTTTTTTTCCCCCACTGTGAGTCATTACGGTCGATGATTGCACAGCAGCCCTTTGTGCAGACCCAAGAGGGACCCTGTTGTTCAAACACTGTTATATCACAATGTTCTTGTAAGTAGATAATGTCTCCATACACATTGTTAGACAAGTTCAAAAGTGGTGTCATGGACAGTAGGGTGAAGTCAAAACCCTTATTAAAAACTTATACTGAAGCTGCATAATGTGCAATATGCAATTGGCCCATTGCTTATTTTTGCTACGGAATTTTCATTTTTTTGTCAACAGATGCCAGAATAAACAATTCGGATGTATTTGGTTGATGTTTAATGTATGCAATGTTACAGGCAGGACATATGTGTAATGTTACTGCGTTCATAACACCAAGCCTTATGTGATAAACTGCTTCATGCAAGTCTGCGCACATGCCCAGGAGAGAACATTTACTTCTTTTCTCCCCCTGCATTTTCCTCTGTTGGCTTTGCATGCATTGTTAAATGGGACTGATGGAAGCACCCTGGCCATTACTCACTGCATTGCCTGGCTAATTTCTGTGCTCTTACAAGTACAAAGATGTCAAGCAGGAGCAGCAGGCTTACCTTGGCTTCCCCTGAGACCATTAATCCTTTGGCTGGTGTCGTCCCTCCCTGCACTGGCTCACCTGGTTCACAGCGCTGCCAGCAAACTGCTGTTCCCAGCCTTTTTTCCATTCTATCTATTTATTTTGGTTCCGAGTCAGCTCCCATCACCAACAAAATCTGATTGCACCGGAAGAGCTGAATAACTCTTTAGGCATATAGACTCCCTTGTTAGAGTGAGAATTGCAGAATCTGTGGAAATGTTTTGTTGTGCGTGTTGGTACGTCAGTGAATGCCAGAGAATGAAGAAAGTTGTGGAGGTGGAAAGATAAAAGCTGGTAAACCAGTAAAAGGAAAAGAGAATGAAAGCCTTGCAGAGATTTGTCATTGTGACCTTCAGCAGCTCTGTTTTTTGAATGACGTGCAAACCTTAAATAACTCTGTCTACACTTAAACTCTGCGCTCTAACCTCATCACCACACGCTGGTTTAAGAAAATTCATTTTTATTTTTTCCTCAAAGAAAGAGCCAACCCTGTAACAGATTCTAATTATATTATGGGCATGATCTTGGACGGATAACTGAAGATTGGTAATAATAAGAGCTAATCTCCCACAGCCAGATACCAAAGAATCAAAAGAATTAAGTCTTAGTTCATAAATCAGTGTTGGCCCACACAGTGAATATTGACCTTTAAGTGTACTCCCACACATTAATACACAAAGACAATGTGATTGGTTTGTGACTGAAGAAATGCCCCTCATTGGTCTTTGAATACCAGAGTGTGCGCAGAACCTTTAGCATTTGATGAACAATATCATCAAAGTAGTTTTATACACGGGAGTTTTGGGCACATGTTTCAAGTTTACCTGATGGAAAGACAGAGAGGCAAAATTGGTCAATTCCTGACAACTTTCAGAAGACTTACAGCATCATTCAGGTAGAAGCCTCTCATATGTATTGGTTTGATTTATCAAGGCTGTGCAGTACTTGTGAAAAAACAGTAGCAGGAAACTCGCACTCGGTAGCTGTACTTAACATCTTGCACTGGAGCCCTGTTTCTGATGCTTTATCATCAGAGGCAGACTTTGTTACTTTTTGACAGACTCACTATGTGCCTGTTGTGTGCTGAAATTAAGTGTTTCTTAAGTTTTGCTAATGCCACTTTGTACATTCACTAATGGTACTACATTTTATAAATCAAAGTAAATTCATGCAAATGAACCAACCTCCAGATCGATAGGATGGTTGTTAAAGGCCATGACCATCAATTGAGGGTGTGCTGGCTATTTAGCTTCTGTATTAACACATTTGGACATCAAACAATTCTCCATTCTTCTGAAAATTATAATATATTTTGTTTTGCATTTATAATGGAACTTTGGGTCATTTGCACCCCTTAGATCAGGTGATCAACAATTGATCTTTTTGAGCACCAACTGCACTCCTGAGAAGGGAGGCTACCTTTACAGAGCCATTACACTAATGTATTTGCTGTAATGGTAAACTATGATGTGATTGTATCAGACTAAAGTATCATGATGGCATGGAAACAGGTATAATAACCCAAGATTATTTATTTTTTAACCTTTAACAGAATGACATGAGACTGAGCACTGCAATGTTAACCATAAACCTCAAGAGGTACTCTAAGAATCCATTTCAGAGTCATTGCTCAGATGATTTCATGCCATGTAGAAGTTATTGAAAAACAGTTTAAGTACAAACCTGATGTTCAACTTAAAGATTTACTCTGCTATGTGATTTGCTGTAGTATTTCCAATATTTTGCTATCTTTCCTTTCTCCTTGCATTTTCTCTCCCTCTCGAATTCCCTGGAACAGAAGAACACATCTTTATCCGGCAGTGAAAGTGAGGGGTGGTGGTGGTGTTGGGGGTAGAAGAGGAACCAGGGAGGTGGACTTTAGATTACCTTTGCAATTTCAAGAGAGAATGCAGCTTATAATGATCCGGGATGTTCCCGGGAAAGGTCAGCTAAAATTGCAACAAGCGTAATTAGTAGCTTATCAATAATGCATCCAAGGGTTCAGTGGGTGTGCAGTCTGAGTCTGTGTGTGTGTGTGTGTGAGAGAGTGTGTGAGTGAGTGTGTGAGAAAGGGAGAGAGAGAGAGCATGCATGCATGGGTGGACAGGTGTGTGAGTATATGTACCTACACACCTGTGTGTACCCAGGGATGACCAACAAGATCTCTTCTCTTGACATTCATTAACATAAAAACACCTATATGCCACTCAGGGGAGTTGCTGTAAGCATTAGCATGCCGATCCCCACCAGCAAACCACACACCACCCTACAATAGTGGACATAACTAATGGCAGTACAGACTGATGGAAAACTTCAAGAGACACATCGATCACTAAGTCAATTACTATCGATCACAGTGTCAAAATTAGGGGCCATAAGGGGGGAAGAATATGAGTTAAGGGTATATTTTGCATGAAACATGCAGAAAATATTGGAGTATTATGCAGAATTGGTATCAGCTCTCACGCAATCACCGGCTAATTATCTAGTAGTGGAATACATTCCCTCAAGCACCGTCTAGGTCCAGGCACGGTCTGTATCATTGGCTACTGCTGAATGTCAAGTCCTCTCTTATAGGAACTACAGTCTGTTTTTTTCTTACCTATAAAACCTCCAACTGATGTAGAGACAGCAGCAAGTAGCACTGATATAGCTATTTCTAATGTGAATTATCCTGCATATGTACGTACCTACGCTTATAGTTTTGCTTTTTTTTTTTTTTTTTTTTTTTTGATCATATATTTTACCTGTTTACATTAGGCATCATCATCCAGCATATCCCCATGGTGCCAGATGACACAAACCTTGGTTATAGTAAGTCACTCAACAGCAATCTCCACTGATTGCATTTCATAGCATTGCATCAGAGACATGATCAAAAAGGATGCTCTTGTTTAACTGCTTTCGCGAACAACACGATTTCCATTTTCTTCCATCATGTTGCACATCCGCACGAGGGCCATTTATGTAGCCACTGACTTTCGCTGAGCACGTCTTTGAGCGATTTCAGTCAGGGCATGTAACTGAAATATTAAGTTAGAAAAAGGAAACTTGAGTATGTTGCATAAATCATTAGGAATGTTCCTAGTCAGGCCCTGGCTCGCTGATAAGGAGATCAAGATTGAGTTAGATATTACCTCGCCCCGCAAAACCCTTTCCTTACCTCCCTCTCCTCCTCCCGCAGGTGAAGTATGTGAGCTCTTAAGATCAACGCTGTGTTTGAAGGAAGAGAGAAACCTGAGACGCATGTTAGTGGTGGGGAGCGGAGGGGGGAGATTGTGGGGGTCGAGTGGACCTCAGGGAGTGTGTTTGTCTGTGTGTGTGTGTGTGTGTGTGTGTGTGTGTGTGTGTGTGTTTGCAGAATTGTCGGTGTGTGTGATGTAATGATCCCAGGTTCTTTGGCCCCTGCCTGTTGATAAGTTGCTGCAGAACACATGAACAGGGGAAACGGGAAGCAAGCGAGATGAATGTGATTGGATTGCCGGCCGAGTGCAGCCTCTCCCATCTGTCTCAGAGTCTGCCATCCCATCTCACAGGCGGCAGGAGGTAATTGGGTTCATTGTTCTCACCACAGGATCCCCCGGATTGAAAGCTTCATTATCTGGATAACCATGAATGTAAATGAACCACACGTATGCAGTAGGATAATGGGAAAAAATAGATCATTGCTTGCCACAACCACAACACACAGCGCATCCCCAAACACATACAGTGCTCATGCATTTTTGTGCCAACGTGTTTCAAGCATTTCTTTATTTCCTCCCTCTCTCTCCCTCTGTCTGATACTTACACATAGACACACACAGTTTTTTTCCCTTTTTTTTTAAATGTGAAGCATTAGATCTGCAGTTTTAGGTTGGCTTTCTAAAAGCCTTGTTGTGTTCCTCTGTGTGTCTATCTGCGAATAAAGAGTTGTCCTCAGACGGAACAAGAGAGCAGTCCTGACTGCTGACGTGCTCTGCCTCTGTGGGCTGGTAGCCATGATGTAAACTTTCATGGCTGCTGCTAACAGAATTGTATGTGACAATGCAGTGATGAGCTGCTAACCACACTTTCTCTGTAAGCATATTTGCATGAGTGGATGGCAGGCACCCGAATACTCACTGGAGCTTCTACCATGAATGGCAAGAGAGGGCCTGACGAACAACAGTAAGCCTTATGTGCTTTGAATTATTCATGCAAAACCAATGTATAACAGAAAGCCAGGCACATCTTTCTCTCTAATTAGGCAGAGTTTGTGGGTGAATGTTAGGCAAAGCCTTTGGACAGTTATGTCACAGTTGATGACAGTATGCTGCTAGTTCCAACATTCACCGGCCTCTGGCTGCAGCCAGAGAAGGGTTAAAGTATCTGCCTTCTGAAAATAAACAGGAGCTCACAGTGGAGTCCAACCACTCACAGATCCTCTGGCAAATCCATCAATTAGCTGCAGATGTGATCTGCATTCAAGATTACTGCAATTTAAGCGTGTCGGGAAAACAGCCTAATCTGGTCTCTGATGGGCGCTGCAGTTTTCAATTTGCTTTCCAGGAGGAGCCTGGGATCTGGAAGGACCTGGATTGGAAGCCTGAAGAGAAAACTGCATTAATATCCTTATATGAATGATCACCCGATCCCTCTGGATTCATAGAGCCCATTTTTGAGGTGTGAGCGTGAACATTGCGTGTATCTACTCAGCAGTGAAAAAAGTTAAGTGTCCAGATACAGAAATGAGACCTGATGTGTTGTGGGTCATTGTACAGAGTGGAGACTGGGAGGAAAGGAGGGATATGGGTGAGGAGCTGGCTGTGGAGCAAAGTGCCGTCCTTACCGACTGTGCCATGCTGTGCCTTTGCGTCTGTTATAGGGCCCTGTCAGATTGTGTTTACTTTCCTGAAGGACGTTTCACCTCTGGAAGCCTGGGAATGAATGGAGAACTCATTTCTCCAACAGAGACTAGTCAATCACTCCACATTTATTCTCCTCCCTTGCAGTGACCTCTCCCTGGCCAGGCGAACAATGGCACCCTCGTAAACTGCAGATGAGTTTGACTCAAAGCAAGGCCTTATATAGCGGGAACGTCAATACTGCTACAAAAGCTCAGTGAAATCAAAGAAAAACATTACATTAGCAGACGCCGGCAGAGGATTTTGCTTCATGAGTGTACAATATAATAAAGTTTAAACCATGTTTTACAGAGTTGCAGAGCATATTTTTATTTTTATGTTGTTGAAAGTCTGTGAGGTATGCATTTGTTTGTGCATTCGCTCTCGACACGGAGTGGATGAGGGTTGCTTCATCTAAAAGAGGTTTGAGGCTTAGCATGGCTGCATAGTTAATGTCATGACTCGGGTCTGGCAGATGGCAGAAACAGTTAGGGATCTCATTAGATCAACCAAGCGTCTATGCTTGTTGCAAAACCTTTCATTAAAGTTCCATTGCTGGAATACTACTATCTCACAATATTGGTCAAAGTCAAGCGAGGGTAGAGCAAAGTGTTGGAATTTTTACATCTGCGTAAAGCTGAGAGATTAAAACGATGCATGTGTCTAATCAGGAAAGATGCAGTGTGTGGTATACAGGAATATGTGTGTTAACTGGAGTCTTTATATTGCTGTGTTTCTATTTATCTGCGTGTGCTAGTGTTTGTGTGGGTGTGATGAGTGATGCATCCTTGCTGAGCATAGCAAACAGGATTGTAATGGTCACAGAGCACATTTTGTACCATTTGCCTTGTAATTAACTGGAATTTGTTCAGCACAAATGCACTGCAAGCGTGGGAAACTAAAAAAAATCTTCTTCTAGTGCAAATTATTGACAGTTGGTGAGGGGAGGCAGATTTTTTTTCAGGGGAAGGATTCAAAGTGCCTTCATGTTAACACTTATTTTATTTGTATTATCTTTAATGACACAGAGGCTAAATGGACCATAGAGGAACTGATTAGTAGCACCCTACAGCTTGGCAGCTCCAAGTCAATATGGATGTTTTATGGGTTTTAAAGGACATTTAAAATGATTTTTCATATATGGTTTAAGGCATAGGGCTAATCACAGCAAGCAGGCTTATTATGAATGATGCTCTGCACTCCGAGGCATCAGAATCACAGGCTGGCAGCAGTCATTACAAAGAAGAAGGGCATCACTGATCGTAGACAAAGCAATAGACACAGCAGGCTGAAGCAACTTCTTTAAAGGCACATTTCCACTACCAAATGAAGGTACAATTCATTTTAATGCTGATTGATGCTATTTGAAAGAGATAATAAAGGGAGATTTTCTGACATTCAGTTCATGGCCTAGTTTTTTCTTTTTTCTTTTTCTTTTTAAACAATGATTATACTCAAGTGTCGTCAGTCTGAGCTGAATCACACATTTTATCATGATTCTTTCTGCATTGTAACCAGAGAGAGAAAAAAAATAATTCCCATCAATCATGACATTTGAATTACTGCCCTTTCTTTGTATGTTTATAGGATTACATACAGTATATGTTAGATCTCAATGACATTTTAGGGTTTGTGAATACTGCTTGGACAAAGTGTATGTGTTTTAAAATAATTTCATTCACATATATTAAACAAATATACATAACATACATAACAACAAGTTTAATCAGTGTTGTTAATTCATGACATGTCCAGAAATTAAGCTATACAAACATAGAAAATACATTCTAATCAATACTCACTCAAGTCTCAAACATTCAAATGATGAAAACTAAGACAAAATAATGCAAGTGCTTATTTAATGTTTTTTTGGTTAGTGACAGCAGTATAAGGCATCAGGTGGTAAGATTCTCATTGTGGATTAGGCCATACAGTACATACAGTAAATTACTGTTTATGTCCTCCCAAGATGAACATGTGATAAAAGAGACTCTGAATGCTCAGAAACTTCTAGCACATCACAGGGTAGCACCTTCAAACGGAAGAGGAGAAGTTTGATCTTTCAAAGGCGGGAAGCAGAACATACTCTGGATGGCTTTGCCCTGGCAGACTTGGATTGAGTTTACTTGTTGTGAGCATTACTGATCAACACCTTAGGAAAGCAATCGGCAGAACTATTATGCACAGTGATTTTTTTTTTCCCCTGTTACCTCTGGTGATAGGAGAGCATGGAGGCCCATGCCCACAGCTGCCTGGTAGATGGTGCTTTGCTGGGATCTGTGGAACAGAAAACCAAGCTATTTACAGGGAACACAGCAGCCTCAGAAGTAGCTCCTAGCCTCAGGGTGCAAAATACTTGAAAATAAGCTCCTGGTCTCTTTGATGTGTGTGTGCACCAAATCTAAAGGCATTTCAAGTAGTGCTGCCTTTGAGCCAAGGACGAGTCTAAATTGTCTCTTGGAGCTGAAGAAGGGTGAGGTGGGGAAGAGGGTTAAGTAAAAATCAAGAAATATAATATTTTTTCTGATGGCTGCATTACCATAATGTACACTTCACACAGCTGCTGACAGGAGTAATCCCAGTGGTGTTTTTTAAGATGGCTATCAAGGATATCTGGAGCACCAGAGGTTTATTGTTCATCCACTGATGAGTGAAGACATTAGTCTTGGGATGCTCTTCTGATGAGAAGATGAGGTTTTATATAAGGGACACATAACATCTCTGTGCAACGCTCGGCTCTGTTTAACAGCTCTAATATGATGGGAGAAAACTGTTCTGAAGCAAATTAAGTGAGTGGTTTATAACATCTGCCTCTTCGCAGCTCTTTCATTTTGTTTTGCTGCTGCATTAAAGGCTCTGTTCTGCATGGCAATCTGCTGTTGTTGTCGTTGCTGCTCTACAGTTATTTGTCACAGCAGATAAGGAATCTAGCAGCCCAAACAGTGAGTGCATGTCTCAGAGCTTGGAAATTACCGACCACAGCAACATAACGTATCACACTACAGAGCTGAGCGAAGATACAAAAACGCATCCGAGAGATAATTGTCATACATGAAGGAATAACATCTTGAATATCAATGCGCAGCTGAAGTTTTGGATCTAAAAATATGATGAAAAGAGAAAGACAGTAAGAGGGGATAGTGGGATGGATGACTTATTCACATGAGAACAGATCAAACGTCAAGCAGCATTAGATAGCCGCTCTGCATGGTTCTGGGGAAAGCTATGGCTGGTAAAGAAGGGGGAAAAAAAAAAAAGCTTTCCACAATTTCATCCAGCCCATAGACATGGCAGGACTCATACAGCACACTGCAGAGAGTCCCAGGAGGTCTGAATGGTGCACAACATCTGAAAAGACCTCAATTTTGAAATAGGATGGTTACTAAACTGCTGTAACCATGGCTTTTCAGGTTTCCTTGTGCCTCAAAGAAGGGAGATGAAAAATAACATTTCACAATCTCTGGACCTTGAAAGCTTTCTTTTCCTCCAAGAGGAAAAGGAAAAGAGAGTTTTCAGACTTTCACGCTTCAATAGTTATTTGGCCTTTTTTTTCTCCCTATTCTGTGGCCAGCGAGTCACCTTCCACCATTTTCTCTCAGACACACTTTGGAAGCAAAGGTCTCTCTCTCAGTTGTGAAGACAAGTGTTGGTTGAAAGGCATGTTTGAAGATAAGTCTAGAGGAACCATATTTCATATTTTGACAAGAGTGAAAGAGCCCTCTGGCACAAAAACAAAGGCAGTGTGGACCTAGATAGATTTACACGGTCAGGTCAGAGTTCACACATAATGGTGCAGAGGCCGTTTCCTCTCATCTTAAAATGATCTTGCAACAATATTTCTTCCTTTGCGCCCCAGGGTTTTTGGACAATCCAAAGTATTCATTATTCACAGAGTGTGACGTGGCCTTTATTGTGTCTGTGGTCAATTTGAATTTGTAGTAGGAACTACATAGAAACTGCCTCTTTTCATCCATATTCTCATACAAATAGTCAAATTTCTAGCAAAAAATGCATAACACGCAATGTTATGCTCACTGCTGGTCTTGTTCAAGTTGTTCAAGTTTACTTCTGTCAGGATAAACGTTTTTCTCAGCAGTTTAATACTGTGAGAGGAGTAAAAGAAACAGCGATCGAAGATTGAAGCAGCAGAGGCCAAGAAATCCTGACTTTGTGACCCCAGCTTGGATCAAGTCCCGAAAATGTTGGATCCTACATCTTCCATTAGATCCCATAAATGATGTAGATGACAACATTTCTTCCCCCAAATGCCTCTTACAAGAAAACAAAACAATCAAGCCATGTTAATTTTTCTTCTGTAGATATATTCATTGATATATTCATTCCCTTCACATAATATGACAGAATGTGAGCAACTGTGACACATGCCTTCATGAAATAAATTTGCCCCTGTATTATCACATGAACAAGCTTCATGTTAGTTAATGTCTCTGCATATGCATACTGTAAACCTATAAAGGCATCTCCTGCAAGCAACACATTGAACGTCACGTACGACGAATAGATCAGGCTCAGTGATCGAAGACATTAACATCTGTCACGTTCACTTACAAGACAAAGCATTGGATAAACTGATTCTCCTTGAGAAATTTGTGCTAGATTTCTACATTCTGTGAAATGTGTCATTTATTTTTTTTTTCCTTCAGAAGTTAGCGAGTAGTGCTGCTGAACATCTGCTCTCCCGTTGAAGGGACCAGATGTGATGCTCTAATGGTCTCAGAGGGCAGGGCCTCCATCACCGGCTGCCATGGAGACAGTACTTATTCTCTCCCTCTCGTTTCACTATTATCCCCGCATCTTTGAAGTCCGCAGAGGGAAGTTGTGGCTATAATTCTGGGCTGGATTTCTTGTCTAAGCCTCCTGTGTTCAATGAAAGCACCTGCATTAATCCCAGGCAACACCTCTGATCAAGGATTTAATTTAGACCTGGAAAGGGTGTACACACCACAGTCCTACAGGCCAGATTGTTGCGCTGACAACACCCATGATGGATGGATTTTGCCTTAGGCAGTGGGAAAGGCAGAGATCTCTCACTTTTCTCCTTTTCCCTGGTACTACAAACACAGGATGTGACAGGAAATGGAGGGAAATTGCTGGCTGTTTTCTGTATTGACATTTGTGCAAATTTCCTCAGTTACAGCAGTCTTCTACTGAAATACTTGAGGTTTATTTGTTTGGGTTTTTTTTTGTTTTTTCTTCATCTAGAGCAAATTTGGTTGCCTAAAAAAACAACCAAATAAAACCAAATAATAGAAACAGTATCAGATCTACACCAGCCTGAACACAGTGCACAGGAGCGAAGTGGAGGATTTAAGCTGTGACAGACCAGTGTCATTTCTATCAGACAAACCTGGAGGAGAGTGAATATGTCTGGGTTGGTGCCTAGTTCTGCAGACAGCGAATGTGCCAGTATTTTACCCCTGAGTGATTTATTTTTCACTGAATGATCCTCCAAAACAAAGACAGTCTTTGGTTTTGCTTGAAAAAAATGGAGTCTATCGCCATCCCTCAATTCAGAATGTTTTACTCCGGGCCGCATTGATTTCTCTTGTTACTGCAGGTCAGCGAGAGGAAATTGAATTGGAAATTGTAGAAACACTCTATTATTTCATTTTCTGGCATTTGTATTTTTTTCCTCGCCCCACCCTCCCCCTCTGTATTTTCAGAAGTCTGTACTGAAACTAATGGGAAGAGCGTTTGCTGTCAGGACAGTTAAATGACTGCTCTGACTTTGGCTTCTCTAATAACGCTGTCCTCCAATGCAAAAGGTTACATTCACCCCTGTGGTTTTAGACCACATTGGTTTGCATTTATGAAAGCCCTTTCTCCTTTTCTTTGCCGTCTGCCCTCCCTCTGTGCACACAGGGTTAGCTCTGCTTTTACACAGAGAACACTGGGTCAAATTTTGTTGGATTGCTTCCTGGGATATTTTACCATTAGGGAAGGGTTGAGGTATTAGAGTTATAGTGAGGATGGTTTGGGGGCATCTGGGTGGAAAGAGGCACACCGCGTCGACATTACACAGTATATGCAATGCTGTGTTAATTTCACACAAGCTTTGACTTTTGACTGTGCTCCACGGGCTTCACCGCTCCTCTTTATGTATCCATGCACTGAAAATCTGCATGTCGGTAGCAGAGACAACCTTTACTTACCTTTTACTTAGTAACATGTATGTAACTCATTCTCAGATCCTTTCCTCTTTATTGGCTGCAGGTAAAGTGTCTGCATAGAAGTGACTGAGAAAATGCACTTGAAATTTAAAAAGTTAAAAATGGGTAGAAATACAATGATGAATGAACCCCTATTAGAATATATTGTCTCAGTAGAAACTAAAGAATAGAGTGTTCTTGTTTTAGAAAGTGAGCACTTCATTACAAAGATGTTAAGGTGTAAATCCCCAATCTGAGATACCCTGGATGTGATGTCTTAAGTTTTAAGGTGCATTATTTGCTACGAGTGGTGGGGTGTCTTTTAGCAAGCAGCGATATATTTTAGTTTTAGCTGCATTTGGTGATGACATGTTTTGTTTTATCTGTGACTAATATTACAAGTTCACAGCGGATGCGTACAGTGCTACACAGGTAAAATTATCACACAACATTTGTTTGTGGATTGGCAATTTTCACATGTCACAGCTGGAAAGGCAGAGGTTTAAATAATAAAAATAATCATGACTGAATTCATTTTAGCAGCTTTGGTCTGTGTTAATTGAAAACAGTTTGACATGGATGATTGCATATACAGGTACAGAATATTAACTTTTCTGTCCACCATTGCTGATGTCAATGTCTAAATAAAAACAGATGTTTTAAAGTGATATATTTTTTGATAAATTCTCTTAATAGTTCAGAAAATGCTGTTGGACAATTTTAGTCAATCGTGTTTTTTACTCACAGTGCTGGAAAAATCACATATTTAACTTCTGAAACTGAGATTTTTCACTGCGAGGGTCTTTAGGGAGAAGAAGGAGGACAAATCATTAGTGAACGAGGAGTAGGAATGCAATCCCAGTAGGATTAAATGGTAGCTTTTTCATTGTAAACACCTAATCAGGGACTGGTTTCCACCTGGGATGAAAGGTGGACGTAATTAACTTTATTTTACAAGCAGGTAGGATTAAAAAGCAGCTCTATGAGTCCCCAGGAAGAGGGCTAACAAGCACTGCTGAATGCAATATCAGTGGTGACAAAACGTATACCGTTACATGGACTATATTATAAAGCAGGGGTGACAGACGAATGAGCTACTAAAAGCTGAGAAAATGCACATTTTTTAAATCAGAGATGACTACTGAGCAAACCTTGTTTTGTCAAGATGAACTTATACTGATGTTCTAGGATACTCAAAATAATTTTTCAAACCAGAATTTTAAACTCCTCCATCTCACAAACATGTTGAACTTATTTATATCATAATCCTTCGTCCTCCCCAGATACACTGTATTTTCTAAAAAATTGTTTTTGGAAGCAAAGGCAGGTTTGAAAAGCCTATTTTTTGTCCAATAAGAGTGTGTTTACAATGTATCCTTGAATAAAATTGGCACATTGCCTCACATACTTCCCCATGGGTTGCTGGATTAACCAGAAAAGCACTTTAAGAATTAATTATGGGGAAGAGAGAAATGCTTGTTCAGTGCTGAATAAACTAAAAGAAAAAACATTTTTTATGTAGTTTTTGGGCTGAGATATTGACCACATAGTACAGTTTAGAAAACAACCACTGGAGAAAATATAGCAATATTCTCTAGTGAATTGTTGTTAATAATATATTTTTTGTTTAAAAGTAAATCAAGGAAAATCACTTTTATTTTCTGTTCCATATTTTATTCGAGATGCAAAAAAAAAATCAACTATAAATGTTCTATCCTATCCATGTGCCGCTGCTTCATGAAGCGCTAATCTTCACACAAGTGATGTACTATACATATCTATTTGCCGTTTGTCTCTGACAGGGTTTTGACCAGGCTTTCTCTGTTTGGCCATTTATAGCATGGCGAGCTGGATCCAGTATCGTAGCAACAGTAACTATGGGAATAGAAACCTGTGGAGAGGTCAATGTGATGGCCTCCACTTGGCCTCTTTGTACAAAGGTTCACACATTGATTTTTCTAATTCACAACATCCATAACCACCTCCGCCACACAAGCACCCACCTCCACACACACACGCGCAGACAAAATAATATTTAGAGTAAATATTTAATTTACTCTGAGGCGGTATCCTATAATTGTAGTGACACAAAACTATTTATTTTAAGTTGCACAACACAGATTTCAATTTTAAACATGTTTTTGGTCTAACCTGGATCTTGATCCTTCTGTATTTTCTTCTTTCTTTACTTTGCCACAAACCCCTCTTTGTTACTACTTGTCTCTCTCACATCCCTTCCTTCGCTTTCCCTTGTGTGGGCATTTCATGTCGGCTCCAGTCCTCGTGGGACGAACTCTCCAGGGACTCTTAATTGACAAGTGTGTACAATAACTAATCAGCGGCAAAGCAACTGCCCTTTTAAAATGATGAATTAACTAAACTAATTTCAGATAATCCTTCACCATACTGAGCCACGCTGACAGCGCCAATTGGTATTTGAAATGCAGACACCCCTCCTCTCTGACTTCTGCCAGTCATTTCACTACACAAACACACACACATACACCTCTCCACCCACAAGTAAAGGTGGCACGTTTGATAAACTGCTGATGGAGCCCTGAGAAGATTAAAACAATCTTCCGGCTCAACGTGACTGTGTTCGGTCTGACAAACATATACCCGCGCACACACAACACATACACAGTGACATCACCGTAAGCGTGGAGCGTAGTTACTAGTTTGCATATATGCACAAGCCACAGAGAATTAATTTGAAAGGGCAGGGTTAAGTCTAGTGGGCATTTGCTCATAAAAGTTCATGCCTTATAAGAGATTTACCAATTTACATTTTTACTTCTGTGCTGTCGCCTAACCTTTCCCCCCCCTAAAGCTCCATAATGTGTTCTGTCAACACGGTCCTCTCCTGCAGATTAACATTGTCAGACGGTCGTAGAGTGAAAAGGACAACATGCTGTTTTCGTAGCAATAGCAGAAACTCTTGACAGATCGACCTGACATCAGCCATCAGTGTGTTCTGGGAAAACAAGAAATGAACCCAAAATATCTGCAGTACAAAAAAAAAAAAGGATGCACAGACACAGTGTAAGTATACATGTTGTGGCGTTTGCCTACATATTCTCGTGTGAGTGAGATATGTCAGAGGATTGCAGCGGACTGGAAGGTTCAGGTTCTTCAAATTAATTGAGTTGTTCTGTAGGTGTCTAATTGCCAATGTTTCTCTATCGTTACATCACCTCTACCGTGCGATTAAGGAGTCCTGTGAAGGTTGCCGGGGAGAATGGAGCAGAATACCAGTTCTTTGATTATAACCAGCACCAGACTGGGAATTGACAGCCGACTCATTTCTCCATCAACTAAACTGAAATCATGTTGCGGTTTTTTGAGCACTTGTTACGTGTTGCTCGGCTTTGAAACCATGTGTTTGAATTGCTTCACTCCAGTAGCTTGTGGCGGCATTAGGTGTGCTTGTGGTGAAAGGCGTCTGAACACATTCAAACGATCACTTCTTGGCTCATTTTACCATTTTCATAAATGCATATTTCCAAAATAAAATCTTTGAGTATGCATATGGAAAAAATTCAGCTTGATATGATGTTTTATGTTTTTCTAGTTATTTGTGTAAAGCTGTCTGAATGTGATGGAAAAGTTAGACATGAACACAGTTTGAATATTTTAGTGGTCCTTTGGCGGCATTACATGGTGTATCAGAAAAACAGTAGAGTTTAGATATTTTTCCACTTGTTAAGGTTTTTGTTTTAGCAGTGACTTTGTATGTCTCCAAAGATATATATGTAATCTTTCATGCTTGGAGAGTAAATGTAAACAAAAGTTGTTCGAATAAATATTGAATGTAAATACCAAATTCAACATCAGTTGGTAGGGTAAGGTGAGAACTTAACTTAGAGCCAAGTGTATCATATTTGATACATACAGTGTTTGACACCTCTACATCATCAGTGTGATATTTTTTTCCCTGAGAAACCTCAATTAAAATGCCAGAAAATACAAAAATAAATAAAAATGCCAAATGTTGCAAGAATCTCAGAAGGTTAAAAGAACACTCCAGGTAATTTGATTTTTCTAGCAGTTATTTCATGGTTCAGGCTTTACAGGGTTAAACTCATAGCCTTTCATTTTTATTTGTTGCTTATATCAAAGATGGTGGATAACTATAAGATTGCCCCACTACAATGAATGTATGGCCACCACCATTGATATAAGCCATACATTCATTGTAGTGGTGCAGTGAATGTAGGGCCATAGTTTATGCACTATCTGCGTGCATGTGTGTGTTCAGAGGTCTGTGTGTGGTCCGTCAGGGAGGCAGCGCTGTCAGTAGAAGCAGCTGGATAAGGAGGAGGAGAGGAACTGCAGGAGCTTCTTAGTAGACGACAGTGTACAGGGAGCCACTGTCCCCCTCTCCCCTCCATGCATTTTTCATCACACGCTCATATTTTTTCATACTATTTAGCTTTTTCTTCCCCCTCTAAACTTCCATGTGGTGCGTGCTGACATGGCATTTCTCAGCCTTGCACACAAAGCCCTCTGGTGCTCAGTGTCTTGGAGTTGGAGCATGTCCGTGTTTGTGCGGCAGTCCGTGTGTGTGTGTATGCTATGTGCTCATGCGTGCATACATGTGAAAATTGGGGACGTTTTGCTTGCTCTTCTCAACCCCCCCACATGCACACACACACACACTCACTCACATCACACTGTATGTGATCCCACAGTCCCATAGGCGAGAGAGAGAGAG
>JBAJHX010000106.1:18763281-18781406 GCA_037176925.1 Amniataba percoides
TGTGTGTGTGTGTGTGTGTGTGTGTGTGTGTGTGTCTGTGAAACCTCTTCATTAGTCTTCCCATTGCTCTCCCCTCCAGCCCCTGACCACTCACTTACCCCCAGAAGCTACACTATATGTGCCCATATGGGACCAAACCCAGTTATACTACAGATTAAAATGATCAGTCTTGGAAAAGAGATAATACAATGTGACTCATGCCCAACCAGCACTAAATAAACTCGACAGTTACTCTATTGTACCAAGGCTCTGTGAGCGCATATATGTGTTTGTTTCTGTGGAAAAAGAGACTTCTTCTTTAAATTAAACCCTCTCCCGCCAACAATGATGAGGGTTTCGCCCCTGTGTGCTCTCAAATTGGTTTCATAATTGAGGTCAAAGTTATAATTTAACCTTTTTGTCTCGTTGTTTGTTCCAGAAGACAGGAAGTTGTTTGTCGGGATGCTGAACAAACAACAGACCGAGGAGGATGTTTACCGCCTCTTCGAACCCTACGGAGTCATCGAGGAGTGCACGGTCCTAAGAGGTCCGGACGGAAACAGCAAAGGTGGGAGCCATGATACAGTTGTCAGCGTTATTTAGGTCACTGGCGGAGAAGTGACAGCATGTGTCAGCGTCCATGTCAGCTGAAGTATGTAAAATTTATGTGACATAATGCACCAGATATGGGTCAAATAGCATTTTCGCATGATTACAAATATTTTTACACTAGGCTGTTTGATACGGTATGTTGGCTGCAGGCATTAACAAAAAAGTTAAGCTTAATGTATCAAATACAGTTTGACTGATGTCTGACTTTCATAATTAGGAACTAAGAGAGCCGTTTAGTGGATAATTAGTTGGTTTGACTTTATCCCTTTGTTCAGTTTGTCATTGGCATTTTTTTTTGTGCCAGCGGTCCCTGAAAAATTAATGTATTTTAAAATCTCGTCATATTTTAAAGGGGATAAGTGATGGATTTGTTTCTTTGTTCGAAGACTGGCGGGAAAGGTTTGGATAGAGATGGGGATAATCTGTGGTGAAATCCAAGAGCCACATACAAAAGCAGGACTCCCCACTTGCATGGCACCCACCAGCAAAACAAGACGCAGCATGTTATCAGTAATTGTAATCCCATCAAATACAGCGATGATTCAATACTTGTAATTTTAAAATGCTGACTTTGCCGTCACAAGCCCTTCCTCAGCATATTAGAAAAAAAGCTCCTCCACACTACAAAGCTATGATTTCTATTCTGTCACTGTCCTCATTTTTTTTTCTGCTGAGTGTTAATCTGAAGCATTTCTTCCTATGGATGTAGTGCAGACCCTTACTGTATCTTGGGTACTGTAGTGTTGATATCTTGCAGGCCTTTTTAAGACAGCCAAAAACTTTTGGAGACATCAATTCCCTCTGACATGCAGCAAAGAGCAAAGGGACTAGTGGTTTTTCATGTCTCTAAAGCCTATTCCCCAGCCGGCGTTTATGGAAATTGTTGTGGAATTATATCTAAGGGGGTTTGAAGCCGGAGCGTTCTGACTCTGCAGTGGTTTGGAGGAGGAGAGGGGAAAGATGGATGTCAAAACAATTCAAGTGCCCCCACTGTGAGGATAGGGGCAGCCGAGGGAAGTTGCATCCCTCTTTGTGGCTCTGCGATATTTGTGCTCCATCTAAGTCAGCTCTGGGTTGAAACACAGACATTACTATCATATTCATCCTTGTCCACTAATGCATTAGTTTGTGATATTCTCCTTTCTTTTATAATCATCTTTGGTTAAAAACACAAACAAATGAAATACCAGGTCAAAAGAAGTTTTAAAAAAAATAGGTTTAATACGTTTTGCATATAAAATCCTATTTGGGCAGAAAAACAACAGTTTCGGAATTTCAATTTCATATTATCAACAAAAGTAAAAAAGTAAAATCAATGCATGACTTGCAAAGTGTATTAGGAGTTCAATGCAATATAGTTTGTACTACTGTAGCAAAGTCCTTGTACAGGTCATGCCAAGCTCTAGCTCTTTTCAATCCATATCTCAGTGGGGGGTGCTGGTTTGACAGCTGAATGGGCATCTTGATTGGCTGGTGTCCACAGGGGTAAGCCCATTAAGAGGGGAAGAATGGTAGGGCATCTGGGTCAAGCCGTATAGATGATAAGAAGAATAAAGTGTGAAAGATTAAATAAGAATAGAAAAGAAACTTAAAATGAAATGAAATTAGGTGAAATAGGGTATAATTATAGGAGGGCATGGTGGCTCAGCATTTAGTGCAGCTGCCTTTACTGCAACAGACCCAGGTTCAATCCTCACGTGTTTCTGTGGGGGAGTTTAGGTGTTGTTCTTATGAGACTCCTTTGTCCATAAAGAGTTTTAATCAACTCACTCCAGAAAGCATGCAAGAACAGGAGAATGAGCATGATGTAATCTGCACATATGTATGATTAAGAATGTTTGTTTGTAGGCTAATCGTATGTCTCTGCCTATCAAAACACAGTAAAAACACCAAAGACAGCAATCCATTAAGTATAATTAATGAGAATTGTGCTTTTGGAATGGATCTTCATTTTTTCTGCATACTTCTGCATGGAAATATAACTCCATACTAGTCCTGTCAGTGGATTACAGTGTGTTGCTGGTTTTAAGAAGTAGTGACGTTGAAGGTTCAAGTCAGGCAGGTGTCACAGTAACTGCATTTACAGTCTTTATAAAGTTAGGCGCAGTTTTAAATCAATTTGTGGAATATTTATCACATTTTTTGTTTCTAAAGGCCATACTTCACTTAAATTGAATAATTAATGTGCAACAGCTCACTTTGGGAACCCACAAAAGCTATCTTCAACTTGTTTTCACTTCATCTCCTCCTCAGAATATTCCTCAAGGACATTAGAGCTAAGAGTGTTGGTTCTGTGGCTTCTGGCCTTTGGACAGACATCTTCATATTCGCAAATATTGATCTGAACATCCTGTTGTGGGAACAATAGATTGTACTTAGTTCACAAATGGATTGGTTTTCTATTTGAAAACATTATGAGTTTAGCCAGTTTAGCTAGTATTTAATATGCACAGACAGGCATGTGGTGCTAAATAGCATGCTTTTCTGCTTCATCAGTGCAATTTTTGCCTGCAGCTTCTGCCTGCTTGTCTGCCTGCCTAATGCCCAGAGTGAGGCAGCCTGCTGTGCAATGAGAGCCTCTCACTGCACAGTGATTTCTGTGGTGTCAAATATAATTCAACATCCTTTATTAATATACCGTAGGCTTTTAAACTCACTCAATTGATTACATTTCCTGTATATATATTCTGTGTGTGTGTGGATACCTGTATGCGTGTGGTGCTCATCTGTTCTCTCTTCCAGGTTGCGCCTTTGTCAAGTTCTCCACACATACTGAGGCTCAGTCTGCAATCAGTGCCCTCCACGGCAGCCAGACCATGCCAGTGAGTACGGCTTTCTCCCTCAAGAAAAAACACAGATGCATACACACACCACATGCAGCATCTATTACATGCACAACATGTACACACAGACAACTCTTCACAATAGATATGTGCGGTCCACACCTGCTGATTAAGAGGTGTAAACTCTTAGTTTTGAACTTACCCTCGACTTCAAGGTTTTAATCAAGTTATCAAGTGCAAACATCCTCATGAATATTGCAGCATAACAAACAGACAAAACCAGAAATAGCCTTCTGTCACTTTAATTAACATGGTACTTTAAAAAAAAAATCCAAATCTAATTTCCAGATAAAACTGTTTAGAATGATAATTGAATTTTGGGTGAGTCATCAATCAGTAGTTCTGCTTGCATAATCAGTGAATATAACTCCAGTATGAGATTACATTTGCTCGTTATGTAAGCACACCGTGCCCTCTGAATTCTCTCTGTATTGGATTTACTATGAGCGTGGAAGCTGTACTGCTCATTTGTATGTGTCTCATGTTTAGGCATGGTCCCTGTACACCTGATGGTGTAAAAATAAAAGCTACTTACTCTGCACTCCAAACCTGAATAGAGTTATTCTCTGTGACATCCGGCAATTGGACAGAGAGTCACGTTCTATATTATACAGTGTCTTGAAGGATACTCTGCTTTTATCCTCATTTTTGTTTCAATAACTCTCGCCTCAGAGAAGCAGGGACCCTGAACTCTCTCCCACCCTATCTCACAGATGTTGTGTTTCACTGTATGATTTCATTATTAATGGTTGCCAATGTGTGGCTCAAGAGAGGAAAGCCGAGAGAAGCACTAGAAGCTAGCTGTGCCATTTTGGCGCAACCTCCAAGTCAATCTAAGTGCAAATGACTGCAGGTCATGAGGAAAGACTCTGGATGTCCATTCTCCATAGATACCCTCCTTCTATGTTGCTCCATCCCCCTATCTCTGCTAGCTCTCTGCCCTCACTCGTCTCTCTTTGGCAGCCTCTCGGGATATTAGGCAATAGACTTGTTTACTCCACCTTTCACCACATTGGCTGCTGAATTATTCATCTAACTATAAGCAGGGGGCAGAAGGGAGGGTGGAAGAGTTGGAGACACAGAGAGAGAGAGAGAGAGGCAGAGGGAGAATGAGTGAATGGACAGGATTTATACCTCCTGCTCTGGTAAATTGATTATAGAAATCTGATCAGCATCTCATATCCTGTGGCTGCTGGAGGAGAGGGCACAGTGTGCCTGCCTCGCTGAGATTAGCGGACCACCGGTGGACCATTATGCCTCAGCAGGACAGTGCTATTCAGAGCAAAGGGGCCCATCAATGTAGCAAAGATCCTGGAAAAACCCTGGACCATACATCCTGTATCCTACAGAATTCATGTTAAAGACAGTTAGTCACAAATTTTTGCCATGCACAAGTACATTAATGGAATGGATAATCTTTCATTTAGAAAGGTGTCGAATCCATAGAAAACAAAAATAGAGGAAAGAAAGACCACTGACAGTAACTTCTGAAGGGCATCCAATGCCTGGCAAGTGTTACAAGCATGTTTGTAACAGAGACAAACATGCAGAGTATGTGTGTACATATATGCTTTAACAAGCAGGCTGAGGCTGTTGAGCAGACACAGGAAGATGACCATGAATAAACTGCAGCCAATAGCATCGCTGGCTGAGGTGTTGAAGTGCACCGAATATTAACACTGTGACTAACTATAGCAGTTTGATAGATCTACTGCCAATCCCCCAAAGCATGAAGACTGGCTTCTTAGAGTTTATCAGTGTGCACACACACGCACACATGAACGCATGTGTGTGCATACATAAACATCTACAAACAGACACACTTTGTGGCTTGCACATTTGCATGAGCACACAAACACACACTCTTTCTATATTGCTCCTCTCTCTGTTTCACTGTCACATGCTCGTATAGCCACAGGCTAAGGTCAAAGGCTCCCTGACTGATCTTATTTTCCAGCTCGGAGGACTTGAGCTGAATACATTTGTGTTATTCATGTAGAGGGGGAGTGGGTATTTTGTATGTATTGTATGTGTGAGTTGGGAAGGAAAGAGAAAATCTACATGGAGTGTGTGCATGTATGTGTATGTGTGCACATATCAGTCAATGCATCCAAAAATACACCTCCTGCATGCACACATGCGTGAGTGCAGAAATACTTTCATGTATCCATCTATGCAGTGATGGACACTAAATGAAAAATTGTCTGCCAATAGCTAACTACGACATAATGTCACTGTGTGAGCGATGATGGCAAGATAGTGTAAGTGTGTGAATTATGGGAGTGCATCAGCAGGTCACATATAAGACCTTGGCTGGATCTCCATCACACCCTAACCCATCGTATTTCAAGCATGCATACCCCTGCCTCCCATACACACCCCCACCATCCCTCGGCCTCTTTCAGCTAACACTCACGCACACACACAGTTCACGATATGAGTGGCTCAATTAAACATTTAAACGCTAGAGCTGTAAAGCAAATTGCTGGGATTCAGCAGGGCCGTGTAGGAAGTAAGTCCCGGGACAGAATTACACCGAGACGAGGGGAGGGGGGTGCGGGTCAGGTCCGTAGAGCCGTGCTGATTTTTTCACTCCATATCCGCATCAGCTCAGCCTGGGTTTGAGGCTGTTTCAGCTGACACAGGGGCTGAGATAGAAACACGGGAGCAGGGTGATGGAAGGATAAGAGCAGAACAAAGGAAAGCAAATGAGGTAAAGTTTTCATAAAAGAGGGAGCTGGATGATTGAAAGAGAAGAGATGAGCGACAAGGGTTATAGAAAAAAAAAAGCATACAAATGTGATTCCCCAGGCTACTGGATCTTCTCTCACTTGAGATAGAGAAAACACATGCAAGTGCCATGAGTGCCAGGACGCACTGTTTTAAAGCACAGATCAGTGTGTCCACCACCTTAAATAATAACCAAAAAATTATAGTGCCTTATGGCAAAAAAAGTAGCAGATACTGCAGTATATAAATGCTGGTTTAAGTCAGAAAACAGTCTCATTGTGCATTCAATGAGATGCACAGATTTAATGTCAGTATTTTACAAGGATGATAGATCTTTGTGTTGCTACTCATTAAACAGCGTTCTGCCTTTATATTTTTAAGTTAATGTTTATAAGACCTGTCATTTCCCCCACAAGTATTCCTACCCTGCCAATTTACATTCTAATAACCTAATAGATTACAGTCATCCATTATTTTAGCAGCCAGGCTCAAAGAGGATGTGTATTTATATCATTCCATGGGTGGCAATGCCTTATTAGTGCAATAAGAATGGAATAGTGTCATGCAAACGACATGAATAGCGCTGTAGCGCTGAAATCTATATGTGGCATTGACAACAACAACAGTGAGGAGATTTGTTTTAAATTCTGAAAGTCACCAAGGGTCATATATAAAATCACACGTCAAATAGTGTCCAGATGAGCAGCACTCACTCTGCCCTCAGTAACCCCTCTTGTCAAATGAATCTTTAATGGCGAGTCCTAACCTCTTGAATATAGCATAGTTTTCTTAATCTATGGAGAGCAATGCAGATGGAATATGATGCCATATGCTGCCGAGAAACCGGCAGTTTTAGTGGCAATGCATTCAGATTAAAAGAGGCAGTTTTTGTTTTGTGAGGTGGGGATAAAAAAATGTCAACTTTAAGGATGTTGAAATCAAGTTTATCAGAAGGACGGGATGTTCTGCCACCAGTAAGGCCTCGCCCTGGACACACACACTGCTATATACCAATACAAGACACAGGGTTAACCTTCCTTCTAGCTTTGCTCTGCACTAACACAAGGCAGCATATGTTTAAAGTTAAAGAAGCAAGAAATGTATAGCTGGCCGTGCAGCTTGGATGGACACCAAGCCTCCTTGCCAATGAGAAGGAACTATAAAGAGGCAGACGTTCTTTTGGTTCTGAATCTCTGTGGTGCCTTTTTCTTTTTTTTTTTTTATCCTCCCTGTTTAACTCCCCTTCCTTCAGTGGCTCTCTAGGCAGCTGGGAGCCGCCTGGTGGGGGGATTCTGCTCACACTTGGCAGCTTAAAAATTTAATGAGACTTTTACTTCACACTTCATCCTCCTCTCTTTAGAGCAATGGAGATTCTGCTCACTGATATCCTGACAGGCCTAACTGGGAAAAACCTGGAAGATAAACAAATGTGGCAACGGCTGCTTAGCCGACAAGCCACGCGATTCAGGTGTCCTAAGGAGAGCCAACGGGAGGGCAACGTCAGCAAATAGACCTTGTTGGAAAAAAAAAGCACAACATAGCGTGGGACATACATGCAAGAGCATAAAAGAAAATTCCCCTTACACAACCAGACAGGTCAATTCACCATAAACCATGTTTCTATTATTCAGGCAGGCCCACACCAGTGTAGTTTTACTTGGAAAAAAGGTTGATTTCAGTGTTCAAACGTAATATCCTCAACTTTTAAAGCTCACTCTTCCCAGAAAAAAAGTAGAGAAGAAGATCAAGAGCACAGTGTTCTCATTACCAAAGAGGGTAGACCTTTAATAGCTTTTCTTGAGAAGGTGTTAAAATATTCAATATGTACCAGCACATCTCCTTTGTATTCTGATCTCGCGTTGCCCTGTCCTGGACTCTCCCAAAGTTAAACCTCATAATAAAGTTAATGACACAGATAGTAAAAAGCTGGATGGGTACAACAGACATACTTGCAACGCCAAAGTTGACTTTGCAACAGAAAGTTTATCTTCTCGATGGCATTGATCTGTCTCTTGTTTCCATCCTGTTTACTGTCGAGTCATGCACTGCTCTCAAAGACCACGAAAAGTGTTGTTCCAGTGTGGCAGGAAGGCGCATACAGTAAGGAGCGAAACAATTAGTCACTCAGCTGGTCAGAGCGCAGTTGTCAGACAGCTTGACAGTCTTACAATTACTCTGTCAGCCAGTTAGCCGACCGTCTAGTCTGCCAGTCAGTCAATCACTCGACTAACTAGACGATCAGCCATTCGGTCAGGCAGCCAACTAACCAACTGGCCACTCACCTACAATTCTTCAAAAGTGTGACTCAACCAGCGAACAAACCAGGAGGAGAGGGCTCGGGGGAGTATTGAGAGAAGTGGGGGGAACAGGGAAGCAGAGGATAAAATCTATATGTTACAGTCGAAAGCTCCGGAGCCTGTCTTTAAACATGGCAAGCTATCTGTAGAGGTCTTTATTAAGAACCCCTGACACCCCAATCAGGGAAAGAATGCAAACAAAAGAACCTGATATACTTCAATGAATTATGTAATGATAATATATCCAGTATCACAGTTGGGATTTATTACTGTTCGCATGTAGTCCAACACATTTTCTGCCAGGTTTCACCCACATCCAGCCAAATCAAGACACACCCTTTTAAGAGCCCCAACCCCCAACCTTCAAGTCCAGGCACCTCACCAGTCACCACTGTTATTGACAATCTTGCATCAATTTCAGGGGGCCTCTTATCGTGACTGACACACAACCTTTCTACACTGTCAGATCAGAGTAATATTTCGGCCTTTTATGTGGATCGATTGGCCGGTTTGGGGGCGCAGAGGGGAGGAGAGGCGGAGCACACAGAAGGTCAACTGTAGCGTTAAATCATTTGAAGATTCTTAATGAAGGGTGTGTAGCAGACACACCTGCTGTTTTCATTATTGGGATGCAGAAGGGTGGGAAGCCACAGCCACAGAACGGAAGAGGGAAGCTCAAACAGAAGGAGGACAGAATGAGGGAAATTGCTCCAAGAAAATAACGTTTTCTTTGAAGAACACTTTTACCAGAGTCAATAGGACCCGCTCGCAATTGCAGCTCTTATTTCAAATCATTGTATATTGTAGATATTTTAACCTTAACTGCTGAAAGGAGCAACAAGGTTACACATATGTAATGTTCCAGAGGTGGAAAGCTGCGGAAAATACAAAGTCATTCACAACGAGGCTGCTGTTATCCCGAGTGACTTTGCACATATGTCTAACACTGATTGAAGGAATGGATGGTTTCTGTCTGCACATCTCCCCACAGAGCTTGCTCAACAAGCAGAATATTCTAATCTTCACTTTGGTCTGTTAGGTTCACATTTATGTATGCCAGCTGCACAATAAGGAGGACATGATTCTCTGAAATACAAATACAAATGTGTAATGATGTTGCATCTAGAATGCCAAAAAAAAAACAAGAAACTGACATGCAATTAGAGGAGCTCACCAGATACTGATGTTAATAGAGGTTGTTGTTGCTAATGAATGCAGAATACTAAGAAATCAGACAACATAACTAATAACTCCCACTTTCTTGTATGAGCCTTTTGTTTGTAGCTGTTTCTAAATCATAACAGTCACATATGTAAATTTTCCTGAAGTGGCTGAAACCCTGTTGGGAATAGGGGGTGAGATGCTGCAAGACTCTGATCCTGCTGTTGACTGAGTGCGCTGTGTGTTGGCGTTAAAGGTGCCCGCAGTAAAGCAGGGTTAAGTGTCCGCGCTCTTCTCCCTCTGATTTTCTGTTCTCTGTACCCTCCCCCTCTCCCCCTCAGGGTGCTTCCTCCAGCTTGGTGGTCAAGTTTGCAGACACAGACAAGGAGCGCACCATCAGACGTATGCAGCAGATGGTTGGGCAGTTTGGGATCTTCAACCCGGCCATCGCCCTTCCCTTCAGCACCTACAGCTCTTACGCACATGCGGTGAGTTGGAAAAGACCCGCTTAACGCAGAAAGAGGAACACAAATGGGGACACATTCAATTCTTAAACACTCACATTATGCAGTTGACACGTATAGGAATGTAACTGCATGTAGGAAACTTGGATATTAATGCACTATACAAGTAAACCTATGAGAAAGGGGTGAAACCACAGAGGATTGTCACCATTCTGTCAGGTCCTGTCAAGTATTTCTGCTTTCAGCTTGTTCTTTGTGTTTTATGGCTGTACCTGCACTGTTTTGGTTCACTTTCCGGTGTCTTTTTCAGCTGCAGTTGGCAATGGATTTCTTCAAAAATCTCTAAATACATACTGTATGCTACCTGTCCAGTACAAAACGTAACGCACAGCAGAGCATTTAGCCGATAAAGAGCCAGATATTTCCCTCTGGAGATGGTGGAGAGCAAACAAAAGTGGATATTGGGTTTCATTCATCAGCAGTCAAAAACACTAAATATATGCTAACCTTAATCCATATAGGCACAATTTTTGCCATATAAACCTACAGATATGTGACAAATTAAAGGGAGAAACAATATTAAGTGTCTTTATAAGGTGTTGGGCTTCTACATGCCACCAGGAAAGCTTCAATTCTACATGTCTCTGAACCCCAATGGAGGGATGAACAACATTCCTCTAACAAATATTCCCCCATTTGGTGTTTTGGTGGTGGTGACGAGGACTGTTTAACACATCAGTCCAAAATTTCCCACAGGTGACTGGTCACTCTGAAGGCCATAGGGTATGATTCACATGATTTCCACCCTCCTGAAAGCATTCAGTGACCCCTCATGCCCTACGGATAGGGACATTGTCATCCTGGTAGAGACCACTCCCACCAGGATAGAAATATGTCATCATAGGACAAAGGTGATCACTCAGAACAACAGTATATTGATTTGCAGTGACCATTCGCTCTGAGGGGAAAAGTGGACCCAAACCATGTCAGCAAAATGTGCCCCCACAGCATAACCGAGCCCCTCACTGAGGGTCAGGGATTCAGGTTTTTCCTTTCATTTTTTCATCTGCCTGTAAAAAGTAAATTACACATCACTGTTGTATTTACAGCTTGTTACTGACGTCAGCAAGTGGCCAAAAAGTCAGTCACTGCAGATTTAAATGCATTGATTTCATATCTTTTATTCCATCAAACCTACAGATAAAAGGATTTTGTAAGCTAAATTTGATGTAGACAAAATGTTTAAAGCTGTCACACATCAAATTTAAACATTTCCAGCCCTGCATTAGTAGAATCAAATGCAGGACAGTCAGATGAATGGAGTGACAGCAATATATAACCCATGTTTGCCAGTTAGTGCCAAACTAACTGTTTTATCTGTAATCTCCTTTGGGTGCTTTCGCACATTGCTGAAGTGTGTTTACGTCACACATGGGACACACAATTTAACACATTTTAACAGATGATATAGTTTAGAACTTCTATAGTAATTTCAGTGTCAGACATCATCTGTTAAAATATGTGTTAAATTGTGTGTCCCATGTGTGACGTAAACACACCTCAGCGATAAAAATAAAATTTGTACTTTAGAACTTCTATAGTAATTTCACTATGCAAAGACCTTTAGTTTCTTTTTTTCTGTTTGATCCCTGCTTAGCTGTCGTAAGTGAAAATTAACTTGCCAAGCTATCATCACCTCCATCAGCACCACTTCTTCCTCTTCTCCTCCTCTTAAGCAGTGCTGCTATGCCATTACATTCAGGCTTTCACTAACCACAGCACGTAGGCGCACACACATTTAGTTAGCTTGTACCCTCCAACCCCTTCATCAGCTTCCCTCTGCCCTCCTACCCCTTCCCACCGTATCCCGCCCCCCTCAGGGCATGGCACCATACACACACAGCAGACCCCCGGCTCTTTGATGAGTTCAGACAGCCTATGCAGCCCCTCTTACCAAGCGCCCCCAACCCCCCCACCCTCCTCTCTTCTCTACCCTCTATCACACTGCTTCTCTACCCTTCCCCTCTCCCTCCCCCTGTCCCTCCCTCTGGGCCCACAAGATGCTTCAGGGGCCACAGTTGACTCAGAATATTCCATGGGCAACTTATCTGCACATAAACTTTCTTCTTCCCTGCTGAGACAGAGCGCACGCATGCCCTCACATGCACGCACACACACACACACACACACACGCACACGTAAAACCTACTTGAAGGAAGCTAAAATGAATTTAATAAAAGCTTTCCTAAGATAAAAACCTGGTCCTCTGTCACAACACGCTGCATAAATACACATAAACATCCGCAGAGAATTTATTTACAGAGAACGAGGAACACAAATTCATTTTTTCCTGTACTTATTTGGATGTCAAAGTTAAATATCTTTCGCTGTTTCTAAATGCCTGTATTAATTGTTGACGTTAGCCCGGTCTTGGGGGCTTATTCATTCCCCTCATTTTCACATCACAGCCGTGGGACCCAGTGTGAAATGTGCAAATTGACCATCCCAGAGTAATTGCGAGGCCATCGCTTGTGCTCTCTCCAGTAAAACTCCCACCTTCATTACCATTCATGAAATGCAGCCCTTTCCCAGGAAATGTGGAGAAATGCAAATGTTTAAGGGGTGGTGGAGGCAGTGGCGGTCTGCAGGGAGACCATTGTGCCCCGCTCAGGTTGGCCATGACTCTTATTTACTGTGGCAGAGACCCGTGTCGACTCATACAGACGCACACAAGAGCGTACACACTCACACGCCCCGTGCAGCGAATGCTCTTTCTTTCTTTCCCTCTCTCCCTCTCCCTCCTTCTCTCTCTCATACACATATATAATATGACAAAGAGCGGGATGATGCTAGGAAATTGAGTTCCGAGTGAAAGTAACAAGGGCACGGGGGATACTTCAGCATTAGAGAGAATCAATTACCATTAAATCTAAAGGAGAAATAGCACGTATGTGGTTTCTCGACACAAAGATTATACGGCATGAATGATGTTAGTGAAGGTGAAATTCTCCTTGTATTAGTATTATGAATCACAGAGGCTGTGGATGCCATGTACCTGCATATAATGAATTTAGCAAAATAAAGCAAGTCTGTGGAGAAACTCTGAGGCAAGGCAACCTTGGAGATAAACTCACCCCAACTTTTGATAAAGTAATGAGTGCACAAGAGGCAGTAATGGATTATCAGCGAGGCTCTTGTTTTCATACCTCGCTAAAGACTTATTTAATGAATCTAAATACTGTTTCAGACTGCTAGGTACGTAATAATGTGGAATAAAGGGAAATATTAGTTATCTTTAGTGTGGGTGTCCAGCTTGTGCTGCGGTTATGATTACATTACAGTCATCGCCGCTCGCCGCATGCGCATGGTGTACAGCCTTGATTCCCCTGTAGCCACCGGGAATGTGCTGAAGTGATACGAGGAATGTTTCTTTACGGCAAGATAAACTACACATATTCCCCCAAGACGAAAAAACCTGCAGTGACAGAAAAAGGACTTTATCTCCAAAGACACACTACATGTTCACCCACTCTCCATACACACTGGCCAAGAGAAGAGGAGGTGGCACAGTATAGAATACAGACGTGGGGAGAGATGGTATATATAGCTATAACCAGGGAGTACAGTAAATGGTAAATTCAAAGAGCTACCTCTCCACTACAGCTGTGGATAGGATTATAGAGTTGAGCTGACAGCCAGTAAATTGGATTTTAGTCAAACCAGGAGAAGAAGGGGGCTCCGAACACAAATTGGAGGGGTACAACACTGACAACATATGCCAAAAATGAGAAATGTGCCATTTTCACGATAGACACAGACACTGGTGTGCTCTGACAGGAGACATCCTATTTGTAAAAAGGTGATTTCATAAAACACAAGCCGAAGGAGAGCGCGAGAGTGAGATCCCATGTTTCATTCCAGTGTTAGTACTGAGCGATAATAGTTCTCCCATGAATCGCTGAATGCAAGTAATAAAACCAGCTTTTATTACCTTTTGTATTTCCCCTTCAAGACACAAACATCATATTTGTACACGATTAGATTTGATTCAAGTCACTTTTCTTCCTTCATCTCCTAAAGCCCCATCTCCTCCTGAAGCCTTTTAGCCTCCCTTGGTCTCTTTAGGTGGAGGACTGCACGCTGTGTCAGAGGACAGGAGACAAGTTTTCAGTTTAAAGGCACCGCCAGCACTGCGCGCCCCTCTTGCCTCCCTAAAAGACGCATTAGACTCAGTGCAGGATAGATAAATGAGAGGAGAGAAAATGGTTTAACTTGGTGCTAATAGTGACAATGCGTGGGTGGATGAGAGGGAGGATGATGACTATAAACTCACATTAGGAAACATCTCCCCCTGTTGGAGGGACTCACATTCAAACACAAGCCTTCTGCAACACAGCACACATGAGAAATGATGGTAACAGATTACTGCATCATTTGGCTGCGCTGTAAACTGCCCGCGCACATACACACAAAATCATGTGTGTGACCTGGTTTAGCTGTATTATACTTGTGAGGAGTCGCTCTACACACGCGCACACACATGTGCACGTCACACATAACAAAGTGCATCAGATGAAAAAACCTATTAAAATCTTTCTGTGGAAATACAGCCTGCTAGCATGGGGGTAACAAATGAGGCCCTTGAGCTTCAGTCTTCTGTCTTCAGTCTTTTTGTTCACCTCATTGACCTACTGTCTCCCACTCTCTCATTTTTTCAACCCTTTTCACCCTCTCTCTCTCTCTCTCTCCCTCCCGCTTTGCCTCTCTTTGTCTCTCCCTCTCCCCCTCTCACTCTGTCCCTGGCTGGCTGGGCTATAAGGGGTCACATGTGACAGTGCTGAGAGTCAGCGAGTCACAGAGCAGTGCTACAGAGATAATTGCCATGTGATAAAGAGGTGATTGCCTGCTGGCACCAGGGGAGAGTAATGCCATCAGGTTGCAATAAAAAAGCAGATGTCTGACACTAAATGAATGCTGCTGGAGCCCGGGCAACTTTCTTTGCTCCCTTTCATCTCACGCGCTTCTCTTTTGTCCCCCTTGTTTCTCTCTGCCTTTTCTTCCAGCCCCCTTTTCTTTTCAAGAGGAAGCAGAAAAGGTTGTGTCTGTGATGATGAAGACTCAGTTCTGCTCATTCTCCGCAAGAGACATTTGCTATCTGCTGGGTAGTGCATAAATAAAGAAACGGGAATGGCTTTTGAAAATGATGCCTTTGAAATTTTGAAAAAGAAGAAAAAAGCATATACATATGAAAAGTAAAATGGAATGACTTTGAATATCTCTGTCAACATAACCACTCCGCTTTCTCCTCTTTTTTTTATCAGAGCCAGTTTGTATTAACCGACATAATTACATGCCTGGGTTTCCAATTTGCTGCTTTTTAATTTGGAACAAAGCATCAATGGATGCCGGAGTTGTTATCCGTGACAATCTGACGGATGGCATTAAGGATTGCATTATCTTAAGACATGCATTGGGAGAGAGGCTAGTATTTGGCGAGTGGCTACTATGCACTCCCGCTCCATTATTGCTCCATCCAGGCCTGTAGCTTGTATAAGGCCACAGGACCCACAACGAATAGGCTGCAAGCTTATTAGAAACGGCCCTAAGTCCCTGGCCCTCACTGAAAGCAGCGGGCAGAGTCTGTGAAAAGACAAAAAAGCTGTGAGTGGTGTGGCAGTGTATTTATTCTGTAATACCAGCCCAGTCAGAGCCTTCATCGTGAAGTCCAACCCTATTCACATCCTAATAGGGGGGCAGTCACAGCATTGCCAAAGCAAGGGAGGCCCAGATCCTCTAGACCTCTTTGTTTGTTTCTATGTCAGTGCTTTTGTTTAGTCTCTTGTCCCTTGCCGTCTTTTGCAGCTATGCCCCCTTAAAGGCTCAATTCATCTTATTTGGAAAGGAATGGATGATCCCCATTTGTCACATTGAAATTATGCAAATGACAAAAGGCGTTAATAGATAGCAGTGGCAAGGCATGTGGCTAATGGATGAGATGCCAGCGCTGGGCATTCTGCAGCGGGACAGCAGCTTTCAGGTTACCTGACAGGGGCACTGAGGGAAAATAATTGGCTTTTCCGTTGCAGGGTCCCCATGCAAATACAAGCAGAGTGGCATTCTATACCTCCACTGTCTCGCCTCACCGTCATTAGCATTAGTGCCAGTGGCAGAGGAGTTTGATTTCTGCTTATACGAGTCATTCTCAGCCCATGACCATCAGCCGCTCCCCTGACACATGGCAGCTTTGCAGTATTAAACAGATGCAGAGACAGGGGTGAGAGGTTGGTCCAGCTGCGTTTGTATTCCTATACCACACAGGTCTGCGTAGCCACATAGCCTGCGAAAGGTTGTTGATTCCCCAGATAAACCCCGTGGTTTACAAGCTGCAAAAGCCATTGTACAATGATGGATTTTCTTCTGAATTAGGCATTCAGCATGTGGTTCGCAGGGGGAGAATTTAAGCTGAGTGTGGAAACTCAAATAGTCTCTATCGCTCTTCATGCATGTTGTGTGTGTGTGTGTGTGTGTGTGTGTGAGTGTGAGCGCAGTGCGGGGCAACGGTGCATGTGAGCATGTCCTGTGCATATGAATAAACACTCTGTGGGCTGCATTTGATGGAAAATACGTTCAGCTCTCACTTCTCAGCTCATGCCAAGTAGAAATGCAGAGTGAATGAAAGGCTATTGATTTAATCTCTTTGTGGGATTGTCCAATGGGTGAAAATCGACTGCCATTGCAATTTTCTGACTAACATACTGTATTACTAACGCTCGCTACGCCTCCTTTAAAAATATTGCTTTAATGACTCAGGGTCTGGATTCACTGGTGCCTAAAAACAAAGTGCAGTTCTACGGACCAAAGAACACAATGCTGCTTGGTGGAAGTGTGTCTCTAAAACAACTTTTTACTGGAAAAGACAGAGGTCATTTGCATGTTCCAATCACAAATCTATTCTCTTTGCAAAATATCTGCTATTTCAGCAAAAGTATCCCAGGGACATACCTTGTGGTTTTCATGAAAGATAGAAAATTCTGGACTCTGGATGAATATCAGGCTACAAGCACCAATCACAACAAATACATCAGAAAAATTATAGACGCTTCCAGGGGAAAACAGAAGAGAGACGTCTGTAGAATTTCTCTACAGCCCAGCTTCACAATGGTCTGTGTATTGTGAAGTTTTACAATGGTAAGGAAAAAGCATTGGAAGTCTTCTGCAAACTTTTCCTGTTTCTTGAGCGGAGAGATAATGTGCACATGTCAATGCCTTGATTTGTATGAGCCCAACAGACAGCTATTAAATCGTTTCTGCAGCTGGTGACAGGCCTCCTGCTGGGAGGATAGACAGATTCACTAAACATAGGTTGACAGGCTTCTTTTTTCTTCCCTTTCTTTTATTCCGCTCTACTTTCTCTGTACTTCCCGTGCACTATCCATCCATCAACCTCAACATACATCCCTCCCTCTGTTCTACCCTTGCTACGTTTCTCGCTCTCTCGCTCCCCTTCTCCCGTCTTTGTCTGACTCCTTCCCAACTTACTATATTTTTCATTACCATCTGTCCTCCCCTCACCTCTCTCGCACCCCGTTCTCCCTCCTGCTCTTTAACACACAACCCATCCAACCCACCTTTCCTCCACCCATCTCTCCGTGTCCCTCTTCTTTAGCTCATGCAGCAGCAGGCAGCCATCATGGCAGCAAGCCACGGAGGTTACCTCACGCCTAGCGTGGCTTTCCCTGCCACACAGATCCACCAGATGGGGGCGCTCAACATCAACAGCCTCCCACCCACCCCCATGACCCCGGTGTCGGGTGAGTTTCATCAAACCTTGGGTGAGCACTCAGTTTCATTCCCTTTCCTCTTGTAAGTGTGTGTGTGTGTGTGTGTGTGTGTGTGTGTGTGAGTGTGTGTGAGTGAGGGCAGGTTCGTAGTGCAACGAGCAGGGTCTCTCTAATGCCCGTTTTAATGTATTACTGTTAGTGTGTGGAGGTTTTGTGTGGGTGTATATTTTTTACATGCCAGTGAGGTTGTTGTGGGTC
>JBAJHX010000106.1:18781506-18847179 GCA_037176925.1 Amniataba percoides
TTAATGTATTACTGTTAGTGTGTGGAGGTTTTGTGTGGGTGTATATTTTTTACATGCCAGTGAGGTTGTTGTGGGTCAGCTTGTGTTTTTGATCATGTCTGTGAATATTTGCATTTGTGAGTGTGTGAGTTTATGCGCGCGCACAGTCTGAAAATAAAAAATAAGTAGAGCTGCAGCGAGGCCAAGAGACAGGGTGCCCGCTTACTGGTAATCCAAAATTATTCCAGTGGAGAGGAAAAGAGACTAATATGAAAAAAATACATTCAATAGGATTTGCATGTTTATTTTGTTTGTGAATGCAGAAAATATTCGAGGATAGTAGCAGCAGAATAAGGAATATCAATAAGTAAGTTTACAGATAAAGCACTAATTTCCCTGTAGTATTTTGACCTTGTGCTTTGAAGCACTTGCACATGATCTGCATGCAGTTGGTTTTGTTTTCCATAACAAACACCTCCTATGCAGATACATTACAGAGGAAAAGGAAGGACTTTGAAATACCTACCCACTGCATAACATTTGCTTATTCAGCAGTGCTTCATTTTCCTTGAGACAGAGGAAACTTCAAGATTCTCCACTCAACAAAAGCACGAGCAGAAATAAATAATACAGTATCCAAGTCTTTGTTGTGCTCTGCTCACCTACTTTGTCAACACTGCAGTATTGAGTTTTTAAGGTGATGACTTTGGTAACTTTAAACCAATCAGTGTGCGAGAGAGAACTGCCACTAGTGCGACAAGGCCTATTTCAGATTTTCTTTATAGCCATCATAGAAAATCAGCTTCCTACTATACATTCGCTGCACTACATCAAATTCTCTGTGCACTGTGGTTTCTGTGGGGAAGAAAAATATTCTCTCAAGTTGGTATTCTGTTCACTTCTTCAGCCACAGACACAAAGAAAGGGCCATTTTATTGTGCACGTGTTTGGTGCCGCTTGAAACAGCACACCAGGTGTGGAAAATCAACGCTACAGGGCTGTCATTCACCGCTTATAATGCATGTCTCCACCTCAAGCCAAATGAACACACGTGCGTAAAGTGAGATGATGGAGCAGGCCAGCGGACACACATACTGCCTGTGTACAGTACATCTGCAATAATTTTCAGCATTGGGCAATATATCTAGAGAGGAGACCCATTTGTCAAATATTCACTGTGATGTTTTCAGTGCAAAGTGTGCACTTTTGGGCGGGCATAATCAATCAGAGACAGTGATTAAAAGTGGAGCTCAGTCTTGCTGAGAGGCCTCTTATTTTGATGGGTAAAGCACTGACAGTATGGCAATTCAGATCTTTGTGTTCTGCATGCACACCTCTATTTTGCAGCACAATAGCGCTGATGAAAGATCGTGCAACTGTATTGCAAGGAACTCTGTCTGTCTGTGTGTGTATGTGTGCATGTACCGGGGTCTTTGTCCACCAGTCTGATTGTATTGTTTGTGCTCTTTGTGTATCTCTTTTGAACTGTATCCTCTCAGAAGCCAAAATCATTGGCTTACTGTAAAAACAATAATACTGAATTTTGTTGGACATTCTGTAAAAGCTAAACAAAAGTACTTCTGTGAAAGAAAATTTACAGCTTTTTTGTTATCAGCTCTTCATGTCAAGAAGTAACAACCTGGTTTTGGCAAAGAAAAAAGTTGTTTGTGACGCACATTTGTTACAGGGACAAAGAGAAAGACAGGAGAAGTTAATGCCTTTAAGTCTGTGAATCAGATGTGCGCGAAGTGGTGCCATTTATCTGCTTTCGGACACCTTTCTGCGAAAGCTACAGTCGACTGATTACCTTTTATTATTGAATGTAATATATTATTGATCCTTGAAATAAAGCATGGCTTTCGTGAATTTCCAAGGACAATTATAAATATGAAATGTTTTACTTCCACCTTCTTCATTCATTAATTTGAGCACAGCTGCAGGAGTGGTAGTCTGGCTTTCTGCTTTGGTATACACAGCTATTTTCTCTCTCCCTTTTCACACTTGTGGCTATGACTTATTTAGAGTTCATTGAAGGAATACATAACATTACTGGCAAGGCTGTCTGTATAAGTAGGCCAAGAGACTCTGACACTACTGAGAGACTGTAGGATGTCTGCCACAACTCAGTGGAATAATTCATTGTAATATCAGAATCTGTTTTTAGGGTTTGGGAGCAGAGTGCTTCTCTGCTTCGACAGGTGTAATTTATGCATTAAGATGTCTCATCAAGATGTCTCATCAACCAAATTAGAGCCCAAAATAAATCCATATATTCTGACATTTAACAGCTGTGTCAAATGTACAAAAGCATAAAAGGTAGAAAGGTTAATGTCCCCTTTCCTTCCAAAATGAGAGCAATTGCCAGTTGATGGCTTGACTACTGGCTTTCTGAATTACACACAGTGCTCTGCATTAACATAAAGCTCCAATAGTAGCTCAATAGATGGAAAAACCCTCCCCGATCTTGACGTAAATGCGTGACATTAATCTTTTATTTAAATTATCTGTATAACCTCTGCAGCATAAAAGATCTTGTTTGTGACAGCAAGCCAGAGTACAAAGAGGCTCAGAGGTTAAGGGTGTTACTCTGAAAACAATGAGACATCCATTTGATCAACAGATGCAAAGCATTTAAGCTTGATGGTGCATAAGCCGTTTGCCAGATGGTTCAGCTGATTAGAGCATGTATCCTTACAATGATGCATGATGATGCTTTTTGAAAATAATGTTCGCCAGGTGCCGCTCCCTGAGCGCTGCAGAAGAAATAAAAGTTAAACAAAACAAGAGAGAGAGAGGCAGAGTTGGAGGTAACAGGAAGAGAGAGAGAGTGAGATAAAGAGGGTGAGGGAGGAGAGGAAGGGGAGACATGGAGAGAGCTGCGGATCCTGCTGGGTTTGTGTGGTGAGGAACACATAGTGTCAAGGATGCTTTGTTTGGATGTGAGAAGTGTGTAATCAAAGTCACTCTAATGTTATGTTGCATGGTGCTGCTCTACAATGAAGATGTACATGCACAAGTGCATATTACACTAAATATACTGCAGATGCTCAGAGACAACCCCCTCGCAGGAAGGCTGGATGTGGCGCAACACCCCTGCTGGATTTGAACATGGTTACAGCAGTGATGCCCAACACTTCCATGGTGACAAACACCATGAAACTAATGAGCTGTTTGACATAGCGATCTCTCTCAGTATGAGCACCTGTCCTCCACGACATGCTGTACATGCTATGCAGATGTTTTTAATTTAATGTCCAGTTCTAATACAAATTAATTCTGAAGGCAGATCAGTTTAGAAGTTAACTTACCGAAAACAATATATAGATTTAAAAAACAGCACTGGATGGTGGTCACTTAACTGAGAATAAATGAGAAACTAAAAAATGTACTGCTATGCTTGACTTATTACATCCAAGGTATTTTACAAAATACAGCTGTAGTCTGCTACAGCTGTATTTTGTAATGAACACCAGTGTGTCTTAATTGATGGTGTGACCTCTAGTATCCTAAACTGTAAGGATGCATTCACTATAGTTGATATGTTAAAGACTGTACTCTTCCAAAAACGTTGTTTTTTCCAATAATTCTTTCTTCAAGGGCAAAGAGATCAACTGGGAAACATCTTCAGTTGTCTCTCTCTCTCTTACAAATTTCCACCGTTTCAGTTTAAATCAGGCCTATTGCATCAGACTCATAACAAATCCCAGGAGTGAAAGTGAGCAGCTCTGTGACAGCAAAAGGTATCCCTGCTCCTGGTGCATGCAAGTACTTTCAGAGAGCACAGCCACAGCTCTCAGCCGAACCGAATCTGATTTGTGTAAGCAAAACTGAGCCTCGCACGAGCAGCAGAGCTTCACAAGCTGGCCAGCTGGTCTGCTCAGGGATCTGAAAGTCAGGCACATTGGTATGGTCAATGAATTGTATGTATATTAGCCTCAAGAGTGAAGCTGACAGCAGTAGCGGCTTAGCTGTGTGGAAAGCTTTATTTAGTATATTTCCCTATGTTGTGTTTAATACTGAAGGTTAATGGGTCAGGTTTCATGTAGACCACTCCCAGCAGAAGACAAACCACAAATGATTGTTATTATCATGTGGCATTAATATGCATTTATCTGTTGACTGTCTATCACAGGGAGGAAGCTTTTATCTAGAGAGGTTGAGACTGGAAGGTAGAGGATGGGGTGTATTTTGGCTTTGGATAAGTGCCTGTGATGGAGGTAGCTTAGTTTAGACATACAGTGGTTGTTGTGCAACTCACAGAAGACCTTAACAGCAGGAAAAAAGGGGAAATGGCCTTGTCCACTCCAATACCTCTGAGGGTTTTCTACCATTATCAATCAGGTCAAGATGACACTGTGGTGCCTTATAGATTGTGGCTTGACTCTTCATGGTAAATTTAGTTGCAACTCTCCTCAAAGCTCCCATTTATTTCCCAATGGTAATGATGATTTGCTGTTTGTGAGTTTGGCAGTTTGAGCTCCTGAGACAGTCTCAGCAGATGCTAGCCAGTGATCAGAGATGTTTAGTTCCAGCTTCTATGAAATCCTTTCCCTCAAGAACCTTGTGGACTTTGTATTTAAGTTTATCAAAGATAGTTTTATTTGGTTCCCTAAGTATTTATTTATCTATTTGTTGAGTCTAACTTCAGCCCTCAGCTTACAGGGCTGTACAGAGTTACATCATCAACATACCAGTGCATTCTCACAAAGTTAACAGTGAAGACGACATGAGTGAGGAAGATTTAATTCACTGTATAAGGCACCAACAATACTTTACGTAAGAAGAAGTCCACCTAATTTGAAAAGGTTCTTGAAACTAAAAGTACAAATGTTAGGTATTATTTACAATGAGTAGAAAAAACAGAACAGATGAGCTTACTCAATCACATTTAAAAATGTATTTTGATGTACAATTGAATATGTGCTAGGCAATGAAACACATTCATCTGGATGTGCATTTACCTATGTTTTATTTTTTACCTATATTACATATATTTATTTGTAATCTAAGGGGCAGTATTCAAAATCACTTAATATTTTTTGGTATGCCAACTGGCCTTTGAAAAACGCACCCCTCCCTTATTCAGATTTATTATTCCGACTTTAGGGACCAGCCAGACATTTTCTCTTTTAGTCTGAATGCTTCACATTTTAAATCAGTTAGATGAAAGCATCTGTTTTGAGTGCTTATTGCTTGCTCCAGCGAAAGACAGTCCTTGTGCTGGTAATGACTGCACTCTCCAGCATGGGTATAGCAGTCCTCGTTGATTTGAATGTATAATTAGCATAATAAATACTTCTGTCGCATATGAAGGCTCCTTTTCGTGAGGCAATCATCGCAAGGAGCAAATCAACAGTCTTCCCCTCTAAGAAACAGCCTGTAAGAACATGAATATGAATTCTGCCTCCATAACATAAATATGTGCTATACATAAACATACTGTTTATCAGCGCACACTTCTTTCTTGCAGTAATAAGAGCGGTGAAGAAGTGATATTTAAGAGCTAGCTGTAAAGAATATGTAATCTGTTGTCCCATGGCTTCGTATTCTTCCATGCCAGAGTGGGGAACAACATGTCATTATTGCAGGCCAATACACACGGCACATGCTGACAGACACGTGCACTATCTATCGGCACTCTTGTGTGTGCATTGTATACAGACTATGAATACAATTTCCCACAATGCAAGAACTATATGTCCACTGAGGTATAAAATGAAAATGTCTTGTTATTTTCTAGTTCAGAATTGTAGGAAATACTTTCCCATTTCAACGGAGTACAACGCTGTCAGGGTCTGCTCCTGTTGGATATTAGGTCATTGTGACAGTATGATAAAGATGATGACTGGGCTACATGAAAGGCTTTTTCATGTAATCATTGTTTTATTGGCCGTGGTGTTGCTTATTGTCTTTTCCTTACATCATAGCCGCATTTTGTGGTGCAATACATGTATAACCCAGTTACTGTAGTAGTTTTTACCATTCAGTTCAACTTAGTTATCGTGTGCTAATGTTTCAGCGCTTCGCCTCCCACAATATCATTTCTGGCTTCAGTCCACTTACGATTCTCACACTTATTCCGTGCTATGACATTTCCAGCATGATAACCTGACTGGACTCGATGGCCCCAATCTGTTAGTTCTGTCATGTGTTCTCCTTTACAACAGATGTCGTGTCCAACTGCTGACCCTAGAGCTTATGTAATTGCATGTAAGGGGTCCACACTGCCACCTACTACCACCACTGCTACTCCCACTATCACTACAACTTCTACACATACATAGGCGCGCGCTCCCACAGCACCGCTAAGCCTTGGAAAATGAATTTGCCTGATGATGGAGAGGGTGCATTATCTGGCGGTACAGTAGAGTGCGTGTGGCCCGAGCAGACTAGCTGTCTCTAGCCCTCAGAATAGGAGCGGCAGTCTCCAGGGTCCTGGTAGGAGAATGGGCTGAAGCTGCAGTCTAATTCATCACAGCTCCGCGGGAAACAAGCAATCGTGGGGAGGCTTCAAAAAAAAAAAAGGAAACCAGTGCAAAAGACACAACAGCTCTCACTGGACCTGGGCAATTCCCCTGGTCACTGCAGTTGCCTGCCTGACTGTCAGCTTCCTCATGACTTAAATGCTGAAGCAGGGAGAGGAGAGGAAGAAGGAGAATAGAGAAAATATCATAGGTAAAGAAGAAGAAAAGCAATTCCATATGGATATGTAGACGATATTACTGAACGTGTGATGTACAGCGTATTTACCGCAGCATTAGCATAAATCTCAGTGCATGTTATGTGTACACTGGATGTGATTGTTTACCCTATCTGGACCACCTCTCACAGGGGGCTCTTATTCAGGCACCAGATTGTAGGGATATGGCATGCTGGAGGGTTTCCGTGACAACCTGGGCTTTCTGTCCAATCACGGCGAGGGTTTCCAGATTGAGAGGTGGTCCTCAGGGGAGCCGTACTTCAACGAGCTTGGATGCTTTGCCACGAATCAGCCCTTTTAGAGAGACCATCACACAGTGAGATTCTGCTCAAAATGGGTACTTTGATGTTCCCGGCATAATTGGAAACACTTTCCAAAGGAGGGTCCTTTTAAAATGCATTGAATGAGAGGGGACAGGGAGCATCCAATTTCAATTCCACTCATGAGCCATCCTGCAGCTGCCTTTCAGGCGTGTACCATATATGTTATGACCCGCCCATTCGTCAAACTGCCAACTGTTGTTATTTTGTCTTTTTTTATGATGTGTAAAAGTTTGAGGCATCTTTGTGTTTTTGCTCCTTGCTCGTTCAAGCAAATCTCCCCCTGTAATCTCCTTCTATTTAGTCCAGATCGCTCTCCTTTTTTTTCCCTTTTTTTCCCCTCTCTCTCAGAAGTTGCATAGTGGTTTCATCATCTTGAGCAGTAGGAGCCAGCAGGGTATCGCACAAACACTACGGACAGGCTCATTTTTCACAGGTTGACTTCCCAGCTATCCTGCAGGATGTGTCACGACAAACGGCGGATATGTGACAGACTCACGTCGCACCCGTGTCCTTGCATTAGAGAGGAGATGCAGTGTAGCTCCTGGTCACGAGCTTTGTGTGTTTATGAGTGTGTGCGTGCAAATCTGCTCGTGGTGGGGTGTTTACTCTCTGTTCAGAATAGGGTAGCGCGTTTATGTGTGCGCTTAAATCAAGAGAAGAGTGTTACAAATGTTCTGTACCATCATTTACAGCTATGTAGATCTGGTGACAGTAAATCTTTTTTTTTCCCAGCAGGCCTCAGTTCTCCACCAGCCAACATCACCACCTCCGCCGTGCCAAGCATCGTCACGCCCATCGTCAACGGATTCACCGGCATCCCCCATCAGCCCAACGGACACCCTGCTGTGGAGACTGTGTACACCAACGGCCTGCCGCCCTACTCCACCCAGAGCCCCACCGCTGCTGACACCCTCCAGCAAGCCTTCACCGGAGTACAGCAATACACAGGTGCGAGAGAGGGACGCTCTGTTTACTAAACTGGATTGTACAGTCTGCCGTAAATGCTAAACGTGCAGCAGATACGAGACAATTACTGTAAGGTATCTTCTGTATGAGTACGAGGCTTTGTGCATTCAGATAACGCAGGACACCGCCTTAGAACATAACATCAGAGAGCCTTTGATTACACACGTTATACTTGTGTGATCGACCTTAAGCATCCTTGACACCATTCTCCACAGGATCCCTGTTTTTACTCTCCCCCTCTCTCCCTCCTTTCTTTCTTTCTCTCTGCAGCGATCTACCCAGCCACCACGCTGACTCCCATTGGCCAGACACTGCCCCAACCACCCCAGGTCATCCAGCAGCAGCAGCAGAGAGAAGGTGAGGGTGAGAGAACATTATTACTTTTACACTTCACACATCTCATCCCGTGTAATAGACACATAAAGAAGACGAGAGCGAGGGACCGATATTACTTGAGCTCTGTACACACCTAATTCAGCATAATACATATATAAAGAATGTGAGGCAGAGAGAGAAATATTACTTTAACACTGTACACATCTCATTCAGTGTAATAGATAAATGGAGTGTAATAGTTCACGTCTCATCTTGGGTAATAGATATATAAACCATAAGGGTGACAGAACAATGTTAATATGACCACATCATATTCTACACACTGAAAATAGGTTGTATATCATCTACATAGAACCACACCTAAATAATAATTAAAGCTTGTTTAATAGAAATCTATTTTAAAATGTATTTTTATATATTTTTTAGGTTGCACTGAAGTTGTATTATTCTTTGGTAACTGGCTGTCTTAAATTTTCCACTTTGGAAATAATGGTGTCAGACAGAATGTGTGAAAGTCCTCAGTTCACTACCTTATATACATCACATATTTGTCAGATTTCTTTTTTACTAGCTTTGCTCAGGTGCAAAATCCCAATTTAGAGGAGCAAATGCTCCCGAACTACCCCATCCTCCCCACCTGCCAGAACCACATGGCGAGTTATCTCATCTGATGCCACTATTGAGTCAGAGGAGAGAAGAGAGAAAACTAAAAATGTATTATTTATACAGGGGTTGGACTGTGTGATCTGTCATCTAGATTAAACCCTTAATATTCACATTTAATCTAAAAAGTCGATAAAAGTGTAAATAGACATTCTAAATACATTCCCAACATCTACACGCTATCAGCAAATTAAAGCAAAAACTTTCAGTCTGTTCTTGTGTGTTTGGGAACCGTTATGTTTCATCACTGATAATGTCACAGACCGTCCTGAAAATCTATTTCAACTTATCTTAATTTAGTCGACATGCAAGACTGCATAGATCAAAATGACAAATTCACAGCTGTCTCTCGCTGTCCCTCACCCAGCAAACTCTCACTCTCTCTCGGCGTATCCAGGTCCGGAGGGCTGTAACCTGTTCATCTACCACCTGCCGCAGGAGTTCGGAGACAATGAACTCATGCAGATGTTTCTGCCCTTCGGCACCGTCATCTCTTCTAAGGTCTTCATGGACCGAGCAACCAACCAGAGCAAGTGCTTTGGTGAGTTAGTCACTGCCACTCACACACAGTCCACGACACTCAAAACATTGGATTGTTCTGTACATTTTTAATGATTTTGTCTTTGGGCATGATTATAATTTTGTAATTCTTTTCTTAGCTATTGACATAAAGATGCAATAATGGCAGGTCTGGATAGAATGACAGGCCTTCACTATGATTTCTAATATTTAAAGGAGAAGAAAGGAATACAGGGGAATATGGTCCCACTACCCATTTTGAATAAATACATTCAAAAGACATGTATAAGGGTTGTTATCAGGAGTTGGACACACAGCAATGTGTTCTTACACAGAGCTAATTTTATTTTTGCAGTCTGATCTCGACTTTTTATTCCAAACATTCAAACATTTGTGGGTGTTGTGTAAAAACTCACAGCTGAGGCGTGAATCTTCATAGTGTAAGTTATATTTTCACAACAATGGAGGTTTTTATTTTCATACTGCACCCCAAACAATAGACATTTGTTTAAAGAACATTTTCAGGGGGGTGGGGGAGCTGTGGATGATGATGTTTGACAGCAGCCAGACACGGAGGATTGAACGATCTTACCCCTGACTGGCTGACCTGAATTTGCATCTTGATGACTGTTGTGTTTTGTCATCAGCGCTGTAGAAACAAAAAGGTGCTGAACACGTTGTAGCCAAACTAGCCATGATGCAGTCGATCAGAGCCCATGTCCTTGTTTCTGTTTGGCAGCCGTGTGACCTGAAAACCTTGAGGTGCTGTATCAGCATCCACATCACCGTTCCGTAACCCCAATATCTGTCAATACCCTCACTGCCGAGGCTGATTCACACACCTCCGCGCCTCCCGTCCCATTTAGCTCCATCAGCCTACACACATCAACACGCCCTGGGGCTTATACAAACTTTGAGGCGGCAGCAGGGATGGCGGGGGGGGGGGGGCAAAGGACAATTATGGATCAGCATTTGTTTTCACTTCAGGGAACCGCAGAACCCTGGGCAAAATTGATCGCCAGTCCTGTCTCCCTGGGGGGACTTAATAACATATAAATTCATGAAAGAAGAGCTATTTGCAGTATTGACTTATACACTATGCATTTACAACATAATGTTAGGCCTGGGGAAGAAGGGAGCACACTGGTGTAATTAATCTGGAAAGGAGAAAGAGGGGATAAACCTAGATTGATGGTGTGCAAAAGACAGGGAAACAGAGAGAAAGCACACTTGTAATGTGTGACAGGACTGAGCGGTGGGCTTAGAGCTCTAAGCCTGCGTCTCTTCTCCATCTCATCTCCGCTCCCATCCAGAATGTGTTAACCTGATGGTAGGTTAGGAGGTCACCTCCTTTCCCTGCCTCTATACTTTCTTCAGACTTCCGTACAGCCCTCCTCTGTGCCGCCCAGCCTTCGCCCTAATGGGCCAACCAAGAGCCAAGCAGGCCAGGCAGACATCTCTCCCAGGTGGCTGTGGACGTGGAGAGGCTCCTGCTGTTTTTCATGGGTCATCGACTGTTCCTAATGACACCACAGACACAGGGGAGCGCATCAAGCGGAGACACACTCCACTGCAGTTTCTGGTCACTGAATCCTCAAGGCTTTATTTTTACACATGATGAAAACAGGATGTTCAGCAAAGGTTTGGGGAGGGGTGTATCTTGGGGAAATGCACCAGGGGGGATTTTTTGTGTCTGCAGCAGAGTTGTCTCCTCATGATGAACTATGTTTGCTCTTGTTTCGGTCGAACTACTTTGCACAGTGACTTGCGCTCATTCATTTTTGTATTTTTGGCTTTCTAGGGATGTCAGAAAGCGATGTTGAAAAAGGTATTACAAAGTTACAAAGAGAAAATATTTACAGGGATGACCTGATATTGATCGTGATTACCAATCGACTGCAACCTGCGGCTATAACAGATCACAGATTGCGAGCACACCTCTTGCCCATGTGAACATTTTAAAAATGGACTCAGGACTACCAAATATGAATAATATCCTCTGTTACAGTTTTTCTTTTTCCATTTAAAAGTCTTCATATGCGATTAGTGACTCATTGGATCTTTTTATATTCCACTAAACGCTCGGAAATCAGCTGTTACCTCCTTCTTAACCTTCAAAATTCTGGACCCGACTACCTGACGTGCCTCTCTGAAGGATCACAGAACAGCTTGATATTACATCTCTTCCAGACCAAAACTGACAACCATGAGACAACATGGCAACAGTGATGCCTTATGACAGCTACACCCCCGCACCTGTTGCATCCGGCATCCCACAGTCCTTGGTTATTATAGCTGTTGCAATAGTAGAAGAAGGCGCGCAACAAGAGGCAGCTGGTCGAAATCCAATTCTGACACGTCGGTGTGCACTGTTGATGCATTATACTCTGATATATGCGTGTTTTTTTCCTTTAAAACAACTTTATAGCTTATCTTCACGGGCATGGAACATCTTTTTAAGGCAGCCCAAAGGTGCTAACTGCCTCAAAACACCATCTAGACTCTTTCAGGGGGTAGACAGGCCGTCGTGATCGAGCAGTGAGGGTGGAGATACTTGTTTATATCTCTAACCGTCTTTACAGCGCTTATTTTCTGCCACTTGAGTCATTTCACTTTGAAATATTGACTTCAATGTTTGTGTTAAAGCCTTTTTAAGCGCTCATAATCGTCTTAATTGTCAAGGGGACTAATGGGCTTGTATGTTTTCACAGGCTTCGTGAGCTTCGACAACCCTGCTAGTGCACAGGCAGCTATTCAAGCCATGAATGGCTTTCAGATTGGGATGAAGAGGTTGAAAGTCCAGCTAAAGAGACCGAAGGATGCCAGCCGCCCTTACTGACACAGCCTACCTTCAGTATTCATTGCAGCAGCACAGGTGAGCCCACAAAGTGTCAAAACCCCCCGTTAAACTCCTCAACACTGTTTCTGTTTAAGCCTCAGATTTAACTCATGTTTAAAGAGTGCCAGTGGTCTTTTTTTCCTGTCAGGTCAGGGGCCAAATGTCGTTCCCCATATTGGCTGAATTTAAAAGATTATAGTTTTCTTATCTTTTTGACAGAAAAGCATTAAATACACTGTGTGTTTTAGTGAATGTGAAGTTAAATATTTTAATGTTTCTAGAGTTTTAGTGTCTGCAGACGCGTAGAAACGGTAAGGGTTGATTTCTTATGCAGCACAGCAGGAGTATTAATTAAGGGAAAATCTGTCATCATCGTGATTGACAGAGATTGATTGGTGTGCGAGTGTGGGTTAGCTCTCTCCAGACCATTACACTGATATAATAGAGCCATATTGAACTATCCAAAGTTTAAAGAAATGGATCTTTGGAATGACAGTTTAATGAGCAGTGAGATCTGAAATTGCCTCTTTTTTTCTTTCTTTCTCTCTTTCTTCTTCTATTTTCAGGTTTTAGAGGACACGTGAAGATATCTCGGAGGAGTTAAACTTTTTTTCTTTGAAAGCAAAATATGTTTTAAAAAAATCAACACATAAGGAATTTTTGAAGACATATCAGCATTTACTTATGAAGATATAGGTTACGGCAGAAAAAGAAGACGCGGAAGAAGAGGAGGAGGCGCTTCACCGGGGGACTTAACAGTAACAGATGGCACAGTGCAAGAAAGACGAGAAGAAAAAAAAAACTGAAAAAAGATGTGATGAGACTGAACAACAGAACTTTTTCTTGTTGAGACTTGAATTGTTAATTAAGCAACAAACTAACAAACAAAAAAGCAGCAACAACAAATAGATTTCTATATACATATTATATACACATATATATAAGGAAAGAGGCGCTTGTGGCTTTTACTGTACTGGACAAATGAGGGTTAAAACTTGAAGATCAAGAAAAACAGTGGAAAAAAAGAAGCTATTCTATACGTCCACTGACAGACTTTCTTTCTCTTTCCCTCTTTCTCTTATTCTCTCACCGTCTCTCTCAGCAAGCGCAGAACTATGACTCTTGGAGGTCACTGAGGTTTCCATTAGCAACAGTAGAACTGCAAATCTTTCACCCCTAAGGGACCAAAGGACCAAACATTTTTATTGTTCTGAACAGTAATATATAGTATTAATGATACTAATACTACAAACTACTACTAATAATATTACAAGTTAAACTTAAGAAGAAATACTAGCTTCAGGTTGAAAAAAAAGAGGAAAGGGGTTTTGGTTTCTTTTCCTTTTACATTTATAGCTACTGGGTTTGAGGATATTAAAACAAAACAGAAAAAAAATGTATAAAAAAATAAAGCTATACTAATTTAGTGGCGTAGAATATGTGGGTTAGACGTTGATTCGGGCATGTTCAGATATGTTCTTTTGCCACCCATTGCTTCATCCGCATCGCAGCATTTCATCTCGGAGGTGTGATCCGTCGGCGTTATTGTGTCGGAAAAAACAAGAAAACAGTCCTGCAGTGCCAAAAGTGACACAATAACAGCCCCTTGAACCAAACGCTACCGCGCTACGGAGTATTTAGCCATGTAATGCTGTCCTCTGCTCTCATCAGCACATTGCAGTTCCATAAGTGAAGCAGGAGTAACTCCATGTCATCATTAAAGCCTTGATATTACAGATAATCTGACCATAAAGCACTGTGGTAAAAGTGCCACCCGGCTGAGCTGGAGACGCAGCAGTAAAACAGCGCAGCATCTGTAACTGCTTAATAAAATATACAAATGAGCCTGACAGCGGTTGTAAAAATTTCCACCGGCGTGTCACAGTGGTCCCTGCCGGGTCGTGCCCTCTCCCGCTGCCAAGCTCCTCCAGCTGCTCTCAGCAGGCGAGAGCAGACTCCCCTCCTCTTGTCTCCTCCCCTCTCCCTCCCTCTCTCTCCCTCCCAACCTCACCTCTCAAGTGCCAGCATATCTCTCTCTTAATAGGGACCATCAGTTCACAGGGGCCAGGAGCTAACCCACAGCATAATTAGGATAATGATAATATTGATCAGATGGGGAGCAGCGCCGCGGGGCAAGGGATGCGCAATCAATTACGCATTGGCATTTTGAATGAATTGACTGAGTGACAGAGTCCATTCTTCTCTCAGCGGTCGGAGTCCTTTTCTCCTTCTCACTGCCATCCACGGCCTCGGAGGGGGATCCCAAATCTGACAGAGGCAGCACGTCCTGTGGGACACTTGAAAAAGTGTTGAAATCTACATCATTGTCCCAAAAAAACAAAAAGGTTCAGAGGTCGGCATGGCTGTGACAGCATCTGTATATAGTGTTTAGAGTAGATTGTACAAGTTCTTCAGTGAAGAGCAGCTGTATTTTTTTTTTCCAAAGGGTATAATAGCACAGTAAGAGCTTGTACACGGCGAGGAACAGCCTGGCATTACCAGCCTTAGGAGGTCAAATTAAGAGCAAAATGATCCATCAATTAGACAGCAGCAGGCCTGTAAGTGTAGCTGCTACAGCTGCTGCTGCTTCAACAAGACGACAGCTTACCATTAGCGCCGGTCACACATGGCTCCTATACAGCGTGGTCACGACACGTCACGCCGTATCGTACATGATTAATTAACTAAACCGGCGTCATCTGCGGCGAGTCTTTCGCAAAAGAGTACACGTACGGTACATCCGAGATGAAATCTGTTTTTCACAAGTTGTTTGCTTTTGCTGAGTTTTTTTTTTTTTAAAAATCCATTTTACTCTCAGATCTGTTTGACTAACACCCACTCGGTTGTCTTTTAATTTGAAAACATTTCCAATAGACCATCCGTTGACTCGGATTGCTCTGAAGCAGCTTGCCCCTCAGGACTGTGCGAGACCTCAGCGCTCTGATCATCGCTCTAAACTTTAGACACATCAGTGCTTCAGTCATCGAATCACAGTGCTGTCTCTGTGGCCCCGTCTGCACATGCAGGGTCTTCAGAAACCAGGACCACTGCGCCTCTTTAATCTGGGTCCTGACTTACTGTAACTTCTCCTTTTACTTCGGCTCAGCCACTTTATTTGTGTGATTGCTGCTTCACGGGATCAGTGTTATCAGAAAGGGGATGTTAAACTAATTCACTGTATATTACTCCGTCGCAGGCTGTACTTAGATGCTGTAGAAAGAAGGTCTTTAAAGATGCCTTTTCTCATCATGAATTGCCAAATTATGCAAGCATATCCACTGCATTTCCTCATCAGACTTCAAATATGTGCCAGATTCCTTGAAAATTTCATATAGTTTCTTATAAATGTGTTAATTTTCAGGAGATATTGATTAGTAAAGAATATTTAATTTCGTGATGTAGTATAATGTTGTAAGAGGGTCAGCTCAGGCTGTAATGATATAGAATAGGCTTTTCCAGTGAAAAGGTTAGATTTCATATATATTTGCCAGAAGACAGCTTCTTTTCCCCCGGTGAGTTACTGTTAGTTTCCTCTCTCCTGTCAGAGCGCAGCAGCTTTAGGAAGCTGTGATATATGCCCTCCTTTCCCCGGGCCATACAGGGCCTTATAAACCCACTCAAAAATCTTTTCTTATGGGATTTCTACTGGAGAGTTTTCTAAATTATTAAAATCAAATTAAATTTGGCCTTCACAACAGCTTGGGTAATGCAAATTAAAGATGCCAGCTGTGGCTGAAATGTAATGAGTCTGAAAAGATGTTGAGTTAATTTCATTCTGCCAAGAAAAAAAATGAAATTTGATCGAACGCAATTAAAAGAGTGAAGGTTTGTGGATGGAGACAGTTGGCAAGTAGTGCATAAGCCTGAATATACATATCTGCTATGAGATTTAGAGAGGGGAAAGTAATGAAATGACTGAAACCCAAGAAATTAATTGAGTTTAACAATTCTGTATTACCAAAAGTGACTGAAAATCCACTAAAAAAAGACAGAAAACAGCAGCACTGATTCTAATGGTGTTATAATTAAGCAGCATGTGGTCAAACTAAAGTTTATCTTCTGCATTGTTTTTTACTTTTGCATCCTTTTTATTATTTTCTTTTAAATATTTATCATCCTACCATGGTGCCCTTTCAATCTCTGAGCATGCTCAATAGGGGCTGGGAGGGTTAAAGATTATGATTATGGTACTACTCGTATTAACAATATGATTCTTTAACTATGGTTTGAATGCTAAGGATAGTAGCTTATTATAAATATGAAATCTGTATATTATGGAAAATCAGCACAGGACCTTTCTTTGGGTACATAGAGGTTAGGGTTTGAAATGGGGGACGGGTTGTGGGAGGGGGCGGGGGGGTCATTGCTTTATAAAGATGTTAACTTTCTGGTTTCTCAGCACAAAGCATACAAAAACATATAAACAGCAGTACAGAGTCTGTGAAGAAGACTTTACTGACATACAGGGCGCAAAAAGAGGAATCTCAGTACTAATCTTTAAACCTGGAGGAGAACATGCAGTTTACAGGTTGTATTGTTTTTCTTTCTTTCTTTCTTTTTTTTTAAAAGGAGAGCGCCACCTGTTTTTGTGGCAGTGTCAGTACAGCATGGATTAACTGACAGGGAAAGCAGTATCTTTTTATAAAAAAAACTTTAAAAAAAAAATGTATGTGTTCTGTATTAGCCTGAGAAACCAAACATTTTTTCCCCTGTTGAAATTTCTTAATACTTGCTGCTTAGATTACTTCATATTAATGATTGATGATTTAATAATTTTATAATTAATTATCGGGTCAAGTATGTAACTTGATGTTTATTTATTTACTATTTATTTATTTTATTTATTTATTCTTTATTTATTTATTATTTATTTAGCCACTTTTCTTTTCTTTTCTTTAATGGTTATGGTAAGATAAAGATATGTATCAAAAAGAAACGCTTATTGGGGCTTTTCTCTCTTTCTCTCCTTTTTTTCCAATTTTACAATAAAAATTCAAACTGGATGTTCTGTTTCTCACAGTGCTATCATGTTGAATGGAGTGCTGAGCCACAATGCAAAGAGAGGGGGAGTTGTTGCACAAGGATTTACTCCCCTCGGCATCTCAAGGACCTTGAAAGTTTGCGAGCGCAGATGTTGCAACCTCTTGCAGCTCGCCACCTCGGAGTCTGCCGCCGATGCCTCGTCCATGTTAAGCGATGAAACTGTGATGATGGTGTCATTGCCCTTTTAAAGGATAAGCTGGTTACTGCTGCACTTCCACAGCTTGAACTCTTTTAAGCATTTTATTTTTCATGCCAGGCAGCTTCTGTTGCTCTCACACTAGGCAGGAGTCCACTTTGGAATTCATCATAAAACGCTGGAAGCTTCAGGAGAGGAAATGTACCCATTTCGTGCTCGTATGGAAACCCAGCGGTGCAGTATGTAGGATGATTTGGATTATCTGTCACTGTGGACACTGAAGGCTTTGCCAGTTAGCAGGTCACCTGCTGGTGCTCTGCTGCAGGGAGACGCACTACAGCTGAAATATGTGTCAAGACATATATGATGGGAACAGAATTCAAAAACTAAACAGTTGGGAGGTGTTGAAAGACGAGGGAACAGATAACATTATCATTTCAACAAAGCAGGAGGCAGTATATTGGAATAAGGAAGGCATCGAGTATCAGTAAAGCTAACATGCAGTAACTCCAGCATCGCTTTGATGCCGGAAGCCAAAATCTGATCTCTGTTGACAGATGACTTGCCTCTCCACGTTAGAATCATCATCTTGATACATCAGAAAGCACAGGAGCATCAGCAGCGGCACAGCTGAGACACCACATTCACATTTTGAAAAGCAGATATGAAAAAAAAAAAAAAAAAGAATGGGAGGGACAAAAAAGTAGAGCCACTGGCTCATGAAATAAATTATCCCAATTACAATAAAGTGTGGCTCTTGGTCAGTGTGCACGGCAGGCAGTTCATCTTTATTACAATCAGTTAATGAAAATCAATCCCCCTCCTGATAAACTCTTATCTCCACGGCCTTTGCGCGCCCCTCGTGCGGGGAGATAATAAATTAGGGTAATATTGCCTTTGATGAGGGAGTGAATTGCAAATTATTGTAACTTTCCAAGATTTATGATGCAGATGCTTAATTTCCGAGCTGGGTTTTTCGGGGCGTCAGGGTGCCGGGGGGCCATTTGTTAAAAGTTTGGTGACACAGGCTCGTTAATAAAAATACACACTCAGACAGCCAGGTGTTCTCAGCTGTTCTCTACGGTTACAGTAGCAGAGCAAACACTGCTGAAGTGGCAGGAACTCCAAGCTTTTAGGATTCGCGGGCTGTATTTTCCACAGACGTGCTGTTTTACCTGTAGCAGAGAATACATATGAAGAGGCAGAAACCCAGGGGATGCAACATGTTTACTAAAGTAGGACTGTCAATCATATATGGTGTTACCCCCCCACCCCCCCCCACCCCCCTGAATCTCTATCACACAAGCCAGGAGCGTATGATTTGATATGTAGGTCAATACCCATTCTGGAGTGAGCCAGTGGGTGAGATATGTCTAGTTGCTCGCTGTCACTCTGATTATTGAGGAGACACAGAAAGATTGAGTTGGTCAGGTATGAGAGAGCCTGCGGTATGAGATAGCTGTGTAATCGCAGAGCAGTCTTAGAACCACTCACACACACACACACAAACTCAGTGAGAAATGAGTAACTTCTCGCTCTTTGTTCTGCAGCAGTGACCCATGTAACAGGGTGTTAATGCATGTGTATGTTGAACGTCTTCTACTCGGTGCAACAATCAGAGTCGTGAGTGCATCATTAAGCAAAACGCTTCGGTGGGAGAACGTTTGGGGTGGCGGTGGCTTCGGGGGGAGGGTGGGGGCGTCTTGTGAGTCATCAGGAGCAGCAGGAACGACACGAGGTGATCTTCTAAAGAGCCACGTGCGGATCTGAAGGCGAACCCAATCTCACACGAGCAGCTGAGCGAGTTCACAACTACGGCCGACCAACATCACATGCATCATTTAGCATCAATACATTGAGCCACATCTGCTCAAATGTTTCTTTTTTCTTTTTTTCCTGAAGATACTGTTTTGGGGCTGTAAGATACTTTCCCCTCATGTAATATGTATCTGTGGCCTTCAAAATCCTCTCCAGCTCGAGTCTTGAATATCAGCATGAAAGTCATTTTAAGCACCGTAATGCTCTGAACGCTTGATCATCTCGAGATACAAAAGTCTCTCCTCATCAAGGCCACCTCATTTAAGGCTAAGGAACATCTTGCATTAAGACAGCCATCAATCTATCCATTATCAATCAAGGAGAGGACTCACACACCACTATCTATTTATCTTGCCAAGTGCTCTATTAATATCAAATTAATTTCCCCATTGAGAGTATCAATCACTCAAGCAGTTTTTTTCTCAACTCATTAGCTTGGTAATTGTCCTTGTTTACAGGGGAAAGTCAAGACAGGAAGGCTCAAAGAGGGTGGACAAGCAATCTGTACAGGCATGAACAGTTTCCTGCAAACCTGCGCTGCATCCTCTCCACTGACACACCAACTCCTCTTACATATTGTTCATTCTGCACTTTTTAAAAAGCAGAAGTTTTCAATGTCAATCCTTTTTTTCTTAAATAAGAAGCTTCCGGATTTGACATATTCAGAAGTTGTCAAGAGTCTCCCCCTCTCTGAACAGACTGAGAGGGCGCTCTCACTCGGGGTTATTATATAACTGCCTGACAGCGCTGTCAGATGGCTGCATCTCAACAGATGACATCAATCAGGACGAGGCCCGAAGCTTTTTAGCTTTGTTTGAAATCATAAAGCAAATGGAAGGCTGCACAAACACAGCTTACATTTCATCAGTTCAGGAAGAATTCAAATCATTTATTCCAGCGATGGAACCAAAACAACACAAGAAAACACGAGCAAAAGTCCTGCATCCAAATTTCTGCTTAAGTAAAAATGCAGAATTATCAGCATAATGTACTTAAAATATCAAAAGTAAAAGTGTTTATCTGCAGTACAACATCCCCTGTGACTGATGTATTATTATGAACATTATCATTATTATTATTATCAATACTGATGCAGCTGTGCAGACAGCATTTTACTGTTGTAGCTGATCGAGGATTTGCTGTTCACTGCTTTACATAAAGTTAGCTAGTTTAGTACAGTGGTCAACCTGTCAGCTCCTACAGGGTCACAAGATAGATCTGAGGGGCTGTGAGATGATTAATGGGATAATAAAGACTGAAAAACAAGAAGAAAGTTATGAAAACAAGTAGTTTTTTGGACTTTTCTATTGTATTTGCTTTTTGGTAGGGAAAGAAACTGGGTCATTTTACGTCTTTAGCTCGATTAGATACCATTTCTATCCCAATGTTTGTGGACCACCACACAAATGTTTCCAATTGTTTTGTATTCCTAGGGCTAACATATTTTGTTTCATGTAAAATCATAAGCTGAAAATGTGCTTTCCACCTCTGACTGCCTCCCCAGGACTGTGACAGCTTTTGCCGCCGCAATCCAAAATCACCTCCCTCTCTCTCCGTCTCTCTCCTGCCCTGCTAATATTAAGAATGAGGTGATGAAATCAGCCAAGGAAGACCTGATTCAGGCCAGGAGTGTGCCTCACATGCAACGGCTGGAAAGGGTGACACGTTTCATTGGCCAGCTCCTTGCCGAGGTTTTGTCTCTATTTGAAGAAATGGGACACGCGCAGATTAAGTGTGATTGCATGTGCGACCAATCAGGCTGTCACTCGGAGAAATATAAGGACAGATACTTTTCACGTAATTCAAGATATAAATTAAATCTACTAATTACAGGGCATTAATTCTTAATGTCTTCATAAGGAGTGTGCCGGAGCTTTCTTAATTGCATTTCTGATGGCAGTAAGAACTGATCACATCCCTCTTTCTAATCACAGCGCTCATTGTTCACGTATAGTGCAAATATCAGCTGCGTGCACGTGTGTTGACTCTAACCTGGTGTTAACCACAGACTAAATCCCATTTGGAGCCGTGCAGCGTTCTGGCAGACAAAAGCAAAGCCAGCAGCCAGCTCAGCACTCAGAGGTAACATTTACACAGGGGACATACTGTGGATCCCAACAGCTACACAGCCAGCTTGTCAAAACTGTCTTTAAACTACGAGCTGTCAGGCCTTATGGACTGAGGACCCCACCAGGGCACAAGTGGTAGTACAAGCACACTGCTGGGAAATGTAAAACACTGTTTGATTTCTTGAAAGCATTAGATACTGTGTCTTGACCCAGAAACAATATGAAATGTCACAGTAGGGTTCATAGTCCCTAGTCTGAGCAGCGGTGGGAGCTGACAGACAACTTCTTTACACAACTATTTAGCATGATATGATGTGGCAGGAAAAGAAATCTCCATCTTCTGTCAAAGATGTCGGGTGCAAGAATGAAAAAAAAAAAACAGCTTTTTTCAGGAGTGTCCAACACTTTAATACAGAAAATTACAGATACACCACAACACATATTAGTTTACTTTTCTTACAATGTCTCAAAATAAGCTACTGAACACAACAAATGTAAAACATATTACAGTTAAAACATCTATACACAGGCAAATGTACACAATATAAAACACATATATACACTCTTTTAATATATTATTATATAAAGATTTGTGTTTTTTTTACCTTTAAAACTGGAAGCCAAACAGCTTGAAGAGGGAGTGTTTCACAGAAGATGTGGACTGACACAAGTGTTGAATATCAAACTGACACGTCGTATATTATGGATAGGTAGTTTTTACATACAGTTGTTGGATCCTGTGTATTTAGCATGCCAATTTCTGAAATAGCAGTTGAAGTAGACAAAGAAAAAACATTAAAATACACAAAACTTGCTGTTAAAACCGTTAAGTGCTATTGATATTACTGGATTATAGAGGATCTAGACGCCGCATTGCTTAAATACAGGATGGAGTTACATTATGCAGCTTCGTACATGGTGGAGTGTCTGGAGGTTGTGCATTTTTTTCAATATAATGAAATATTTACAAGAAACTAACGTCTGTTTAGCTGCCTTAATGTCAGCACACACAATTATAAATTCAACCGTTTTAAACCAATTAATAGTGAATGATGATCAATTTGTACTTGACCCCGTACCATTTGTTTGTGACCCGTGTATGAATCAACAGAAAACATGAAGTGGGAAAAAAATGCCATCTTTCATCAAAGTGAAATCCTTCAAATGACAAAAACAGAAAAAGATCAAAACGTTCACAACCCCCCCCCCCCCACCCCCCAAAAAAGAAATACAAATTAATATGTCTGAAATTTAAAGTCACTCTTTCCTCAAGCTGGTAATGCTTCCACGTTCTGTTTGTCTCCATGTTTCTCTTCTTAAAAATCATTTATATTTATTTTATTTTTCACAAAAGCAGCAGAGTGAGGAGCAGGAGTGAGAACAGGGAGCTGCTGGCAGCCGCTGCTGCTGCTGACGTGTGCGACACCCCTCGGCTGGTGAGGCGAGGACTCCTCGGGGAATTCTGCTTCAGTTTACTGGGCGGCAGAGCCTTTAAGTCCTCCAGAGCGCCGTAGGCTGCCATTGAGAACTCGGGGTCTCCTGTGGTCAGCAAGTCAAACACACAGGACTGAAAGTACACGTCCTCCACCTGCAGAGTCTCTCTACATTTGGCCGTGGCCCGCTCCACCGTGTAGACCTGGTGAGGGGGCCGCAGAGGACCCAGCTCTGTGTTGGTGCCTTGCAGGCGGGGCTGCTGGCTCTGGCGGCCCAGCGAGTGCTCTTTGATGAGCTCGTTGCGCGGGCAGCCGTGCAGGCAGAGCTGCAGGCCGCCATTGTCCTCCGAGAAGTCCAGGGTGTCCTCTGGCATGCGGATGGCAAAGGTCAGGTAGCTGCCCACTCGCCGCACGATGATGGAAGTGCCGATGTAGCGGGCTTGTATCTTCACCTGCCGGCCCACCCCGGAGCCACCGCGCTCTATGATGGTCAGGCTGCCGCTCTCGCCGCCGCTGCGAGTGCCATCCTGAAAGGCCAACGGCAGATCTTCTGTGGTGGCCTGGTACACTTTCTGATCTGTACAGCCGTGGTAGGACTTGAAGATCACTGTGATCTGAAAAAGGGTGAAACGTAAAATCAATATGACATAACAGATTTATACAGTTATTTAATTTCTATTTGATGTTAGAGAATATTCTTTCTCCCATAAAGCAGCTGATAAATGAACTACAGGGACACTTTGCTTAAATGTAAAACTCAATATCTTGACTAAGGGAAGCACCACTTGAGACCACAAGGTGGCAGCAGTAAGCTGCTGAGGATGAGTTGAGCCCACACCGGCCTTTATACAGAGCAGCACTGATTTTCCTATTCATAATTACAAAATGTTCAGAGGATTGCTGTCAGTCGCCCAAAGAAGAAATCTGCTCAAGTAAACCACAATAAAAAAAAAACACTGATTGGTCACCGCCACCCATCCTTTCTTATCTAAAACAAATCACACACTAACAATAACATCAGTAATTCCGCTATTCTTCCCCGAATGTTGGCTCAAACAACACGGTTTCATAACAGCCTCAAATCTCCGTCTATTTTCCAACACTTCTCCGACGCTGCGAGTGCTTGCTCAGTGACTGACTGTGATTTGTATTCCAGCTGAGCTTTGAAAAATTGGGGCCTAACCTCTGTTTCTTCAAAGTATCTCAACAAAGCGGTGGCTGTGGTGAGTTTACACTTACGGGGATAGTGTATTTGATGGATGATTTCCTGTCTTAAGTCTGGCAGTTGAAAACAACTCCAAAAGCAGGATGGGGGCATGCGGGCGCTGGTGCAGACATACCCACACTACAGGTTTGCATTAAGGCCATACACCCAGGACTAGCTGCAAATGACTTTGAGAAAGAGTTTGTTCTGAAATCCCTGTTGCAAAAACAGCCCAGTTCATTAACAGAATCAAAAGGCCTTTGCTGCTGTCCAATTATTCCTTTATTTTTCCACATTATTCCATATTTACACAAAAAGCGCCCAGTTAATTATTTGACCAGAGGGGTGAAAAAACATTCCAGATCGTGGCGGTGGAGGAAAATGTTTGAGTGAGCGTTAATCACTACCATATGACCACCCATGTGTTAAAGGTAGAGCGCTCAAGCATGTCTGTGATTCAACACCGCTGAAGGACTCCCCTCCTCTCTCTTTCCCCTCACAGATCTGAAGGAGCTCCAAGACAAGAGGAATGCTGGAGGCTCGAGAGGCACCGTGGAATGACGATTAACTTCACATGTTTGATACTTTATGGCAATACTTGAACTAGCAAGCCTGCACTCCAAAACAGCCTGCTCATAGAGGCCATTACTTTGAAAACCTACTAGAGTCAGAGTGTTCATTTCTAATATGGACATAGGTGGTTCTGGTGAAAGTGCCACTCGTCAGAGAGGTTGCAGAATAAATCCTAGGATCCAGATTTTAGATATTTTTTTCTTGGGTAATCTGGAATAATTAACTTATTCTGGCTTCTAATGTCTTTAAATGAAAGAATACAGGAGAAGAACATCTTAATCTTGTCATAACTTACATACATATGCAAAATATGAGGATTGTATTTAGACGCTGCTTTATTTTCAGGGGTCAGACGCCCAAGAAGTTGGACACCACTGCTCTAAAAGTGTAACAAATGATGAATTCATTTATAGATTTTATTGGATTTTTCAAAATTGGCATTGCTAATGTTTAAGAGCCCATGGTGATGTCTTAACTGAACCTATTTTTCTAATCAGCAGACCAAAAAAAAAAAATCATTTACTGTCACATATGGAAAAGAAAAGCAATGAACATTCACATAGTCTACTATGTGAATGTTCATGAAAACAGAGAATATCTGGCACTTTTGCTTGAAAAATATTAGTTAAGTGTAACACAGTAATTGTTTTGTTTTCTGTCCAATTGCTTCAGCTCTGTCCTAAACCATCCTTACCTTGCTGGTTGCCGTGGCGCTGGAGCCCAGGACAACAGGCACATTGGTCACCTGCACCGACAGGAAGCGGTTGTCGATCAGAGGCCACGCCCCCTCCACCTTGCAGGTCTGAAACTCATCTCGGAAAGTCCGTAGGTGCGGGTCTCCGAATAATCCACAGTGGGCGTATTTCTTCTGCTGACCCGCTGAGCCCGACACAAGGACCCGATTCTCGTAGTCGCACAGCTCCGACACTGCTGGGCGAGACGTGCTGGGGACCTTGGCGGAGGACGTGGGCCCGTCGCTGGAGCAGTTATGTTGAGAGAATAACTCCTTAATGCGGAAGACGGCCGAGTGGTAGACCAGGTCGCCCCGACAGCTGCGCGCCTGCCGCCGGGTGCACAGGGCGTAGGCCCGCAAGGCGATGCAGTAGTCCACATCCAGAGCCACATCGTCCTGCAGACCACTAGAGGGTGAGGTAGAAGCTACATACTCCGCGTTGCAGCGCTGGATTCGACACTGCTGGCAGTGAGCTGGAAGACAAAAACAATAACGGTCAATGTTTGAGATCTTTCACATGATGGCTTCTTTCCTCACTTTCAATGGTCACCTCCATGTTAACATGATGCTCACTACCTTTAACAATATGAACATAAAACTGTTTACCCATAGAATCTTAAAATCTGTCTGACATTTACAGATGCATTACCTCAGCACTGTACACGACCCAGCAGAGTCGAAACTTTTCCACTATCAAGTTTAGCTCGATCAGGAGAGCCATTAAAACCCAAATGCGTGAGCTCACGAGGCCACGATCCCACACTGTGCTCCAGAGTCAGTCAAAACTTATTTCCCCCGACCAGCCCTCACAGAAATAGCGTGTAGCCTCACTGCAGGAGGAAACCAACCTGTGTTAGTTTGCCTCGGGGTGCTGAATGTGGTTTGGCCGTTGCTGGGGTAATTGAAGTGAATTAAGCTACACTGCATGGCGCGGCGGGGCGCGGTGTACGGGGGCAGCTAACTTGAGGAGGATCACAAGAGGGCTATCACATAGAGTCGCACTCGTTCAGGAGTCAGGGCCCAAACTGGAAGCTACAGATGGTGAAGGGGGGCAGCGGGGGCAGCAAAGCACAGCATGTGATATTTGGGTGGTATCGCCCAAATTCAGGGCTTCCTGTTAGCTAATGACTCACAAGTGGGATATTTATTAACAAGCAAAACAAAAACCTACAGCTACTTCTGCAGATATTCATCAAGTGTTGTGTTTCTTCTGGGTGGGGTGTCTCATCGGCTGACTGGGCTCTAACTCTATCGTAGATATGTTCCCTATTTCAGAGCAGCATCCACCATGCATACATCACTTTTACTGCAAACGCCAGGATCAGTTGCAACACACTGCTCCTCTATTACAACAGAGCAATCTTCTATTTACTCCAAAGCTCCAATCTAATCTCCAAACAGCCCGGACAGAAACGACAAGATAAGCGTGGAGATTTCACACCAGTGCAGACGAATACTTTTGCACCGCTCCTTCTCTTTTGCGTACATCTGATGCGGCAGGACGGATGATTAATGAGTGTCGCCGCACTTCAACGCGAGCCCTGATAAAAACCTAGATGGGAGTGTGAGAGGTCAAGTTAGAGGCATTCTGCGTCCCTCCTCTGAATTCCAGCGGGCCTCCCCCGTCTCACTGCGAGGTCAACCGAGTGACTGCCGTGATTGACACTTTCTGACAATCACTGCCTGCACGGCCATCAACAACCACGCATCTCCCCAAAGGGTCTTTATGTTGTGGCACTTAAGTGGGCCACCAACAAGTGTGAGGACTGTGTGGGAAATGTGAGAACACAACAGGAAAAAGCTAAATGACCACACAAGCAGAACTACAACATAACATATTAGCAGATCTGAGTTTAGAGCTGGAGATAAAGACACTGTTTTTTAAAATTTCAGGTCCAATCAAGTGTAAAATATTCAATACTGTCACCAAAAGAGCTTTAAAAGTAATGCAAAACAAGACCACAATGTAAGATAGTAATACAAGTTAGACAAACTAAAGACAAACTGTGGAAATTAAATAATCCAACTTAAAAAAAACACCAATATAAATACCAATGTAAACATTACTCTACTCAACCTCTTAATGCACTTCAACAACTTTTTTTTTAATCTTATTATAAACACAATACTTTTTAAAAAGCTTTTCAATGCCACGTCCAATTATCACGAGTTATTACCAAGTACCAAAACAGTAAAGAGGAACCTGAGGGGCCTCCAGGGGCCTTTAGATGTGATGCTGGACAATAATTCACTATCACTGTTTACCATCTTTACACTTAATTTGAGTTCTTATGCTGATATAGGATGGTTTGTTGTTTTCATGTGATGTCAAATAAATAAGGTGCAATTGCCCTGGAAATACGGGTGTTAATAATATACTGATGACTATCACTTTAATGAGGGTGTGTTTATTGATCAAGATCACTTTATTAAAATGTGCCAGGAATTTATGATCTCTAACAACACGGCAGAAGTTCATTTAGTAGCACTGTTTATTATCTGAGAATAGCTTTTCACTAAAACATGTTTAACTTAATCCAGCATCTTAAAACAAAAATTTGATCTTTTGACTCTTGTGGCTGAATAAATAAGGTGCATTTAATCATCAGAGTATAACTTTAACACCAATAAGTGAGCTAAAATGTGTAAAAATCACACGATTAAAAGTTGACAGGCTTTTAAGATTTTCCAATAATATGACAGAAATGAACTCAACAGCATTGTTTATGTAGTTTATGCAGCAGTTTATGTAGTTTTAACTCTGTCCAACTGCATGAAAACCAAAAAAAAATCTGATCAAATGTGTTTCAAACATGTGAAATAATCTAAAAGAAACCCTCTGCTGAGTCTTTGCTGTCTGATGGAGGAGCGACCAACACGTTCAGAGGCCAAAAAGTTGGACCCATGCATGGTAGCTAACAAAGTTAATAAATGAAGCATGAATAGGGGAAAATACCACGGTCCACTTAGCTTCAGCGGCGACGAAAACACTCAAAACTGTGTGTTGAAGTTAAACCCGCGACTTAAACAGAGATGGCAATCGTTCGGTGTCAGATTTGTGCTGTTTTTTATTAAAAAGGAGCATAAAACAAACAGAAAACAAGCTCCGAAGTTTTCTCTGCGCTGCGGCTGCTAGCGAGCTATGCTAACAGGGAGCTAAGCCCCCCAACGGCTCCCAACTTTGGGAAAACTTTACAAACAAGCGGTGCTGGTGTTTTTATAAAGCGATTTTAACTATCGGGAAAGTGTTTGCTTTTTATCTCTGTCGTCGTTTCAAGCGGGGACAGCTTTTAAAAATGTCCCGATAGAAGAAGAGGAGGAAAAATAAGGGAAACTCGTGTTGCTGCTCCGGCTAGCGGCGGAGCGAGCCGGAGGCTGGACGAGCAGAAGGGACGGACACTTTGTCCGGGACACAGCTCAAAAACAACCCCACTTTGAGGATTAAAAACACATCCGACTCTCAAACAAGCACCTACGAGAAGTTAAAAGCAGGTAAGAAATGTTTATTCAGCCGCGAAACACTTTTAAGAAACTTTTTCGGCTAGCGGGACGCGGAGTGGAGGAGCACAGATTGAAAGAGGATATAAATATATTTAAAAATAATAATAACAAAAAGCACTCACCTGGTCGAAACAGCAGCGAAAGTAAAACCATCGTCAACGTTACACAGTCCCAAAGCTGCCGCTTAGCCGTGATGTGTGGTCCGCTTCTCCCCATACCAATCCATCCAGTTAGATTGGAGACTCTCGGCTGCTTCTCATCGACGCTGCGGCTGCGGGAAGTCACACAAAAATGTTTGGTCTTCCTCCCCAAAGCGCTGTCATTCAAAGAGGGAGGGAGGGAGAGAGAGGAGGAGAGGAAGGGGGGCTTGTCTTCAGGGCGAGGGAGGGGACTAAAGTGGAGACGAGAGGGAGGGGGGGGCTGGCCAATGAAAGACTAATTATTACTCGATATTTACATGCAGCAATTACTGAGATGTGATGGAGGAAAAGTGCCTCCAACAACAACAACAGCAGAAGGATGGATGGATGGATGGAGGAGGGTGAAGTTATAATTGCCCTGATTATTATTGAGGAATGGCATTCTGCTTTTGGGAGGGGGGTTATAATCAGGATTTGTTTTAAAGTACCAATGTAACATGGTTGTAAAAGAAAACACCCCAACTCAGATAAATCACCAGTGTTTTGGAGTTAAAAGTGAGTAACAAAACAAGACCACAGGGTCTTGTGGAAAAAGCTAAATGACCACACAAGCAGAACTACAACATTACAGATTCGCAGATTTTAGTTAGAGCTGGAGATAAAGATGCTGTTTTTTAACGTTTCGGGTCCATTCGAGTGTAAAATACTCAATACTGTCACCAAAAGAGCTTTAAAAGTAATGCCAAACAAGACCACAATGTCTCCAACTCAAATAAACCACCAATGTTTTTGTAGTATTAGTTTTATATATCTAAGAAATACCCATCATCACTCTACCCAACCTCTTAATGCACTTCAACAGCTTTTTAAAGCTTATTATAAACACAGCAATACTTTTATTTAAAAAAAACTTTTCTCCAGTTATCAAGAGGAACCTGAGGGGCCTTTAGGGGTCTTTAGATGTGGTGCGCTTCATTTGAATGCTTATATTGACAGTTTGTTACCCAACCTCTTAACGCACTAATGCAACTTTTTTTTTTCTTTTTTTTTTTAGCTTATTTTAAACACATCACTACTACACTTTCAAAAACTTTTCAGTGTTACATCCACTTATTACAAGTTATTGTAAGGTGTCGAATCAGTAAAGAGGAACTTAAGGGGCCTTCACTACTCTCTGTCATCTTTACCTTTCAGGATTTTAATCTTACATTGAGATGGGATAGTTTGCTGTTTTCATGTCTGAGATAAATAAACAAATAAGGTGCATTCCCCTGGCTAATAATATGCTGGCGGTTATCAGAGTATCAATTTATGGACATGTTCATTAATCAAGATCACATGATTAAAATATGTCAGACATTCATGATTTTCCGATGCATGCTAGCTAACAAGGTTAACATGAATGGCTAGTTATTCACCACCAACTTTATATTTAAATGTAGTGGCAATTACTGGGACGTGAACAATAAAAAGGTGCAATAAAGGGCGTGCCGTGGTAATGATAGTAATAAAACTGCTTATTATCTGTACGTGTATGATATATCTGTGCTGAAGGTCAACAATGAGGCCATTCAGGATATTCAGAAGTGACAGTTAATGCAACTTTTTTTCATGCAGAGCTGAAACAAACCAGTAGAAAATTAAACTTTTTTGCACTACAAAGCATTCGCTGGACAACTGTTCTTTGCCCCGCCTCCCTCCTCCTGAGGACAAATGTTTGCGTGTTTTCAGCATTAAGTAGGATTCTCCCACCTGTTGTTTTCTCACCCTGGACTTAAATAATAGAGTTTGACTGACAATTGTGAGTGCAAACTAACAGGTTGCATCTTGCTAAGTTTATCTTGAGAACATTTTAGGAGAAATATAGTGGAAGCCTATTAAGTTTATTCTAATCTTGTCTTTTTAGTCTTGTCTAACTTCAGGGTTACAAAATGGTGTTTTACCCTCCAAAAACCCAGGAGCATTGTCAGTTTTTGTCACCTAAGAAAATTCAGAGAAAACACTCTGACTCAATTATTTTCTCTCAGCAAATCACGGCGTGCTATTAAATTTTCCATTACATTTTCAGCTAGCAACTTGTATGTAACTCTTTTCCTTTTGTGGCCAACTTTCCACCTCTTGCGCTCCTTCAACGACACTCCGTCTTTCATTTGCACAGCTGCTGTGAGGCCGGACCATCTGCAAGGCACACAGACTCACCAGCTTTCAGCCTTCGCCCGAGACGCACTCTGTGGTTTCTGTGCCATGCAAATAAAGAATTTTAACGCAGCGAACAGTTACTGCATAAAATATTTGCTATTAAGAAAATCAACAGTGAAAAGTGTGTGTAATTTGTAGAATTAGATTAAAAGTTGAGGCTTTGTTTTGGTGCAGCTGGAACATTTGGCTCGTAGCTGTGGGTCTCCCTCTGCGCCTCCCTCCTGACTTTATGAGAGAGAAGTGAACCCAGACAGTTATTGGATCACTGGTTTTTCTATACACATGCAGGCTCCTCCGGCCACACAATTGTGTGATTCAGGTGGCCTGTCAGTCTTGTGAAAGGTCTTCACAGGCCCATGTTGATGTGGGGCTGATATATATAGTGGAGGGGGAAACGAAGACAGCTCAACCCAAGTGGAACGTTTGGATTGTTCTGAGCTGCCAGAAGGGCCTCTGTCACACTGGACCCAGTGTGCCAAGTTTATCCCCCCAGAGGGCTCTACCTTACTCTGTTTGTTCAGCTAATTTTGGAGGCTTGGTTGGTTGATCTGCTTTATGGCTGCGCTTTATGGTCACATTTTAAATCCCCCTCAAACAGGTTACACTTGGTATTCCCTTGACAGCTTGGACACGGGGCGCTGACGCAGTGCAGGAGGAGGGAGATCTGTTGTTGGATATATGCCGTGCAGCAAACTGAAATAAAGTCAGGCAGGACACTTCTCACCTGTCACAGTGTTTGTTGTCAGGAGCGTGTGGTGACATTTCCTACAGAGAGTAAAAAAAAAACACTCTGTTTAATTTATAACAACTTAAGGTGAGAAAATACACAGTTTTAGTAACGGTGATTGAAATAACACATCTGCCGCTGCATAAAAAAAATGAAAGCCATAGTTTCTCTCAATGAGCTGCTGTCTAAATGAGCTGGGGTTCCACACTGTGGGACTGATGACCACTGAAGCAAACAGTTAATTGATCCAGGTGGACGGTAAGGATGAATTCAGCACATAAAAGGAACTCTGAGGCCGCCTGCCAGGCTTGATGGGCGGAGAATGACCTCTTTCTTCCCACGTTTCCTTACGAGCGTATTGCATTGCATTGCATGACCCAGCGATATGTATGTACCTCCAACTCTGCAACGAGTTGGAGAGCAGGAGTGAGTGTGTGCACAAAAAGTATGTATATCAGGTAAAAACGAGGCCGGTATATTTCTCCTGCCGACAGTGGGTCACTTGTTCTGCTACAAAGGGGAAAAAAAGTTTAAAGAGGCAGTGTCTATGAACCTCTGCAAGAAAACAGCATTTTTGAGCTTTGGACAAACTTTAAGGATATCTGACAGAGACATAACAGCAGAGGATTAAAAAGCATTGTTACATTTTAACAACGTCATACTCGAAGGTAGAAAATGTGGAGGTGAAGACGCAGGAGAGTGAGAAAGAAAGGATGGGGGAAGGGAGAAGGAAGAGGGAGAAGGAGAGGGAGTGAGGGATTGGGTTTCCTCTGACTGTGTGTCTGGGCAGCTCCACATGTTCCTCATTAAGGTCCTCACACTGTGGGATCAGCTCCACACCGGGATGCTTGTTTTTGTTATTAGGCCCAACGTGCTGTGGTCTGGTGGAAGCCCCTAAAACAGAGCCGGTCCAGGACCATCTCCTCCGCTCGCTGTCCTCAAACCGAAGGAAAAATAACTGCGCTGACCTCACATCTTCACCGCAACATGGTCAACAAGCAGTAATCTTAGAAGACCTGCAAGTGAGGCACTTACACATGACTGAAAGATTTATATTCAAATCTAATCCCAAGAATGCGTTTTTACCGTGTCTACCTTTTTAACCTGCGAAATTCAAAAACCGCTCAATTAGCACAACCCTGAGCCAACTGTTCTGCTGCCCATTAACAGGGGCTGTAAACTTTAAACATTTTTGTTTTTTTCCGGAAATGCAAAGTTTACAAACTAATAAAAAAATGTACAGTTGCAGGAAGTTGTTAATGTTTCATGCTTCCGATTTTTGTTAAATTTCATGCCCATCTAGATCTGTCAACTGAGACATGTATCATGTTTCTTCCAGAGGCCGATAACATCAGAGATTGGAATCAGAAGGAGCACGCGCCCTCTGTAGCCTCCGCTAGTGCCACACGGTTGCAATATAAGAGACACACTTATTGAATTTTAAACAGGAACCAGAGCAAATTGACTGTTTTTTTTTTTTCAGAGGGCCCCTGTCTGAAATGAAGTGGCCTATGGCAGAGCCGGCAAAGAGAGGGAGAGATGCAGAGAGCGAGCGTGTCTGGTTCAGGCCTCTCGCTGTTGGAGGGGATCTGTTATCTCAGCAGAGATAAGGGAAACTGTGGAGTGAGTGTATACGGGGCAGCGCTGATAGCATCTCCTCTCAAGGATCCCACTTACGGCACCCTGATTGATAGCTGACAGCACACACAGGGGGTGGGCGCTGTTGGAGTGTTTTTGCAGGTAACCCTCAATGGGTATCCATGTAGGTATCTGTTTACTGTGTTCCTCTGGAGCTTTGCCACTGAGCAAACAGGAATTATCACACGTGCATCACACCTGTGTTAAAGTTCTCTATTTAATGAGCGTGGATTTATTGATTTCAATATAAAACAAATTACTTTTTTAACTCTTTAACTTTTTTTAAATTTGTGCTGCTTTTGTCCTCTTTGGTCAGTTCCGTCTCTTCTTCCTCCTTCCTTTCTCACAGAACAAATGTTGACACAGCGTCAAGCCCCATGCTCATGAATAGACAGTGAACTGACAGGTAACCCAAGCTCCGAGGTCGCGAGGTCATCCCGGCCTGATGAGGGATGATGGGTAAAATAAATGGAGAGCAGCACACAGAGGGATCTCTGATGTCCTCAGCCTAAAGGGAGAGAGTTCAGGGCCATTTGACCTCCGACCTAAACCCTGCCCATGTGTTTGTGTGTGTGTGTTTTGAGGGTTAAACCTCTCCCCAGTCTTGAATTCTCCGATATTTTCTTTTACTTTGTTTTTATCTGGGCCATGATGTTTTTTTTCTCATACAAATAAATCGAGCAGCAAAAACAGTGCGATGCGCGGCTTATTCCAGTGCATAACTTTGTTTGAACATGCCTCGTCTTTCTCTTTTCATGACGACACTCCCCCGCTTCCAGTCACCCGAGCCACGATACATTATGGAAACAGGCAACAAATTGCTTTGTAATGACCTATGACAACTTTCTTTGCTCCCAGAAACTGCAGCAACACTTTTGCAGCCACAAGCTCAGAAAATTACACCCAAGATTAATATCTCATCATTTTTAAACTTTCCATTTTTGTTCGAAATGTTACCAAGGAAGAATAACTTCATCAAATCTTAAAAGACTGCTAGCCAAGTGCTTAAGCCAAAGTGTTTTATTGAGTTTGATAGTGCTCAAGTTTAGCAGCAAATAGAGAGAGACCTCTGCCCATCTTATATTATCACCAAGAAGACCTTTACATCTCTTTTTTTCTTTTGATCTTACACTTCTTACTGATGTTTTTATGAATAAATACATCTAAAGCAGGTGGTTAAAAAGTGCTCTCTGTCCTTCAATGTCCAACACATTTGTGCATTTTGATGTGTAAGGAATCATGGAAATTATGTTGGGCTTTTGAATCCCTCCTCAAATCTTTAGTCTGATGTGTTTTAAAAGCTTTTTTAAACTCTGAACTGCTTGCCCTTTACACCTGACAGCTCAAGGCTTAATCTGCAGCGATAAAGTGTGTCCTTCAGTTAGTCTGTAACAGTTGGTATTATTTCTTCTGTCGCCCACCCAGACAACTGACCTGGCCCAGGAATAGATGGATAGACAATAACTCATGCGTGTATAATTTAAGCCATTCTGATCTACCAAAGTTTTGGCCAAGAAGGCATTCGGAGAATGTTCCCTCCTGCTTGAGTTGGTTTAAGGCAGTAAAACACAGAGGAGCATGGGGTGTACACTCCTACCAATCAAGTGTGATTGACTTGCTGCTATGTACTCTGTGCACAGATCTCTTAGGTGGAAGAGAGTCCACATGAATTGCTAGGAAATTGATATGGCTTTTCTCCCCCCGCTTTTGCTTTTCAGCAGATGTTTCTCACATTCACATTTACTTTAAAGAAAAAGCCAATCCTTAAATGGCCATATGGGGTTGTGCACGCTTTGCAGAAAATGGATTTAAAACAACCCGTCACCCGCTATGTTTGTGTCAATGAGTTGCTACACTGATGCTCCACTATGTTAATGAATTACTACATTATCTCGCAGATTTTCAGAGGCATTTTACGAAGTTAAAACGACATTCAAAAGCAGTTCAGCAATATGTTTTGTCTCTGTGATGTCTTGATTAGCATCTTCAGGCATGTATGAATTTGAGGATATTATGAGTAATGTTTCAGAGGAGGAAAAAAAAGAAACTTACCTTGGATCAGTGGGATTGTGGTATATTCTGTGTTGTGAACAGGAGCACTGCTCTAACGGGAGTTTGAGCTGGCAGACGCCGTTAACCGTCGCTCCCTCTACAACTTCAGCTGGCCAACTAAGAACTTGGGCAGCTACGGGGACAGATAGCCATTGGAATCATGGCACATGACAACAGCTGTCTGTTTTAAGAATCGGCACTTTGATTAGAGTAGGATGGTAGTGAGCGATGTGGCCTAATTCCCACATATCTGGGTAGGGCACTTCTGTGAAGAGAGAGAGAGAGAGCGAAAAAAAAAAATCCCGAAAGCATTGAATGGAAAAAAGACTCAAGCACAATCACATGCATGTATGGTCAGAAACACTTGCAAACACACCCACACTTATACTACAGTTATGCTACTTATATTGATGGATATTCATAGGCTAGAGAACCATGTGTCACACTTGGAAAGCTTCCCATATTCCCTGAAAGTCCATCAAACGCACAGACAGAAGGATATGAGTGCAGCCGACCATTGGCCCCAGTGTAAGCTGAGCATGTGTGCAACGTGAATGAGACCTCTGTCTGTTATTATGGTCCATCCTCATCCATTACCCAGCCCCACCCCGACGGTATCTAACTTTCTCTCCCAACAATTCTAAAAGTATTCTGGCTTTATTTGTCTTCATCAAACACCTGAGACGCCGCTGTTTATGCTCGGTAACAATCACCAAAACACTATGGACCCACAGCTTCACCTACATCCAGCTCTTTCATGTGGCGTCACCGTTAAAGCACGATACGAGCAGAATTCACAAACAAGAGAGATCATGCCCCGTAATGTGTGTTTGGTTATCAGTTGGCTGCCGCAAACAGGCCGAGGAGATGTGAATGTGATTAACCTTGCCAGACTGACTCAGCGTGCTCGCTCCGGGATATAAGCATGCGTTCCTGGTGATTTATAGACGTGGAGTAGTCAGCCACAAGGCCTCAGGCTGAGGGAGAGAGAGAGCAAAACAACAGTACTTAATTCAAGTCTGACAAATATTCTGCAGGAAATCCATATGGACTGCCCCATCAAATCTCTCAGACCCCCTGGTTCTTCCGCAGTTGTAAATTGCAACTTGTAAACTCAATAATTCCACATTAACAAAGCTAAAAGAAGTAGAAAAAGAAAAAAAACAGTCTGCTTCAGTTTACTTCATGCAGTAATACACCATACTGATTCTGTCTTTCCCAGACAGCATAGAAAATGCATCTTTGCAAGCTCCCTGGGAAATGTGCCTTGGAACAGATGTGAATTTCCAATAAAAGTGATTCTTAATCCTGCATGCATTTTTCAAAGTTGTGAAATTGCAAAATACCTCATAGGCTGCATATGATTCATCCCGCATTGTTCTTTCCTCCCTCCCAGAGTTTGTTCTGTTCAATCTTTTTAGGCGAGCAGCTGTTCGCGCAGACAGCTGCATCGGCCATTCACTGCAGCCGAGAGGCAATTAAAAAATCAAGCCAATGTTGTGTTTCAGTTGATCTGTTTCTATTTCTACATGTAATCCCTTTCTCTCATGCCTCCCTTCTCTTTTACGTAGACACACACGCACGCACTGGCTCATTCTCAGGCAAACACACACGCCCGTGAGCAGCCCCATCAGGAGTGTCGGAGACCACTGGCGGTGGGGTGGTATGGAGATTCACTTTTTTTTTCTAAACACAAAAGCCCCAAATTGCAGTGACATGGCACTGTTGGATTTGAGGCATTATTGAGCCCATAGCTGAGAGGAGCCATGTAATCTCCAAGACTTACTGGTCCACAGATTTTTTCCATATCTTCTTCAGTGGAGGTATGCGGCCACACAAAGTCTGACTGGCGTCACGGTGGCATTCAGCGGAGAGTTAAATCGAGCTGAGGCCGTGCCTTGTGCCACAAGCGCTGATGCATTCTTATAGGGCCGTGCACACGTAAACACACACATTCACACAAGAGCTCTCATGCCCAGTTGTGCTCTCTTCGACACACACACACACACACACACACATTGTCCATGCCTCCAGTTGTTCCGTCCTCTCACGGCACACAGCAGGTGTGAGGCGGAGTGTGATAGAGCCGGGTAAGTGGGGGTGGCTGGGCGAGCTGCAGTTTTAAGAACAGCTTTTCTATTGTTTCTAATGTGTGTGTGTGCTCTTTTGGAATCAATTTGGAAAATGTAATGGGATTAAGCCATTGGCTATGCATTTTGGCCACCAAGCGCAGCCTCCTTTATGAGACATGATATAATTTTAAAACATATGATTCATATTCTGATGTTTGCGGTTTATTATTTTAACTTGTGTGGTGTGTTTGACAACAGCAGACAGCGTAATCCCTCTCCTCACAGAATCGTACGCTCATCGCACAACGTGGTGCCAAACTGGCTTGAGTATCAAAGCTCTCAGTCAGCTGCAGTCACAAAAGAGAGTGATGGCCTTGGGTGAAAGGACAAGCTCTTTCAGTGAGAGATTCAACAAATCAAATGCATCCCCAAGCTGCCACAGTGTGCAGTAGGTGAAGCAGTGGCAGAGGATGGGGTAATGAGAGGAGATGCTCTCGCTCACTGACTTGGAATTAGAAGTAAGCCAGGGATGCAGAAGAGTGGCCTCCCATGTCAGAAAATTGCAGAAGCAAACTTTTGTAGAAATCTCATATGAGGGATAAGCCAATTTATTGTCCTGATTCAAACGCTGGAATTAAACTCATCCATTGTAAAGAAAGACGATATTGTGTATAATAATTACGACAACAATATGAAATCTTCCCAGTAACTACCAAGCTTTGTTGAGAAAAGAGACAGAGTTATTTTCAAAATTTGCCAACAAGTGAACCGAATGAACTGCTGAACAAGCAATTATTTTCCTACTCTCCAGAGAAGTAAACATATTCAGAGCTGTCAGCTGTTACACCTCCAACTAATTCTCTGTTCTTTAAATGTGCCAAGATTATCATCCATCCATGGTTCAAAATGTATTTCAGTTTGCAGGATAAGGTTCAGATTTTTGCTCTGATTAGCCAAAACCTCCATTTTTCACATCAGCAGCATAAACTATTAGTGTTCCAATAAAATACTGTTCCATAAATGATACAGGGTGGCTTCAAGGCAGAACAACTCACTGCCTTATGTTCACTTTACCTTCCACAAAATTAAACATTTCATTTTAAACATACAATGTTTTTTTTCCTTTGCTCTTGCTTTCCCTCTGTGCATTGTTCCTGGCAGATGCCATCACTTTGTCACTGCAGAGTATAATTGTCCCTAACCAAAAGAGATGATCCACATGATTTATTTGTAATGGCTGCTGCACAGACGGACCATTATATGCACTGACTGGGAGGCTTTTAACCAGCTGTGGACCTACCGTTTCCACACGCACTGAATATTTTTAAGAAGCACCCATCCTATATTCTGGGAAGACGGGAAGTATGGATGGTGATTTCTGACTTCCCCTGGAGTCTTCTCTAATGATTGCTGGGGATAAAGAGGCCATCATCTTTCAACCCCCCCTCTAAAAAACAAGTGCTTCCTGTCTGCCACATGTGTGCTGCAGCATCCAGACCTCCACAGTATATTTTTTTCTTCTTTCTTCTCTCAGTTTAGGAAGAGTGGTCGACTGAGAGAGCTGCCACTCATAGATTTGCATGTAAATTTATTTGTTTATTTAGACATTTCTGAACCCTCTCTTTCAAAAGGATCCATGTACTGCCATGACATAGAATTTGTAGGTATCAAATCAATCATTGCTCTTCCTTCATCTCCTTTACCTCCCTCTCCTCCTCCTCCTCCTCTTCCTCCTGCTCCAGACAGGAGCATTACAGAGTAATAGCAGTCGGCTAGGAGCGCTTTCGTAATTGCCTGGACTCATGTGCTGTGGAAAGCCAGGGCAGGGGCCAACGGCATCAAAGCCTGACTGATCATTCCTCAGCCTCCCTCTACTGAAAAGGGGAGGGTGGTGGGGGGTGAAGGGGGAAGAAACACAAATACAGATGGACAAACAAACCAGGGGAAGTCAAAACTGAAGCAGATGTGGTGATAGCCGTAGATGGACAGATAGACGGACGGACGGGAACAGAAGAACCTCAGCCCAACCAAATCGCTTCTCCTCCTCCTCCTCGTCCGCTCTAACACCTGTTAATATTTAAAAAACAATGGGGGTGGCACCAGCAGTAGGGTTGAAGAGAAAAAAAGAAGAAAAACAAAAAAAGTGATGTTGACGTGACATCATGGATTATTAAGGTGGGGGTGGGTCTAATAAGGGCCTGCTTTGGCCTGGTCGGTAAAGAGGGCAGGAAACTGAGGCAGAAGCAATTTGAGAAGCTGAGGCCTCAGTCTGCAGCTGTGCACTCAGTTTTTCTCTCCCAGCTACACAGCTGCAGGATTGACAATACTGCAAGTATTTACCCATGACCTCTCCTCTACTTCGCAATCCAGTGCATGTTTATCTGACACATATGCTACAAAAGAGTATATGTTAGAATCTCGAATCCACTTTCCTGTAGGCTCAAGCTGACATTTTAGGAGATGAGAGAGAGAAACCATTTTTAAATTCTTCCCAAGCAGAGAAATGCATCTGCGTAGCCGTGTGATGAAAAAAAAAACTTTAGACAAAAAGGCGTCAAATATTGTCTGAAGCCTTTTGAAAGTTATGCTTGGCATCTTTTTTTCCAGAGCAGTTTGAGTCAGCGGAGCAGCTTACTTCTCATTCATGTCATGTGTTTTTCCATGGAGACGTTATAACATGAGGAGCCCTAACATGGAAAACGCGCAGTCATTCCCGGCAGATGTTGTCCAGAGCGCAGAGATTAGTAAAGACTACAGTAAAACAATGAGGTGAGGATTTATACGACGCTGTTGGATGATGCTGCCGCGCCACACACTGTGATCAGAGTCACATACCGATGAAAAGACCTCTCCAGATTGTGATGCTCCACTTTTGAACTACCAGTCGTGTGTGTGTGCGTGCGGAGGCGTGTGTGCTGCATCGTGCCAAACACAAAGAATTTATCTCTCGGATCTTTTTATTGGCTGTGTTTAAAGTTGCCAGATTGTGAGCAGCTCCCTCCTTTGAAAATATGTGCTGCTTGCACTGTCACAGTGCTGCATTCATCTTTCCAGACGCCTCAATTACAACCCACTGATACCCTTAAAGTCGGAGAGAGGAGCTCAGGAATGCTCTGGCGGGAATACTGCCAAGCATCACTACAAACACCATCAGCTCCTTGCACCCCACGGAGGGAGAGAGAGAGAGAGAGAAAAGAGAGGGATGAACATCAGTATGTTTGCAGACCAAACCAGGAGAGAGCAAAGGAAGGGGAATAGAGGAGGAGGAGGGGATAATATGTGGCACCACTCTGAGAGCTGAGCCCTCCGCCACAACGCTTTTTTTGCCAGATCACAACCAGATGTGCCAAGTGTGTCCAAACAGGAATGACTGTGTGAAGGCAATTTTCAGCAATTTGTCAGACTTTAGAGTTGCCCCCCCCCACCCCCAACACACCACCCTCCCCCTCCATGTGCCCCCCGAAAGACAAATACAAACGTCGGAGGCGCACAACAGTCATTTCAAACGGGCTCCCGTGAATGCCTGCTCTGCTCTTTGCCTCCAGCGCAGTCATGTGATGAGAGATATACAGTATAACGGCTGAGCACGGCGGGGCAAGACAAGGCCTGTAGTATTGACAAATAACCGCCCAACTTTCATGCATCAGCATTACCGACTCTACCCATCCGAAATGTGCGACGCATTTATTTACTCTCTGCTTGTAGAGTCAAAATCCCTGACAAAATTCACACACCCTAAATCCATCATCTTAACTCACTCTGGACAGCGCAACCAAAAACAAAGAGCGAGACAAACAGAAAAAAAACGGTGTTTAATCTCTCTGTAGACACCTCATGAATTACAGCTTTGCTCTCAAAGTTACGCAACCACTTTAGGCTGAGTTGTCTCGCTGCTCAAGCTACATCTTTCTACTTTTTCTAGATACATATTAAAAAGAACTATAAAAGCACTTAAAGAGGAAGTCCAATGAGTTCTACTGAGTATGTGAAGACAGTTGTATGAAGCCTGTTTGTGGTTGCAGGAGGAGCTGCATGATGTCTGATAAACTGCCTTGTGTGATGTCACTTGAGTCAGTGTCACTTGTTGTGGGAGAGCAATGCTAAATTAGGTAAAGGGTACTATTTTGGGCCTCCTAACAATAATCACATTTTCCTCGACACTGGGAAAGAAAGCATGCTTTGTGGCCTCTACCTTATTTTGGCCTCTTTCGTAGGAAATTGAGGGCCGTGTCTCGTCTTTATGGCAACCATGAAATGTGTCAGGCTCAAGGGATTGGAGAATGGCGGGGTTACGGGCGGGTGGCGTCTGGTACAATGATGCACCTCCCTCCTCTCCAACTCTATCTAAAGAAAACCTGCACAAACAACACGGTCCCCAGGCCCCCTCACCTGGGAAGAGGATTGTATGAAACCCAGCTGGCGGCCCCCCGCTCTGTTGTTTAGCCCTTTCTTGACATCACCAGATCGATCTAAAGAAATGCCTTTTGTGCCCTCGCATGCCATTGCATGCAAGCAGGCAATTCGCTGACAGGGGCGAGGAGGTACGGTCTGATGAGACTCACAACTGCATTTTTGGCTCAGGGTCACGAAGGCCTCAGCATGAGCACACAGGCAAAACCAGGAGCATCAGGCGGGAGCTGATTCACACGTGAAGGTGGTCGGCAGCTCCTGTGCAGCTGCATCTTTTTTTTCTTTTCGTTTTTTGTGTGACACTCAAATTCTTGCTTGTACTGTCGTGGAGTTCTCTCGTTGCATGGTTGTTTTATTTTATTATTTTTTTAAACAAATCCCACCCACCAAGCCTAACTCTCTCTTTCCTTGAGTCACACTTTTGGAAGGCAACAAGTCTGAATCCTGGGACCAATGAAAGGGACAATTGTGGGAGGGTTTGCATAACGTTGCTGTCAGTCATGTGTCTTGTTTCTCCGTATGAGAGCTCAAATTCACCACTAATGCCCATTTTAATTTGTTGCCTCATTGCTCTGGAATCCGGGATAAATTGCCACCGTTGTTCATCTGGGTAGTCTCGCTAGGAAAGTTAGTGAGGGTTTACCATTTTTATTAGAGTTTGTTGTTCTGGCTTACATAACAGAGGGAATGTTGCTCATGCTTCAGGAAAAAAAAGGAATGTCAAATGGACTCAATATTTCAACATAATTACATTTGCAAAAGACTGGATGCGCTGTGCTCACATATTGGAAATGTATCTCCATATAATTAAATCAGTGTTGAGATTTACAGTTTTGGTTTTACACCAGTGAAACGTGAGGGAAAATTTCATATTCGTGGGCTCGACTTATGATCAGAACTGAAACAGTCAGATAGAAAAGACACGTCAGCTGTTGCAGTGCAGACTGTCACAACCCAGAAATCGAGTCAATTCCAGCCAGTGAAACTGTAAAGTTGTGGGTTTTCCCTCCTCGGGGTGTGTGTCTAGCATTACAGCTGCAAGACGGACAGCAGCATTGGAGTATACTTACAGGAATCTGTGTGGGTGTGAGAATGGGTGCACATGAGCATACTGTACGTTTTTTTTTTTTTTTTGAAAGGGGTACTTTTTTTTCCTTTTTCATGTTTGTGTGTGTGTGTACTCTCTTGCGGTTCATCTCACTTATGTGTGGCGCTTGCATATGTTTGCGTGTTTACACCATTGTGTCATGAGGGAATAATTCTTCTCTCTTTGGTTTTGAACGACAGACAGACTTTGTGCTGCCATGTGTGCGGACCAGATGCGGGTCGAGTATTTTAAACAACAGGCGGGTGTACAGAGTGTGTGTGTACTGTATGCTTCATTTGGCTCAGCAGTGGATTATGATATCTGTGCGCATGGTAGCATGTGTATGGTATGAGCCTGAAATATATGTGTGTGTGTGTGTGCATGTGTGTATGTGTGTGTGTGTGTGCATGCTGTGCCATGTATTTGCATACCTGTGGTTGCATCCATGAGTCTTACTTTGACACAATTATGTTGGCATGCACTCTACGCACCTATATAGATACTGTTTGATGGCGTGTGTGTGCGACAGAGAATGTGCATTAGCGCAGGCTGTGTGTGTGTGTGTGTGTGTTTGTGTACACAGACCCATAACAGCTGCTGGACACCACCTGTGGCCTAGCCCTCCTTAAGGCCTGTTGTGGCTCCAAATAGTCCCTCCGGGCTCCCAGGGACTCAGGCTGTGGATGTCAGAGATAGCCTGAGCCTACACGGTCAGAAGGGATGGTTCATTAAGCTTTATAAGGTAAGGTAAATAAAAGACAAAGGCTCTATAGAGAACCACTTATTTTTTGTGTGTATGTCTGTCATACACTTTTATTTCCTCCAGTAGAATTAGTAATCAGAGAACCTTTTCTCTCCCTGTATTTTTGCTAGTCCTGCAGGTTTGTTTCTTCTTTTGGCTGGCTGGCTGACAGATGTCCATCAGCTCTGTCATTTACCCCCCCCCCAACACCGCTCCAGGCCCTGCAGCAGTACAAGAAAACCTGGCAATAACTGCTCCATGAAACACAGCCCTATAAATGGACACCCAGTATTCTGGCTGTCAAGATGTTTAAAAAGCCAACCCCCTCCCCCCTTTTTTTTCTTTTTTCGAGAACATTTGTTATTGCAGTTGCGACTGTCTGAATTATAAACTTAGTTACCATAATCCCTCTATCAGCGGTCAGAAAATTGTTTATTGTCACGGTTTGTTTCACATGATTTCTGTTTACTTGCCCCTCATTGAACTGCATTTAGCTCTCCAAACTGCACAACATGAACAGAAACGCTCTCAATGCCGGCGTACGTAATAATGACACGCAGCAATTTTCTGGCCCTGATTGCGAAAAGTCCAAAGGCTCAGTTTTCATTCATTATCTCCCTAACTCAATTTCCGGCCAAGCAGCAGATAGTTACAGCCCATAACTCTTAGGTATGATGACTAATAACTTGTAATTAGTTTCATGTTAGCAAGAGAAGAGAAGAGGAGAGAGGAGAAGAGGAGGAATGTGACAAATGAACGAAATACTCCAGCTGCATGCTGGAATGTTAAACTGAATTACAAACATTTGCCTCTCCGAAAGAACAATCTTGTTTATCTGCCTTATCTTTTTTTTCTTCTCCCCAGCTACAATAGCCTTGCACTGTCTCAATCTGGTAAACAGATAAGAATTGTATTCCACAAGTGAAGACAGGGCATTGTTATAAATAATTGTTAAATACCCCCAGATTTGACTTGTGTTAGTAAGTCGTCCGTAAGTGAGGTCACCATGGGAGGGATGAGAAGGAAGATCCTAAAAACACAGAGAAATGAATCCGCTAAAATAAAATTAAAGGTGTTATCATTTTCTCCATTACTCAACGTGTGGGTTTTTAATCTACATGCGTCTCACTCAGCTAGACTTGTGACATTACACATTCCCATTTTACATCAACATTTGTCATTTTTCCAGAGCTGAAATAGCAGACAGGTTTGAGAATGTATGTGTTAGTAATTTGGAAACTTAGTTGTGGGGGATGGGGGTGGGGGGTGGGGGGGTTACCGGTGTCATATCCCACAATGCACCGCTGAATTCCTTTAACATGTGGTGAGTCAGGAAAGGGGTGGTTGACCTATGCCTTCCCATGAGCCCCTCGGGAACAGCTTTGCTCGGTCGCTCCAGAGATGTAGGATCACTGCTCAAACTGCTGTGCCAGTTGTGACTGGAATTGTAATCACCTTGCTCTCCTTCTCCCTCTCCAAATTGAACTCTCACTCTTCCTTCTTATTTTTCTCTTTTTACCCTCTTTCAACGCGGCACGATTCCTTATTTGTGCATCTTTTTTTTCCCCCCTTCCTCGTGCCTGTTTTAGTCTTTTTAGTATTCGGCACGACACCAAGTCCACACGTGCAATCCATTAAGCGAGGCAGAGGAGGGAGAAAGTACAGGAAGCTGAAGGTGAAACGTGTTGCTCTACTTTCCTGCTGCCTCTGTGGACACATTTCTACTGTCTGTGTCTCCACAAAGTGTATTATCATTGCCATATTGTTTGAAATTTGTTTTTTTAGGGATAGCCAGAACTAAAGGAAAACTAAGCAAATATATTGTTTTGGAGCCTTTACACTTAAATGGTGCACTTTCCTTAACAAATTGATTATCCAGGAGTCACAATGAATTTTTTAAAGTGGTCAACTGCAACTCAGTACATTAACTCAGGCACTGTACTTAACTATAATTATGGGGTAATTGTACCTTACTTAAGCACTTACTTTTATTGTACGTAAAGTCCCCCAAAAAACTTGATGTCAAACCTTGTAGTTTTTTCTTTACAACATTAAATATTCATGACTAAATAAGCAAAACCGTACCGTCAAGTTTTTTGGGGAAAAAAACATTACCGCATCTATTATTCATTAAGAGAAGCAAACAGCCCCCAAACTGTCTTTGCCTTTTTATTCAAGCGTGGCTAAATCTTTATTGGTGTACGGTAGTGCATGACATCCCACCCAGAGCACAGACAAAAAAAAAAAAAAAAAAATCCAGAAATCTCTCATGTGAAGAGACCAAAAGCAGCTGTTAGTTTGGCGTAATTGCAAATGTGATTACTGTGCATAGTAAAAGCTGATTGTGAAAAAAACAGTTTTCAGGGCCATTAATGCCTTACCTTAACTTAAGTTCACCACATACTGTATAACAGAAAATATCATCAGCATTTGAGCATATGAGATATGTAAAGGAAGTAGGGGTAGCATAGATAATGCCTCTCTCCCTCATATGGAATTGAAATAATTGAAATAATACAACTGAATAATTTATATATTGCAGAATGTCATTAATAATCAAGAGAGTCACTAATGGCTAAAACGGTGTATAATGGTGGCACACGATGGCCCCAGTAGAAGAAATAAATAAACACTTAACTAGCTATTCAATATGACCACAAACAGTCAACATGATGGGCAGCGGTGAGAAAACGAGTAGCACCAACAAAACACAAACACCAACACAAAAACACCACCGCCCTTAAGAATGACCTCTTTTCTGCCACCTAACAGCTCATTATTACCACCATGTCCCACAAACCCATATAAAAAAAAAAGGATTTAAATGATGTTGTAGTGGAAAGAACTCAGTTTTCACAACAAACACACTAAGTTAAGCATCGCGCTACAGGTGCATTAATCAAAGCCAGTGGATCCCTAATTAGTGGAACAACTTTTATCAAAGAGAACCAGTAACAGATTCAAAGGTCTCACAGATGTCACCCAAGCCTCGAGGCGTACGGAGGCTACAAAGGGGCTCTGGGTCAGGGTCATGAGAGGCATGTGTCCTGATGGCTTCATTGTGGCAGTGAAAGAGGCTGTGTTTTAGGGATGAGGAGCGAGCTCAGCCCCGGTCTGATGGTGGTGGTGGTGGCGGTGGCGGTGGCGGCGGCAGCGGAGGAAGGGGAACCGTTGAAGGGGACGCAAACTAGTGGGGAGCAGAGTTGGGAGAATGGGAGGTAGACAGCTGCACAGGGGTGAATAGGAGGTCCCTTTGTGTCCTGCCAACAAAAATCTGTGACCAATTATCTGTGTCTGTCTCTCAAAGGGGAATTCTTGGACACTTTGGGTGGGTGTATGGAGAGGATGCATAAGGGGCAGTTATGGAAGAGAGAGAGAGAGAGAGAGAGAGAGGGAGCTGGGGTGCAATGGTGGTGGGTGTTTGGGGAATGGGGCGCTGCTTTCGTTAGTTTCAGATCTTTTCCTTTGGCCTGGAAGGACCTGCGGGGAACTAGTAGAGCTTTTCTATTAGTGTTTAAGGGAGGGTGCTAATGATGAAACGCCTTTAAAAAAAATAAAGCACATCATAGTCAGCAAAATGTTCTGCATTAAATCCAGTGCATTCAGCCAAAAGGTAGACGCAGTAAGAATTTAATTTTGCATCTCCTGCGTGTCTATTTTAAGCACAGGAAAATAACAATTTGTCCCACAATTGCTGAATTACGCCTGCCTGTGCTTCACCACCCCCCCCCACCCCACTGAGAGAGCTTCCTATTTGTGTGGTTAGATTTCCAGCTATGTGAAAAGTGTGTCCTACAGAGAGAAGTGGAAAGTGGTAGAGAGAAGGGAAGTTGGGCCCATGGATGGCTTGTGAGCCATGTGTTAGACATTAAAGGGCTAATTACAGTTTTAAAAGCCCCGTGTTTACCGCTGAGAGAAGCCTTGTTAGGTATATTTTACTGTCTCCCCTGAAATTATTCATCCTTGACAAGCTCAATTGACATTATCATAATTACAAATGTGATTGCTGCTTAATCGCTCAGACCGCTGTTTTTGCCGTTTTAAGTGTCTGCAGAGGAAGTCGATACAGCTCAACTGCTCCTCTCTGACCATTCATCAGAAAACAGGATGCAGGATACAGGACGGGTGTCTTCTTGTAATGGCACGCTTGAAAGGAAAACTAACACAGTAGTTAACTCAGGTACTTGCGTTGATGCCATTCATCATTTCTTGCTGACAGGAGAGAGGAATCAACACGCTGCGACATTGCCTTCAGAGTTGCATCTGAATTTGTGCTGCAGTGTGTTTGCAGGAAGAGAGAAGAGGCATGTTTTTTAACTCTGGCCTAGCCGGGTGTGTTATTGCATAGGTATAGAATAACTCCGCCGCCCCTGACCCCGCGGCCACCTTTCCCCTCCAATCCCACATGGTTGCCAATAGCGATGACTCCAGTTGATCTTCACCTGTCAAAGCAAAGCTCTGACTAAAGACTTGCAGCTTGAGGAGAGGGAAGCAAAACAGAGAAGAACAAACAAGCCAACAAGTGTCTTTGTGTGCGACTGATTTTTTTCTCTCAAGGTAAAGGTCTTTGAAAAGAGCAGTAAGATTTGCTCGTGGTTAAAAAAAACTACTACTTTCTCTTAAGTTGTAAACTGGTTTACACAAATTTGAACCCTGTTAAAGTTATAATCTTTAATATTTCAGTTTTGGTTGATTTGGGGTTACCATAGTAATAGCAAGTGCAGTCTAATTTGACATGAAACTTTTTCAGCAGCTAGTTTGTCAGAAATACAACAGAGGAGCAGCTGTATATCTATTTACAGTGTAGAGTAGACAAACTCAAATTGGTTTAATAAAGCGGGATTAAGTCAGTCTGCAATCCTTGCAACAGCGATTCGATTCCATGCTGAATGCAGTGTGAGTGGTTTTCCCACACAAGCATATCCTCTCCATCCAAGAGCTCACTGTGGCTGCTCTGTCTTATTCCTTCACTCTTTTGCAAAATTTAAAGTGAATGACAATCACAAATTCTTGAATTTCCCTGAGGGAGTCATCCTAAAGGGATCAATAAAGTGAAGTCTAAGTCTAAGTCTAAGTCTAAGTCTAAATGTCTGACCATGGCTAACACTAAGTCTGATAACAAATACATGCATTTCCTGTGATTGCTTCACAGTAAAAGCCATCCAGTGTTTTACCTCTTGAATGCTTCCACTTTGAACCAGCAACATTAGGGAACAAGCTGTTCAACACTGGATTATAAATAAATAATATATTGTTCGTTGAATGTCAGACTCTGCCACTAACAATAAAAAATATATATAGTGAGGCAATTACATATTGTTAATACTTTGAACAGCTATTGAAAAAAGGCCATAAATTTCATGAGAAATTGTGTTGGGCTGATTTCAGGAAAATCTTAAGGATTGTAATCTTAAACTGTAGCATCTTTATGAGAATTAACCCACAGGCCTGACCTCACTCCTTCAGTGCCTTCAGCTATTCGAAAAGAAGAGAAATGCGACAAGTCCTAATCAATCAATCGGCAGGCAGCAGGAGGTTGGGATTGTTTTGCATTTCTTCAGTTTGTTTCTTCCTGGGATTTTTCTTCTCTTGACAGGAGGTGCCGCGAGCATACCAACAGTTGAAAGAGGAGCCACATTCTTTCAGCACAGATTCCTCCATCCCTCCTTTGTTCAAAGTTTGTGTTTGTTTGAGGGGCTTTCCTCACCTTGAACTCTTTTTTCTTGCAGATAAGTAGACTTAACCAACCACAGACTGGGTGAGGCTCAGAAACTGCCAGCTTGTTGGCCTCTCTGGCACAAAAGTGAACACTTGAGATCTGATTTATATCATCAAACAAAGTCTCTCCGTTACTGAGCCACAGATGAGTGGCAGGAGTCACTTGTTTCAGTTCGTTTATGGTATGTGGTCACATTCTGTTGTCATAATGTCAGGCCAGTATTAGCATGTGGGCAATTTTATTGGCTTTTCACAATTGCCCGTGTCATGTGGTTTCTGTCAGAGTGAAAGTACAATGAAAACTTTCCGTGTTTATAGGAGGAACAATTCTCAGGGAACTTGATTGAAGTTGTCTGACTTAAAGAGAGAAGCCTCCTTGTAAAAAGCCACTAAGTCCTCAGTTCTGCTTGACTTGAGTCCAACCTCCCCCCCTAACGCTCGGAAAGATGGGAGTCAAACATTCCAGCCCGCGAATCCCCCTCCTTGGCAATCTTTGTAGAATTAAAAGACAAATTTGGCCCCGGATCCTTTCCCTGGGAGTTCTATTTGTCTTGTATCAGGGTTAAGAAAATAGCCTCATGTCTTTACCTCAGCGTTGGTCGGGGTCAGGGGAGGGTGGGGGCTGGGGCGGCAGGCCGTGCATTCATCCACAGGTCATTGTTACAGTAGAAAGCAGCATGGGGACGGACACAATGGAGCAGTGGGATGAACAGACTCTCTGCTCCTCTTCTGTGGGTTTCTTCACAGTGAGAGATCTGCCGAATGCCTTTTTTCTACAAAGCAGCGGGGGTGAATGTGGAAATTGAGGCTACCTGTTGCATGAAACAGCTCAAGCATTATGCACGGCCGGCCTGCCATCCTCGGGGGAAGGAGAGTGCATGCTGCTGATGGAGACTTGGCTGTGGAGCCTAAAAAGCACATCTGGTACACGTTGCGTGGACTTTTACTTTTTTTTTTCTCAAAAGTGCAGATGGTCTTGAATTGCTTTACAGAAATCTCTCCATTTTACAAAAAAATAATAATACTAAAAAATAGAACCTAGGGGAATTTTGACTTTCCCTTTGGTGTTTTATTCTCGCTGGTTCAGTTCCGATGCTGTTCACGGACACAGAAAACCTGCATGAAAGGGGTGAGAAAGTTGCAGAGCTACAAATATTTGCAGAATAAAAACCCATAGAAGTCACACTGAGCCAGTTGTTCTCTACAGAGGTTATGTAATCAGATTCAAACAGGTGATGTATGCGTGGGTAGCAGCATTGAGCTGTGGCCTGGCTCCTGTTGACGTTGGCCATGTTCTTCAGGTTCTCTCCGCAGGAATGGATCTGAGCCTGTTCTCAGGCCTCTCACCTCCTCTTTAGTCTTCCTCGTTCTCTTTAGCCACCCTCAGTGCTATGTTGTGCTCCTCTTACCCACGTCTAATATGAAAGGATTGAAGAAAACAACTGTGAAAACACATTATAAACTCAAGAGACCCTAACAGTTAGGATTTGAGAGCGTGGAGGGTACCTGAACAAACAACCTGACGTACTTGCCTCAGCATCAGCCCACACCACATGGACCTTTTCTGGCAGTGCCCCGTGTCTGTTGACTCACCAGGGTGCACCTTGCCAGCTATTCATACCTTCCTCCCACTCTCATTTTATTTCTCAAGCAAATTGACCAGTTAGCCAGCTAACCAGGCCATCGGCCAGCCAGCCAGAAACCCAGATGGGAAATTCAAGGTTAGAACAAGAGCTTTGACTTCACCACCCCCAAACTACTACTCTTTCTATAACTTCTCCTTCTGATGAGAGCCACGTGAAGGCATTTTTTGTATGCATATGTACCCTTTACTCCTCTATATCTGTACAAAAAACAGATGAGTGACAGTTCCAAACCAAGTTGCACTTGAATATAGAAGTGGTGCCAAATGAAGAGCCATTTGGGAGCCAAAAGAGCCGCTCTTATTGCTGAGCTGAGTGAATGACCTGGTTGAATTTCCATGGTAGCTGTGTTATTTATCATATTTACAGATTTAGTGGCTGGTTTTAACTTTGTGTTCAGCAAAGAAATTCTTAGATCTGGCAATCTGGAGACGAACAGGCCAAGGCATTTTTTCAGTTACGGTTTTCCGACAGTAAACAGATTATCCAAACCACTTTATCTGGAGGTTAAACAGAAATTGAGACACCAAAATGTCAGTAAGAATCTCGCTTTGCACTGAAAACATGTGTGTACACAACCTGAGTGTGGTAGGTTAAAGTTGAATCAGGAAGTCAGTCTATAAACAGTTATGAATGTTTGCAGCTGATAGTTTGGGTAATAATTTTGCCCCTGTCTCTTGAAAACTGTAAATTGTATACATCCAACACTAACCTGTATGTATTCAAACACTAAACATTGTCTCCAGGCACATTGCACAACCAACAGCTGAGATCTCCAAGTAAATGGTCACTGTAGAGTTCAGCATTTTCTTTGAATTATTATTATCATTATTATTTTTCATAAGAAATCCTGATCTCTTTCAGAAAGGACTGTTGAAACTAAAATATTATGACAGTTCTGACTATTAAATCCACATTCTGAAAGGTCAAGTGTTTTGGTTAAAAATTCAGTCACAAAGATATTGCCAAATACGCAAAAGTAAACATCAAACAATAAATTACAGTCTTTGTTTGTGACCCAACACTAAGCCCCCTCTCTGCACACAACTCATGGAAAAACAAAGAGCTGTGCTGTTGTAGAGTGGACAGGCTGTCTACAGCTGTCTGTTCCAGTGGTGAAGGCCATCATGATGATGATGATGATGATGATGAGGTTTGTTCATCCATTCCCCCGGAGAACCATTGAGGAGCAAAGATGGGTTCTGCCCCGCCGCTCCGGCCTCAGACCGAAGCCCCTGTCTGGAACGCAATCTGCCTGCCATCTGCAGGCCTCCACAGCTCTGTTTGATATTCAAACAAACACCTGTCAAAAGTCCATGTCTCATCTCACATAGCTCTTGGAAATTGGCAAAAAACTCAACTTCTTCTGCGCACCAAAAACAGAGGGGAAGAGGGGCAAATGTGGGTTTTATTCCAACCATCTGTGCATGTGTTAAATATAGATTTTTATGGAAGGCTCAAAGGACTAGTTCTACTTTCCACTAAAATGTCAAAGAATAATAGACCAGTAAAGGTTCTGTGTTTGGCGAGGTGTTTGCACAATAAATTATTTCTGATTCAATTTGGTTTTTTCTTCTTAACATCAGCTGGTCCTGCTGATTGAACTGTGGGTGTGCAGCCTCAGTGTCATGATGCCAGGAGCTTTGGAGGATGTTCTCAGATGAAGGAATAGTCTTGGAGCCTTTGTACAAAATCAATCCATGTCCACCTTTTCCTCCTCCTACTCCCTGCTGTTTTCCACATCTCTCTCTCTCTCTTTCTCCCTCACTCATATTGAGATGAAGGGTCTGCTGTAGGATGACGGGGCGCTGCTTGGCAGCCATCCAGGCCCCACATCTGCTTGACTGCTGTTCCTCTCTTTCTTTTTCCCCAACAGCCCCCAACAGTATTGGTTCAGTTGTCAGCCCATTTCAGGGTCTGTCTCAAGGTCTGCAGATGTGTTTCTCAGAGCAGCAATGATGGACTCTTGCAGAGATCTCTAGTGTGAGTGACTAATGGCGCGGAGACATCTCTGAAGGCATTGAGGAATGGATTTATCCAATGTCATTTATCACACTGCCTGTCAGTGCCAATATAAATGCCTGATGGAAAGCATGCCCTCACCTTTGAAACTGACTCAGTGGCTCCACAAAGAACTGGGGGAAAAATCTGCAGCAAATCACAAGATAAACTATGGACATACAACATTTGAGAGAGATAGATTTGTATCTATTTTAATACTGAAAATAAATTCAGATTGCAGGGACAGATTAAAGTAGGGAAAACACTGCTCCTGCTACATTTTGAGAAGAAAACAGCCCAAGTTCAAGGTGAGTATGAAGACTTATTTTGGTGGATGATATAAACACATTTAGACAAGAATACGACAGCTTCAAGGCCACCTGGTTTTCCCATGTCAATGACTGTGGCCCATACGGACCATCTGTGGAAGTCGTATAACTTTAGTTCTCCTCCTGTCCTGTTCTCTTAAAAGGGTTTTACGGTGTGCTTCTTGCATCTGCCACCAGTAAGGTTTAAAAAGTGCCGCTCTCCGGTCTGTCATCTCAGCAATCATCCTTCTATGAGGATAACCTTGAATTAGTCACTTACACATTCAAATTTATCATAAAAAGCAATGGGACGTAAAACAGCATCCATTATTCACCCACACTGAGTTAAGAATAAAGGCCATTCAACTCTTTGAATTTACCTGTGGCTGTCAGCGGAAAGGAAAAAATCGGCGGTGCGTCGAGAGACAGGAACTGCATGTTTTTGCAGAACAGTGTGATCAGAGATTTTGAATGTGTGAACCTCACGTCCAGATGCCAGAAAGGAGACTGTTTTCTCTTTCTCTAAGAGGAATTCCAAAATGTCGCAAGACTGATCCGAAGAATATCGAAGCAGAAAAGCAGCACAGCCGAGTGCATTTTTGGGACAATAAACCGAGCGCTGAGTTTTATGTAAAGATGTTCTAACTGGCGAGGGGGAGAGAGACAGAGAGAGGGAGAGAAAGGTAAAAAGGAACAAGGAACTGACAATTAGGGACAACTAATCACCAAGTGTGTAGCCAAGCGCATCCCCCCACGCTGGTGCCAGCGCTTGCACTGTGCTTGAACCTGTGCTGAATGCCAACGGCAGATAATTATAAACCCGCAGGGCAGGCCTCCTCTGTGCAGAGGGAGGGATGGAGCCTCAGCCAAGCCTGAACTCCTGACCTTCTTCACACACCAAGCGTCTGTTGTGGGCTTCGGGAGGTGCAAGATGGGTCACAGCGAGCCGTGAGGCAACTGGGAGAGAGCGAGAGAGAGTGGGGAGAGGGGTGGTAGAGGGCTAAGAGGGGGAGTGGGTAGAAGAAAGGGGGGGATGGGCGAGGGACACAGAGCAGGAGAGGGGGGTGAGCTGGGGGATGGAGGGTTTTGAGGGAGGAGGCGCTCACTGGAGGGTCACTTTTTTGTTGGCATTCTTTCGCGAGTTCCCCCCGACCAATCGGTGGGGAGAAGGAACCACTTGACAAATCAGAGTGAGACCCTCAGTGGGAGAAATCCCTTTTGTTATGCCTGTTTGGTTATCTCCTCTCACTTTATCAGCATTCATTAGGTGGGGAAATGTGGCCTGTTCAATTCCTTTGTATTCAGAAAGAGGCCTTTGTTTGAGGCAGATCATCTTTTAGAGTTTTCTTCACTTATCATTAGACTGTCACACATTATCAACAGTTAATTGTTTAAATCCTTGAGTCCTAATTGTTTTAAAGTCCCAAGCTCACTTATTATTGGACCATTAAACAATTAAAGGAGCAGCAGTATAGTTTAATTTTCAGAAATTTACTTGAAGACTGTAATGAATCACTCTTTACACATTTATTCAAAATGTGGTCACATGGCTTTACTAATTCAAGAGTGAAAGTAATGAATTCATTCTGTCATTATTTTACTTTACTCAGCCCAGTTCTGTCAGCGATGTCTGCAAAGCCTCCATGTGTTACACCTGAAGTATTTGATATGTATAGACATTGTGGTTTGCCTGCAGTGTGGTTTACCTGCAGTCAACCAGCAGCTAGCTTACAGCCTGATCTGTTAATCACTGTGCAAGAAACCAAAAGGGGAAAATGTATTTTTTGATATTTTTGGCCTGATGATGGCGCCCCTTGCATTGCATTATTATGACAAAATGTAGATGAAGAACACATTTCAATGCAGCCAATCAAATACTGGCTCCAAATATTTAACAAATACAAATCACACCAAGGCCCTGCTCTGCAAAAAGAGAAAGTTATATCGATAGTTATTTAGCTTATCCTCACCAGTGATTATTGACTTTTCCCTCCTCCAATAGAGAGTTTTTCCTCTTATCAGGATTATCAGAAACCTTTTTAGGACACTTCTTGGGTTTTTCCACCCTTAGTTGCTATAGCCTCAGTCGAAATGTTGTTCCCCGTCTGTTTACTCTGGCAAACCAACCATTGCTGGTTAACATATGCTGCCAGCACCAGCACAGAAATGCCGCCCAAAACACCAGATTTAAACACTATGACACACGAAGAGATTTACCCTGTGCTGACAAGCTTAATCAGCAATGTGCGAATTTGTTTGTCGAGGGTTTAATCGTAACAGACGTTCACTTATATATAATAGTCTTGCATCCAATGTCATGGTGACCCACATCAAGAGACAACTTGAAAACTGAACTAAAAAAATACACAAAATGAAAAAAAGGACAGGGGTGGGGGGGTGGGGGGGGACTAAAGTCCCAATCTTCATTTTCCCCTCTGCTCTGTGAAGTCAGAAATGTCGGCGGACCACCTCGGCTCATCTGGCCTCCTGCTCTCATCATGAAGATCTCTCTCGCTTTGCACTTTGCCAATTTCCCATGATTGAATGTAATTGGGACCAGATAACCCTCTCTCTCTCTCTCTCTCTCTCTCTCTCTCTCTCTCTCTCTCTCTCTCTCTCCCTCCTCAGCGCTCTTTGATCACTTCTGACCTGGCTCCAGCTCAACTCTGACACACTGGCGATCCAGCACACTGCCGTGAATATTACAACTGAGTTCTCCGGGATTGTTAGAGTTTGTGCAGCGAGCTATCTTACAGGCATAAATAAGTCGGCGCGATCGAACCGTGCGAGTTATTTGTGTGAAGTTGTTTATGCGTGTGTGCGTGCGTTTCATGAGTGATTGTCTTGAGGGAACAGAACAAGATGTGTGCAAAGATTCCCAAATTCGATTCAGGAGATTTGTAAATCCTGTGCAAATTACTGTTGCCTCTTTCTTTTCTCCCCGCCGTACTCCTCTTTGAAAGTCGTCTTCTGAGGCAATCACTCCCAGATGGCGAATATTAGATGTAATCACTTCCATTTGCTGGCTCTTTTACTCTCACTGCGAGGTGACATGCAGTCTCCCTCTGACATCTCCTCACAATGGACAATTACTGAGCACTCATCAATCACTTTGAGCAAAGAACTTTGACACAACAGATCTGGTAGAAATCATCTCATTTGATAACCCGGAGAACTCGAATCTCTCGCAGATCTGCTTATGTGTATGATGGGTTCATGCTCTCTCCATTGTGTGTGAGTGCCCCTATCAGGGCTATTCAGCGCAGCATTTCAAAACTGTCAAGTGCACTCAGCGTAACTTTCATAACCCCTTTACTTATAGCGTAGCACGCATACAATACTGGAAGAGTTGCTTTTGATCTACCGTTTGATACGAATACTGTGTCGAGAGTATTGGCTCAGCTTTAAAGATAGCTGTGTGCTTACGGCCACTCTGCTGAGGGGAAGCCGTCTTTCAGTCTGGAAATACAGAAAATCACAGATGAGAGAGACTGACGTGTGGAATGAGAGATGTCCACCTTTCTACTTTCAGATTTCTTTTCCCTCCATCTACCTACATATCAAAACTTTGCCTGCTATCCTTTTTTTTTGTTTACTACATTCCTCTTACTCCTCTTGCCCAACCACCATCCACCCTCCTCTCCCATCTACCCTCACCTCCTACCATCCCGTTTCTCTCTCTCTCTCTCTATCTCTCTTTCTCTCCCTCTCCTCCCTCTATCCTTCATTCTCCGAGACAGACAATAAAGCAAGCTTTTCCATGGCTGACCTGCGATTCACCCCTACCTCCACACCATCCCTAACCACAGACAGAGGGTGAGTTACAGCCCGAGATCCAACGTGGTGCAGAACCGTCCTGGATCCTGAGCCAGATTTGGGTCCCGCAGGGGCTTTTTCGGCCCCCGTGGACAGTATACTCTGTTCTTCTCAGCGCTTATGGGGTCACGCAGACGCCAGGCATGCACACACCGCGGTCCCATCGAAGGAAATTCCTATGGGTTCGAGAGGAATAAAGGATGCAAGGTTGAGGGGGAAAAGGAGAAGAATGTTGAAATGAAGGAAAGAGGAAATCCTGTTGCACTGAGAGAGACCTGCAATTGGACTTAGGCCAGAACGAGTCCTCTCACATGTGTCCGCTCTCCAGAAAAAAGCAGAGCGAATTTTGACATTCATCTAATTCTAGGCACGTGCTCCTTTCTGCTTTTCTCACGACCCTCATTTGACATAGCCACATCACTGACCTCTTGGATCTGTCATTTGCCGGGGCAGAAATTATAGTTCATGTGAATCAGATGTTACAGAGAGGAAACTGAGTGCTCCTTTGCTGCCTGGCAGCTCAGCCAGAGGAGAAGCACCTGTTTCCAAATAAATCTTCAGATAAAAATGATATACTGTAGCCTGTTCGTATGCCTGGAAATGTGGAAATCTGATTCCTTGCGCATACATACTTTTTTTCTTTTTTTACTCCCACTTGAATTCTTCATGTATCGCCCCAAGTTATAAGTTCCCATTTTGTGCTCCCCTTATCTTAGTAAGTAAAGCAAATCCCAGTATTCAGGATTTAAAGCAGAGGCCAGAGTCACATGTCTTTCCAGCCGCCTTCAGCCCAGAGAGGCTACAGAGCATTTTGACCCCGGGGTCCCAGGGTTGAGGTGGAGGCCCAGCCAGCCCTCACTGGTGGAACCATGAACCGTGTCAGGTCATGTCAGCTCTCTCCTCAGCTCCCCTTACTTGAATGTAAATAAAGCCAGTCTGGCTTGGTTCCACACCACCAGTACAACTCGCCCTCTTTTGTAGGGCCAACAGATGACATCCCAACAGGAAGGCTTTCACTTTAAAGCCCTTGTTCATCCTCTGGAAAATAATAAATTAGGGTAATTAATATCCTCAGAGCAGGGCTATGTAACCGTTGCTAAATAGCAGCCACTGTTGCCACCAGTGAAAATGTTATCATGTTAATCACTAAAACCTATGTCATTAAAAAATATAACAATAGTACAACTAGTCATAAGCAGATAAGAAGCATGCTAATTATAAAGACTAATGGTCACACCAGACCAAGAAAGGCTGAACCACCGAGCATACTGAAGTGAGCTATTTTTTCCTTAGTGCTAAGAAATTCAACTTTTGATTTGTGAGTGGTGTGTGTTATGTTTCTTTCCAGAAGTCGCATACACTTCCTTGCACAGTGGAGCAGATTTGCTTTGCTGCAGCTATTTAAAGACATTGCACTTCTTTAACATTGTTCCACCCACGAGACCATGGACAGTTTTTGAGAAAGGAATAAAACCTTTCTGGCAAAAGTAGACATATTGAAATTTTAATTCCATGAATTCTCCTTCCTCATCGAAACCATATGTCAACATACCCAAAGTGCAACTTGACTGCCAACATTTGAGTTGGACATTCGGGTGTGTTATTTTAGTTGTGGCTAATGCAACCTTGAGCTGCTAACTTCTAGCAGAGATGAGTAGTAGGCAACAGGCATCTGGTGACTTGCTTTTTTCTAAGTCTAACTTTCTAACTTTATACCAGGTCAACACTGACTCGAGTAACATCACTTGAGTCAATAGATCAGACTTTTCACAACTCCCTGCAAGCTTTTCGCAACTTTTTTTCATATGTGCAGTAGTACTCAACATCTGTAATCAACCTTTGATGTGTAAAATCAGCACAGCTTCCCCATAGTGAAGTTTTTTTAATGTGTTGTTCTCAAATAATACTTTGATCTGGCAGGATCCACGAGGCATTTGATCAACATCAAGCAAAATCGAATTGAGGCTTCGCTCCGTTCCCAAGAATAAACCATTTCAACCGAGCCCCTCGGCTCAAAAGTAAAGAAAGAGAAGAGAGACCTGGTCCCAAGAGGTCATAAATCGTCGTGGCTGATCCGGTTTGCTCAGGGAATTGAGTGCAGGCAGAAGCTCCCTTAAAGAGTCTAGTGGTCTCTGTTTCTCCCAGAGTTTAACCCTCTCACCTCTTCTCATTGGCCGCTCTTTTATTCAGTAGGCTGATTTATTGGAGTTCACAAGGGAGAAAAACAAGCATAGCACAGCCATCAGCCATGTCTGTGATAAATGACCCACGCTGCTATCTTCATCTCAAGTGGGACCTACAGTTCTAGTGGGTGAGAAAGGGTATGAGTGTTTGCCCATTTGTGTGTGTGTGTGTGTGTGCACATTTGTCTTAACTTGGGCCATGTTTGCATTATTTTTTTTTCGTGTACAATGTTCTGGTGATAGAGGGGGAACGAACAAAGCCTGAAGGGAGAGCTCATAAATATCTTGTTAAGTGACAGAGATGAGAGTGAACGCACATTTTACGATTTAACAGCGGAAGCAGAAGTATGATCAACACGTGACAAATATTTTGATTCAAATCTTTTCACTGTCTTTAACCACTAATTTATCGTTGCCTCTTTTTCCTCGCCGTGTTCTCCCCCGCCGCCCCCCATCCCTGGTCGTGCCCCTAGCTGCCCCGATGCAACACAGCCCCTCTTCTCCCCAAATGAAATTCTTTGGAAAGTCATTTTATATCACCCTTTGACTGTGCATTGAACTGTAAAACCACCCCATTGGAAACAAAATAAAAGGATAGGAGAGGGAGAGAAGGGGGGATGGGGCAAGGAGGAGAATTATAATTCTTTGCAGGCCTTTGGTATTAACCCAAACACCAGAGCTGTCAGCAGTTCAGAGAGGGAGGTGCGAGGGGCAAACATTCAGTGTTAATTGGCACTTTGTAAGCTCTGAGCCTTCCTTTTGTGAGGGAAGTGGAAGAGAGAGTGAATGAGCAAGAGGGGGGAGGAAGAGTGGTCAGCAGAGGGGGGTGAGAGAGGGAGAGAGAGAGAGAGAGAAAGAGAGACAGCTCTTGTTCTTGTAGGTTTGTTGGGCCTTGTTGAGGGTGTTTACGGTTCACTTCTTATCCTTTGTTAATTGGGCTTTCTCTCCCCCAATGAAAAAAAAAGAAGAATTCATGTAACCCCCAGCCTGCCACCCATGCTCCCTGTGACTCTCCCCACCAGCCTGATCATTAAACCCGTACACACACTCGAATCTCCGCCTATCACCCTAGATTTAATCATTTCAGATGCAGCTGAAAGTGAAACTTTACATTTGAATTATTTTACAGTTTGATGGTTTGACTTTCTTGCCTCTGCAGGTGCCAAGCAGACCAAAGGAGACATCAGAAGTAGCCGTTTATTTCTAAAAAATTTGTTAGGATTTGTAGGCGCATTTCTGCAAACAGATGCATATATTAATGTTTTCAACCTCCTCCGCCCCCTGTGACCCGACCTGGTGCCAGCTGCGTTAATGGTGATACAGGAGAGCAGGACGAGAGCAACGTGTGACCATTAGGTACAGGATGTAAAAACACCCGGCCTCTTTGTGGATCCTCTCCTTCCGCCGATGTGTTTGGAGTTATCTGAAATAATTAAAGAGAAAGAGACTGGCAGACAGACAGAAAGAGAGAGAGAGAGAGAGAGAGAGAGAGATAGGAAGGCACCTATGTTTGAAAGAGAGAGGGGGTGTTGTTGGCATGAGGCTGGTGCACTCTGCTTCACAGCACCTCTGGCCTCTTTCTGTCTTTCCCTCTCTCTCCCACTGACTGATGTAAATAATAATAGTGCCAGTACTGAAAGGACACAGGTGTCAACCATTGTGCTGCTCTGAATGGACCTGGGGGAAGGAGGTCGGGGGTCACAGGGCCACCTCAGCCACCTCTCACACCCACAGTTTTTATTCACACTGACGCTCCCTTTCATTGGTTTTCATCTCGTCCTCCCCCCACCCCTCCGTTTCTCTCGCTCGTTCTCTCCTTTTGTTATCATAGCTCAATGTTTTGTGAAAACTTTTCAGAGGTCATGCACAAGCTCGGCATTCAGGAAGATTAACATTCTTTTCTAAATTAATCGGCTCAAACGACGACGCAGATCAATGGCTGGTTTGAAGTTTAAGAGCTAATAAATGAGGGACGTTTGATTTTAGATTTTCACCTCAGACAATTTGCTAAATATTTATGGGACTCTTTTGTCAGTCGCCAACAAGTGTCACACATTTTACATGTCAACATATTTTATTCAGCAACTGAATGTTAGACGTTCCTTCAATGCTGCCCACTTTTATATGTCGCTACTATAAGCTGAACATTTTGGCTCAATATGCTGATTTAGTTGTTAAGCTCAGTGTTACATAATAAGATTCACACCACTGTCAATTAATGTCTTTAATATGGATATGTAGCTGGAGACTGCAGATTAGCATAGCTTAGCATAAAGACTTAAAACCTGTAGATGGAAATCTGTTAACAACATCTGCATGCGAGCACTTCTACAGCCTGCTATTATTGTATCTACTTTGTTTGATTAATGAAAAAAGTAAAGTGTAAAAATGTTGATTTGTCATTTGACAAGGGATGATGTGCTGTAAATACCAGTTGCCAGGCAACCAGCTGGGACTCATGGAAGTGCATGGGTCTTTATGCTAAGCTAAGCTAACCAGCTGCTGCCTAAAGCTACATATACAGATGGACAAGAGATCAGTATCAAGAATGCGGTCATGTTTGTGTTTATGTTAAGTAGGTTTTATATCTTGCAGTATCAGTAGTATATTATAGCGTTGTCTCCCGGTGTCACTGGGAGACAACAGATACAACAAGCAGATAATACATCTGTGTTAGCTCTTGGTCATTGTTGACTCTCACATCCACTCTTCACCTTCACATAGAAGGCTCCTGAGTCCCATCCTCACCAGTTGGTCACCCATTCACAAGCCAGTGGGTGACAAATGTCCCAAACACACACGCACACACACACACACAATACACATTCCCCAGCGAACATGCATGACACGATGCACGCGTGTGTACATCAAGGCCGCTCTTTCTATAGTGCTCAAAGTAGCTGATGGATGGAGCTGGACGGAGATTTGTGGAGCAGTGTCCTTTGTGCTCAAAGAAGCAGGACAAGGAAGAATCATAAATTGGGGCTTGGTGCATGATGGTTGAGGTGCTCTCTACTATTGCCATGGATAGATGACTATTTATGGTGTGAAACGTGACATTTCTGCTGCATCAGCAAACGTGTGCAAATATAAAAGCGAGGACACACCGTGTGCTGGAAAAAGGTTATAGACTTATTTTACATGTCGTTTGCTTTTACTACTGGAGCACATATACAGATTGTCTTTCTTTATCGGCCGACATAGAGATTTAATAATATGCTGTATCACGGATATTAAAGCAGAACTCAAAATCCATTACAAACCTCTGTTAGTAAGAGTCCAATTGGCCAATCAGTCTGCCACCTTTCAAGTTTTATGTGCAGTCAGTAAAGCAGCCAGCCTCAGCTTTGGTCTTGGCCTTGGCTGTTTGCAGTCATAATGAAAATGTTTGATCTTGATATAGAGCCCAGTCTAAAACCCTGGGGAGAACCTCCATGATGCTGAACCAACAGGATAGCTATTATGTAAGCATAGTGTACTTTAATTTGCAGCGTGCACCGTGGTGGATAATAACCGGGGACGACAAATACATAAATACATCCACAGATGCATGAAAGTGTCAAAGTTTCCATGTTTGATGCAGTATTTTTTGCATGTATGTGTTACAGGGGGTGTTGTGGGTGGGTGCTCCTCAGCCTATAAGATCCACGCTTGGTGGAGATGGAGATGCTAGAGAAGGGTGAGAGGATTTATTACCTAGCATTAGGAACACTAATCTGTTGCAGGTGTTTCTGGCTGTTCTCCCAGGCCATGCCTGCTCTCCTCCCCAGGAGGCCCCACCATATTTGTGTGTGTGTGTGACAGAGAGAGACAGAAGGAGCGAAAGGAAGATTTTTTTTCTCCCCCCCCCCTTTTTTTTTACGATATCTGCAGGGAGATAATACCATCTCCACTATCCTCTCAAATCATCAAATGTCAAGATAAAGATGAAGAGAACATGTATTCCAATGACATCTCCCCATCAGTCATTCCATTTGAAACAGGAAAACAGCAAAGTGCACGACGTAAGCTGTTATCACACAGATTTAAGGACACTTCTTTTTGCTTTGAGAGAGTCATTTAGATGCACCCGGGAGAAAGCACTCTTCTCTTTGTTTCTCAACTTTTCAAATCACACTCTAATTTTCTGAGAACAAATTTGTTTTTGACAATGACAGCTCTCTCTGGGTATACTGTAGAAAGCCACTCTATCAGCAGGGTACAACCTCTAGGGTGTATTACAATAAAGAAAAGACCACCAGGATGGATTGAGCCAACAGCTTCACAGGAAGCCTGCGGTGCTTTTCGGGGATGATGAACAAAGACACAAAGGAGCCCACTGAGAAAGTCCTGCTCTGTAGGAAGTCTGCAACGCCTACTGTGGCCAGCTTTGGAGAGAAGAAACTAAATAAAATAGAGAAGAATGGGATGGAGAGGAATCCATGGGGGGAGAACAGTGAAGACAGGAAATTTAACAGGGAAGGCGAGGATTGATATGGTGATGGAGGTTTAAAAAAAAATCTGATTCAATCTGTGAACACGTAGACCTCCATATGTAAGATAAAATATCTCAAACCAAATTCCATCACCATAAATGCATGAAGCTCTGGTGTGCAGGGCTTCACTGAGTGCTGAAGACTGAACGAAGTAACCAGACTTCACTACTTTGGCACTACTGCCCTCATGTGGACATTTAAAGTACAACTTCTTTCAGATGAGCGCCTCCATTTTTTCAAAAGGTATGATATTGTGTATGTGCTTGATTCTAATATGTGCATATGACTGAATATTTTAATTACAAAACTCATTTTAAATAATTGATAATTGAAATAATTCTTTTTATTTGTTTTCTTCTTTTACCAAGCCTCTCACTTTTACTACAGTTATCAAAAGACTGACGTTCCAACCACCACTGAATCTCAGCTGGAGAAGACCTTTGTCCTTTGCTCCTGAAACATCCTTGTCTCTCAAGCAGCATGTCCTCCTGTTATGCGCACTGCCTCAAGAGTGGTAAATATAGTGTTTTTCTAATCTTTTTTTATCATCACCCAATGACTATTGGTGGCTTAGCTAGTGGACCACATTTGCTGCCCTGTGCAGATTTTTAATCTTTTTGAGGTAGGACAAAATGAAACAAACTTGAGCCATAAGCTTTTCTCCCCTGTGGACTTACTGTAACTGGAGCTCTCCCAAAAGCAAGATGAGTACATGAGGACATGGCTCACTTTTGTTGTCCATCTGGCTGCAAGGAAAATGAGTAAACATGAGGGCAAAAGGTCTGGGTGTACTAGAATATACTGCTAAACTTGGGTGGTGGAATATATCAGTTATCAACAGGGCTGTCCACAGCATCATCATCCGCTCTGTATTAACACGTGATAATTATGGAGTCAACAGTAACTTTACTGAGTGTATGGTAAGCATAATGCTACTACAGATGAATGTTTTTCATGGGATGTAGTTGTAGGAGTTCTGGATGATATAGTTTGTGATGAAAGGGAACCAGTCTTTGGTAAGAGCCAGACTATAGGTGAACCAAGGGTAGAAGAGCTCCAGCTGTCTTGTGGCTCCTGTGATGATGATGTTCAAGGCTGCATCTGAGGCAGGGTAGGCTGGTACATTAGTGATGCCCCTAGGATTCAGAAAAAGACCACTTTTAACAACTGCAGACAGTGGTAGCAAATGATGCATTTGGCAATTTCAGAGCATCAGCATAAAGGTATCGGTGATCATTTTCCTCTGCAGCCGTGAAACACTTGAGAGTATGTGTGTACATGCTTGACAAACCTGACTTTGTCCATAGCTGCCTCAGTGTCAATGAGCCCCAGTGTGCATATTGAAATGGACACATTGCTCTTCTTCATGGCCAGCTCATGCTGAAGGGCCCCGAAGAAACCATTCAAGGCAAATTTTGTTGAGGTATATGGTGCTACAAATGGACTGGGCATTTTACCTGTGAAGCATCAGAGGTTTTTCCAATAAGTCCTTTTCTTTGAGAAGTAAAACACTTTATTGTGGCCCCATTTCAAACCATACACACAGATTTGATCTCCATATATATATATATATATATATAAATATATACACACACAAATATCTATCTATCGATATATATATATATAT
>JBAJHX010000106.1:18847403-18862853 GCA_037176925.1 Amniataba percoides
GGTGAGCCCCACAGATATATATATATAAATCTATACACACACACATATCCACCTATCTATCGGTATGTATATATATAGATATATATATATATATATATATATATTTTTTTTTTTCAGATCTGCTTTTGACCATATAACTAGACCTTGAACAGTTCTCCCAATTAATAAATAAAAGGAAACCGCTATTCCTTACACTGCTCAGGAAAAAATGGTAACTTGGTAATGACATGTTTGCCATCACAAGCACAATGTGTGTACGTGTTTCTATTTGTAAGAACATACCTAAAAGTGATGAAACAACCACCAGAGATCCTTTACTCTGCTCAAGCGAAGGCAAAGCTTTCCAAGCCATCTGAATATAGCTGAAGAAATTGACCTTTGGAAGGCACAAACACGTGAACACACACACACACACACGCACACACACACACACACACAGATTAGAGCATTCCCCTCATGTAAGTGTGTTGGGAGACCCTAAGATGCTGCATTACCTTCATCAGCCACCTGGTGTGCTCCACATCTCCTTCCCACATGCTGAAGGGACTCGGGCCTATGTGGTTGAGAACGAGATAATCCAGCCCACCAAGCTTTTCCAGAGCAAAATCTACCACTTTGTCGGGGTCGGACTCACTGGCCATGTCTGCTGCTATGAAGAGCGCTTTCTGGGCTCCCAGACTCAGACACTTCTCTGCCACCTGTAAGCAAACGTCAGAAAGAACGACTATCTGTGCAATGCAGCTGCAAAAAACAATAAACCAACTGAAAAATGTTATTAATCTATAGCCAGAAACCATGTTGTATTATATATTCTGCAGTTTGTATTTTATAAATGTACTTTACATGGCATGATTGGCACATAACTCAACTTAGGCAGCTGACAGACTTCATACATAAACTTGTATGTTGTCAAGTTCACTGACCTGCTGTAACACTTTCTCCCTCCTTGCTGTAATTACTATCTGGGCTCCAAAGCGGGCATAGTGATATGCCATTTGTTCACCGATACCTGTGCTGGCCCCAGTCACCAATACCCTGGCACCTCTGAGAGATTCTGCGAGATACAGGAAACACACAAACACAAGGACATACTCTTACCGAACATGTGTTGATGGACACGATGACAACATACAGCTTTGATAAATGTTCTCTTCCCTATGTTAATCCTCTCCAAATATGGAGGTACATAAAAGCACTTTTTTCTCCTCATAAAATCAGCTATATGTACAATCTCCACACTTTCTCTTCTCATTACTGCCACGTGTAAGAAGATAACAAATAAGGTGTTGGCTGAGGTCTTATCACCAGGTCTGCACCGTCAGGATATTCTCTTCATTAATGTGTAGCATCGGCTGTCGTAATAGCTTTTCATGAGGTGAAATAATGTTGGAATTGTTGGAAACTGTACATGGGGATGTGTATGTTCATTCACACTACCCCACTGTCTGAAACCATATCATTTCATTACTTGTGGAGTCTCAGCTGCATACTGCATCCTCACAGTCTGGATCAATGCTGTGTTCTCTTTCTGAGTCAGTCACAAGCAGAAAAGCATGTCATATTATCAGCAATTAGTCATTCAGTTTGTGCTTCCTTTCCTTAATTACCCCAGGGGAACACTTAACTTTTACCAATGTAATGGTCCGTTAAAATATGGGGTGTGTGGATATGATGTGGCAGTGGACTGAGACTGCTGATTAAAACTGCATTTGAGCCTTTTTTAATAATTTTGTTAATACATTAGGACAATCTAACAGTTATTAGTATATATATTTCTTGTGTTATTGTAATTTTATACTAATATTTCAAGAACACATTGCTTCTTTAAACACAGCAGTGATCTTGTGATGTGGGATGTTGGCCATTATAATGGTATAAATTGGCTTTTTAGTTTAGACTTCCTCAAATAATACCGAGCAAATTTGGAGAGCAAATATTTCTACAAAATTACTTGCTAAATATCTTGAAGAAATGTAATACTCCAAATAGTTTTTGCATACTTTTCAAGTTAAGCTGTACGTTGTCACACTGACAGTTGTTAGACTTCTTAGATTTACCTGTAATTGTTCTATACTAATGAAGAGAAACAAAAATAATAAAAAAAAAAACATGAGAAATGTTTTTTGCTGTAGGTGACTTCACATTTTGTGCTGATACATAAAAAAGATTCTCTTCCATCTTAGTGGGGCGGCCATGTGCATCAAGCCTCGATTTTTACAGATTTGTTTTGCTTCGTGCAAAATTTAGTAAAGCAACAAGCATTACTCACAGAGACACATTAACATTGGGCTATATAGACAGCAAACATCCTAATCTATCATTTCATATTAGATATTTTATTGGGATTTTCTGATTGAAGGCTGCAAAATATGAAAAATGTAAAAATCTAGTTTTATAGTAAATGCAAATTCATATTGCTTTATACAGCATAGAAAATACTGTATGCCACGCCCTATACCATAAAATGGTAATCTTTACATCAAATTAGCAACTGCAGTCAGATCAGTGAGTTTGTAGGGAAATGTATAAATGTTTACAAAAGTCAAAGTCTAACACCAGCAGACACAAGTCATGTGTCACAGCTCAGACAGTCCTGCTGCATTCACAGACCAAGCATAAACCTGTAAAAAAAAAAGCTTGAACACACTTTTTTCCCCCACCTATTAACAAATCACACGTATTGAGTTACGCAACTCCTACCTCACTGTTACAGCACAACACAATCTGATTCATTTTCCTGGAGTTTGCATGCAGTAATCTATTAATCTGTGCTAAATAATCTGTCTCAGGAAGGCAGGAACTGCAGGAAAGACAATATTCAAATAAACAGATAATGCATGATCTTGTGCAGCACAGTCACTCTCATCTGGTCTGTTTTACCTGCATCAAACCGGGGTCCGATCCACTTCATGGCCAGAAAAGCCACAATCACACTGGCGAACAGGATTTTTTTGAAATTCCCCATGTTGTAAACTTTTCACTTATTTAGTGCCCAGAAACTACTCCCACGGTTCCAGTTTCCAGCCCTGCGTAGCACGAAAAAAAGTGGAGGAATAGTCTCAGTGACATTTATGTAATCCCTCCTCTGTGGACATGTGTGAACAGGGTGTGTTTGTCTGATAAGAACTCTACTGAACTTCAATCATGCCCTCACTGCTCCTCACGTCGAAACGGCTAATTGTATTTATTTACTAAATTTTTTTAAAAAATCCTTAAAAATAATAAATGTATTAGTGTTATTTATTGGTAAACAAACCGTAGAATTACAATAACTATAAATCCGGAAACAATAAAAAATAATAATAGTCTGTGGATGACGTTTACGCCTGCGTTTGAAACTGTAACTTTATTGACACCACGCCTGCGAACAGGGCTCGAGCAGGGTTGTCCTTCAGTGCAGCTAACCGAGCTATCCTCCACTTCCAGCTCCTTTTCGGCGTACTCGGAGGATAACAGCGCTTTAAAGGAAACTGCACCTCCGTGGAGCATGGCGGCAAGGATTTTGCCCGTAGTGAAGTAAGTACTTTGACCCGAAATTCTCCTGAAGTGCTTGACGTTTGACTGTCGCTGCTAGCTGCTCGCATTAGCCACAGAGCTAACTGGAGCTAAAGCTGTCAGTCTGCGTGAAGGCTGTGCTGTGCTCAGTGTTTGGATAGTTTGAATAGTAACTCAGCAAATGACTTGTGTTATGTTGTCTTTCTATATACATATGCAGTGGAAATATATTTGGGTTGATCTACTTTTCTTTGTTTGTTAATGTCAGCCAGTGTGGTTTCACTTGTGATTACGTTGCATCAAAGGACACTGTAATAATAGAAACATGCCCTCGTGTTATAAATGAGTTAGACGTGTGTTTGGCTTGGATACAGGTGTGTGTGTGTGTGTGTGTATGTGAGAGACAGATCCAGGTTGAACAGCCATCCTGACTTTCGCTTTAATTTCTCAGGCTGGCCACCAAGGTGACCATCGCAGGAGGAGCTCTGTACGTCGCATGTGACTCTGGTTTGCTGGGGAGCAGTCAGCAAGGTTCAGAGGCCCTGGAAAAGGCCAAAGCTGCAATCCCCCCCGCCATAGAGGAGTGGATGAAGTACTTTGGCCTGGAGGTACAGATAACATGCAGTGCTCGAGCATAGGTCTTGGCTGGTTGTGCAACAAAAGGATGGATGGATATGTTCTAGGGTTAATTTGCCCTGCAGAGCGCAAATGAGGCAAAAAGTTTGTGGTTTTGATGATTTTTCCATAAATGATGGAATGAGTTGGATTTTATGTCATGCCACCTCATGATCCAGTCCTCATTTGGAATATAAAACACTTTTATAAAACATTAATATTGTTTTTACAACATCAGACTTCACGTCAACTCACCACAATTCAGTGACAAAAGACACACAAAGGTAAAATGATGCTCATTATATATTTGTTCCTGATCACACACTGTTTTTACTTTTCTCTTCTAAAACTGTATTCTGACCCATTTAAGTAAGAAGCACAATACAAATAAACCTTCCCCCCTTTGCTAAAGTATAAAAAAGTTTTTTATTTGACATTAGATATTCAGCTTTGGTTTTCTCCAGGTTTCATTTGTCCAGCTTTGTCTTTCAAATATGAAAACTGATTGTAGACATCTCAGTTTAACCCAAATAGTCAATAATTAGTAGAAGTAGTGGTCACGTAGTGGAGTCTTAGTCAGCTCTCAGAATGTTCCTCCTATGAAATGTCCCAATGCTGCTTCATTATGTGCTTCGTATTTCTATTTGGTGTAATTCTGGCATAGTGTGACTATTCCTACTTCTCAGTGGAGCACCAAACTGTTGACCCTCCATCATTATTGTCCCAGGTAATATTTACCTGCATGATGTTGAGCAGTGTTGCAGGTTCAGAGTGATCCATCAAGATTATACCATTCACTCTTCTCTTTGTCCCTGTTCTGAAGTGTTTCAAGGTTTCTTGTGAATGCAACATGCATAACTATGAGGCACTGTTCTTTGCTGTTTCACACTAACAGATGCCCCCTCTCCACAGGCACAGCTCCCAACCATGCCTAAGATTGAATTCTCTCCTCTTCAGGCGTGGAACTCGGGTAAGCACTGAATGAAAAGCTTGTTCCTTTTTTTCTTTATTTTTTTTTAAAGATTGTTCCAATTTTATAATGTCATGAGTTTGTTGTGCGCCCAGATTTTAAATAGTGGTCATGCACTTGTTAAATGCAGAAGATAACCTTCAATTATTGGGGCAGTAATCAATTTCAGCATCACTGTTATGAGTCTTTTTTTAAATGCTTTTAATGTATTTTGGTGCCTCGAACTCAAACCACTGATTTTTTTTTTTTTTTTTTTTGCAGGAGTGCGGTGGACAATTTCAAGTCTTTCAGAGGCCCCAACAAAGGCAAATGAATATACAAATCAGGGTTTGCAGTACCTGAAAGACCTCACAAAGTGAACAGACACTCTGTGGACAACCTGACATTTATCAGTCTTTATGAGTTTTGCACTTGAGAAATGACATTACCTCTTCTAAAGTTGTTACCCCTCACTAAAAGGAAGAAACGGCCAACATTCGATGAAACGAAGTCATAACATCTGGCTGCATGGAGTGTAGTCTCCTGAATGGGTACTGTGGTTCTCTAAACAATAGCGGCATTGTTTTGGAGTTGTATTGTACATATTAGGAAGCAAAATGTATGATCTTTCATCTTGTGTTAACCACCATTAATTTAATTTTGCTCAGTGCTGTCCATCTTACAGTATTTGACTCCTGTTCTCAAACCACCCAAATCATTTCACGAAGGGAATGTCTGTTGTACATATGCAGTTTCACCATTTGTGACTAAACAATACATCTATCTTAAAACACATCTGGTCTTTAGTTTCATTTATTGAGGGAAAACTATGGACTACATGTTGGTCATGACAGTGTGTTCAAACAACAAATCCATACAAATGTGCAAAAATCTTTATTACCCATGACAGAATAATAATGACACCAATTGCCTGTTGATGCTGCTACAACGTTAGAACAGGAGGTGATTGAAAGCATGAAGAATAGCGCACAAAGTCATTTGTAACTCCACTTTACACAACATAGAAACACTCCACAGCACCATTAGCGGTGATGTAGTGTTAATTTTTTTTAATATTTTGAAGTTCAGATAAACACACAGCACTGATTCTGTCACACATAGTCACTTCTCTACTGTCAAAATAAAGTTTTGAAACGCCCAGGCACTCTGTTCAGATGACACATGCAGAGTTTTGACAGTTAAAAATAATAACAGTATATCTACTGACTGACTTTACTGGAGGGATACACTGAATGACCTGAAAAAGGCTGAGAAGGCCAGGACCAGTTCAGCAACTAGGATACGATGATATAACTGGGATATAGTCCATACTGCAAGCATACATGTCATGTTTGCAAGACGAAGTTATAAAGACTAAAACCAGAGTTAGTTACCATCAACAAACTGGTTTGTCTGTTGATTATACCTGTTAAATATAGTTTATAATTAATGTATATTAATGACCCTTTCACTAAAAGCTGGTGGTGTTTTAATGAGATATTTGTATAAATGAGAGTAATCACGACAGGCAACATTACAAGGCATTTTACACAAGTTGTACATATTAAATACTGTCATCTGTATTGCAACAATTTTTTTTTCCTTCATGCGTGTGATATAAAGCATCTATTACGCCACGCTTGCTCTTAAGGAAAAAGCCTTTAGGGGGAAACTACGTAGTGTATCATAACCTAAACATGTAAACTTTATACAATAAAGTGCTCCCCACAATATCAACAGTGTGATAATACAACAGAGGATGATGTGACATATTTAAAGAACATTTTCATACTGCAATACAGCAAAGCACTGCACTAATATAAACTGATGGTTGCAAAACTTTCCTAAAGCTGTCAGTGTCACCACTTCTGAATGAAAACCAAATAGCAGCCTCAGCACACGCACCGATTGATTAAGAGCTTAGATAGTTGGAGATGGAGTATGTACAATATTGCAGAATGACAAGCCGGAAGGCACTTTATGATTTGTGTGGGATCAAATTCAAATGAGAATTTAGCAAACTGCATCACCAGTGCAAATGATCTGATCTCATACAATACTAAACATGGTGCAAAGTTGCAGGAGTATATTCGTACATGAGTAGAATTCATCTAAAGGCTGTTGAAAATAAAAGGGCCCCGATCAGATGATTTGACAATGCTGCTTCCATTCATCCGTTCCAGGACTGACATGATATATGGTTAGGTAAATAGAGTACATTTATTTATCTGCCCATTTAATTCAAGAAATGCCTTAGTGGAGGACATTTTCCCCAAACAAGATGTGTACACCATGCTTACTGGCTCTTTAGATGATCTAAAGAAAAATGGCTTCAAAGGATATTTTGAGCAGCTTTGTAGTCATTCTGGGATTTAATTAACATAAATACTTTATGGACATGTCAATGAGTATCTTAGGGACAATGCAAATGCAGTAACAACTGCACCCTGCAGCCGTTGGGCAGTGCAATCTTGGACTGTCCAAACATAAAGCGTGAAGCAGAGCAGCAACAATAAAACAAGCCGACTCCCACTCCTCGAAAAATAGCCAAGCATAGCGGTGCTACAGTTCTGCTGTGCATATGAGAAACAGATTGCACGTTCTTCTGGACAATAAAGCATATTAACTATTTAACCCTGCCATGGCTTTGAATAACAAGATTATAACAACGAGTGGAACAGAAGCAGATGGACGGAGGCTGGAGAGCGAGATAGTGTCCACAATCTCTAGGTGGTTTTGACCAGGTCATAGACATGGATATGAAAGTCATCGTCATATTTGATATAGTAGACGGAGGGCTTGGCTGGGACCTGGTAGATGACCAGGCCTGTTCTCTTAATGCCCTTGTCAGTAACATACTCCACTTGTTTCCCCACCAGACTTTCCGTCTCTTCTCCTGGCTTCCTGTCTGCAGGCAACAGGTGCTTGTTTTCTGAGGAATGAAACATTATTATTAACATTAACACTGCATTCAAGTAAGGTCCAATTTTGTTTAAAGGTTTGGTTTCAGAGCAAAATGTGCACTATAAGTATTAAAAATAAGAGTTTTGTGTCATATCTTAAATGGTATAATACAGTTCACAGATCATTACACTACTTTTGATCACCAAATAAAAGAAAGTGTACTTCTTCTCTCATATTTGAAGCATACAATATATACCCTAATTTTTCTCCAGTCCTATTTTCCGTCTTACTTTAATAAATTTACAGATTTAGATATGAAGAACAAAAAAAACATTCTCAGAATTGTAAAGGCTTTCCAGGCCTTAGTACCTTGGAGAAGCCTGTATTCTGATATTTCACTGAGAATCCCCACTATTTAAATTAGAGGAAATACTGTGAATGTTTATGTGTGCCAAATCACTTGATTATTGTCACAGTAGATTAGATAGCAATTTGTGCATGTCTCAACATTGCCATTATATCTTGCGCAGCTACAGAAACCACTGATTAGAGTGTTTGCTCCCATAATTTAATGTAGGAAATAAGTGTGTGGGGCTATAAAAATCTAATCTCCCCACAAGAACACTGCCAGATCTCAGCTCCAAATGCTTACTTTGCTCTGGTGGAAAGTGTTTCCTCTGTGTATCTCTTTGTATCTGTGTCTACGTAGTGTGTTTTCCTTCACACAAGACATTCAGCCTGTTTGCTACTGGGACCCCCTGAAGAAAACGTCTGATAAATACAGACCACCCTGACCACCATGACTGCCAGTGAACTCACATGCTACCCATGGCAAACATGATTAGATGATTTCATGGGGTGGGAGAATGATTCACGTCACATAGTGGGTTCCCGTAATCTTATCTCCAAAGCTTCAGGACATGATGATCGCAGACTTAATGAAACTTTGTCAAGTATCAATCTGTCTTTGTTGCATCCAAATTACCAGTACCTGCTTCAGGCAGAATCCTGAGGTCTCCGTCGGCATAGTCGTCCCACAGCTGGTACATATAAAGAACGGGGTCCTTTTCATAAGTGATATAGTACCAGTTGGTCATGATTGGAGCTCTGGAGAGGACCATGCCTCTCCATTCATTCTTCTCTCCATCCTCTTTTTCAAACAGATGCTCCACAGCTTTGCCCACCAGCTCCTCCGCCCCTGGAGGTATCTTGATTTTGTTGTTTACTGCGGAGACACAGACACAAAGGATACAATTTACAATATATCTGTCCATAACCATAACATGTGCAATTTATTTTCTGTTCTATTTGTGTGTAAATATACACACTGACACAGTTTTATAGATGACAGTATATTCACACAAAAGTTGTTCATGTTGATTTTTCTTGTAAATTGTTTCATTATCAATGCAAATGTCTCAGACTTGGCTCATTCTCTTTATAGTGCAATTCCTCTCCTGTACAGTCCTTATCCTTATCTGTAAAATTTCACCACCGTGGGATCACTGAAGGATCTTATCTCATCTCACCTTATCCTATCTTGTTACTTTAGACACTTTGTATTTTCTTACTTTTACTTTTCTACTTCACTTATGTATAAAGTGCACACCAACTTTATCATCTAAAAAATATCGAACAAACTGCTGAGCTGAAAAGAGAAACCACAAAACTCACCAACTTTTTCCGACAGGACTTGCAGGTTTGACACTCTCTCGTCCTTGAACAGCTCGATGCCGTAGACGCAGTCGAAGCCGTCATACTTCACCATGAAGAGGGAGGGGTTCACGCTGAGCCTGTCGAGCACCGTGCCCTTCCATTTGCTCTGGTTTCCCTTCTCGCGCCAGTTGTGCTGAATGCGGACTCCCAGAATGCAGTTGGGGTCTGGGGTCAACGTGTCGCTCAGCTCCCCGCTACTCCGCTTTCTGGCAAAACAGGAGACAAGATAGTGTCTGTTGGCCAAGCGCGCACCTTACACAAACACAAGTCTTGTGATAACAGGCCGTGCAAGTTACTGCGCGACCTGAGGAATGTGTTTGTTTCACTTCTTTAAATGCAGCTCATTATTTTAATCAGACTGCAGTGAGAATTTGTATTATTAATTCCAATACAAAGTTAATTCAAGTAGTTTACATCTAAATGAACCACTTTGCTGCATAAGTGTAGGTGATATTACAGTCATACTAACACATTATATTCCCAACCCACCATCAATGGCACTGTGTGATGGCTGTGTTTCTACATACCTGCCCCTTTTCTTGGACATGCCTCCAGAAATTCAAAGGCCACTGACTAAAGAGAGAGACAGGGCAATGTTCAGTTGTAATGTGAGCGAATGTGACAGCTGCCAAACCATGCACTGAAGTATACTGCACAGACAGCATGAGGAAGGCCTCTGTTTGAGCTGAGAGGCTGGCCTGTCTGCAGAGACTGACAACTCCTGCAGCCAATGGAGTTAGCATGGTGGAATAACTTCCTGGGTATTTACTTTGACTGCACAACCATGGAGGTCACTCTTTTCTGCTGAGTAGCTTGTCGTGACGAGTTAGCGGATTGCACCTCAGTTAGAAAACATTAATAATATTAATAAAAAAAAGCCAATATAAAAGTCTGGTTGGAAAGGACATGTCAGTCATTTCAATGTAAATGGCGAATTGCTGTGTGTCACCTTAGCCGGTTGCGTTTAATAACTTAGTAAATTAGCAGCATGCGGATGAAAATATGATGACAGTTTGTGGGGAAAGGTGAGCACATAAATCACACGAGAAGTCAGCCAGCATGTCCAACACACCTCACACTGTAGGTTATCACTCCACTGTCGTCTGTCCTAGCTTTACCTCAATGCAGATGTTGCTGTAAGGTAAGTGGAGGCTGCTAGCTTACGGCCGCGCCTCGTCGGTGGTGGCAGGTACGACCAACACCGGCAACAACTGCGCGTTAACAGCCCGACCGCCCCCCTCGGCGCACATTTCCTTTACCTTTACGCAGATTTCATATCACTTTTGTTCTGGCAGGGAGACGCTGCCACACACCACACACCCGCCTCTGTAAAATCTCGCGAAACCTGTGGGAAAACGGGAGACGCGGAGTCGGGACTCCACTTCCCGGCGAGCCTTTCGTCGCCATGGCCGCGGAGACGGGCGTGAAGACGCGCGCAGTGGCTGCTGGGAACTGGTGTTTTATTTGATTTGATTTGATTCTTTTAACGACAGGAGTCCAACCAGGTGTTGGAGACAAGTGCGGCATGATGCGTTCGAGTGTTTCCGGAAAAATAGCGTAAACGCGCATCACGACCGAGCACAACAGTTGCAGCGAGGTGAGGTGTTATGTGACGCAAGTACTATTTTTGACTTAAAGGTGCAGGCTGCATGTGAAGAAGAGTAGTTACTTCCTTAGTGCATTAAGGGCAATTATTTCTTCAATCATGCACACACGCCTAGGAAACTGATGAGAGTAATGGGGCTGCCACATTTCCAGCTGTTACACATACTTTCAGTGTAAAGCATTTTCATGCACAACCTCCTTGCATGCAAGTAGGAGCACTCGAAGGCAGCACCCAGTGATGTCCAAATTCCGCACTGAGCGTGAAATATTAACCAAATGCATATCTGAACCATGAACATCATTAATGCACAGGACTGTAGGGCAGCTAAGTCACACGCACTGCTCACCTGGCATTCAGTGTTAGTGAGTTTAAGGAAGTATCTGGAAATACCAGCTGCACAGAAAGCATTGCCACCCCTGCACAATTTCAACAGACCCACCAGAGCGTATGTTCCTTTTATTTTAGGTTACAGATGAAATTGTAAAATTGCACAATATAGAAGCAGGCTGTAAGATTCAGAATATAAATGCACAACATATCACACAGCAAAGTAAGCAGACTGCACCCCTCCTTTGAAGGTGGTTTCACAGTTTATACATATTTTCAATACAGCCAAACATTACTTTTTCATTTTCATTATTACATTCATCTCAGTATATTTTTGAGCATTTTGACTCAGAAACATTTTGCGTGGTTCAAAAGCTGACAAAAACATAGTTCACCTCCTTGTCTCAGCAACTATGGCACTGCATTATTAAACAGCTTTTTAACACCACACATTTGTACATTAAGAGCTTTACCTTAAAAAGTACATCCCAGTTAAGCACATTGACATATAACCATTCAATCTAATTAGCCTAATTGTTGTTTAACACGGTTATAATCCATTCCCTAAAGGATGATATGCGCGTGTAGACATCAGGAGTCCTGGGGTCTCCACATCGCCGGCCAGAGAAGGAGACGACACCCGCTGCAGATCCATTGCACACCAATGGACCTCCTGAATCCCCCTTAAACAGGAAGGATACGAGACACTTAAGAGTAGGTACCCTTGTGATTCTTTTTTTCTGCACACAATATTGGTTGCTTCCTACAAATCTAAGATAAGGTTGCGGAAACTTGCCAATAAACCTTCTATTAGCGAGACAATCTCAGGTGTGGTTTGCCTGCATTCACACACTGGTAATATCCACATGATTTAAAAATCTAAAAGATGGTTAGAGTCTCTTAGACAGAAAGTGATTTTGGGTGCCAATGTATTTTCTTACCGAGCAGAAGCCTTGGAAGACGCCTCCCCCAGTGCCACAAATCATTGTCCTGGTGATGGGAACACCTCTCCATCTCCTGCGGCAGGTCAGCTGTGGCAGGGTGGTTACATTGACTTCCTGAAGCCTGTTTGGTAAGGTGTTGTTGTCTCCTATGTCCCCCCAGCCGGCTATGATGCACCGGCTGCCTGTCTTCATCCTGTCCGTTTTGAGAGAGATCAGCTGCACTGCTTCAGTCAGCTGGGCGCTGCCGTTAAGCTGGACAATGAGATAAATGGTCGAAAAACACAGAAAATGTTAGAAGAATGTGTATTTCTAACATCTTGTTTTATTATTTTTTGCTAACTAGACATGATATGAAGAGGGTTGTTTATGCTTAAAACCTCACTCACTGATAAAAACAAACTTTTCTCACCTTTAGGAGCATGATGTCATTTGCATGTCCATCATAGTTGGGGTGTGGTATGGATCTGACAGTGCTGAACACCTGCGCTGTGGGCTCATTGCCAGCCAGGGAATCGGCTCCGAGTATGACTGTGAGTGGTCTTGAAATAACATGTGAATGATGAGTGGACATAGAGAAATTATTTTCCACATCTGACCTGTTTCAGAGCATAATATAAGCTTGCCATGTGCAAATCAGCATTTTCAAGTAATTCACAATCGGCTTGCAGAGATTGGAAACGTGGACACTTATTCTTCTCAGTTTCACTGCCTTCCATTTTTTGAGAGAACATGCCTGTATCAACAAATCCATTTTCAAAACTGTACTTGCTCAGCCTCATCTTGGGAGACAAAAAAGTTAACTTTGATGGATTACAGTCCCTGCAAGTGTATTTCTTTCTGTGTGTGAAGTGAAAAAAAGGCTGTAAAAGTGAAAGTGTGTAAAACAACTAGGACGTTCCTGAAAACATTGATATTATGATGTTGGGGGGAAAAAATGTCAAAAGAGGTATTTATCAGCTGTGACGTTTCAAATTCCAATATATTTGTGTACAGTACAGTAGATTTGAAAAAGAAAACATGGGTTTGAATTCTTACACACGTGTCTGACAGTGTGCTGCTGTGAGCACAAAGTTCTCCTTCACCAGGGCTCCGCCACAGTTCAGGCGACCTCGCAACTGCAGGGAGGCCATGTAGGGCCGCGAGTGGGGGGCAGCTTCTCTGCCCCCAACAATACGAGAACCATCAGCCCCTGAAACACAAAATAATTATTTGCTTACATTTTTCCGCATTATCCATAGTAAAAGTGGATTTTTCTGTTTTTACTATGTGTAGGTAGCTTACCAGTCAGGACAAAGAGCAGCAGCAGCACAAAGCTGATCTCCATGGTTTCTGTTCAAATCCACACCTTCCACTTAGTCTTATCGTTTTTTTGGAGAAGTAAAAATCTTGCTTTTTTGTGGTCTTTATTGCTTCAGTGTGTTTCCTAACATGCGGGTGACATTTTTTGTGAAGTGGAATTACAAAAGATATGACAAAAGGTACTTGGCCCTGCATGGGGAAGCTTCACTGTCCCTTGGCATTGACCCTACAAGTCTCTGATTTCTACCAGAGCGAGTCTGTCTGACACATCAGTCTAACATCTCCCTCAGGTGTTAAGTTGAGTTGAGATCTGATGACTGTGAAGGCCATAGCGTATGAGTCCTATCATTTTCACCCTCATCAAACCATTCATTGACCCCCTATGGATGCGGGCACTGTCATCCCCAAAGAGACCCATTCCAATAGAAAGGTTTCATTATTGGACAACAACAACTTTAATCTGCAGTAACCTTTTCCTTCAAAGGAAAACCAAGCAAACAAAACAACCAGATCTGCATTTCTACTTAAATTTATTCAGGTTTTTACCTTCAATTTGTCACCCATGTGAGTGGCACATAAGTGTGTGTGTGTGTTTGTGTGGGGGATTCTTTCAAAGTTGTGGCTTATTCCTCAGTGTTATATGTATTAAAGTTCAGAGTCCAGTTTCCTCTTTTCAGCAGGTTTCGCCACATGTGTGTTAAAAAGAGTCCTCTTAAGAAACAAAGCGGTTTTGTGCAATGCAACGTTCTTGAGAAGCAGATTTTGTTTAGTACTTGTTGCCACGTTTTGATGTACAGAACAGGAAGTGTATAGATTACCGTACTGTGAAATTCTGCTGTAGAATTGCTTTGATTTTCATTTTAATTCATCCATCTCGATGCTGGATGCACCGTAGTGTTTACACTGATAATTTATGTTGAAAGACACCACACCAGCTGTGAATTGTTTGAGTTGATAGATTCTCTACTGTGTTGTCCTCTAGCTGTAGATGCAGTGATAAAATCAAGTCAGCTATCCTTTCTATACTCTAGTCTTTGTCATTTGTCACTTTGTTCATTCTGGCTTTTATCACTGTTGCTGACACTACGTAGCCATATTTAATATTAAGTGAACTTCATTTGGATCCGTTTCATAACTAAATGACACAGATGCACCACCAGAGATCTGGCATGGGAACTACTTGAAAATGAAGTGTCCCTTAAATAAATAAATGATTGTTTTTATAATATTACTGATATCAGTCACAAGTGTTTGATTTCCTTGAATAACTACAATGCAAGAAGTTGGTGATTTACTGGTAAAGAAGTTCTTCGATGACTCTGCAGTGGTGGGGTGTATTAGAGACAGGAAAGTCTATCTATCTGTCTGTCTATCTGTCACATCAAACCTACCCTTAAAAACTTTGGAGATATGTTGATGGGAAATGGACATTTGTATTTTTAAACGTAATTTAAGCACTATGTGTGTATTGTGATAAGAAAAAAAAAATCAGGAAAAAAAGTATATCTGAAACATATTTTTATTTTGCCTTTTCATAAAAGAGCCAAAATTGACAGAGTAATTCAGGCACAACTGCCCCTACCCCTGATACAATG
>JBAJHX010000106.1:18877432-18887954 GCA_037176925.1 Amniataba percoides
GTATTTCTGATTACATGCATCAACGACTGATCAAAGGATAAAAGTTAACTTACACATCACAGTGTGCAGCAGTGAGCACGAAGTCTTTACTGATGAGGAATCCTCCACATATGTGTTGACCTCTGTTGTTCTGCAGTGAGACCATGTACTGCATGGCGTTTTTTGGGACTTTTTCCCCATGTATGATTTCACTCCCATGTGCTGCAATGACAAGGACAAACCAAAATTAAATTAATGTCTTGTTAAATAGTTGGAGGATAATTAAAAGATTTGGTTGTCTTACCATTTCGTCCAAGATATGTCAGAACAAGGAAAAGCAGAAATTTGTGCAGAGCCTGCATGATGCCAGCAAGACAACTGACTCATTTTGGGTGTCAAGTGGACCCATTTTTATAGTGGTAGAATTGTTAGCAGGTGTGATTATCAACTATTTTATCTTCTGACCACATCCTTTGTGCAGTTGAAGTTTGTAAGATTGCAGCTCACATTGTCTTTGCATTACTTGTTTGTTTTATGTTATCTGGTAATGCAGAATCCCACGCATCATTTGATCAGTGTGCAATGAGGTCAAATAGTTTTCCAGATTGTTCATTTCAGATGCTGACCTTTGGTTGTTTCGGGTTTTTACAAAACTACGCACGCAAACATTTCTGAATTACGTGACGAATGACATGAACCACAGAAACCAGAAGAACATTCAGTCTGAAAACATTGTGTGTTGTAGTGCATGTGCACACACATAGTGCACTGTTCAGTAATTAGTATCTATAAACTGAAATGATGGGAACAACGCCTGCATTATTATCAGCTCTACCCCATCTTACTAAGAAGCCTGTTTTAAAATCTAGTTCTGAAGCTTTTATTAATGAATATTTCTAAGGACATTTTTAGGTCAATCAAGCAAGTGACATTGCCTAAACAGTATTTTTAGGCAAGTAAAAATTTGAATTTGTGGACAAAGTGAATAGTCAAACTTGAATTTAAGCTGATGAAGGTTCCGACTGTCTGCATCTCGCATCTCGTGATGGTGGTAGAGAGTGCTATTCGTTTTTTGTTAAGGTGAAAGTTTTTAGGCGGTGTGGGCACAGGTGCAATAGTGGACTCTTTGAATCATGTGGGGACCCAGCTTGGGATCCCATCTGCTCAGATATTTGGACTGTGCAGGAATTCATTCGTCGTCCTTTTATACTCTGTAGTAGTTATTAGTCTAGACCACGCTGCTGGTGTGAGAGTCCTGGTCCCTGTTTCATTTCTTGTCCCTGCAAATAGCATGAAAAATTCATAAACATATTTACTACAAAGACTACAGTTTTCAGTTATGAGTGCATGTCCACTGTTGGGCTGTGCTAAGGCCATATACTTCAGTCAGTACTTTCCATCATATCTGAACATATCAAACTTTGTGTTTAGGGTCAAAAGGAGTCAAGTCGATAGATTTATCTATTTTATTTAGATCGTTATTTGTGATGCGTATTTGCAGCTTGTGATGTCTTGGTTAATCACAGTGTCTGATTGTGGTTTTGCTGCTGTTTTGCATTTGGAGGAAATTGCACTTTATCCTTATTTTACTGAGTGTCGCTTTAATCTGTTTTTCATCCTTAATTTCATCCACAATTTTAATTTTATTTTTCTTATATATATGTACTTTCAATAAATTTTGTTCAATCCAGGCCTTTTTAGATCTTCTCTGTGGTTTTTGTAGATACCATTCAACCACAAATTAGCTTTTGTTCAATCAGAACTGCATTTGCACAGAATTATTGATGTAATCCTTCGATTAATCCTGGAGGCAAATTGATATAGATAGACAGACGTGTGCTAAATATGATATCTGACGCTGCATTGTTGGACACATAACTAATTGCTACTATTTTAATGCTGTCATGGCTGTGATGAGTAGTAAATCAAATAGCATCTAGAGGTGGAAATTTTGCAGTAGAAACATCAGCAAACTGTAATTCAGCTGCAACTGTTTTTCCTTTACATTTAGGGCACGCGCTGACTTAGCACTCATTTCTTGTTTGGTTCTCACGCACTGCAACCCTACCAACTAATAGCAATAGTAATGCTTTGATGTGATAAGTGCAAGTACATGATTTGTCTTATCACGTCCTTTGAACACAGCTATAGTTCTTATCGTTGCATACATCAGATCCACTTATTAATCTTCATGATTCACCTGCCTGCTGCTCTCTTTGTGCAAGAAGATGAAGCATGTTATTATCTTTCATATCTCATACTAGTGTGTGAAAGATTGTTGCATGAGTCCTCTGGGACCGGGGCCTTTTTTGGGCTTTTGTGTCTCTGTTTGTGGATCCAACTTGGTCACATTAAGTTATTGTTGCCTGCATTACTCTAACAAGTGAAGAGCAGATGCACCAAGATGCACCAATTTTATTTGCTGAAAAAGCAGTGGGCACAACACACTGAGACATTTCTCTGAATTCAGTAACACAGATTAACCACAGACGCCACAGTTCACATTCAAGCATTCATGTTCTCACAGTTATGAAACCAATGTTCATGTCAGTACGTCCAGGAGAGTACAAACAGTGAAATCATTACATTGCTTTACAAAGAACAATCTATTGTAATAATAATAATGTGCTGTTTGTGTTAGGTTTATTTCTTTGGCTTTGGTGAGAGGATATGTCAAGCGATACATGTTTTGCTAGTTGTTGTATTTAAATTTATTCAGTGTCTGCAACATTATTCAAATCTGATAACATCACTGAGAATTCCTTCACAAATCTAAAGTCAGTAAAAACAGCTGTAGTATCTGACCTAATAAATAGAGGCTGTTGCTGTCTGGACAGAGTTTCAGTTTCTCTGCTTTCTGATCATTAGGGGGCATCACTCCATCAGTTTATGTCAGAAGCTGTTTGAAATACAGATGGGGAACGAATGAAAAGAAAACCTGAATAAATAACAGGGGAAATCCTATCAAATGCAAATGCTTCCATACATCTGAGAAGCATTTTGCTTGCATGGTCCATGGTCTGCAAATCAACAGAAAGTTATTCTGAGTGATCATGTTTATACAAAAACTCTTCCTCTACAAGGATTTGAATCCTTGTAGAGGAAGAGTTTTTTCTAGGGTGGCAGTGTCCCCATCCACAGGGCACGACGGGTCACTGATGGTTTGATGCATACAAAGATGACATGAAAAATTTTGCTTGTCACATTGCAGTCACAATATCTCAACCCCAAGGAAAAGATTTGGGGCTGACATTTTAGACAGTGCTTTCCACCACCACCACCATCAGAACACCAAAGGAGTGAATAAGTTTAAAAAAATGGTGCTTCTTCCTCCAGTAGAGATTTTAAGGCATGTTAAAAACTGTGCTGAACACCTTCCCAGGACACTAGATGCTGCTTTCTGCTTGATTTGTCACTCATCTGTATCTGTCAGCATGTCTTCCTCCTTCAGTGCTTTATCAAGCACTCTCCATCTAAGGCAAACTATGAGTCTGTCGTCCTTCCATAAATGATTCAGCATCTTTGTCGACACCTTGTGATCAAATAACTCATTGCTTTCCTGCACAAGGTCCTCTGTGTCTGTTACAGCTGTCTGTGTACCGTGTGTTGGCTGAAGTTAGGCCCACTGAGCCCAGTCTAACCTGCAATATCAAAATCCATAACTTTTCTCTGGTCAGTCTGTGACAGAAATTGAATGATCAATGATCCCTCTGGTCTCGTGTCTTGAACTTTACTGCAGTTTGAATCATCTGATGAGGTTGTTACAGAAGAAAATGAAACATGATATTTGAAATGAATTTTTATTTGTGAGCAATCTGATACACCACAACAGCGCCATAATACAATTTTTTTATTTGTAACTGCAAGCTTTTTACTCAGTAACACTCAGTAAATGAATGTGTGCAGAAGCTAAACTTTGTGAAAGCTCTGTACTCATAATGTTACATGCCTTCAAGAATGTCTTTAATCCAGGGAAGGAACTTGAAGAGATCTGTATAGACGTTGGGTAGGTCTGGGTAGTTACAGTTGGCATTTCTGTTGAAAGACACGATGCCAGCAGCCGTCCCGTTGCACACCAGAGGACCACCAGAATCCCCCTGTGAGGAGGAAATGTCTTCATTTTAACATGTCTGCTGCATTTCCATACAAGGAACCAACTGGCACTTTCTATGAGAAGACAGAAAAGATACCTGACAGAAGCCTTTGTTTGTGCCATATCCACCTGCACAGATAACATTGCGAGGAAGACGCACCCATTCTTTCTTGCAGAGTTGCAGATCAATGATAGACACATCCACTGCTCTCAGCTTCTTTGGAGAGTGATGACGTTCAGTTAAACCCCATCCAGCTACGTGGCAGGTTTCATTTTCTCTTATGTCCATGTCAGAAGTGGGAAGTGGAATTGTTTGCACATTGTTATCCAGTTGAACTTCATTAGACAGCTGGAGACACACACACACAAAAAAAAGATTTTCATTAGACCTCACTTTAACAACAATAGCTGGAATATGGAGCTGGAATACATCATTTTACCAAAGAGTCTATGATGACAGTCGAGATTATGTACTCACTTTGAGGAGCATGATGTCATTACCACGTTCTGGAGACACATACTTTGGAAACTTGTATCTCATTTCAATGCCGCTTATTTGTGCATCATTGATCTTCCCGAGATAGTGGGTGCCAAGAACAACACGTGTGGGTTCCCTGGACAAAAAATCATTGAGAATGTCAGTACACTTTCCAAAATTGTGCCAAAAACAAGAGAAAACAGAGAAGAAAATATTTATTGTAAAAAGATTTTTTTTAAATGTCTATGTTGAAGTCGTTTTGAATTTGAATGTATTTTTTCTGTTTCTGAACACAGATTGCTTGGAGAGGAAACGTTACTCACAACTTATCACAGTGTGCAGCAGTGACCACAAAGTTATTTCTGATGAGGAATCCTCCGCAAACGTGTTGATTTCCGACATTCTGCAGTGAGGCCATGTACTGCATGGTGTTACTTCGGACTTTTGTCCCATTTATGATCTCACCCCCTTGAGCTGCAATGAAAAAGACAAACCAAAATTGTCACATCATTAAAGAATTGGAGGAAAATTAAAAGATTTGCTTGTCTTACCATTTTGTCCGAGACATGTCAGAACTGAAAAAAGCAGAAATTTGTGCAGAGCCTGCATGATGCCAGTAAGATAACTGCCTTATTTTGCCCATTTTTATAGTGTTTGATTTGTTGGAGAGCGTGATAATCATCTTTATTTCATCTTGACGCCTGACCGCATAGGTTATGCAATGTACATTTTCAAGCTTTCATGCTGTTGCAACTTGTGTAATCTTTGCAAGTCAGATGTCACGTAGTCAGAGTGTGAGTCTTTTTCCATTTAGACATTTTAGTCTCTTAATTTAGTTCATTCTGGGCCCTTTTAAAACTTCCTTCCCACAGATGCTTTGTTTTAAAGTAATTTATTTTAAAGTAATCTGTGGCTGGACCAGTTATGCAAAAATCAGCTGATTTGTAAGTTGGATGTCCATTGACACTAACCATGATTGATCTTGTGCTGTGGAAAATGTTACATATGCATTTGGCTGAGTTCATGTGAATGAAGTTCTATTCACTGTCCTGTGTGTCTGTGTGTCACAAACATAATTAAAAATATTAGCTAGGAGATCTTCAGTCAGCGTCAGTCGTTTCTTAATTCCGTTTGAAAATATGTGTGAGAAACTGGGGATAATTTATATTTGCAGTGTTTTTTTTTTTTTGTAACCGTACACATTGGCAAGCTTGTTGCAAAAATATTTTGACAATTTGCATCCTCTGATGAGGTTGTCACAGAAAGACATGATATTTGAGAGCAGTCATTACATAATTGAAACATTCACAAGTATTATTTTAAAATATCAGTAATCACTAAGTGACACTTTGTCTTACTTAGCTTTTGCTCAATGCACAGTGTTGTTTCTACCATACTGGGGGACTTTTTATCCGGTCAGTCTGTTAGGTGACATGAATTGACTTATTAGTCATGGGACTGGGCTCCCATCTGGTCTCGTGTCTGGAACTTAACTTAACTGCAATTTGCATCATCTGATGAGGTTGCCACAGCAGAAAATTAAACATGATGTTTGAAATTGATTTTTATTTGCAATGCCTTTACAATTCACAACTTACTTGGCTTCGAGACATTTAAGAAATATCTAAATCAGGCCTCCTCCCTTTTCCTTGTGGCTCCTCCATGATTATCAACAAACATACTGTCGTTACTATCTCTCTCCATTTTATGGCACACCAGCTACCTGTTTATGAGTCACACTATCATCACTGTCTTATATAAGAAAGTATACATCATATATCATATCATATCATATACTTGTATGAAAGTCCTATGCCCTAAAGCCCAATGCCCTTCATTATTCTGTCTAAATGAAATACATGGATGGGCTTATTACAGAACTATCATAGCCACAGACACATTTTTCTCTTTTTTTGGCAGTCTGGGTGAAAAAGAAAACAAAAAAGTACATATCAACCTCTTGATTTAGACTAACTTGGGTCTTTTTGGACCTACTTTCCCATACTGTTTATTTAAGTTCTCTATGAGTAATATTAACTTGGGTGCATATCTTGATGAACCTTATTGATATCTTGAAAAAAACAGTACCAAGATAACAGATGCTTCTTCAGCATCCTGTGACAAACTAGATGGACACAGAAAGCTTCCTGCTTCAGTTTTCAGCGATAGTGCTAACAGTCCTCAATCAAATGTGGTCTAAGGGAGCCTCATCACCGAGTGTGTTAATGTTTGATAATTAATGATGTTAATGAATGTTAGTGATATTTAACCAAGATAGAGTATGCTATTCACTTGTGTGGGAGACTGTGTAAACTGAGTGAAGAATGAATTTGTGTAAAAAGCTTTAATTATAATGTACAATTAGTGCAAATACTAAATAAGATTTAGAACAACATATTTTTATATCTTTTCTTTTATCAAATGAAGTGTAAAATGAGTTATTTTTGCTCAATTTCTAACAATTACTTTGTCCAAGGCTGGATTAGTAGCCAGGTTTAGTTCAACTGACCTGGTGCTCCAAACCCTCAACTTTAGTTTGTGCTGATTCAGTACATGTACGTTTTTTTGTCGACAAACCTACCTTTATATTTACTCTTGTTTTCCTCTGACTCCTTCAACAAAATGGGGTCCTGTTGAGGGGTCCTTAGTTAAAATATTTTTTCTGACTGCAGAGTTTCACCTGATGAGTACATGAGTTGTGTTTTCATACAGTGTGGCCATATAGTGTACAGCATGAAGTTCCCTGAGCTAAATAACTCAGCACAATAAGACAAGGAAACATGCGGTCTGGCTGTGTCCAACGGTAAAAAGCATTTACAAGGGACTGTGGTTGAACCTCTTCTTTTGGCTTTATGATCAACCTGAGATACCAAAAATAAGAAAGTTAAAGTGTGAAACTTCTATCCAGTTATTCCAGTTAAATATTTGTATTTTTAAGTTATGGGTAAATTATCATGAAATGTTCCTTCCTAGAGATGAACAGATTATTTATCATTCAGTACTTTTAAGTTGCAAACATAGACGTTCATGCACACCAACCTTTATTTTCTATCTGGCATTGTGAAAAAATAACACATAACAATAACACCTCTGCAGAATCGTCCAATTAGACCACAGAGAAAGGAAAAAGCGGTTTGTTTTCTTCTAAATGAGTTTCCCTTTTTTATGAATACTGTAGACAAACAAGATAGACAAACTAAACAAGCTAAATCTGTATATTATCATTATCATTCCTTTTTTAAACTTCAATAGTTTGCAACTTCTGGTGAGGTTGTTACAGAGGGAAATGAAACATGACTTTTGAAACATATTTTTATTTTGAATTTCAGCAACACTGACAGAGCAAACTACGAAACACAACAAAACCTCAGTATTACAAGAAATGCAAAACTTTGTGCACTTTTGTACTGTCTTGTTGAATAACTTGGATCATGGTTTAAATATACTAGGTAAAAAAATGTACTTTATGTTTTTAACATAAATTGTTTTTGCACAGTGTTTTAATTTCCACATTATTTTCCACATCATTTTCTTTAATCAAACTTTAATAATTGGTATAATCTTGAGGTTGTGGTTGTTACAGAAAAAAATGAAACATGATATTTGAAACAAACGTTTATTTTGAATTTCAGCAACACTGACAGAGCAAACTATGAAACACCACAGAACCTTGACATTGAAATGAACGTGTGCAGAAGCAAGCTTTGTGCAAGCTTTTAACATGAGATGCCTTTGACAATGCTTTTGATCCAGGGAAGGAACCTGGAGATATCAGTATAGACATTGGGTACGTCTGGGTAGTTACAGTTGGCATTTTTGTTAAACGACACAATGCCAACAGCCCTCCCGTTGCACACCAGAGGACCGCCAGAATCACCCTGTGAGGAGGAAATGTCTGTGTTTATTTATTATTTAAATGAAGATGTTTGTAGCATTTCTATAGAAGATAGTTGACATTTTCTCATAAAAAGACAGAAAACATACCTGACAGGCTCCTTTCCTTGTACGATATCCACCTGCACAGATAACCTTGGCAGGAAGATGAGACCATTCGTTCTCACAGACTTTCAGGCCAATGACAGACACATTCACAGCTTTCAGCTCATTAACAGCTGGACCATAGCCAGTTGTCACTGAACCCCATCCAGTTACACGGCACCTTAGGTTTTCTCTTATGATCATGTCAGAACAGGGAAGCTGAATTGTTTGTACACGGTTTTGTAGTTGAACTTCATGAGACAGCTGGAGACACACAAAAAATGTTTTTCATTAGATATCAATTTAACAGTAATTGCTGGAATATAGACCTAAAAATCAATTAATTCTCCAAAAAGTTAATGATGTCACCTGAGAATAGGTACTCACTTTGAGGAGCATGATGTCATTACCACTTCCTACAAACTTGTAAGATGGATGTTTGTATTTCTTCTCAATGTCTCTTATGTTTAAACTGTCAACCTTCCTGAGATTGTGGGCGCCAAGAACAACACGTGCAAGTCCCCTAAATGAATGATCATTGAGAGGTTCTCAGTCAGTTTATATGTCTTGAAGTCATTTTAAATTTAAATGGAATTTTCAAAACTATTTCTGAATACATATATCAACAATTGATCGAAGAGGAAAGTTAACTTACACATCACAGTGTGCAGCAGTGAGCACGAAGTCTTTACTGATGAGGAATCCTCCACATACGTGTTGACCTCTGTTGTTCTGCAGTGAGACCATGTACTGCATGGCGTTTTTTGGGACATTTTTCCCATTTATGATTTCACCCCCATGTGCTGCAATGACAAGTACAAACCAAAAAAAAAAATTAAATAAGATAGATAAGATAGAAGATAGAAGATAATTAAAAGAGTTGCTTTTCTTACCGCTTTGTCCGAGACATGTCAGCACATGAAAAAGCAGAAGTTTGTGCAGAGTCTGCATGATGCCAGCAAAACAACTGACTGCACTGTGGGGGGATTTCAAGGTTAACACTTTTATACAACACTTTTCTCTTGGTGTGCGATTATCATCTTTTTTTTTTTTTTTTCCTTGACTGCTGACCACAACTGTTGCGTAATGCCATATCACTAATATCTTGTGTTATCTTTGCATTAACTGTTTATAATATCAGAACCCAGCATTGGACACATGAAATGTGAGCCGTGTGTGAGCACTTTAACAGAGTCTATCACATTAATTCTTTCTTCCTACTCTTTTTGATATCTTTCAACATTCACTTTTTCTTTGATTTTACTTACCTTTGGTGGGATATTGTAGAAATTGGGTGAAAAAATAACAGGCTTCATAAATCCATCCATCCATCCATTTTCTAACCCGCTTTATCCTGACCACACAGGGTCACTTGAGGCTTAATAAATCTAATAACAGAAAATATGAGATTCATTACTGCTGTGCCTTTTTAAGTGAGTGCAATTTCCTTCTAGCGCCAGTGTCTTCTTTTTAAAGTGAATAAAATGTTCCTCTTGTGCCACAAACAGATTGACATCAACTGGATAAATTGCCATGATATTTGCCTTGCACGTTAATTTCCCTCTGAAAAGGAAATTATTTTTCAAGTTTTAAGTGAATGAATGGGGATTCAAATTTTAATTTCTCTACTGCTTTGGTCTGTGACTAAACACCCGCTAAACTTGACATTCCCATCAGCCTCAGCTGCTTTGTGTGTCATGCTAATTAGGAAATGTTTGCATGCTAAAATAGAATAAGATGGTGAACAAGTATTTTTCAGACTATAGGGCGCACTTAAAATCCTTAAATTTTCTCAAAAATTGACAGTGAGCTTTATAATCCGGTGTGCCTTATGTATGAATTCTGGTTGTGCTTACGACCTCGAACCGATTTAATGTGGTACACGGCGCTCAAAAATCTGTCAAAATGTTTTTGTATGACTTTGGTAAGCTACGAAGCTGTGCTGCTTGATGGATTGTTGGAGCATTACAGCCACCGTAGTCAGGAGCCTCGTG
>JBAJHX010000106.1:18898544-18931196 GCA_037176925.1 Amniataba percoides
AAGCAGAAGTTTGTGCAGAGCCTGCATGATGCCAGCAAGACAACTGACTGCACTGAGGGGGTTACAAGGTTGACTCTTTTATACAACACTTGTCTCCTGTAAAGTGATCATTATCCATTTTATCTTGACATTTGATCACATGCTTTGTGCGTTGGAACGTCACAAGTTTGTAAGTTGTGCTATCTTTGCATTAACTTGTCTGTTTATGATATCTGAAACCACAGCGTTAGACACATATTATACATAACCAGATTGCGAGTACTTTAACACAGTCTCTCACATCATTTCTTTCTTCTGCATCTTCTTGTTTGTCTTTTGACTTTTACTTTCTGGCCTCTTTTTTCGGTCACATGTGCGAGACACGATGACACTGCAGACATTCTGTAGCGTGATGAGACGTCATCACTTTCAGTAATTATTTAACCCTTGGAGCCTCCTCAAATTTACTACCCTTTCAGACACACACAAGGAAACTGCTATTAAATCATCATAGATCAATATTCATTTCTCCTTTTTTAAATTTTTGTTTTTTATAAATCTCTTTAACAACTTCAGACCTGCTAAAAACTACCAAACATTCATTCATTGTCAGGATTTTAACCCTTTAATTGCCAGTTTAACTATTTGAATTCTTTCATTATTTATCACAAAAAAAAAACATAACGAGTAATACAAACCACAGCTTCTACCTCCAGTTCTGAGTGTGGGTGTTCTCATACATATGACTAATGCTCTAATGCCACACACAGTGATCTCCCATTAACAGCCTTTAAATGAGGGATCAAACTCATTCGTTCACACAGTTTGTTTAATTAACAACAGTGATCCAGTTACTGACATGCATTTGACACAGGCTCATTTTGCATGAACCCCGTTCATTTAATTCTCTGTTCAATTTGCAACTGTGCCATTTTTATTTTCTTGCTTTCATTTGTTTTTCACCATGCCGAGGCTTCTCTCTGTGCATGCTCAGACTGCATGCAACCACATCAAATGAACTTTGGCTGGATAAGTATATTAAGTGCAAAACACAGATGTACCACAGATGTTCTTCTGGTGTGAATATACCTGATATGACCCAAACATTTCTTCTGAATCGTGTGACGATCAGAATTATGTGATAACCACAAGAACCACCACTCCAGCTGCAGATTTGAGCACTGATGTTCCCACAGCCACAGTTATGCAATTATCCAACACATAGCAGTATGTGATATAGAAATGTCTGTTCACCAAAATAAAACATGTTATAAGAACAGTGCCATATAAAATATTGTAATATTTTTGAGCTCATGCAAACATATACTATAAACACTCACACGATTTGTGAAGCCACCGTGTATGACCTTTTCATGTGCTGACAGAAAATCTCTCTTCTTCAAGCAGTAATAGGAGAACAATAGGAAAGAACATGGTCAAACATTAAAAGTGTATCTTAAATTACACAAGAACCATATTTTGAATCTTTGCATTTGTGTCTGTTGATGAAAGGAAACACGTTTTTCATTTGGCTGACCGTACGACTGACAAAGTGATCTGGGCAAAGCAATGCATCCACAATACAATCAGATTTGAGACACAGTTCAGAAAGAATCTGTCACACTGTTACACTCAGCAGTTCTTCTTCTGCAGAATCTCATTCACCCAGGGAAGAAATCTCAACATGTCTGTATAGACATTGGGTAGATCTGGGTAGTTACAGTTATTTTCGTTGTTAAAAGAAACAACACCAACAGCCTTTCCTTTGCACACCAAAGGGCCCCCAGAATCACCCTGTGAAGAGAGTGAAGTTTGATACATTATTTAACATGTTTATATTATTTTTTTTCAATGAAAGTTTAGAAAACTTTTACTAAACATTTTACCTGACAGATTCCTTTCTTCGTGCCATATCCACCTGCACAGGTAACATTGGGAGGAAGCATATTATGCCACAGCTTCTGACACTTTTCCAGGTTGATGATAGAAACGCCCACCTCATGCAGACGGTCAGCAGTCTCACCCCCTGTTTCTGTGTAACCCCATCCAGCCACAGTGCACTTTGTGTTGTCTTTAAGTTTCATGTCATGGTTTGGGAGCTTAATTGGCTTAATCACTTTTTTGCCCACTTTGGCTGTCCCTGACAGCTGGAGACATAAAGGTAAAAGTTAAAAACTGTACAAACCTAATTTCAGTATGTTAACTTCTTTCTCCAACAGACTTTAAGTTAACTCATAATTGCTGGACCACAGAGCTAGTGATGGTCCCCTGAAGTTTAAGCATTATGATACATTGGTATGCACAGTGCCAAACATTTTTCACACCTTGATACCCACATATCCTGTTAGTGCACTCTGCCCACTTCTCAGCGCAAACAAACAGGATATGTGGGAGTGGAAGTAAAAAGGTTTATACTTGATAATCCAAAATGTACTGTGATAATCATGATGATCACGATCATATTGTTTAATAGATCAGATTTTAGAAAAAATGTACTAACTTATATGTGTCTTGTGATGTGACAGTAACACAAATGAAAAAAAAATTGATGTGCAAAACAATACACAAACAGGTCCTAAAAGTTTTTGGCATGTAGAGCTGCAAGTATTGTATGTATCATGGAAGAATTATTAGAGCTGGGAACACCACTGCCACTCAGCCTTGCTGTGAATTTGTCTCAGTGGCCACTCACAGTACCACAAGTCAAAATTCCCCTTCAAAAAAGGCTTTTCCCCGTAGACTCCCCAAAATAAAAGGGGTGCTCCTACACCTGTTCCTACAACCTTTACTACAAAAACAGAAGGTATAAAACTTTGTTTGGCTTAAATGCTGGCTTTTAGTTTAGTAACTACTGAGAAGGTGAGGGACTTTGAGGGAGTCATTGTAAGACTTTGTGCGTGTGGCTACTTCCTGGAGTTAGCATGCGCAAATGCAGATACTATATATATTAAAATAAAGAAAAGAATCATTACAGAAAGCACTGCTGGTGGACTATTACAGTTATTGTTAACAGTGGCCAAATCTGTAAATACTTCTGTTACTCTCACTTTTGTGTTCACATTTACCCTTCTGTCAAAATAACACAGACATATTTATTTATTGAACCTTATGGAATGTAACATAACTTAAATACAACTTACACTTTAAAAACAAATATTTTTTTGTTACAAGGGACTAAGAGGTTGAATAGATATCTACTTACTTTGAGGAGCATGATGTCTCTCCCAGATATGGGCGTCTTATAAAGTGGATGTTTGCACTTTTTCACACTGTATCTCATTGTTTTATCAACTTTCTGCAGATTGTAGGTGCCAAGAACAACACTTTGAGGTCTCCTGTGTGGATGGTGATTGAGAAATTGACAGAACTGTTTAAATTATAATTAAATTGATAATTGAAGGTTATGAGCAAAGGTCACTCACATTGAGTCACAGTGTGCAGCAGTGACCACAAAGTCTTCACTGATGAGGAATCCTCCACATATATGGTCACCTCTGTTGTTCTGCACCGAGGCCATGTACAGCATTGACTTCCCCTTGCTCTTTTTGCCATTTATGATTCCACTCCTAAGTGCTAAAAGACATACAGAGAACATTTAAGTGAATGGATGTCTCATTTGTGAGCTAGAGAATAAAAGCAGCTTTTGGAAATCTTACCATTTCCTCCAAAACATGTCAGAGCATAAAGAAACAAGAACTTGTGCATGGCGTGCATCATGACGGCAGCTGTCCGTCTGTCATCTCGGGGGCTGTCAAAGACCCCTTTAAAATACGTGACAGTTTCTCACTAAGCCCCAGTGTGGTTGCCACTTTTTTAGCCACATCCTGTCTTTGCTTGTGCGTTACATTTTCTTGTGAAAAGTAGACATGCAGAATTTCCACTGTTACCATAAATGAAATTACTCCTTGTGAGTTTAACACATCCTGTCACTGTCACTGTTCCTTTGTCTTCCTACTTTAATTTTAATTAAACATTTAAATTTTATTTAGTCTTTTTTTTACATCTGACACTTTAAGTCTTTTTTTATTGTTTATATTTTGGACATGTGCTCATATTTTGTGCTGTGTGAATTTAATAAGTGGACAGAATAGATAAAGAATCATCTTTCCTGTGGATCTGCTTGCAGTTTGTGAAATTTGTGCTGTGGTTTGTTTTCTGCTGAAAATGAGATGAGTGACAGAAACCCCAGATACTATCAGTTCACAGTTATGAGGTTAATGCCCCAGTTACATTTCTTTAACTTTAATCACCATTTGGCAGCAGTATTATTTGGCCTGTTCAAGTTAAGATTGACCAGAACTGAGCATGTCACGTTGCCTTTTTTATTCTGTATATTTTGGATGTGTTTGTGACAGAATAGATTAAGAATCATCTTTCCTGTGGATCCACTTTCAGCTTGTGAAATCTGTGCTGTGGTTTGTTTTCTGCTGAAAACGAGATGAGCAGCAGTATTATTTGGCCAGCTCATGTTAAGATTGACTAGAACTGAACCTGTCACACAGCCTCATTGTATTCAAAGCAGAAAGAGCCAGAATCAGATCAAAGACAAGTTTCTCTGCTTTTTGCTATGAGGCAAGTGAATTGTTGATAAGGGACATAATATGGGCTCCAGCATCCGCGCAACTCTGACTGTCAGGATAAGTGGTATAGTTGATGGATAGATGGAAGGATGGATGGATGGATAGAAGTTAAAAATGTCCTGTTGTCTTCACCCAAACAGTTCCTCCAAAGGTCAGTTTGAATGAAAACTGTCAAGCGCAAAGACAAAACTACAGCGTGTGGATATGCACCATACAGGAAATGTGCAGTGAGAGAAATGTTACTTCCTTTTGTTCAGAAAAGCTGATTGTAAGTGAAGACAATATTCAACACTACATTTTTAGTGGAGGCATTTCAAGACACAAAATTGAACAGTAATTAGGCCATTTACATACTTTTGTTTTTAAGGGGTAAGAAACCAGCTCCTGACCACAGAGCACTCTGTCAAAGTGCTTTGTGGCATGCATAACCACACACCCTTACCAGCCTACCCATCTACCCATCCAGTGGGTGTCTTATCCATGTAAGCAGCTATTTTTAGTTTGGGTGTTATCTTGAATGAAAAAATAAGTTTTATTTTAAAAATACTATTTATCTTTCCATATCTTCATTTAGACAAGTTTAACAGCATATATCACCTCGGCTGTTGATGTTACTCTTAGTGGTACCTCATGATATCCAGCAGAGAGCGCCAGAGTTTGCAACACGACTTTGAAACTTAATCTGCTTTTTGACCATCAGAGGGTGCCACTTCTCCATCAGTGCAATAATCACAGATTGAGCTGTCTAATGAATCTTCCTAACGGCATCTGTCTGCTGTCTGAGTTTCAATAAAGTCCCTCATTTTGAGCAAAACAGTGAGTGTGTCGTCCCACTATAAACACACTGGTGGAGTATCTCACAGTTTGTGAAGAGGAGGTGCTTTATAATGTAGGACAGTGACATATGAAAATGGGACATCCCTGTGTAGACATTCACGTTATGAATTCCACATTATCAGAAGTTATAAAATGGGTTTCAAGACCAAAACGATTCACAATAACTAATCCGGCGCTTTACAAATATATCATTATGTGGTGCAGTCACATGATATGTGTTTTAAAAAGTGTTTAAAATCTAAATGCATGGATAAACAGCAATAAGAAACCCCAGACTCCTCCGGGTTCAGGGATGAAATAAAACACCTGAGAGCCTCAGAGCCCGATCAATTTGAGTGTTCCCGGCTGCAGCCACTGAGTCTGGTGCTGAGGCTGGAAAAAGTGCAGCGCAAGTGCTTTGTTTTCCAGCTAATTAGTGGTCAGTTTTGTTTTAATGTAAATGTCGGTATGGGGTTGAGGTGAATCTTTCTGTCCTCTCCGTGGTATCATCACATATTTACTCCGGCTTGACTCAGTCGTTCTGGTTTTGCCATCTCCTGTTGATGTGGTGGTTTTAGATCCTGTTGTAAAGAGAAATGATGATCACTGCACATACAGTATATTAGTGTGGCTGGACCAATGAGCTCCAGACACAGAAAACAAGTTATTACAAGTTATTACAAACAGAAAGGATTTTAGTGATGCAGTGTCTCTATAATATGTATTTAAACCTGTAGAAACATGCTGAGCCAGGAGGGACTTGTCGTTTAGACCTCTGATTTCGACCTGCCCAGCTTGTCTAGATGCATGCATGTACAAAACAATATAATTAATTTTTAAGCTCTAGTTTTAGCCAGGATTTGAAAGGAGGATTGTTCCCTTCTGTCGGGGTGGATGTAGCCTCCTTATGTGAGTCAGGTTCTCTTTCCCACAACCCGATGACAGAACTTGACAGAGGAAACCGACATGTTGACCTTTCACTAATTGTCTGATACAGTCGGCAGGCTTCAATCCAATGAAAACCTTCAAACCTGCTTTATTTCATCAAACCCTCTTATGGGGAAAAAGAAAGCAGCTTCTGACATTGTACGTGAAAGGAAAAAAAAGAAAAGCTTTTACAGAAGAACATCCACCTGTTAATCTTTAAAGTTAAAAATCTGAGGTGTTGAAAAAAATCCCGCCATGCATGCTGTGACAAAACACAGAGTCTGTCTGGTTTCATTGGCATGAAGAATTACTTCACACAGCGGGGCGTGAGGGGCAGGGTGGATAGGCTTTGGCACAGCTAAGAGCTTTGCATGAAGCGGCACTGACTTTGGTCTTTTCCAGTCACTAACAGCCAAAGACAACCTCATGATGTTGACTGGGCCGCCGGCCAACATGTGGCTGGCCTGCCTCAGATGGCCTAACTATATAGGAGATGGTGTGTGCCCCTTAAGGCTGCTGCCACCTTTTCTGTGACCTTCAGTGATCTTATGACATTTATCATATTTTACTGTATATATTCTGTATGTATTGATTATATTTATTTGACCAGTCACAGGAGTGGTGGTGTTGTAGTGGTACTGGTGACATTAGTGTGACAGTCTAACATGACGGATATTGGATGTATTACTGTAGAAAGTTTGCCCTCCTTCCTGTAATGTATCAGTGACACACAGAAGCAAAAATGCTACATTAAACAGAGATCTGCTGATGACAGGCCCGTGAAGCCTACATCTGTCTCTCTGGGCTAAAGAAACATTTCTCAGTATATCAAAAGTCTAAAAATAATTGGGTTTTTAGTATTTCCTTGAACTCCCGCTTAAAAAAATATTATTGCACATTCACATTATTGGTTTATTATGTTGTAGTATTAGTTGAAAATGTGGGCTCTGACAGAGTAGCACATGTTATGGTTGGCAAGGACGTACGGGTAAGGATATTTTCCTGCTCAGAGTCAGATGAGAGGACTGATGCCACTGTCGTATCTAAACACTAAATTGAAGCTGCAGCCAGCAGCTGATTAGCTTAGGTTAGCGTAAAAACTGGAATCAGGGGAAAACAGCTGGCCCGGCTCACTGCAGGTTCTGCTTACCATCACGTTTGTTTCATCTCGAGTCTCCAGCGGTTGCTTGGCAATGTCACTATGACAATGATACTCTGAGAAGTTACAGCAACCACAGTTTACTGTTTTTACACTTCAGTTTATTTAACTTATTAGTGAGCTTTGGAGGTGCTAGTGATTTGTTAAACATTTTTTCTTTGCATAGAGTCTGAAAATCAGTTTCCAAGCATTATGCTAAGCTAAGACAATCATATCCTGGTTCTAGCATCTTACTGGCTTACATGTATATTTGGTATAAATCCTCTTACTTAACGCTTACAATAAAATAAATAAATCCTAGTAATAGTAGTAATAGTTTTTCGATTCTTTTACATTTGCTTTTATGAGACAAAATGTTACAATAAAACTGAAAAAAGTTTTGTTCATCTGTGCCGCCAGTATAACAATTTAATCTAATCCACTGTGATATTGATGTCTACTCTGTGCACCTCCCGAACTTTTAACCCCACCAAGTAATTCTCATTCTTTCCTTAGTGAAACTTCCTAAAATGAAACTTTTACTTTGTCCGCTAATTTCCGATCATGCTCATTTACTACCCTTTCTTTTCCTCTCATCCATCCTGATTCACACAATCATCCCTCCATCCATCCTTTCACCTTGTCCCCCGGTGTCTGGCACGACTGCAGGCATCCAGAGAATGCCTGACATGGGGTTTGGCCGGTCGGCACCACATACCTGCGCCGTGGCATGGCAGGGCTTTGGGGGGAAATGTGGCGCATGTGCCACTCAGCAGCCCCGTCTAATGTCCAGTAAGTGGCTTCAGACATGAGCACTAATCCACTCGGTGATGAGAAGGCCTCAGTCTGATGGCTCTGCTGCAGGCTGCCAAGACTGTCCAAGCGCACTCTCAGGTTCAGACAGAGCACAATGGGGAAAAACTCTCGGGCTTCAAAGGGAGTCATTGCAACTTTAATGAAATCGTATTTCCTTTGCAGGTATTTGACTGTGATGAATCAATTTGTTCATGCTTTTCCTCTCTTTTATGAAACATTTATCAAAAGGAAACACAGGATCGTGAGCTCAGCATTTGCTCCCATGTGAAACAGAAGGCATATGAAAAGACAGCCTGTGAATAAGGGTTAGAGTCATTCTCCATAAAGTAGCTCCCAAGTTACAAAAACATTTTACACTCCATTTACAGCTGTGCCACTACATAAAGCAAAAGGCTATATATTTTTTACATAAATGAAACCACATTTATTCTACAGCATGACATACTTTTGACAAGTTTTAAGAGTCTACGAGCCAAATTGTTTCAGAGGCTGTATGTGTGTTTATGTTTAAATGTGTCCTTTGACCTCTCTCACGTTTATGGTTATGAAGCACATCCATGATAAGCTTTTTTTTGTTTTTGCTAAAGGTGAAACATTTTCAGGGTATGAGGACTCCTCTTTTCCCTCTTTTCCCTCTCCCTGTCGACTATGGGTCTATTCCTGCCCACTGGCATCTTTTTAAACGGCCATATATGCAATCATAAACACACATCTCAAAAATAAGGTTCTGTCTGAAGGCGAGGTAGTGATACACCCACTTGTGTCTACTGAAGGACTGAATTTACACACAAAGATGCACATAAAGAAAAATTGTCATATTATGATATTATGACTATGTTAAACATTTAGAGAGACACAAGTTATTGTTTCACATGATTCTGCAGTTTTTTAAATCTGTGATTCTGTGTAAAGATTAAAGCTGAAAAAAAATCCTCAAGGCAAGCCAGTAATTTATATTTTACACCACTTATCACTAGAAGGAGAGTTATGTCAAAATGCCAGCAAAGGTTCTGGATTCTCGGGAATGTGACCATAAACATTCATGTATATCTGATGACCATCCACACACACACGCACACATCGTCACAAACTCACGTACACACTCATCCGTCGTCCACCCTTTAGTCCATCTATTCAGCATTATAACTTGGGCTGTTTTTGTAACAAAACAAGGCCTAATCCTAAATTCAGGGAGCTGTGAATGTGCCTCAACAAATGGCAGACAAATGAGAAGGATTAGCGAGGGCCTGTGAAAGAGTGAAAGGTTTGCCATTGATCTACGGTGGTCCTGTTCTCTTTCAGGGCCACTCGGTTTGAAAACCCCACTGAGTAAGAGCATACAGGGCCACTCCAGAGCCCCCTAGGCCACCGAGAGACACACAACAGCCACAATTAGTCTCAGGAGCTGTAATGGCAATTCAATAAGCGCTTTAAAATTGTGCCTTAGTCCGTCTGCCACCCCCCAACCCCTCCCATCCCTCCCATTTTCGTCTACATACATAAGATTGGTATTATGAGTGGCGAGGGGCTCTTTTTTTCTTTCCCACCCACCACAGTTCTTTTCAGTCACTGTGAGAGAAAATGACCACACAGGGTTTCAAAGGTTCCAGAGGCTGTGGTTTGTTGTCGCTGAAGCAGTATGACTTGTGCCCCTGTAGATTTTGGCTAAGGCCCTCAAAATGGGCTTCTATTATTACTTTTTTTTCTGTCACTCAGCTGCAAATTAATTTTGAAGCGGTCAAAGTAACCTTCTCTATAAAGACTATTTTTGCCGGGTCACGCAGAATGCCTTCAGCCATGTAAGGTTTTCGTGGACGTGCTGATCTGAAGACGTAGCGGGCTTTGTGATGCTTTCAGGCGGCTCCGTTGAATTACATTGCGAAAGCATAAAGACGCGAGCCCAGCCAGGTGCTGTCCGACAGACGCTTTAGCAACAACATCTTTGCATGACTCATTCTCTCAGTCCTCTGCTTACATCAAACGCAGCCCAAACACCTGTGCGCCTGACATCAACACATCACGGCGGAGGAGGAGCTGAGGACGTCTCCTGGACGGCTGTCATTTCCATTCTCCGGGGGCTCTCTTTGGGACATTCCTCGTTGATTTTGCACAGTGTTTAGGTTTTTCCTTTTGCTTCGTGATCAAAGGCCAGAGCTTTTGATCAGGACTTCCAAAGGATCCCTCTTGTTTTGCTGGCGAGCGCACTGACAGGACAGTGGTGGAGCAATGATAATTACAGCTCCCATTTGGTGTCCCTGGAACTGGCACCAACAGCCAGTCGCACCCTCAGGCCAAGAAGAAAAGAGAGATTCTTGGACGGTTAAAAGAGGAGAGAGGAGAGGTAGAGGAGAAAAGGTGGAGGACACACTGACAAAGAGGCGAGTCAATCGAGGGAACAGGCAGAAAATGGGATTACTTTGTGCCGTGTATGTGTCCGTGCCAGCTGAGGGCTGGATAACCATCATACGTTCACAGACACCTGTAAAAGCGAAATGCACTGTATTTGTCACAACTGTTTTCTCTTAACAAGAGAGTGGAAAGTTGAATTATATATCCAATATACTTCTTCAGTTTTATAAGGATTATTAATAAAGCTTAGAAGTTTTGAGAAATGTGCTTTTTTGCTTTCCCGTTAAAGGTCAGGTAGGAAGAGTGGAACCATTCTCAGGTTTGTATGCTAAATATGACGCTGCTATGAAACACTAACTGGCTTACTTAGCTTAACACAAAGACTGAAAACAGTGGGAAACGTCTAGCATGCTTGCCTGTACAAAAAGAAACTAAAAAACAGTTCAGGTTTAATGGGGCTTTATGTGCAGGACCTTGTCTTGGTTGGTACCACTAACTTCTTAAAGTCTCCACCTGTTGCCGGGCAGCTGTTCTTTTCAGTAATTTGTTATTTGTAAGGTAATTTCAGCGCATGTTTAGGTCAGATTAGCTGCTTTGACATTATTCTTTGTGCTAAGATAAGTTGAAAGTGATATCCTTTTCCTCACCTAACTTTAGGCGTGAAAGCGAGGAAATGTTTCCCATGTTTCCTTTAAATGACTTTTCATGACTATATTTTGCCATTTGAAAACAACAGTAACAACAGGAGAGCAATTACAAGTAGTCTTTACTTTTCAAATATAACAACCTTTCAAGGGTGCACCGCTGAGGACAAAGACATTTGCATGGCAACAGCACTCTCAGACCCCCCATACTGATATGTGTGTGCTGCACACAGACCTTTGGAGCTGAACTACAGTGTGACTTCACGCCATTCTGACCAGACATGTACCCCGTCACAGTAATCTCACATTATGACAGGCTGAAAGGTTGGCCTTTATTCACCCCAAACAGCCACTATTCATCCCAGACTCTCCTTTTTGTTCACTGAAAAGGCCGAGTGGCCTCCTGTGCCACTGGAGGGCTCATCTGTGTGTAAATGACCTTGATGCTCGGTCGCATAGTTCATAACCGCAGACCTTTCATCAGACACGGGGAGGTCCTCTACATCAACGCCTCTCCTGCTGTGAGTTTTGTCATGATTATGATGAGGAGGGGGATTATGTCGGAGAGCTCTGATGGAGATGTTACCCACACTTAACAATCAGTGAGACAAGATTAAAGTGCCATTTTTGCACTTGATGATTTAAAAAGAAGACTTTCTCATGATTTATCCACATTTTTCTTTTATTGAAGTTTACCAAACTCAGCATGGACCAAGGCACTCAAATGATTTTACTTTGCTGAAATGAATCTAAAGACTGTTTGTTTGAGACTTTGGCCTTATATACATACTACTATTACTGGCCTATAGCTGAAAGCTGTTTATGATAAGTGGATCACAAATGTACCAATATCCAGTTGTAATACCATACAAAATGAGCTGAATATGGACTTGAATACGGTTACTTTTTTCCCTTTTTTTTTAACAATGTGACTACAATCCAACACAAAAAGTCGACAATAACAATTAACATCAACTTCAAACAGTTAGAGTACAAAATGTTTTAAATATATTAAATGTTCTATTAGCAACAGCCTTGCTGTCGGGGAAAATGTTAGCAAGACTTGAGACAGAGAGGCAGTATGTAATAACCATTTACTACTGTGTACAAAATGAACAAAGTTGCTATGTGACATCTGGTGTGCCTACGGCTGCTATAATGCGTTAAATGACTCAAAACGTATATTATTATTTCACGACTGAACTAAAGACCAAGAATCAGAGACTACGTGAGACACAAAGCTTTTTTTTTCTGATACTGTTTCCTAATCTATTAGCAGTGGGCTGTTGATTGGGAGAAGCAGTCTGACAGAAGCATGCACAAACATACAGAGGTCATCTCACAAAATCCAGCATGTCATCCCAGTAGTTAGCTTAGTTCGTTGTGTTCTTGTCATATGTGGACAGACAGAACAAAACATTTTTCAATGTGTTTCAGTCAGCAGAGATTCATCATCTCGCCTGTAAAGTTCGAATGCAGGTCAGTGTCCCTTATACAGTAGTGTCAGTAGAGGATATCCCAAGCAGCAGTGAAGATGTTAGATTTGTAGCAGAGCCGTAGCCATAATTGTACAAATACTGAGGTCATGAGTCCAAGCCCCCCATTTTTTTTATTATCAATTCCATAATCTCCTTCATTGTATTAGGTCCTCATCCCTTTCTCAACATAAATAAAATTCTGTTGAAACAGCTAAAAACATTTTGATTAATTCATTTGTAGTTAGAATCAGCCTTACAAAAAATGTCCCATTTGACATTTTCATGCGTAAAATGTGAAAATGATGTTTCACATGTGATTAAGCTTGTGCCATAAGTATTACTTCGGCATTTGACGTTATAGAGTTCACATATGAGACACATAAAAATATGGGAATCTTTCTTATGAGGACTGGTGCTCTACATGTGACAGTTATGGAAGGTATAATCTATTCCCATTTGCTTGGTTGTAAGGTTAGATATACAATTGAATGTAAAAAAAAAAAATACTGGAATCAATGTATACCCACCGTGTGTATGTTTTTAATTTTGGATAGTGACCGGACGTGACCTCAGTGCCTTCAGCTGTGGCTACCGACCTGATTTGTAACTATTTCAAAGTTGCTTCTTTTGTGTTTCAATGATGTGATACTTCTCATTTATCACAGACTGGATAAAATTATTTCTGCTGTACCATATGCTTCCTCTCGCATCTCTTAAATTCACCCAAACACCGCATTACGTACGTTCAGACACACAGATGCCTGAAGATGAGTATAATTCTACTGTATTGGAGCGTATTACTGAACATCATTAGAAAATGGAGAAAAATAACTTAAAGTACATATTATTCTAACTCTACAAAATGTTACAAACCTCAACAAATGTACATTTATGTGACAGGAGGATGGAATAATAAAAATAAGGGTCGCCCTCGCGGCTGGATCAACACTAGTGTGAAGGGGCCAGTTGCCGGACAGAGTTCAGACTCAGGCAGCTAGGAGGGCAGCATGGGGAGGAAATGAGTCGACGGGTGCCTTCGCCGAGCTTTGTGACCTCGCCGCGGCTTCCCCCGCCCGTTGAGCGAAACAAACATCTGCCTGCCGCCGTGCTTCCAACGAAGGGAGGCATACGTGTTGTAGCCATTCTCCTCGATGCGCTCCTTGAACTTGCAGCTCGGGTTGTACTTCACCTGCGACCAGAGGGAGGGGGGACAGAGAGGTTAAGGGGGTTGTAAAAGTGTTTCGCAAAGGTCTGACTGCTATTCCTGCTGTGCCATACCAGGCTAGTTTCCAAGATGTTCACAAAGGTTAACATCTGTTGCTGCTGTAAAGGATTTTCCAGGTGATTACAAAGTTTTTAGCAAGATGTCTTTTCAGAAACAGTGCACTGGTTAATATCAGTAACCATGTCACAAAACAAAGAAAATACCTCATTACAAACAGTTTGGGTGGACTTAACAATCAGTATTAATGATAAAGTTTTATCAAGCCAGGGTTTATTTTTTTTCTACAGCTATGTGTGGAGGTAACCCAACAGTCAGCAAAGCTGCTTTTCCATGGGTGGTTACCTCTTCTTATCAGCTCATCAAAGCGTCTTGAAAGATTCTCTTTTCTCGATCTTTATCATGCAGCCATAATGAGGCCTCGTCTGTGATAACATCAGGATAGTATGAGCATGCCGTGATCCACCTGCCTTTTTGTTATTATGGGAGCTCTCCGAGTTTAGGAGGCCCTCAGCTCCGTTTAGGTCCTGTTTACTGTGTCAACTCGTTCAAGGCACTTTTCTTATCATTGCTGCTGACTGATTGCTTGCCCCTGATTCCTCCTTTTCCAAGATGTAAATACACGAGCTAGACACCACACACCTCAGGTCTGATGAGTGGCTGATTGTCACAAAGAGAGGTGATTACTTTTGAAAGCTCGCTGTGTGAAACAACAATTGGCAGACGGCACGCAAAGACTTTTAAAAGGAGCCCAGCTGGCTCTTTGTCGCTGGGTTTCTTTTCTCCGCTATCTATTTTGACAGTGGAACAAGCCAACTCAAGCTGCAGGTATCATCAGCCATCACCCAGGTGTACAGCCGTGATTGATTGTGACACTCTGACCTTTTCTGGACTTTCCAGTGGAAGATTCCTGACATTTCTCCTCACTTCAGTAGAATCAAACATGTCTGGGTAGGCACCCATTTGGGACCCCTATACATATATACCTCCCCTGGCCCCACCACCCGCCTCCCCATCTTGACCTCCAGAAACAATGTTGCTGGGTTGTATACGCACCGATCCAAAGAGCGTGCCTTTCTTGGACATAGCTAAGTACAGCCCGGTGCTGACAGATTTGATGGCAACAACTCCCACACTGACAGATCGGATTTCCATCAGGCCTGGAAAATAAAAGAGGGAACAAGAGTCTGGGTTAGAAACATCTAGCTGTGGGAGTTTCCCCATCAAAAGCCACTCTATCATTAGCGATTAGGATACCAGACAGCCATATGCCCTGGGAAGACAGCGTCCAAGACAAGGAAAAAAAAAAAACACACACATACACACACAGGACATGCACAGTGACCTGAAAGAGCTCCCTTTGTGAGAAGACCAGTTGAGCTCAGAGCATTTACAGTGACAGGTTTAAGTTTGACCCTATCAGAAAAGGCAATTGATCAACTTTACACATGCACCACAATCTCAGATCACATCCTGGACTCCATAAGATTTTAACACACATAGTTGCTGTGTCTCATTCCTTGCCTCCATTCAAGCCTCCAGATGTGACACTCCACCCTGATGATGCCCTCTGTTGTTTACTGTGGGACATAAAACGTGTGTCTGCCGGCCACTTAAGCAGCCTCTCCAACTCACTTCACCCCATGAAAAAGCTGGCAAGCTTGTGGGCTAATTGTTTCCTCTGGGCACTGATTGCAAACAAGTCCCATGTGGCTCACTCTTGATCTGGTTTTTGTGTGCATACAAAAATGAAGGCACACACCCATTGTCATGGCTACGACAGCAAGATGTTTTGGAGATGACCTGAGGGCTTACAGCACGGTTATGAATAGCAGCTAATTGCTGGAGATGAAGCTCTCTTTTGGATGACATTTTTTTCTGGTTCTATCCGCCCACTTGCACCTTCAAAAGCGCCCTGACGTGGCCTGCTATCTGATCAGAGCAGGCATCTTCTTTTTTTTTACACCCCTGGAAACCAAGTCTAAGCAGAGGAAACATGTAATGTTGTTGCTCAAAGGTTAGGCACTGCTGGATATTTGTGAAAAATGATTGTTGGCTTTGGACAGACGCTGTAAACATAGCACCAGATCAAGGTGCTGAAGGACAGGGTGACCCAAAGCTGGTAGGAAATGAAGGAGTCATAAAAGCAGCAGTGGGCCACCGGCCACTCAACCGACCAATCCCCAGCTGTTTCGGTACAACCGCAACTCTTGTACAGGGGAGTGACTGAGTTCCTGAGCAGTCTTGCTGGTTAAACCCATCCAGCGATGAAAAATAAACGCTCACATCGGGGGGTTCGCAGGTGCTACTCCCCCAGCGCTCCAGTTTTTTCTACCTATTTATTTGTGCAAATTCAGATTTTGTTTGGAAAGAACAGTAAAGCTAAACTTGGCGCAAGGGCTCGACTTAATATGTTTTTGGATTAAATAATGAGTTATGTATTTGTTTTAGACCAGGCTTTACAGGATAGCTTCACATATTTTCAAGTCTATCTCAGTACACAAAAAGTCCTCCAAACCAAACGACTTAGTACGCTGTTTGTCCTTTCCTTTCAGCGCAACACATACGCAAGCCTTTTTTGATCTGATGCCACTATTGGCTGGATGACACCTTTGGTGCATCCAAAACCATCAACCTCTGGTGAAAAATAAAGTTTTTTGACGCTATGGATGAAATTTTGGTATAAATATGACTGGATGAGATTTAAAGAGAGATACAAAATTACACCAAATAATTCAAATAATTAAATGTGAACATTTAGGGCTACAACAGCTTGTTACTGGGGCAGTACCCTCTGAAAGTTCAGCATCTGCTGCTTATTTGTACCTTTAGGCAGGAACTAACATTTAATCTCCTTTTTATTGACAGAATGAAGCTCATGAAGAACAGGTCCAGTATTTAATCCACTGTGAATCAATTGCATATGTGTACTCAGAATTCAGCACCTTCCACTTATTATTCTTGTGCTATTATTTATTTTTGTATTTTTATTTCTTTAATCTATGTTCTTGTTTGAGTGTTTCTATTCTTAATATATTTGAGCATTGTTTTTATGGAGCAAGAGATTTAAGAATTTGATTGACAATTATTAAATAATAAATTCTTGAATCTTGAATATAATTCCTCTTCAACCATAGCCTACAAGTTAAATCTAGCTTAGGCAAACAAGTAGACAGCAAAAACCTTCAAATCTAAATATTACAGCTCTTTAGCTATTTTGGGGGTATTTGGCCCACAACACGTCTCCAATTGTACATTAACGTTCAGAAGAAACAATACATATGTGTACCTTTTACTGCTTGGAAACACGTGTACCTTTTTTCCCTGTAAAAGGTATGTGTAGTTACCTTGAGGTCCAATAATAAGCCCTCAGGGGTACATTAGATTCTGCCTTGGGGGACAGAAACTGTAACCACATTTCATCTGATCTTGAATGAAATTTTATACTGAACAAGAACTGTGGCTTTTGCGCCCCCCATTACATATTTTGTAATCACTTTACAGAAGGTCTTTACAGTCTGTGTGAACAGGAACAATAATTACAGAGATCAAAAACTGTTTCAGTGTTCACATGGACAGAAATGCAAAATGTGAAGCTGTACTCTAATATGTTGTGACAACTTAATCATCCGTGTCGAATGTTGTAGAGGTGATACCAACATATAATTCATGATCTGATGATAGCGCACACAGAAGCCACTAACTAAACACGTCCTCTCTGCAGGGCGGCTGCTAATATCATTAGACTCCTGTTGCTGTTTTCAAAGAGAACATCTGAAGGACTCCAAAACTTAAAAACACACATCTGCTGCCCCCATCACTCTGAACATGCAACTATTACAACCTTTTTTTTTCTTTCAGCTCCGTCACCAGTCGCGTTTCCGAAGTGAGGTCATTTACTCAAGGCACGGACACAAAGAAGTACAAAGAGTAAAAAAAAAAAGGACAGAAAGGAAGGTAAACAAACACAAACTCCTGTTGAGTGTCTTTCTTCTCTGACAGGAGCGTGTAAATGAAGCCCTCTCGACGCTCGCCGCAGCTGCAGGAAAGGGGGCGGGGGGGGGGCCTCAGTCGAGTCCGTCCAGGTATCGGCCCAGCTGCGCCCCCATCATTCCTGCATCGCCTCTGATCCTGCGAGGGAACGTTAACACTTTGATGGCGGCCTCCTCCTTTACGAGCTGTGTTTACAAACACCGGGTGTGCTACGGCGGCACCTGGAGCGTGCAAGGGACTCATAAGCAATTAGTTGAGGCCCGGCTGCTGATTGGAGCGCTGCAAGGATTTATGGGGGATTAGTCCAGGCCAATGAAAACCGCTGGTGCCTGAAAGTGGTGCCAGCAGTAATTGCCATTATTTGCTGGTTTTAGTTCCAGGCGCAGTAGGTGTGTTGGAGGGATGTTTGTCGCGTCTGAGACATTGCGAGGAGTTCACCGCAAATGGTAAAACTAATTTAAAAAAAAACTTTACTTCTAGAAAACGGACTTGAGTAAATCAGTGTCTGATGTTGAAGCTGTTGATGCATTTTAATTGTCTGGCTAATATTCGTGTTATCATTTTGAGAGGCACTTCAACAAAAACCATGTCTGCAGCACGTTAAATACTGTCCTCTTTCTCTCTCTCTCTCTCTCTCTCCTGCAGTCTTGTAGATACCCAACATATCATTCATACACGCTGGTGTAGCGGCCGGCAGATACAAAAGATCTGAGCACATGAAATGGGGATTTCACATTGTCTTGAGGAATCACTTGGGCCCTGGACGCTTGACCACACATCTATAAAGACCAGTTAGATCCATATAACTCACAGTCCCCCCTTTGAAAAGTCACTCCATTGTGTTCAAAGCCTGAGAAATCAGAGTGAGGTATTCCAAGCTATTAGAGGGTTTTCCTAACTGCTGAAATCCAAAGGTCACATTACTGGAGGAGAAAAAAACTGGATGAGAGTTTAGGGCTTGAAGAAACGTTCTGTAAGATTGATATATTGATATAATGTTGTAGAAATATACATTTTAGACTGAAACAGTTTATTTTAAAGATCCAGAGATTTGATTGAGAAACCCTGAAACAATTTATTGTGTCAAAATTCAGACTTTTTTAATCTTTACAAACCAACTTAAATGTATTCAATCTGACCGTCACATCTACCTCATCTCTAATAAAAATGATTCATATTCTAGTGGGACAGCTGACTGTTTCGGGAAAGCTGAAGTATTTCAAAATTGTGAATTGCTATCATTCAAGAAATGTTTTAGTTCCTTTGGGCAATATCACAAGAAGAAAGAAGAGGGAGAAATAATGGAGACAAATTAACTCTTTGTTCCTGAGCTGCAGTGGAAACTGAAGGTCACTCCTGCTCCGTGTTCTGCTGAGCAAGTATCAACTGATGGCCCTATTGAGCTCATGAAAAAGGTACTTTTGGCTTCCCACTTGCAATTGGCAAGATCTCTTAACCTTTGACATGTTTTGGCTGGGTCTGTCAATAAGCTCAAGCTGCCATTACAAGCAAATCCTGCACTATACATGTCTAGTCAACTGTGGACTTGCCATTTATTTCTGCTCTATGGGATTTTTAAAAGCATAGAAAAAGTCTTTTGCCCAGTCTTTTTTCTTTCTTTTTTTTACTCTTTCTTTTCTTTCCGTCCCCCATTTTTTGGACGTTAGCCCATCGTCAGATCATTCAAGCCTTTTCTGACTTTGAAAAAAAAAAAAGGCAGAAAGGAAAGAGAGAGACACTCTCACGGGGTTCCCTTTTGTCAGACTCATGGTATGGGGGAGGAGGAGGGCGCGAGTACAGGGCGAAGGTCCTGGTTATAAGATGGGGGTTTCAGCGGTGGGGGCATGCGCTTCCAATGCCCCCCCCACACATGGAAAAAAAAAGTCTTTGTTACTCACCTGAGAGGTGAAGAGCTAGACAAGATCTTATTAATGACCGAGCGTTTTGAATGGGGCTCTACAAAGTGTGGCAAAATGGTTCCTTTCATCACAAATTTAAAGCAGAAAAGAGTGAAAGACTGAAAAAAGTGAGAGTGAGAAAAAGAGATTTTTCTGCTCCTTTCCTCCTGTCTTCTTTTTGTTCCTTTTCCCAGGTCTTTAATTTCTTGGGTTGCCCCCTTGAGCAGCCCTCCATGGCTCAGTGCTCGACCAGAGCAGAGCCTGGGAATCTCGGAGTTCCCGCTGTGCTCCTGCTCTTGATTGACATACCTTTTCAATTATTTCACAGTTTGCTTGCTTTTTAAACGAAGAGGGCCCTGTTGTTTTTTTCCTTGTGCCCTCCTTTTCAAAACACAAGCTTTTCATGTCGGGTCTGGGCTGCCGGGCCCTAATGGCTGTGACCAGCACCTTTGATCTGCCATGACCCCCTCGAAGGGTCTGGTACTGGGCGAAGCGGCCGCCTGTGTGTATCAGCACAGACAAAGGCTGCATCACTCACTATTGCTTTAAACACCTTGAGAGATTACCATGAGAACAGGCACTGCAGTGGAGGCCATCACAGGTGGTGTGATACGGAGACATGGACATTAACCCTTCAATGTACAGTAAAAAATACCAACCAATGACCGACAGAGTCTTGTGGAGAAGGATGGTTTTGGGTGCTTGATTCCAGAAGGAAATTAAACCTGCTCACCATTTGTTTCCATTGAAAGGTTTATCAGAACCAATTCTAGTACACTTATGCATATTTATCATATATTTGTGGCTTTGAACACCATTTGAGTCAGAAATGTTTGAGGTCTGGCATTTCACTGTCCCTCCACCAGCAAATCTCCAGCACAGATGTCCTCCATCTTTCTTTCCTGGTCCCACTAAAAGTCTCAGGTTGCTTCGAACAGGTGTCTGTCAGATCACCTAACCCCTCTCTGATGTTGGAATTTAGGTGCTGCATTGGGCAATTTTTGTCACTCTCTGAAATACGGTCAGACGGTAACACCCGATTTTACGCACTGGACTTCTCTCTGGACCACAGAAATTTGGTTAAACTCCAGCTTAGTTGGGAAAGCGTGGCTTTGCTAGAAGATTACATGACCTGCCTCTGACTTCCTCTGTGATCAATTGTTTGTCAATATGTCAATATAGCTGTAAAGCACAGCACGAGCTGCGTTTCTGTTGATTTTGTCAGATGACATGCAACTAAAAAGATGACAAAGAGATTTAACTGTTGTTGTTGCTGTTGCTGTTCTGATGGTCACACGTCTTCATAGAAGTACTTCAGCTTGTACTCCATGTACAGCTGAGTGTATCACAATGACTACTGATGAGGAGACACTGTTGTAAAGACTACAGTTATTCTCATATTCCCCGTGATTCATTGTGTTGAGACAACGATTACGATGCAAATGTAATGGAGCTCTTGGAGAGCGATGGAGGAGGCAGAGGGATGCTGCCAGCAGGAGACTGTTAACAGGGTTTTTCCCCACTTTCAAGTGGCCATTCATAAGAATTGTAAACTTTGTATGACCTAGTTTATTTAGAGCAAACTGTGGCCTTAATTTGTGTACAAGGTAGCCCAGATATATACACAACAAATGTTGGATTTTCACATGAACTTTGACCACAGTGACACAAACTGCAAATGTCAGTGATGTGATTTTTTTCCTGATTATTCTGCCATTATAAAAGTTTTTTTTAACTTAACAATGAAAACAAATCTGACTTGAGCAACTTTAACCTGCAGTCTGAAAGGCAGCCAACAAACACATGCAATGATTGCACACACACCCTTTATTTTAATAGTCTATAAAGCATAATCATGACCTTGATTTAGGGCAGAGGCCATTGTTTACACCCTGACAACATAATGTTGAGCCACAAAAACTTTGATTATGGCCACACAACGTGTGGTCACTGATCACATTGTGTCAGCACAAGAATCGCTGCTTCTCTACAAACATGGTCTGTCTGACACATGTTCAGATGAGTTAACTGGGACTAATTTGGCAAAATATCAAACTAACTTGAGTCACTCAATAACTGCACGCCTGGGTTACATTCCTAACTCTGTGTGTGAATGAAGTGAAAGAGAAATCTACCTCATATTGATTGGTAGATGACGGATGAAGGGGCGTCTCATCAGTAGGCTCATTTACCGGGAGCTTGTGTGTCTCTGCTGCGCGGCACGTGATACTCGGGCCAGTGATGATCTCATTACAGTGAGTGGTTGATATGAAAGCTGATCCTCAATTTGCCATGGAATATGACAGCGCTGCAGGGACGGGGAGATGATTTACAGGGAACACGGTACGCTGGACTTAAATAGTTTGCAGTTTGATCGTTATTGCCTGGTCCACTCCCTCACAAAGAGGGCTGCCAGGTTTGTTGTGAAGGTCAGTCAGTTTACTACGAGCTGAGCTGCAGCAATCTTCTTTTACTTTTAAGTGTGCAGGAAGCTTTATGAGTGTGACTGGGACTAACTGAAAGCAAATATATATTTAATACGTTTTCAGAGGGTATATAAATGGTCTCCTGATTAACCATGACTTTAGTGGATGAATATTTCTCCCGGTAAATTATACTCTGTCAACTAAAAGTTTGACCCCTGGGACAAATCCTCCAATTGCTCTTGATTAGCAGATGGTGAGGAATTCTCCAATTTCATTTTTTAAGTGCCGAAGGGAGGTGGTTACTAACTTATATATTTATGAGTAAAGAATATATTCCTTTAAAAAAAAAATAATGTCATATATTCCTGTTTTTGCTCAGTCCCACACGTGCAAGCTCCTTCTATCAGGATGCACCAGGTTGCACTTCTCCTCCTGCAGCCTCACTCAGCAAGCAGCCTTTAACATTGACTTGCATTGTGTTGCCGGGATGAGTGTAACGGACAGAGCAGGTGTTTCACATCTGGCAAAATTACCTGCTCTGACACGACTGATTGGAGTGCCACAATGATTTTCTGCCCTAAATCTTCAGTAACATTATAAATGAGGTCTTGTTTGTTTCTTTTCTTTTTTTTCCAGTTAGTAAGCAGCTGCACATTTTTATGTACCTCTGAAACCTCTGAAAAAGTTTTTTCGTTAAGGACTTCACTGTCTTTTATTAGCGGTTCTTGCTCTGTGCTGACTCACTGTCATGAATATTATCTGTGGCTGTTGCATTTCCTGAAAGCACAAAGTTCATATAATATAACTTGTGAAGTGATGAAGTGACGGGCCTGTGTGTTTTTAAACAAAACTGCATAGCTCTCTTTTTTTGTGTAGCTTTCGGACAGGTTCATTTTAAACACTCTGGTTGAGGTCAGAGGAAGCTGTTTTATGCTCTTCATCCAGAGGCTCACTAACAAAAAAAAAAGGTTAGTCTTCATTATTTTGGTTCAAGTCGAGGGTTTGCTCAGGATTTCCCTCTCATTAATGTAAAAACACCCTGGCTGAGTCACTGTCCATAATGTTTCATGCACATAGTGATGACATGATGACATTTATTTTTGTTTGAATAAGTGTGATCAAGCTCAAAATACATATGATGCAATGCCCTCGCTGGCTTAATGGACCAACCAGCTCTGGACAGCAATATAAAATTTACAGTCTCTTTAACGGGAGCTTTGCCTGCCACTCTGAGAGCTCTACTGTTCCAGCGGAGGATTTGTGCTTTGAGTGCGTGCGTGTGTGTGTCATGTGTAGTTTTATGTGTGTTTTGTGAGTGGGCCTCTGTTGCAGAGCAGAGCAGCTGTCGGTCTGCAGGCAGCAAGCGGTACCTGTCTTTCTCTCCTTACTCCTGTCTCCCATCTGCCAGCTTGCCTTTCACTGCCCGTCTGTCCCTCTCATCTCCTCTGTCGTACCTCTCTGGTCTCCCTGTCTCAAGCCTGGTTCGCCTGGGCCACCCCTCCTCTCCCTCCCCACCGGCCTGTCTGCACCGGGTCTCCGGACATGTATCATACCTATTAACTCTCACAGGACTGGGATGATTTATTCATCCCTGGGCTGGACTGATCGCACACAAAAAAACATGAAAGGCCAAGACTTGCACACAAAACGCTCGGCACGCTGAAGCTGCAAATTGCAGAGTTGTTTTTGCACTTTTTTGCGATAGGAGCGAGTTTACAAACAAAGGTGAGAAGACAAAGAAAAAGAGTAGAAAAATAACTAAGATAGTCAGTAATGAAATGAAATGAACTGAGCAGACCCCCCCCAGATCATCCAGCACTTGTAAGCAGAAGCAGCACATTGAAGTTAACATGCCAAGTAATTTGTCCCGGCGATCCTGCTCCTGAAATGAGCTCAGACAGTCTGGAGGTCTGAGCTGTGTTTCTCCTGCCTAATTTAGCTCTGAATTCCTGGACAGTAATCTTTGAACTCAACTCATGTTTGATTTGATCAAACAAAATGTTAAAAAAAACAAAGTGCATAATCAAAGTTAAAGCAAAGGAAATAAGAAACAGGGATACTTCTGCCCTGCCTTTTTTCTTTTTTTTTTTACACACTTGAACTTTCACAGATCCAAACGTGCTGTAACTCTCTAAATCTCTAAATCTAAATCTCTGTACACTCTAGTCTAGGCGTGTGTGTCTGTATTTTTATGAGTGCGGTCCCTTGCATGTGGCCCGCCCCATCAAAAACAAAAAAACAAAAAACAAAACAATGACGATGGATAGAAAAGACAGGAAGAAAGGAGAGAAAAGACTGGCAGAGAGCTGGTCTTCCCTGCCCACATATCACTTGCTGTTCCCACATTCCATTCAGTCTCTGGAGGGATGAGAGTGAAGATGAGACTGATAAGATTATTTTTCTCCTGTGTTTTTTTTTTATATCTCAGTCTATATTCAATGGCCACTGCCTTTTGTTCTATTATTATTATTATTATTATTATTATTATTAGCAATCACTACCATTGGGGCCTATCCAATAACCTCCCACATGAAGAGCTTCATTCTTAAACAGGCACAGAGGAATGATTTCACCAATTATTTTGATCCAGATCCTCCATTAGAATATCTGACAGTGTAACCTCTGCTTTACAATATTCTCCCATCCATCTTCACGACTCTCTCGTCCTGTAGAATGAAATCATGTCCTGCTTTTCTTAGGCAAGATGTTTTTAAGCGTCTAACCTCTATACTCTTCTTGCAGCTCTGCAATATTGAGGATATCAATCAAATGCAAGGTAAATGTCATCCATGAAGAACTGCCTGAGCACAAATTGTTAAAGCAGCCTGGAAACAATTCAAAGTGCAGTCTCTCAGAGTTGTGTGCCTGCTGGTCTTTGGCCCGTCCCCCCCCCCCCCGCCTGCCAGACCGAGCCACTGAGGGAGGTGTAAAGCAGAGACAATCTACTTCTCTCTACAAGCCCGGGCCCACTTTTTTTGAGCCTGTGAACAAGCCACACGGTGGTGATCTGCTGAAAGCTGACTCCCGTACTCCCTCGGCCCCAGCCCCGGCCGCAAGGGGTGACATTCTCTCACACACAATCCAGAGGCTGGTCCTCTTTCAGGACTCGCACTCGGCCCTGTTACCCCCACCCTTTCATACAGTTCTGCTGGGAGAGGTACTCCAGGGATTAGCCCAGCCAGGTCTTTCAAAGGCCATTAGAGCAAATTACAGGTATCCTGTTACCAGTGCGCTGGGACAGGCCAGGTGAGGGGCGCAGAGGCCAGGCGGGAGAGCAGGGGTCAGCTTGGGACAAAAAGACAAGGCCACCCTGGGCCCCACTCTATCGGAGTGTCTCCCTGGCTCCACAAACTGGTAGGCTCGCATCTATGAATGGCTCACTTGATGGGACCTCAGAGACATTGTCTCACCACCGTAACTTTAGCCTTTTTTTTCTTAGTTCCCCACCAAACATCCACCCACCCCCCACAACTCACTCTCCCCACCCTGGTTTTCTTGTCTCTCAATTGATGTGGTGATGACTTTGCCCAGATAAACGATCGCACAAAACAACTACAATACATGAGCAAAATTTGATGAAATATAACACATGGTTTAGTACGACCTAAACGCTGCAACCACTCAGTCATGTCCTGGCTACGCCATCAGTATGCACTGCCGAAAAAGCCATGCCTTGGGCCAAAGATTGAATTTGAATTACATTAACCATTTCTACTTCAAACCTACATTTGAATTGTAATGGCAACCACACAACCATTAATGTGTGTTCTGACAATGTATCAGTATGCTGCAGGCATCATGAGACTGATGCTGCTGATAACGTTGTGGAGATGGCCACAGGGAGTTCCGCATCCTGCCATTTTCTCTAGACTATTCGCACACATGTACACACGCATACACACTCGCTCTGGCCCGCACACACATGCCTCTTGGCCACTTGTGCCGGGCCACACTTACACAAACACACACACGCATGCCTCACCCAGTCCCAACCGGTGGATGACAATCTAGTGGAGGAGTTGCGGAAGTGTTTCATTAGCCAATTACCGCTGATAGATAAAGCCCGCGTTCCCACAGTCGGCAAGGCCGGGGGTCAAATGTGACCAATTACCCTCCATCCCCTCACAGGACAGATTAGTCTGTCTGATTTATCCCCAGACAGACTGACCCAATACTCCAGAATCACCACCCACATCTGCATATGTCTGTGTATGTGTTGGGAGAGGCAGTTGTTCGTGTGTCGTCATAAGTGAGACCAACAGGCTTTAAATGTTTGTAAAAAAAAAAAAAAGAGAAGACAGTGATAAAGATCATGGAAAATGTCAGTTTGTCTGCCCCAAGATCAGGCAGCACTGGAATCTCCTGTACCACACACACACTCCCCGTCACACAGTGATTAGTGTACCTGCATGTCCTGTCAGCGTGCACGCTGTGGGAGTTGGACACGCTAAGCTGTGATTGTATGTAATGGGACATCAATCAGTTCATTAGGGACCTCCAGGATGCTGAATCAGAGGGCAAAGACCCTCCGCTGATCAGACCCCAAATTTACCAGCAAGCCGGTCAGAAAAAGGGTAACACTAGAGGACGACCTGAGGGAGTGGGTGAGGGGCGGGGTGGGGGGGCTCGTGTAGTGAGGGTGAGGGATGGCAGAGGTGAAAAAGGTTAACGAAGCCCACGACGTGCTCGTCTGTGCCTGTGTGGTACTGAGGGGCCGCAGTCTTACCGAGCAAGAGGCCTTTTCTTTAATCAAGGAGGGCAGACTGCCTCCTAATCATGCATCACATCCGTAACAAGCGAACAGCAAGCTATCAAAGGCTTCACAGATAGTTACGAGCAGATCTGCCCGCCGAGAGCTTTGTGACTCACGGCTTCTGCAGTTTCCTGCACTTTGGTACCCTGGGAGGGACGACGGGGATGGCGGGATCCACATTAAACTGAGGTCATTCCCCCTGTGCCACTAAATTGTAATAAGCTGCTGTGTTGCATCTGTGGCTGGTTTGGTTGGCTGTCCAGACCAGCTCGCTGAGTGGAAACATAATCAGTAGAAAACAAAGGCCTTGTTTACAGTTTCCTAAACTTCATCTTCCCTGGGCTCTCAGCAGAAAAAACGCTTCACGTACTTAATCGAAGAGCATCCGCATCTGATCCAAAGCAGCATTCCCCATCAGTTTTGACCACAGTGCATATGTACGTACATTGGCTCTTTTATTTGTAGGTTGGACTAAGTTGCAGATGCTATTAACGGCACTCATTTCACATCACATGTTGTTGGTGATGAGCAATGCGTTCATACGCTGGCAGTGCACTTCAAAGGAAAGCACATTTAGCCTCAATTGTACTGACTGGATAACTTAATTTGTTAGCGCCGGTCCTGTCGCACTGAATATATAGTTATTGTGAGTTTTCTACATGTAAAGAGTATTCATGCCAACATGCATTAACTTTCAATGGGGTACACACAAGTAGTGCTGCTCAGCCTGTCAATACCTTTACATAGTTTTCTTTGTGGAAGGAGCTTCCCAAAGTTTGAGATACTGACCCTGAGGGTATCTCCTGTGTTAAATGACTAAGGCTTGGGACTTAAAAAAAGACTTAACAGAAACCATGCATTACAAATTAATGAGTGGTACGAGGGTTAAAAGAAGTTGGCAGTTAGGCTGCGGGGTAGGTTTAATTAAAGATGCTATCGAGTTGCATTATGGGATGTGTAGGATCCAGCGTGTTTGGAGTTTGACAAGGCGTCAAAACTCTTGTCAGTTTCATTATATTATTCAGTAATATTGTATTTGTTCTGTATAACAGAATTCACTATTTTTGGTTTGTAGTTCTGTATTCAGCAGTCTGAAAACCCACAAAATCCAAGTTAGTTTGGACAATACTGCCAACTATAAGCCGTGCATGTGTGGCTCAGGTGTAGAGGAGGTTCCAGTGAGCGAGCACCAGGACACAGAATATTCTCTCTGGCCTGAGCCTGCCCCATATTTACATTATTAAAATGAGATGGGCATACAGGAGGTGACAGAAGGCATAGGGGTGAAATCAGGGCCCTGTCAGAGCTGTCACTTGCTCCACTGGCCAAAGGGCCCTGACCCCAATCCTATCCACTGCAGGGGAGGAGAGGGGGAAATGGAGACAGCAGCAGTGAGAGAGTGATGGTGATAGGTAGAAAGGGGCAGACAGATAAAAAGAAAGAAACAGGAGGATGATACTGAAAGACGTGTATATAAATATATAAATGAAGAGAAGATTTGTGTCAGAGCAGCTTCTACCTGTGCAGAGATGTGTTGAAAACCAAGTAATCATATGTATTTGAATATTTTCCACTGCAGAATAACCTCTGCCAGCACAACCTTTTCTTCCTGAGTCATTCCAAAATAAATAGAGATATGCTGGTTATGTAGTTTCTCATTCTGTGAGAAACTAGATCAGCACGATGATATTTGCCCTAACTTTTCAGAAACAAGTAAGCTGTGTTGAGGACAAATATCTCAGTGTCCACGCAGGAGTGGCTTGATGTATGGTGTGAACTCCGCTGTCCTGCTTTAGCTTTATCGCTGCGACGCTTTGTGCCACCCCCTGTGTTCTAACAAGGAGCGTGGCCTTCCAGACAGGAAAAACACCCGTTTGCACATGAGCTTGCACATGTCGGCATGCGTGCAAGCACACACACACACACAAGCATGCATCTGACTAGAGTGCACGGTAAGGTCTGGTTCATATTAGCCATTAGGGAGAGGAAACGCACATCTTTTTCAGTTTAGGGTCCACTTCATGCTCCCGCAAAGGCACAAGTATAAACACAGGCACATGCATTCTAAATGTACACACACATTCAAAGAGCCCTGACACGATACTCACATCCTGCTCGTGTTCGGTTAGCGAAATGGTCTTAGAGATAAAAAGCAGGTACGGGTGAATGTGTGTTATTCAGTTCAGAGAAGACGCTGTATGGTCTCAACCTGCTGGTATGCAGAGACCTGCAGCCGGAGTCGCTCTTTTTAGCCTTCCACATTTGCATTAATTATCGTACCTCTACTTTCAGGAAATGCATTTGCAATCCCAGTTATTCGGTCCAGACAGGGACCCCTCTGCTTCAGTCTTCAAAGTGAATCAACATTGGTGCAGAGGTTGTTCTCGAAATGTCATAGATTATTTCTTTGCTTTGATAAAATTATTATTTCAGTTCAATTCTGATTTTTACGACTACATTTGTCAACTTAAGGTCCAGTTCACGATAGGTGTACCCCTTTTCCCACGCATTTGTCAGCCCATATGGTCTGCATTTCTGTGTCATGACCCATGTACTAAAAAGTGCATCTGAACTGAACATGAACTGCAGGTTCTTGTGCTGTAAACTGTATCAAAAACAATCTTGCCCACTCATCACTTGAACTCATTTTCTCTTCAGTTTGGTTGGTGGTCTTGTACTATGTCGTAATTTTTTTTATCTAGCCAAGCAAGCACCAGAGCTCAAGGGATGGCAAAGTTGGCTTTTTTTTTTACAGTGCAGACAGAGGAGTTATCATGGCTGTAGACTCTTTAGACTGTTCTGAAATTGCTCTACATATCTTTGCCTGGCACAGAATACATGATGCAATACGTTTCCGATAAGAAATGTTGAATCACTGGAGCCTCTCTGGGACACAATATTGCATTTGCTGCACAATTAGTTAATTATAGTAAACATGTTATGTTATGTCTCCAGAGAGGAATTTTTGGTATGACCACTTCTCCACCGAGGTGTCACGGGTAAAGAGAATTCCTGACAATTATACATGGCAAGGAGCTTTATACTTTAATTTAATTTAATTTTTATGACTTGATTACCTGACAGCGAGTCAATATTTAGCCACACAGATTGAAGGGCTCGCTCTGTTTGGGAGTTGTAAGTGGCCCAGGGAGAGAGGGATTAAAGTCTGCTGAATGTCCATGGAGCTCCCATGTGCTCCCGTGGATTATGGCTTCATGGGAAAAAAACAGGGCGGGGAGCCCCAGATTTACCTGAACGTCACCTATGAGTAAGATTTAGGCGCCTGAATTTACAGCCTCTTATTGCTTCCTTTATGCTCTGGAGCAAATCCTACAGGGAGGGATATCTGTCTTCGGGGCAACAGGTGCATTGCATTCCTGCTATTATTGCTTCCGACTCCCGGCCTCCTTGTGATTTTGAGTTAAATTTGAACACCTTTAAACTCCTGTAGCTTTAACCAGTCAGCCGTAGCTGTATTTAGGGATGCCAAGTTGTTTCTTTTTTTTCCCCTCTCTACAGCAGGGGTTCTCTTTCAGCTCCTTTATTCCTGGGCCAGTGGTTAAACGCCTTCCAAGACATGATGTCTGGCTCAGCTCGAGCAGGGAGGTGAGAGGCTTTATTGGAAGGGTCAAAACAAAACCATTAATCTGTCTCGGTCTATCTAAGGTTGAGGCAAGACCTGTCTCCCCTGACTCAATGGGCTGATTACGTCAGTTGCGTGTGTGTGTGTAGGGTCTGAGATGTGAGCGGCGGTTGCTCCTCGGTGAGAATTTCCTTTGGCGGACGATTTCAAACATGTGGTGCTGCATGAGTAAGACTAGCTGGGCGACTGCTCCCAACTGATCTAATTAATACTCATTTTACACCTTTCACAGAAAAAGCGCACACAGTAATAACAGGCCTAATGTGTTCTCATTGAGGAAAAAGGCCAAACCCTTCACCCCTGCTTTAAAAACTTACTGTCTGGCTGCTGTTGCATTGCCACAGTCTAATTAACAGTGGCTCATTACAATGATGCATAAAGTACCTAAATCATTGAGGGAGTAGCTTTTGGACGGCAACAGATACCCTGCTCATGGGAAAAATATGGAAAATAGAAGCAAGTGTAAAGCTTATTTTTTCTGGCCCACAGAATATTTAAAGTCTAACCTCAATAATCGCTCTATTACACTCTTTAATCATTTTCTGATGTTCACACGACTTCTTCTATCAAGTATTTAGAAACTGATATACTTGAACCTTCTATTCAGCGCCCTTCTCCGCTTTGAAGAAGGTTTTCAGAGCATCAGTGCAAACATCCTTTATCAATGGCTTTGAGATCCAAGTAGCTGGTTACTGGCACTGTGAAGTCTTCCCCTTTGTGTTCCCCTCACACCCACAGGATGTCCAGAGTCTCTGGGATGTTATAAAGGAATAGGCTGCTGGAGCCAAAGTCAGACTCTATAAACCTGCTGATGAACCCAGTAAATCCCAGAGAGGAGCCACGGCCAGGCTGCTAAAGGTTGTTAGCTACTAATTGCTACATTTCCAGAGCCCATTCATGATATCAAACCCCGGTGGCAGAAACCAGGGATGCTCGGCTAATTAGGGCGACACTGACACTCTTGTCCTGCAACGTTCCCAGGACAGCGATAGCGTGTGTGTGTGTTTGAGAGTCTCGACAAGCGTGCTCAACGTGCATGCAAGGTTTGATTTAGGTTTCAGAACAGCTGGCAAAGGGTCGATTTTTATGTCTCCCAAAGGCTGAGGCCATGCACTGTCCTTCTTGTGGGTGATAATAAATGCACGATTCGTGGGATTTTACCCTCCCGCTGGCACCCGAAAAGTCCACGAATCCCCTCTTGGTTGAGACGACCCAGAGGAGACCTTGCATAATGCCTAATGAGCAACGGGAAACGCTCCAGCACTCTTCTAGCCTTTAATTTCCACCTCAATACTGAGCAGAGCACGCCCCAGCCCTTCTTCTAGCCTCATTAACATGTGTATTCTCCCGATTCAAACACCAAAGCACTTCCTTCGGCCAGGTGCTTCCCTCTTTAGCCCCTCCAGCCCCAGCGCTGTTGATCCAGTCACACGTCCCCGTCTGAGCTCTACCAGAATTAATGGTGAGTCATGGTGGGGATGTAGGATGGCCGGGACAGAATAAACTTTCTAACACCTCTAAAATGGCAGACAGCACGGAACAGACATTTTGTAATGTCTGTGGCTTTGGCATATTTACGCCATTGTCCCTGTATTGCCGGCTAGATAACACATAAGCCAAATATGGAGGTTTTGAGTGGTCAAAGTTTATGTTAATTTAAAAAGGAACATATAGCTCATTCATAGTGCGTTTCTAGGCTGTGGTTTAAAATAATGCCTTCTTAAATGTCTTCTTCTTGTTTTAGTATATTACAATAGTTAGTACTTAACAGCGAGTTATATATTTAATTGGAAATGACAAACTTTTCACAAGTGGTGCATAATAGTACTTTCCTGTGTGTTTCCTGAAATGTACTCATGATAAAATTTCAATGGGTTGCAAGGTCATTGTTATGTAGAGACCATGTTAACGCTTGATCAGTGTTTTAAATGGCATGTTTCATGAATAAATAACTCAACATACTTCAGTTTATAGAATTTGAATTAGGTTA
>JBAJHX010000106.1:18931296-18961023 GCA_037176925.1 Amniataba percoides
AGAGTGAACCAGCAAAACAACAAGCTGAAATTCACTATAAAGCTCTCCAATGACAAGTGGAGCAGCATATTCGGGTGACAATTCCCTCTGGGTTCATCAAGCAGCATCTCTCATGTGATCATTTAAAACACTGTCATAGTAGGATTAAAAAATTGATTAAATGACCAATTCAAGAGATTTTCAAATATAAGGGTAGAATATAAGAGAGAAATATAAGAGTTTCACACAAAAAAGTCGCACATTCTAACTCTCTCTTAATATAATCTTAATTTTACAACTGTCTGCACAGAGGCTGACATTTTTCACTACTGCCAAAACTTTCTGACTGGTCATAGCTTTTAGGCGGATTTAGTCATCTGTCTGCAGCACTCGTCCTGTCTTTTCCCATTTTCAAATTCAAGTCAGTCTCTCCTTGGCGAGTGACAGTTTCCCCTGTCTAAGACAAGTTTGAATAATTTCCACAACATATTGCAGGAGGGTGGAAGATTTTCTTCCCATGGGTCCCATCCAAGTCAAATACATGCATGAACTAGGAAAACTCTCACATCAAACAGCAAGATGTTGCACACCAAGGGAAATTTGGTAAACACAACACACCCTGGCTGTGAGAGTTGCGCGGCTGCAGAGGCAGAATGGCCGCAGTGACTTCTGCGATTATAGCAGCGTGGTGAGGTGACCTTATTTCCTAAGGGTGAACGGGCTGTCACTACCTGGAGGCTGCACAAACGTTTGATGCCTCCAGCCACACACGCCCAAAATTTAACAGTCCATCCTTTAAAAATGAGATGAAAAAAAAAGACAGAAACATAAAATGAAAATATGCGCAGTGCAGCATGCCAAAGAAAACACGTAAGAATTTGTAAAATAAAACAAAACAAAAATGGGGGAATAAATAGAAAACAGGGTTGTAATTAAAGTAAAAAAATCGCACTTAGCCTTCATGTATTAATTGAAGTTGACTTTTGTGGCCGTACATGAAGCATTTTTATTCCAGTTCTATACTCTGCTACACGACTCAGCTTTATGATTTGCTGTTGCGATTGATCATGAAGCGGTTGCTGGGTGTGCCCACACAGCTGTTGCGCTGTAGCACTGTCTAATTAGCAGGCTATGACCGATGACCCAGGACAGGATATGATGCGTACCTGCTTCTGGAGCTTTTGTAAACACTTGGGTATGTTTTTCCCCTCAATCCTCTGCTGCTTTGCCATAGGTCAAAAGAAAAACATATCCAAGCCCTCCTCTTTGGTCCCTCAAAGTTCTGCACTTTGTCTCTTCATGTGGCCTGTTCAGGTTATTTTTAGAAACTCAGTGATCAAGCGGTTTGTAATTATAGGTGGATCTATATTTAGAGCGCACGGTTTTACAAGCCGCAGTCAAATAACGGCTGACTCATTTATCTCTCCTGATTTCTATCGGTGTGGTTTGATTACCAAATGCAGTCAAGGCCCGGCAGGCTTACAACTCGCTTGATCCTGATAACAAACTTCAGGAACGGATACCTGAAACTTTGGTGTTTACACATGTGCGTGCGTGTGTGTGTGTGTTTGAGTGTATGTTTGTGTATGTTTCCGCATGTGTGCTCACAAGGCAGGACATTTTTCTCGGAACACTTTAGAGATGGAACTGATACACAACTCAGCCTGTCCCATTTGTTGCCGATGAAAGTTTTAAATTTCAGCACTTAAAGAGCGTTTAAATCTCTCATGTGTCCTTCAGTAACATCTGGTGCGGCATTTTTGTACTTTCAGTGTGAAGTTTTTCATTTTCACACTAACATCTGATGGGATTCCCCATGAACTGAAATGCACTACTGATAAACAAAAATGTATTTATTTATTCTGTGTGTTTTTGTGTGTGTTTCTTCCCTCAAACTTGTCCAGCACCCTCCGTCCCTCCAAGTCCTTCTCCCTCTCCCCTCTTCCCTCAGCTGCTCCATGCCCCTGCTCCACTGGGATTGATACAATATTTTCCAACCTCAATTAGCAGAGAGCCTGTTGACTAATTCCAACTGTTTTTGCACCTGAGAGGGAGCCGGGGCTGGAAAAACTGAGTGGGGTGGAGGTGAGGGCCGGGGCCTGGGTGTAGCAGGCAGAGCTGTCGGGGCAATATAGCTGTGTCGACAAGAGTGTAAGGGCAACACAGAGGACAGAGGACGGGTCGGCCAAACCGCTGGGCAGCGTTCGTGGAAGCGGCGTGCACGCTTGAGCTCGGCCACTGTGGCTGAAACTGTGCGTGCAAGCAATGTGCCTTACATGAAATGATAGAATAATGTGGAAATTATAACACAGGCCAAAGCATTCCTGTTTCTCCAGCACCTCATGTGCCTGTGTTTCTCTGTCTGTGTATTTCTTTCAGCAAGCGCTGCAAGTATTCAAATACAGGTGCTTATTTTAGTGTTACATCAGATAGAAAACGATATCAGAGGGTTTAATCAAATCAGTAAAGTCCACTGTGTCCTCTTTCCTGCATGAGATGTGTGCTGATGTTGCGCTCCAGTATCCTTGTCACTGCTCTTGTCATTAAATATGTACAACTTCCTGCTTGTCCCGCCACTCTAATCTATAGCGTGGCCGCCGTATCAGTATCAAGAAATCGTGTGGGTCAGGAGGCTTTGAGTCTGACTGAAAGACTTCGTATGCGAGGCCAGTAATGGTACCCTCGCACAGAAACAGAGTAAGACATCAAAAGGACCTTAAACCAGATCTGCCCCATTGTGAGGCGAGACCACAGGCTGACCACAAGGTCTACATGACCACTGGTTTGGCGCTGCGCTCGGCTCAGGGTGCAGGTACACACCCTCGCTCTGTGCAAGCACAGATAGAATCGTTCTTTCCACCAAAGGAAATGAGAGGATGATGGCTAAAGTGTATGAGGGCATTGCTTTTAAGGGGACTGCACTTTTTCATAGAGAGCTACTGCAACCACCTAAGTATTAATGACATAACTATGGCAAGAAACAGCGTGAATTTCATAGCCTCAGGCATAACTTTTGCTACTTTCCAAAGACTTTGAACACTTGTTTCAATTCAAACTCCCTCCCAAATTGGTACGGCTACGACGCCTGAAGCATTTACATCTTAAGTGTCAAATCCAAGCAAAGTTTGGGAGTAATATTTTATTATAGGGGCTGACATATATTACCTCTCCCTCATATAATATGAGAGAATAATGTCCCAACTTGGAGAAGCCCACACATCCATATTTAACACGGTAATAATTCATTTCAACTTGAATTTCTACCAGTGTGTGTGGTTTTAAAAGATTTTGCCAGGTGACTAATCCCGGCAGGTTAACAAATGTCATCCAGTCTGCAGCTTGGAGCTTAGTGAAACAGTGGCAACAGACTGACTGGCCTATTAACTGGACGCAGCAGCTGCTCCTGCCCCCGGTAGCCGTATGGAAAAACTCTGACTCACCCACTTGTATAAAAAGGCATTAACGACCAAATGCATAAATATTACCGTCAAAGGCATAAACGTCTCTAAGGGCTATCCAGTCAGTCAGCCGATGACTAATGGAGAAGGAGGTCAGATCATGAGCAGAGTCTGACCTGGTCAAGCATTTGAAAGACACCCATTGAAGAGGCACGGCTGCTGTACGAACAGCGTCTTCTCAGGTGTCTCTGAACCAAACATCAGATACAGACTGCAGGCTTGCCAGCAGAATAACCTAAGTGGTTCTATCTGGTGCACATGCTGAACACAGTGCTCACACTGGGAAGTGTTGTCCGGTCTTAGCAGGTGCTGGAGGCGTGATGTGATGGGGGGGGGCACAATCAAAGGAGACTTTAAAGAGATATTTATTGCTGGGTGCACGATTGCCAGAAAAAATGTAATGGCAAACAGTAAATTTCCCTGTAAAGAAATACCAATGCAGGTTGCATCAGGACAGCTCACTGCTTTGAACTGAAGCTTTTTACTCATCTGTCTGAAACTGCAGTCGCATTAATTGTGCCTCATCACACTGTGGGGCAATGAATCTGTGTTTGTATTTGTTTGAGGAATGTGTTTCCATGTACACCTGCTACTTAAAATTGATGCACTTTCATCACAGTTTTGACAAGTTAATCCCCACTGAAACTGAAGCTTTTTTTTCCGTGCCCAGTTTGCATCACCAACTGATGCTCAATGTCTCTCCTCGAGTCAGCTTTCCTGCGCCGACTGTCCCATGAGGAGGCTAAATCCACACTAGGGTATTCCCTTCTTACCTAGCAACGTGTCTCTCCCAGGCTCTAAACACAACACAAATAGCTCAGCAGTGATAGAACCGTAGGATATCCCTGTGAACTGCTATAAAAGTGAACAAAGAAGAAAGTCCAGCCATAAAAAATAAGGGTGAGAACGTCACAGGGCATCCTGTCCTCTCTGTGACACCAAACACACATTTGAGATACAGAACTCAGATGCACTCTGGCTGTGCCGGCTACTTACTGTCTGCGTAGTTTTTCCGCCGAGTGCCATCCACCTTGCCTGTTTTGTCAATGCAGAGGAAGAACTTGTTGGCGGAGTAAAGTCGCCGCAGTCGGACGTCGCCTTCTAGGTGATTGTAACTGCGAGTGTGCCTTTCCAACGTCCATGAACAGTTGATGCCACTCGCCAGCACCTGAAGGGGTTCATGCCCTACCCCAGGAGGACAGGCCCCTGTGGCCGTGCCAGCAGTGACCAGGAGCAGGGTGAAGCATGCCAGGCAAAGGGAGGCTGCAGTGGGAAGGGGGAGAGGTCGCCCAGCAGAGGCTGCAGTTGTGGCGGTGCCAAGGCCAGGTTCAGGACTGAGATGAGCTACGGACGGCGTCCATCTGCACATGGTGGGTCAGACTCCCAAGGTGCACCTTGTGCAAGCTGTAGGCATGCTGATGATCGGGAGATGTCCCAGTGGAGGGATGACAGGAGGGTGGGAGTCCTGAAGTGAGAAGGGAGGGAGATGGCACTCACAGCAGATCTTCTGGATGCGACAGATGATCTCCACTCTTGGTTGGCAGCAGGTCTTCCTACAGCAACAAACTTGCCAAAGTTTCTCCAGTTGTCATCTTCAGTCTTCTTTTCGATTCTTTTTTGGCCGGTCCTCTCATGAAGTGTTGTAATTTCATGAATCCACCTTTAAAAGTTCCTCTTTAGTGTCGCTCTTTGTCTCCTCCTGGTGACTGAAGTCTTCTGTCCCCGCACCGCAGATAAAGTCCTGGGATGTATGAGGATGCGCATGTGTGTGTGTGAGTGTGTATTTGTATGGATATGTGTGTTTTTGTGTGAGTGTGTGTCTGTGTGTGCGTGTGCGTGTGTGTGTGCACCTTGCGATGCTCTACTCTTTCCAGCTGAATAGAAACAAGGTGCCTGTCTGAGCTGCTGACCCGTGGCTGAGAGGGAGTTGAATGAGGGTTGGTGACTGACTCTGTGCGTGTGTGTACGTGTGAGTGTGTGATACTGAGAGGGAGAGGGAGAGGGAGAGAGAGAGAGAGAGGGAGAGGGAGGAAGTGAGCGAGTATGGGAGGGAGAGAGCCGGTGTGTTTGCGACAGAGAGAGAGAGAGAGAGGGAGAAGCAGTGAGAGTGTGTGTGTCTGTATGTGTCAGAGTGAGCGGCAGTCAGCGAGTGTGTGTCAGCCAGCACAGGGCAGTGAAGCAGCAAGCGAACGGCCTCATGCTCTGCTGTGTGCAGTCAGTCAGTCAGTCAGTCAGTCCTCTCTTCTGTGGAGGCACCGGCTGAGTTGTCCTGCATTTTATCCTGGGCAGGGCCAGCATCTAGGGGGTTGAAAGGAGAGGGGTGGGGTGGGGGGGAGGTGGGGCCACCACACTCATTCATAACCATTTCAAACAAATGAGAAAGCCTGCATCAAGCACCATCCCCTTTCTATTCTCTCTCAGAAAAAAAAGCTTAATCTTTGAGTAGCAGGTCATTTGATTTTCACCTGAGGATTTTATTATCCTCTTTTCATTTAGCTTTTTTTTTTTCAAACGGGGGGGTGGAGGCAGGGGGGTTACAGACACCTGGAAAGACTTACATCCCTTCCTATCCCATGACCTCTGCTGTCTCCATTTGACGTGAATGGTGAAGCATTTTGTAACACGGTCAAATCAGCTCCATTACTGTCCAGTGAACCAGCTACAAGTCCGTTTTTTTGACACCTTCGCTCTCTTTTATTCTCTCAGGCCACATGGGGCAAATTAAGGGAGGTTTTCCTTTTTTCCCTCTCTCTCGCTCTCTCTCTCTCTGTTTTTTTTTTTTTTTTTTTTACAGCCGCTGGTTTGAATCATCAAGCACTCGCAAACACAGAGCAGGTTGCAGGAGTGTCGGCAGAGTTAGTCCAGATGAAGCCTGAGAGACTTTCTGATCACCTGTGTTCATATTTCAATGAAACGGCCTCTCTGATCTTTGCCGTTTAATTTAGGGGAGCAGGGCGGAAATGCAGAACACCTTTTTTTGTGACTTCCCACACTCTTGTCTGTTTTTTACAAGCTGTGTAATGAACCTGATTAGGGCAAGGCATTAAAGCTCAGCCAGCCCTTTCTGGTTCACAGAGATGACTCCAGTCCAGCCCTGTCCAAAGATACTGGCCAAGAAATACTCGGCACATAAGAGCAAGAAAGCTTAAACAAACAAAATATAACATGTTGGCGAGATTTAGGGGTGGTGGTAGGCAAATTTTGTTTCCTTCGAACAGAGCTAGCAGTTTGCCCTTGTTTCCAGTGTTTGTGTAAAGCTAAGCTAACTGCCTGCTGGGGCCAGCGACATATTTAGTGGTAATCTAAAGCTTTGATCACACTTCATTGCGGACGCTGTCGTGCACAGCTGCAGCACCCAGATGTGGACACAGTTCTGTATATGCAAGCCACAAAACAAGACGATGACTTCACGACAGCAAGAAGAACGTCTTTAATTGTTGCATTTTGGCTGAACAGCAAAAAAATTAATAAAAAATATAATAAATGCATAATGCCAGAAAACATGGCCCACTTTACTTAGAGAGTTCAGTCCGAAAACAGTCAGGAATTTCATGTAATATAAATTATATTCATGTCACGATGACCCACTTAGGGCCACGCAGCTGCACCACGAATTGGCCTCAAGTGTATTTCCCAAAATGTTGATGCATTGTTTTAAGTTTTTCATTTTTTTTAAAGTGAGATACAAATGAGCAATTGTGTTTTGGTCCTTGATGCAGAAGCTCATGGAAAAGAGAGATGAAAGCAGAGAAAATATAGAGAGAGAGATGATGCAGAAGCTCTGAAGCGGGCCTGTCCAGATAGCGGTGGCAATTACCTCCCTTTTAAAACACTCCTTGTTTCAATTATGAGTGCCACCCCGAGGCCACGCTTGTCCGGGGCTGGAAGTGTGTTTGAGGAGTTTGTGTTCAGAGAGGGTGACAGTCACTTCACACTCTGTAGCTTGTTAACTGCCCCCAGAGACTTGCTGTCCCCCTAGCCCCTATTTAAACCTTAAAAAAAAACCTACGAGAAAGAGACCAGCCACCTCGTTCTCTAAACTCCCTGCTCCAGCCCCCAACTCCCCCAAGCCATTCCTGTCTACCTGCCGGTATGCTCTGCTGCTTGGTGCCTGCCAGGCTCCTCATCAAAGCCACTTTCAGCACAGATCTATGTGGGCCCTTCGTAAAAATCACAGTGTTTCACCCTCAATTAGACAGTGCTGCCGTGTCTGTTAACTTCCTCGGGCTTTATCCGCTTTCCGGCCCTTAACCCATCTTTTCTCTCGTCCTGCTCCTGAAATCTGTTCTGCGTAGGATAGTTTTAAGTCAGCGCCACGCGTGAGCTTACCGACATCACTGGAACTGATGGGAGTCAGAACGAGAAACAAAGAAGAGCAAGAGAGAGGGACAGAGATCACTGTGAATGTGGTTTTTGTTAGTGCTGTATGAAATTGCTTCCCCATCTGAAAAAAAGACATAAAAAAAAAGAAAATAACAGATAGTTTTCAGGACATCTGAGTGTTTGCAGACTTGGCTCAGTAATTCATTTATTGTTCCCTCTCTATCGGCACTGTGATAGGAAATAATAATTCTCAACAAGGTTACATAAGGGTTTTGGATAAAGGCTGTTTTATCAGGAAATAATCTCAACTGAGCACAAACCATACAACACTGCTGTATCATCAAGACCGATTTTCAAACTCTTTGAAAATGAATCACTTTGTGGATGAGATGTAGCACTTTTTAAGCTCATTGTAAAAACCTTTTACATCACAATGTGTTGTTTCCCCTCCTTCCTTTTGCTGATTGAGGCCGATTGTTTTATTGCGAACGCTTGCTCATCAGATGATGCTTCCAGCTAATAGTCTCAACAGGCTCCTCATGTCAATTATAAACTCTCCAGTGGACTTAATCATTCGTCTTTCCAGTAGGACAAAGATACTGAGCAGATAGATTTTTCATAGAGGTTAGTTTAGAATTTGTTTTTGACCACCTGTAGCTCATCAGGAAAGAACACATCCTGTTTCTGCCTAATTAAAATGCTCAATTAACTTTACATGAGTTTCCTCTAGAAACAGTAATAATTTTTTGGTATATTTTAAGATCAGTCCATCAGTCAACTTTGCTAAAAGGTTTGGGTTATAATTTCCTATTTCATAAAAGCTAAGGAAAACTGACATTGAACGCTTAGATTGTGCACACTATTATTCAAATGTTATAATATATAAACAGTTAAAAGGGGGAAACAGCAATGTTAGACCGTCTTTACAGCACAACACGAAGCCTTGCTTTGTAATAAAATACCATCAGTGTAATTCAAATGATTTCCTTCTCTACTGACGATGGTAAAGAACTTGGTTCCATTTCTTGATTGTAAAATCAAATGAGAGCAAATAAATTTGTTCCACATTTTGATTTGATAGGAGACAGCTTCTTTCATTGTTGTCTGTTGTGTGGTGGTGCCTCTCTGTTAAACAGACATGGCAACAAACACAACAAAGAGAGAGAAAAACAGGGGAAAGTGAGAGAGAAAAGGAGCGCAAGAAGTTCCAGCTGTCCTTCCTTTGCTGAAATTCCCCGTAATTAAAATCATACAATCAGTCAATGTACTGTACGACTTCTCAAAAATCAGAGTGCCCCCCCGAGGTCAGCACCAAAGCTCGGGCCTCATGTGAGTGTCAGATGTGGCAGCAGATTGCTTTGTGGTGTCTTGGAAGCAAATGTTTGGGCTCTGAGCTCAGTGCAGGAGCGGACGTAAGCATAATGTATTTCTTTGTTTTGATGTGCAGTCTCTTGCTGTTTCAAAGTGAACGCGTTTGATGTTGAAAACTACAGTAATTTACATGATCTTGAAGTTGCAACACGTACTGAGGATTTAAGAAAAATCCACTTTAAGCTACCTCTGTTTCCAGTTGTCAGGTTCATTTATAATTTACAATCCTAAATCAGGTTGGAATCCACTGCATAGCTTCTAATAAGATAAGGAGGAGACATAAGGTGCTTTAAAGCATAAATGCTGACACATCTAAGTTTTCAACACTGTAGGATACTAACATTATCTGATTACCACTAGAAACAAACTAAAGCAAAGGCTGATGAGAATGTCATTAGCTTTGTGGGTGTTATATCATGATATAAATTGATTTAACAAATCAGAAATCATGATTCATTCTGAGGGAAAATTAATGTCTGTCCAAAAAGTTGTCTTAATGCATTCAGTAATTGTTGATATTTCAGTCTGGAACGACGTGGAGAACCGGCCGACTGTCAGACTGACATCGCAGTCCCCAGAGCCCCGCTGCTAACAAAGCTAAAAAGATCCTTGCTGCAATTTAGTGTGATCTGTATCTACCACAGCATGCCTGATGCCTGTCTGTACGGATGGACTATCTTGGATCTGTATCCCCTGAGTTGCGTTGAGTTGATCTGAGTGGAGCTGAGCTGCTCTGAGCTGCGTGGGTGTGCCCTGAGCTGAGAACACCGCTCTGTGAGCCAGGCACCCAAGGAGGATGTTCTCAAGTGGAGGAACCTAATCTTTCCCAGCAGGAATCCAAGCGGCTCTGTAAGTGTATGAATAGAGATAATATCTCTATAATGAGGCCTGTTTTGTACCATCAAAGTCTTCAAAAGGGTCTGAAACCCGACCTCCCTCCTAGCACTGACAATCCCTCAGTAATAGCTCCCCATTATTAATTGTTTTGCCTTCCTGCTAAGTCCTTGTCCCTCTCTTTCTCTCTCTCTCGCCCTTGTAGTTGTGTTTTAGCTGCTCACCCATGACCTGCTGCTTTTAAGTTTGCTGACATTCTGCCAGTTTGTAACTCAGTGTTGGGAAGGTGTTTGTTTTCCGTTTTTTAAAAAGGAAAGTGTTTCCAGATACACGACAATCTACTTTACTGGGGACGTTGCGCTGCAAAGAGTTACAACACTCACATAAGGAAATTATCTTGTGCACACTATTCCCGGGCAGTAAATTCTTTTAATTTCAGCGATTATGCAATTTCTCCTCTCGGTGCATCCAACATGGCCTGTTTTGTTGGGTCAGGCCCAGCGCAGGTGTGCTTCATATCTTTGAGCTGTCTGCTGTGGTTGGCTGACAAACATCCTGATGTGGTTAAAAGAACTGACCAGACCACCCCAACTCAGCCCCACTGAGGACATGGCCCTTTGCATATCCTGCTTCGTGACCATTGTCTATTGTCAGCAGCATTATGATAAGTGGGTCGTCTATCTGATGCTGTGAAAAGTTCTGAGAGATGCAGAGATCCAACTGACAGATACTGTTTGATGAAAAAAATGTGACTTGTCAGGGGTGATTAAACATCTGTGCGATGCTAATCTGACATATCCAAAGCACACAACAGAGGACACGGATATGACGGGCCGGTGGCGAGGACGGAGAAAAAAGCACTTTAGATATAGTTGCTGACTCAGCATGTCTTCCTTCTCCTAATAGGTGCAGTAGCTTCGTCTGAATGCTGAGGTTGACCCAGCACCACTGAAGTCCGAAGTGCACATCATTCTTTCGAATTATTCTATTAAGATACACTTTTAAATAGCACAATAGTAGCATGACACATCTTAAGGCATTTTAACTGACTCACTAATTGAATCCATATTAAAATGCATGTGTAGGGAAAGCCAGTAAGAGCGGTGTGAGTCACAGCAGTCCAGTAAAGGCCTGTGCAAAAGCCTGAAACATTATTCTGGTGCCTGTCTCTCTGTAATGGACAGTAATGGACATAAACTTTGTGATGTGATGACTAACATTTCGTAAATAATATCTGTATCAGTTCTCTGAAAGATTACAGTAGGCTGTAAAAAGTTTTGATGTGTAGCTTGTCTCAACTTGAACCCAGAAATGTCATTAAAAAAAAGTTTAATAAAGTTTTCAGCTTCAGCTCTAAATATGAGTTCAGATGTCAGATATGTGGAGCCTCCTGGGTGAGTTTCCCTAAGAAGCACTTTTTTTCTCCACATGGTGACAGGTCACTAATTCCATGTAAGTGGCGTGCGCGCACACACACACACACACACACACTCACACACACAAGAGACTCTCTCACACACACAAACACATGCCAAAGGCATTTACCAACACAAGCATCTCACAGAGAAGTATCTCCATCAAAAACAGCCCTCTCTCCATCTGTTAAACAAATAGGGAGCCCCTACAAAGGTGTGCAAAAGAATCCACATGATCAAAGTGTGTGAGAATGGCAGCCTTGTCCTGGCCTGGCCATTATCAGGCCCCATGAATGCCTGTCTTCTCCTCTTTTGTCGGTCGAGGCATTGACAGTCACTCACCCGGCAATGACTGTCACACCAGCGCAAAGAGCCAGCCGCCGACAGGGGCCAACCACATCAAACGAGGCTGTCAAGGGGCCCTGCTCGTGAACCGTGGCAACAAACACCTCCTGATCCTCACCTACAGCTCAGCAGCAGACACCCACCGCTGTGCTCTCAGCCACTGCCTCCACTGCGAAAAGATGTACTGCCTGGACCTCATTTCCCTCTCTGTAGCCCCCCTTCTCTCTCTCTCTCTCCCTCTCTCTCTCTCTCTGTCAAGTAGTGCTTGTGTTAACCTCCAGCCTGCCGAGACACAAAGGGCAGCTAAAGTGTTTAAGAATGCTTTATGTATGCATGACAAGGGGAGGCTGGCACTGCTGGGGGTCAGAAGGTACACAGGATGTGAATGAGATACGTTCCGTTTTACTTTCAATTTGGAGCTGACTCACACTTGATTTGAACTGGATGATGTTTGAACTTCAAAAGTTGCCTGAAAGAAGATGACAATATTTTTCAATAGGCTGTGACAAGCGCTTTGGTCAAATCAGCGTGAGCGGGAGCTGCATTTATGTGTAGTACTACCAGCTTCAGATTACATTTCTGGAAAGAAATGTAACACCACATTCTGTGTTTTTCATCAATTAATATGAAGTTTATAATAATTGTGACAATAACTGTATAATATTAAGCAGCGTTGCCACCAGAGATTTTGGACCACATGAAAGAATAAAATATTGGCCTCCGCTGATCAGGCATGCAGACTATTATAACAAGCCACAGATGCAAAACCAATCTGATTACGCCAAATAGTAACAATGAATTTATCTTTGCAGGCTGGAATCTCTCCTGAAGTCTGATGTTACATAGCCCACCAGCACTGAGTGTGGTGTATAACAGGGTAATATATAGTGTATCCTATAATAATTTCAACATCGTAAATTCATCCACCAACATTTTCTGAGGATCATGGCTGACACTGAGCATACAGTAGCCTCCTTATGAATATATATAATATCTAAAAGCCTTCTTAAATATTTCATTTCAATGCCATGGTTATTCTGACAATTTGGTTGAAACATTGTTATTATTGTTATTATTATTATTAGTATTAGTATTTTTATTATGTGATGAGAAATTAATTATTTATCTTTAACAATCTCTGCCTTTGGAGAAGTAGAGCAAGATTTAACTTTAACCCAAAGACTAACATTTTCCATCATGAGCGCCACAGTAAAACTGTCAATGAGCTTCTCACCTCCTTCAGCTGAGAGTGTGTCAGACCAGGATGGACCAACAGAGGTTTTGCTGGAGCTGCATCTGCTTGACAAAAGCAGAATTTATTATTGATTAAAAGTATTGATCACATTTCGGCTATGTAAACTAAATGTAATGACAGTAAGAATATTGTAAGCGTAAGCAAAACCAACCCTCCAGAGAGATTTTGTTGTTCTGTAGCTTGCTTGAGGCTGGCTTGAACATTAACAAAATGCTAATGTGATTATGTAGGTTTTTGTGGGCCTTTCTGATTGATTTGAACTTGATTTTGGTTTAGAATAAGACATTTTGGACAAACAGTGCTGGGTGGTTGCTCAAACCAGGACAGACTGTCAACCAGACAGAGAAACAAACAACAAAATTAATTGTATTTCTCAAATTCCAAAAGTGTATTTTTTATATAAGGGGTCATAAATAATTTCCTTACATAATTTATATTTTTTGTCAGCCCCAGCCTTTGTAATCATTCTAGTTTGTGTACAAATCCAGAGACTAAATATTTTGTGCCATTTTTAAGTTGCAGTTTCTATGCTAAGAAAATAATATTTCACTTAACCCTTAAGTCAAAAGTCTTATGCAAATGTATTCACACATTAACCTGCTGCATATTTAAATATTTATATCTACACAAGAAAACCTAGAATAAGAGGTTAATTTGAATTATGGACAATCAAGTCTCAGTTTTTTCTGACATAAAAGCAGAACACACTAGCAACTTTTCCTCTCCTAAATAAACTATAGTTCAGCATCTCAGAGAATAATGTGTTTTATGGAGTGTAAAATAACATAAGTTGGAGCATAAATGTCAAAATATGATGCAAAACATTGCTTGTCTCACTGTAAGACGCTCATTTTCACCTTGGTCTCCTGTTTGACCTCTACTCCTACTTTGAGTGACTGTGGTGAGACTGCCACCTGTAGGCCAAACATAATTCACTATTTCTCTCAAAGTGCTGTGAAGTGAAAAAAACTGAAAAACACATTTCTGAATATTATTCTGGAAAAAGGGAAAACACATTAATAATTTCTTTTCACATAATGTGGGGAGTTAACCAAAACTATCTGCAGGAAATCAGGTTGCATAAACAGCGGGAAGTGGTGGCTTTTATTTGGGTTGTAAAAATAACTTTCAATTGCAGAATTAGATCCATTTCTGTGGAAATAAATTACAAACAGTAACTGAAGCCACAGTCACAGTCATGCTTTTCTTTTTTCTTTTTTCAACTTTTATTTGACATTTTGATTTTGTACCCACCTGGAGCAAATAATTTTGTATAACATGAACTTTATATGTGATTTTTTTAATATTGTTGAGTAAGACATCAATAACCAATATGTACTTTCTGTGTACCTTAATATTCAACTTTGTCCAATTTTCAGTGATTTAAATACCACACAGATCACGCACCAAACAACTGATATTGGCTAATTACTCAGTTCTACTGTAAAGCTCAACTACCTGAAATCTGCAACTTACATAACAAAATAAAGTGAAGCTCATTGCATGAATACATTTGATAGTTAAAGATAAAAATTCAAAACCTTGGGCATTATTATTGGCCTACTGTCTACATGTATTATTTATTTTTTACATATATGATTTTCATATCTATATTTATATTTATATTTTTGAATAGTGGTTTAATGTGTATGTTTAAGTGCTATGTCTTTTTTAAAAAGCTTTCTGTATCAGTATTTCACACCTGGTCAGTAAAGATGATCATTATTAAAAGTTGGATCAAATATTCAATAAGAAGTCATATAAATGATAAATTACACCAACATACCTGTCGAAGTGTGTTATAGAGTAAAGCAAATGTGCTTTGACACGCAAGCACCTGCACCTGTAAAACATCAACGGAACATGGTCACATATCGCGAGAGTCACGATCGACTTATCTGCGATCTTCTAGCTGCGCCTGCGCCTTACACGCTCGACGCTCTCTGCGCGCCACTGGCTCGGCCTCGTCTAAGATGGCGGCGCGGTGCTGAGGAGCAACGCGGTTAGGTTACATGTCAACATGTCACTTCTACGAGCCTGCGCCTTCGCTAAATACCTGAACCGCCGCGGCTTGTTGGAGACGTGCTGCCGGCTGTGTGCTTTGAGGGGAAACGGCGCTGTCCGGCGGATATCGGGTGAGTGTTTGTGTCACATTGAGCGGCTCCTCGGTTTGTTGGCCGGTGGACTCAGAGGCGCTGCTGTGTTAAATGTCAGCGTGTGTCTCATGTTTACCCGATGGAGGCTTCAGCAAACAGGTCTTCTAATGTCAGAAGGGCACATTTGCGCGGTTCAGCTCGTGTAATATTCTGGTAAAGTCGTTTGTTATTGACGCCAGACGGTGTTTTATCACTGGACGTGACATTAGTGCTTCATGCAGAGTGAGCAAACTCTCCCAATGTGTCTTTTTCTACATGCATTCGTTCATTTAAGTTAGTTTGAATGATATCCGACACTAATATTATAAAGTGGTACAACCTGCTAATGACCCCCAACATGCTGGCTGAACTCAGGTTGTAGCAGGTAAGCCCAAAGGTTGGCGGTTCGATCCCCAGCTCCTCCTGCTCATTTGACCTGCATATAGTCCTTAACTGGGTGTGAGCTGGACTTTCATTTTAGGGCGACAACTTTCATCCTTCCCCAAACATGAACCATTCCTCAGCGTGCCTACACACACACACACACACAGACACAGACCTACATACATGCTGGCATGGTTTGAGTCCACTTGGCCTCAAGAGTCATTACAAAGTTGTTCTAAGTGATCATCATATGATGAAACATATCTATCCTCATGGGACAGAAGGAGGATATTGAATGGTTTGATGTGGATGAAAATTATGTGTATCATACGCTATGGCCTTTGCTGTCACCTTATCTCGTCTTCCCTCATCCCAGTTGAACACCTATGGGAGATTTTAGACCAGTGTGTTAGACAGCGCTCTCCACCGCCATCTTCAAAACACCAAATGAAGGAATATGTTTTGGAAGAACAGTGTTCATCCCTCCAGTAGAGCTCAGAGACTTGAAGCTGTTCTGGTAGCAGGTTGTGGCCCATTATCATCATCTGTATGTCACTAGTATATAATGAAATTTATGATTTCATTTGATTTTGGTGCTTTGGCAGCATTGTTTTGAAACTTGTCAATAAATCCCATTTGAATTTGTCTCTGAACCTCCAAATGCTCATCCGGAGTATTGGGAGGAAAAACATAGCAAAATGAATTTAATGTTAGAAGTTATCGTTTATTACATACTAGCAATAAGCTGAATGCCCACACTATTGGCTCAAACTGTTGAGTCCTGTTGCTTTGGATGTGCAGGCATATTTATGCTGGATGTTAATCTGTAATATTTATTATGATCTCTAATGGTTTGGACCTACTGTTGTTTTGCAGAAACACCCTTTCAGCTTCAAAGAAGAAATGTTTCGTCTATAATCCCAAAGACAGAAGATGGAAAGAAGCGTGTACTGGAGCAGTCTCTGTTGTTAGACGGTATGTTATTGTAGACGGCAGGTTGTCATGCTGCATTTCTAACCTCCAGTATCACACCACGTTAAGTATTAAGTTATAAATAATTGCAATTTTATACCAAATACTGTTGTATAACAGATTGTCTTCTGTATATGCTGCCAGACCTGGACACCCTCAAGTTGGAATAATTGTCTGAAATTGTGCAAGATGCTCTGATTTACACAGACTTTTTTGTTCCTTAATTGATTCCAACTGAATGTGTCCTAGATTTCTTTGCTGTCAGCCTGAGAGACACTGTCTTACTCAGCTGTATTGTAGCCTGCTTTTCTTCCTTTGTTTCATTGTACTTTGTTAGATGCCTTTTCTATTTCTCCCTCTCAGTGCTTGAGGCCAGGATCCACCAGCTCCAAACTGACATTGTTCTCGATGTCCAACATGCAAACGTGGAGTTTGTTAAAGCTCCCCCCTCCGGAAGAGGAGTTTTATCTCGTAAGGGTCCCAAAAGCACACCTCAGGAGAAAAGTGACATTCCCAAACCAGGACAGACTGTTGATAAAGGAGCTTTTAAATCTCAGCCTAGCCGCTGGATAGAAAAATTAACTGAGGAGAAGAAAAATAAACTCAAGAAACAGCAGAAACTGAAGCAGGAAATACAGAACAAGGTCAAGGAGAAAACTACAGCCAAATCTACAGGTAGCAAAAGCAGCTCAATGTCCTCTGGTACATCGCATAAAACTATATCTATGACTGCCAAAAACATTAAGGTGCCCTCGAATAAGAAGAGCCAAGGTCGCAAGAAAGTGTCCGACGAGATTCGCACTGCTGTTTCGTCAAAAGTTTCCACCACTGCTGGTCAGGGCACAGTGGAGGTTACTGCTGCTGCTACTGCTGCTACTGCTGCTACTGCTGCAGTTACAGCGGCACCACATAAAGCACCTAAAAAGAAACAGAAGGAGCCTAAAACGAAGGTTTCCAGTGGAGATCACCAAAAGCAGACTGCTACTGATGCCCAGGACACAGCCAAAGAACTGGCTGCAGTGGAGGAGCTGGAGAGGAGGCTCAATCAAGAGTTAGGCCAGTGGACGTCTCCAAATAATCCAGAAAGTCAAGAGCAGACCGTTCAAGGGAGCGCACATGAGAATATGCAGCTCAGGATCCAGTCTTACCTGGAGGCGTGTGTGTTTGCTGGGGAGATTGAGAGGGCACACAGTTTCCTGCTCAGCCAGCACAGAGCCGTTCGTCGACGTAAAAGTCTGAACACAGGCATGTACAACATCATGATGAGGGTGTGGTCAAAGAAGGTGAGTTAAATGAGCTAAGCCTCTGTGTTTTTAAAACTGAGATTATGTGGGTTTCGCTTTGGCTTTTCAGACAAACTGGTATAAAGTTCAATGGCCCTCCCATGTCTTTGTCTCTCTCTCTCTCTGTCTCTGTTCATAGGGCACATTAAATCAGATTGGCCGCATGTTTATTTTGTTAGAAGAGGCTGGTCTGAAGCCAAATGCGGGATCCTACTGTGCTGCCCTTGAGTGTATGGGCCGTACTCCCCACTGCTCCCCAGCAATTGTCGGAAGGTACACACACACACACTCCATACATGAATAAGGCTGAGTGAAGAGCCATGTTTATGATAACAAGCACGTGACAACTTAATGCCTTTGTTCAGGATCCTTTGATATTTAACAGGAGGGCTGTTACTATAAAGGAGGGCAGTGGCAATACAAACACTCGCCAGCAGGGGGCATGCTATGCCCATGGATTAGATTTTTTACATCCTTTCTGAATTCTAGCATATAATTGTGTATTTATTGTAGACATTCTAACTATTTAGCCTCAAATTACTGGCATCAGAGAGGAGAAAGTTTGTCTCTAGGTGTTTTTCAGGGATGTACACACTGTTAGCAGCTGATCAGTCAGCTCATTTTAAAAGCATCAACTGTATTTGTTTATCTTTGTGTGCTATTATGCCTCTGCGCCAACGATAACCGTATTTTGTTTTTTGTGGTTGTCTGTATGTCCGTCTGTCTGTCCACACCATTCTTATGAATGTATCATCTCTGGACAGAATCTCTTCAAATCTATCACAAACAGACGTCGACAAGGGTCGGTGTGACCTCACAGAGCACATTTGTGTAACTCAAGAATTCAGAGGCTAGTTTTTTATAAGAGTTCACTCAAATGTTTGATAGGATAAATTTTCATGAATGATGAGGAGTCACAAAATGCAATTTTCAATGTCTTACAAATCCTACTATTTAGTTTTATTTCCTGTCGAACATTTAGATGCTTTTAGCGTATTGAAAATCAATATACTATTTTGCTCAGAGTCTCATGCATCTGCACGGTGGGAGTCAAGGTGCAACAGCTAAATCATATTCCACAGTATAGTATTGCATGGGGCTTCACTGTGTCAAAAATTTCCATTGTTTTTGGCAACAGTGAGTCCTTATTTTCAGATCATCCCAAATACGTGTGGTAAATGAGGTGTTGTTTGTCAGTCATGTGTAATCTTTCTGTAGTTTTAAGTTAATTTAAAATATAAAGGTTGTGTGACAGTTGTTTTTATTCTTTTTCAGTACCCTGTGTTTTTCATTGTTGAGTTATTGTTGATTTATGGGATATTGGTGTAGGTCGGATGCGGGTTTTACCTTGTTGGCCATATGGAAATTAAGGAGCAGCGGCCTTAAGAGGTCATAACACGGCTTCTGCATTAGACGTGCAACTAAAATCAATTCTGTTGATTATGATTTCCCCTTTGGGATTTTTCATTTCTTAAACCATGTTTTCCTTGTTATATTGTGAGATTGTTCTGCTTGATTAATGCTAAATCAGATTATTTTTACGATCTCCACCCAGAGTTTTCCTTTGTCGTTATGGCTACATCCTGGCAGGACAACTTATAGCTTTAAAAATCAAGCTGTCTTGTGTATCGGTTGTAAATGAAGGCGTGCTTTATTCTTAGAGCCAAACACTTTGGTGTTTAGGGTCTCTCCTGTATGAAGGTGGCAGGTACAACAGTTCTCAACACTTTGTACCTCATTCACTGTTCCTTTCCCTCATCGCTGATAGTGTTTCCATGGCAACCCAGCGCCACATGGTTGTTTCTTAATTTTCTTGTAGACTGTGGAGGTTTCACTAATAATTATTGTAGCTTTTCACAAGACCACTTAAAGTTGTTTTGGTTGTGGCAGCATGCTGACACAGTATTTAATTAGTTTAGCTTGAACTAATTACATTTTTACAAGACAGCAGAGCTCTGCTTGCATGCTTGGACAGCCTAGCAAATTTTTGCAGCTTTTTTTTTTTCCATCAAGGGTACCTTAGCAGTCCATAGCCCAGTTATGTCTCAGTGGTAACTAGGTCATCCTGACAAATCAGTGTGAAATATTATTAATTGAGTTGTTATGTCACTGACTGTGTGTCAGTTCCAACACTTTACTTTATTACATGACGTTTAGCACACACAGTATAGACCCACTGGGCACAGCTCACAGCTTTAGTAGACAACTACGTGTCCCACAGTGCGTCAGGTTTGATGGCAGCCAATACAATCTGCTGGCCTGATGCCCAGGCAGGGGCAGGGCTCATATTGAATTTTCTTTTTTCTTTTTTTTCTCTGAAGGAGCCCAATGTTCATCTGGAGTTATCTGGAGTAGGCATAAAAACAGGGCACAGTGGGTGTTTGTTTCATTTACCCTAATACATGTTGATCCATAGACTCTGCTGAACATGCACTATCATAAGACGCATGCTCCCTTTTAAAGGGGCAACATAAACCATTACTGGAAATGTCATTGTTACAGCAGCTCAAAAACAACAAGATGAAATAATAGAGACAATATAAACACAAAAAACACAAAACAATGTTCAATAAATAGTAATAATAAATATGTGTCTATATTGTATCTATCAAGTATTTGTTTTCAGATGTCCTAAGTGTCATACTTAGCGTACTATGGCTTCACTTACTGCCCAGCATCAGCTTATCTCACACTTAGAACGGTTAAGTAACAAATAAATTGCAGAGCAAAAAGTTTTAGGTAATTTTGAAATCGTGTCACCATTACATTGTTTCTTCCCTCCAAGTTTACGTCATTCAGAAAGGGAGTGCCGGTTCAGCTCACTGCTTTGAGTGCTCTGAAGGTCTAACTTTCATAGGCTGCGTCCTTGTGAAGGAGGCACCATGTGAACTGGAGCCACAGCTAGTCTCTAATCACACCATGCCAAAGAGCCCACTCCTACAACATGATTTTGCAGTGAAATGATGAAATATTACCACTCCCCCGAGTCACCAGCGCCTTGATTATTTTTTTGAGCGTCATTAGCCTCAGTCGCATCGAATGCTGTTGCACAAACCACACACAAACACAGACACACACTGTACTCCTGGACCTCAGGGACATCACCCTACGCTGTGTGGTCCAATAGCGGGACAGGTGGCAGGGCAGTAGGGTTAGTGGCAGGTATCAGGTTGGTCCATCGATCACTGTAAGCCGATGCTTATATGACATTGTTGTTCTGCAGTGGTGCACTTCTGCTCAGTCTCTGGCCAAGCAGCCTTCCTCTTCTCCTACCTTCCTCGCTATCATCATTTTCTCTATCACTCGATTTGTTTGCTGTCTGCCCATCCTTTGCCTTTACTGTGTTGTCTCCCCCTTTATTATGGCCCGGCCGCTGTACTCTCCTAATATCACTCTCGCCTCTGAAGTCTCCCCCGCAGCATCCTTGCCCTCAATGTACCAATCTGTTCCCCTCTCCTCTGTCCCTCACTCTCTCTCCATCTCCCTCTCTCTCTCTTGCTCTCTCACACACACACATATACACTCTGACTCACGCACACACTTATCCCTTTAAGTTTTCCCTTTTTCTAAGTGCTGTGTCCTCCAGAGCTCTTTGCTCCCTAGGGTGCAGCAGAGCAGTCACCAGGCTGATTATGCTCTATCTTTCAACCTCTCTGCTCTCTTTGTTCCTCTGGACCACACTGCCAGCACCCAGACTAATCCTGTCTTTGTTCAAGGCTCTCTCATTTACTCAGACCAAAATTGCACATTGCATCACAAGAGACTCCGAGGCATGAGTGAATATACGAAGAAATTTGACCTCTTTGGCTTGCTTTAGAAATATTTCCAAATGTGCGCTTCAGAACTTTGAACCAAATGACAGAATAGTGTAATACATTTTTTTTATTGTATTGGTTCATTCATGTGCAACGGCCTGCTCACTTCTGATTAGATTAAGTCTGTGGAAGTTGCTGAGCAAAGGTTTTCTCCAGGTGGTAATTATCGTGCTGTTATTTATAATTGTCTTGAGGAAAAGGTGTGCAGAGGAAGCGGAGCTCTCTCGTCCTTTGTGGTGGGTGCTTCTCTCTCCTGTAGTTCTGTTGTTAACCTCTAGGGAGCAGTGCAACCAAACACGGTCCTCAGGCTCCTAATTCTTTGTTTGGGCACAAGTTTTATATCTTAAAGTGTGCATGGCATTGACATCGTTTGACCCCCTCTAGACATGTAACACCTGCAATCACACATAAAAACTATTGCTTAGTGTTCAGTGCAGTTCATATAAACGGTGCACAACATACCCGAGTGACGTTCAGTCCTGTTAAGGTAAAATGGAGCAGTGTGTGAAATACACAGCTAAATGTGTCATTTTTTTACTTTCTGCTGTCTGATATTACATTTAAATAATGTATAGTACCCAACCATTTTGTCTTTGCTTTCCCTTTAATCTTTGGCATTGTAAATACTACATGGGCCCAATTTCTGGAATAGACGAATACATCAATTTAGATCTTAGTAACATTAGAGCAAAAATCCATGAATAAGTTACACAAACAAAATATTTATCACTTTAGGTCCTGAATCTCACTAATCACCAGATGATTAAAAATCCACCCGGCTGAAAATATAAGTCACAGGCCTTCTTTGGTATCACCTACCAAATTCAGTTATAGAATAATCGCGTTATTACACCTCTCATTTGTATTCCAAGGACTGGTGGCACGTTGGCATTATCTGCATTCTGCAGTCCACTCATGGAGACTGTGCTCTCTCTCTGAGATCTCTAGGAGATTCTATTTAAATAAACATTTCTCTAATGTCGTCAGCGCCCATCTGCCTCTGGATCAAACTCATACTTTGAGTCTGATAGAAAGGCATCTCAATGCAAATACATCAATTGATATTCTGCAACCATCAATCAGGGGAGACGAGACATATACGATGATCTCACAGACGAGGGAGTTTTTTTTTTTTTTTTTTTTAATTAATCAGGAGCCCAGCAAGTTTTACGATTATGTTCCCACATCGACATGCAGGTCAGAAGGTTGTGATCTCTGAACTTGTGATTAGAGTCTGCTCCATGACCATAATCTTCCTCATAATCTTCCTCATAAATGAAAATGGACTCCTGGATGGTTTTCTAGCTAGCTTTCTGAACGCTAAGTCTGAATGGACACTGAGCTTACTTGATGGAATGGACGAGTACTGAAATTACTTTCTGCAGCAGTGTGTAATGTTGTTTTCTTCATCTGTTCATACTTATCATCAGCCTGCAGTGGTTGCACAATGTGATATGATATGAAGACACAAGTTCAGACAAAATTTGCTGCGTGTGTCAAAATTTACAGGCATAAAACACAACAGCTTTCCCCAATGTCATGTTGAATGTATGTGCGTGTGTATGTATATATACACTCGTTTGTTGGTAAGCTATGACAATGGCAATTATGGAATTTGGTGAGCTATGTACATGTATAAGAGCCATTTATAGACCTGTGTTCCTGTATTTCCAGGTGCCTGAACAAGATGGAAGAGGATGGCCTGTCTGTGGACGATGTGTTCAGCCAGTGTGTTTTCCAGAAAGATGAGAGAGACATGGTGTTAAAAGCCGTTCACATCGTCCAGCCTGACTACCAGCCCAGCCTCGGCGGGAGCACAGACCAGAGCTTGCCATCGCTGGTTCAGGACTTCTACGTGCAGGTATCACAGGCTAGCTTTGAGCTGCACCGCGTACAGTAGGTTGAGACTGAAAAGTTATTCAATAATTGTGTTCAACACAACTGCATCAGTGCAGTTGATATTCAGATAAAAGGTATTTATACAGATCTTTCAGAAATTTGATTTGAATTAGCAAATGTTAATGCTATAAATTACTATTTAAACATGACATAATATTCATAAACTGCATGGGCCTTTGGATTAAAGTTTGATATTGTATGGTTATATGAATAGAGCTGAGTTAATTTGTTATGGCTGAGTCTTGTGTATGTTTTGAGTGTCAAAGTACCAGAGAGCTGGGAAAGCTGTCAGACGGCTCCAGCGTGACTACCAAAGATTTGATTGTCACCCCTTCACAGCCAGACAGGCACTGGCCTATTTATAGTGAGCCAACTCTGCTTTCTAATGGGTCCTCCGCTTTCCTTGCCTCTCCTCCTCTCACCTCTCCTCCCTTTTCCCACCTCCCTTCCCCTCCTGATTCTCACATGATTCATTAACAGCTTTTTGTACAATTGCAGTATTTTTAGCCTCCATCCCTTGCACCATATTCGCTTTAGTCGTCATCAGAGTGACATATTTTTGCTTTGTCTTGATATTAGCCTTCGTGCGACAGTAGCAATCAGCAGGTCATGTATTTTTATCTTAAAGTGTGTGTGTGTGTGTGTGTGTGTGTGAAACTATGGCACAAAATGCGATGCAGGTCAAATGTGATTGCTCCTTTTCTGCAGCCTTTGATTGCGTTTGCAAGGTTGGCTAACTAGTCGGTCAGTTATCTGACTATGACTGTGACTTTTTGGCAGGTTGATTTAATGACTCAAAGGCTGTCCAAATAACTGGTCTGTAAGATAACAGAGGCAGGCTGGATGCTCTCTGGAGGATTTTGAATCAGCGTTAGCAGCAGACACACAATCTAATTAGAATATTGTTTGTTGCTGTGAGATGGAATTTTGATCAAGTTGATGCTCGTACAAAATGCAGTTTGATCTAGTTTCAACTTGTCACTGGAGATTGTATGGTTTTCTATCATTTGATTATTATTTTCATCTGGAAACTGGCCTATATCTGCATCCCTTTTCAACAAAAACAGCCTCAGTCTCCTGGTCAGAGCTTGTTCACCTCGGTCCACTGATAATGAGGTGTTAGCCTCTCCCTTCCTCGTTTGTTCTTCTGAAGTTGTAATATTTTACAAGAGCTGTCTGGTGAACAATTTATGTGCCACACTACCTTAAGCTTGCTCTCCGCTGTCCACGCTGCATCTCTCTGAGGCCTGATTTACAGTCCATCTTGTCTGCTGTCTACGAGCTTATAAATGTTCTTACTGCTGTGTTACATCCGCGTACAGATAATAGCCTTTGGTCTTATTGCCATGCCAAGGTCGCTGTCTGTTTACACTATTATTAACTTTTGAAGCCTTTTTTGGCACCAATGTGTCTGTTGCTTGGTTGGTCACTTTGATCTGGCAGGAGCCTGTTAGCGAGGCGATTTGATTGTGAAGGGTTGATGCACTTAGCGGTTCGTTTTAGGCTTTTCTGGTCAGTGCTGGCTTTAGTGGAGCGTTTAATTTTTTTTAGATTTATTTTCCTTCATGTGACGCGTCGGCAGCTGTCACAGGGACCTAACCAAGAATCACCTGCCTCTGAACATCACGTCTGTTAACCTGCTATTTGATGTTCAGCTGAATTTCGAAAATGATAACCTGACGATAATGAAGCTTGTGAGATGGAAGTTTAACTCTCTCTTGGCAGCAGACTGTGATCGTTTTATGACATGATTTCGCTGGAAAAGAATTTATCCTCTCAGGCAAAGCTTGTCAGGTTGTACACCAATAACATCCAGCAATCAAACAGTTACATTCATGTAAGTTAAATGTGCTTAAAATTACGATCAGGGCGTCTCAGTCTTATAGCCTTAAGAGGTTAAGTGCAGGGCAAGAAAGGCCTGTAATGTCAGACAGTAGAAAGCAGTTATTAATTCTGTTTCCATCTTTGTCTCTGTGTGTGTTTTAGAGGACAAATCACCAGTATCCCAAACTGGACTTCACTCAGGAGGAGCTCAAAGAGCGTTTCCACCGTCAGCTCAACATGGAACAGGCCTGCACCATCACCATCGACTCTGTGGAGGCTGCCAAGACCATCACCCCAGACATGGCCACAATGGTAAACCACCCCACCTGTTGCCCTGCTTCATCTTCATCGCTCTCTCAATAAATTAAACTCCCAGAGATGTACATTTACAGCTCTGTGATGCTGAAAATCTGCAGATGCGTTCAAAGGTGGCGTGTTATGAAATCGAGTTCTTAATAATACTTGCTTTAGTGTTCAGTCTTAAAAAGCTTTACTGAATGTATAGGAACCAGAATTACATCACGTGGTGTTTTTAAACATCAAACGCCAGATTAACTGTGACAGATTAAAAGGTTGAGATCCAAAATGCTGGCTCATAGTGTCATAGACAGACTGTAGGGGGTGCACATTATCTTGGCAGTAGTCTGGTTTGTTTGGAGTAATTATACTAATATAACAAAATTTACATAGCAATGATGTATTGACATTTAAAATATGTTTCATATCAAAGGAAGGACCATTATCTCCTAAGTAAAGTAAAGTTTCTCTTGTTCTCTGGTATGAACTTTGAAATTATATGCATTTAGGCCTGACAGGTTAGAGGAAGAAGCATTGTATTCCTGTGGTGTGCCTTCTTTCCAACTCTGGCATTTACAGTCCTGCCTGGCTCGTCTGCCTCTGCAGATGGGCTACGTGGGAAGTGAGCAGGCTGAGAGTCCCTGGTGGTCAGGAAGCATTTACAGACAGGCAGGGCAGAATAATAATGTATTGTAATGGAGCCCTCTGGAGAGAACGCAGAGTCACCTCTCCATCCACAATCCAGACTTTCTCTGTGTTTCAGTCAGACGGGCTAAAACTCAACCGAACAGTGAACAGTGACACATACGCGTAGATGTGCTCAGAGTATAACTACCTCCACAGACAGCATCTACAGATTCTTATTCTCCCTTATTATGTTAATTGTTTCGTGTCAGACGCCAAAAACAATAAGAAAACTCCAAGTGTTATTATGGTGCTCCAGAAAATGCAAGTAATGCTGACGTGAGTGCTTGTTCTGGCTTGAGGCTTAAAGAACAGGTTTAATCACATTTTCAGAACGCATTAAATCAACAATGTGAAAGCACAGAACAGCACTGGTTTAGATGGCTGACTAATTCAAAACGAAAGGGAAGATATTGCGGCTAAAAAGATACTTAGGTCTCTTCCTTCTGGCTGTCGTGAAATAGGAGTTTGCTGAGTGAGACTTTAAATACATTTACCACAGGAAACAGCCTGTGCTTGTCAGACTTTGATAACTATTAGTACAATTTAGAACTCTTTATTCTAACTTAAATAACAGAAGTGGAAGAGAATTGCCAGTTCTTACAGTCATCATCTTTTGGTTCATTTAAAGGAAAGAAAAAAAGAAAAGAAGTAAAAAAAAAATTTTTTTGATGAAATACGCATACTCACTTTCTAGCCTAGAGATCGACATCATTGTCATTTCTGTATGTTAAATATAAAGATACAGCCAGCAGGCTATTAATTTAACTTAAAATCCGGAAAGGAGGTAACTACTAGCCCACTCTGTCCAAGAAACTCCCTGTAAAACCGCAGCATATCGCTTTTACGTCCCTGTTTTTGCACAGATCAAACAAACAAGATATAGTTTGTTAGTCACTGAGCTTTAGAATTGCTGCTAGATAGATTTTTTTTTTGTTTACCCTTGCACCAAGCCACACGTGCTGCTCGCAGTTTCCACTTGTCTCATAAGATAACATATGAGAGCATTACCGATCTTCTCATCTAACTCTCAGCAACAAAGCAAATATTGAGCGCACAAAATGTCAAACTATTCCAGTAACTTCACTATACTAGACTATGAAGGATGAATCATGATTTGATATCATTAGTATTCTCTCAACCACAAAAAAATCTTCCTAATCGGCCAAGACGTGAAAGTACAGCTTTTTGCTTCCCTTTTAAGTGATGAATGAATACGTTTGTCTTCCTCCCATTTTCACCCCAACATGCGGATGTATCTGAGCCAAACAAGCCTAACCATCAAATTGAATGCACTCTGATGCTCCACAAAGCCTTATGCCCAGTGAGAGGTGCCCCCCCTCTACTCCCTCACAATGTATAATGACTGTCCATTCGGTTCATGTGGTACGTGACAAACAAGGGCTGCTGAAGAATTGTTCATTTTATCTGACACATCCTTTAAGCATTTCCTGCTGGCAGTCACAGTCATGAGATGGATGACCTCCAGTGGCGTTGTCCTTTCAGAGGAAGCTGCTGGCGAATCAGCGGGCACAGTGGCAGAAGATCCTCCTCCAGGCCCTGAGGGAAAGCAAGATGATCCTGGCTAACACCAACACCAAGGACTATAAGCTTAACCTTTATCCCCACCTCTGTCTGCTGGAGGATAGGGAGTATGTTGACATCATGATACAGGTAATACAAACCACCTGACCCGGCCCTCCGCTCAGTGAAATGTCTAAGATTCGACAAAGGCTTGTCAGTGTTTTGAGTCTAAGAGATTTGATTGATGATAGCATACTTTTTCTGCAACACTGTAAAAAAAAAAGATGTGTGGTGATGTCACTGTTACGCTCCTTTGTTTTCTTGATACTGCTGTTGCGCAATACGACCCAGCCAGTCTGGGAAACCACAAACACAAATCAAGTGGCTGACAGTGACAACAGCTGCGAAAGCTTCAGGCTTCATCTTTGGCACCAAAGGGGAGCTTGCTTTGATCAGACACCTTTTTGCTTCCAACATAGACAAGTGCACAGGAAGTGATGTTAATTCTGAAGAGACCATTTTCACTTTGATTTCTGCTCTGACTGAAAGATGACTTTTTCATTGCACAGATCTGCCAAAAGGTCTGTTTTTGGTTACTGGATTTCCATTCATGTTTTCATCTGTTTGACCTTTTTGAAATGTGTCCTTCTCTTGTCCAGAGTGTTTCCAACCTCCCTCCCAGTGGAGAGTCACTGAAGATATTTGCCAGAGAGCTCGGCAACAGGGTCTACACCAAGTACTGTGTGCGGCAGAAGCACCAAAATCAGATAGTGGAAAAGTTGGGCAACATTTACAACTCTTACACAGACCTGCTGGCAAAAGATACCAAGGTAGAGAAATGAAAGAGCTCCAGATATTTTCCTGTATGTGTTCTTCCTCTGTGTATTATTTTTGCTAAAGCGAATGTTTCTCCTGTTAATTTATCCAAAATATGCTGTTTTGCATGCATTATGGTGCAGTGCAGTACAAATTTGTCACAACAAAAATTGGGGTGCACACTTGTCCCTTGATTTGTGTGTACATCATACATGCATCAAAATGATAAAATTTAAACTTGATCTTTAAGATTTTAATTTAAATCTTAATAATCAGTAAATATTCATCATTAAGTTGCTTTCTATGGCTAAATGAGGTAACAATGACTGAGCCTACAGCCCAATGATAAAAGCCTGTCACATTTGTAGCATTACAGCCTGGGTATTGTTAGTGACTTTCCCAGGGAAAACACAAGCAGTGCACAGTTAGGCTTTTAACAAGGCTTTTAACACAACGGACTTCCTCTTTAACTCATCCATGTGTGAAGCAGCGTGCTGTTTTTGCAGGTCTCTGTTACATTGTAAGTGAACTGCTAATATGATCAAACAAGCCAAGAAAAGGTCACTGACTATAGATGATGACAGTGAGGTCCAAAAACACACCTGTAATTACTGCTTGTGCCACAGGTCCCACAAAAAGCAACAAAATGAAAATATTCAAGATTACAAATTTACTTTTTATTATAAATTACTAACAAACATTTAGTATTGTAGCTTTAAAAGCTGTAGACTACCATATCTCCTCTACAGTATATGCTCCATAAGCTGCAGTGGTGCAGACCAAAGGGAATTGTAGTTAATTGCCTCAGCTTACATGTGATAACCCAATATAAGGTTATCAGTTCTGATTCTCAAAATGTCTGTGGAGCAACTCTGTTGCTGACACTGAGATGATATCCTCTGTTTTTGTCACCAGTTGTTTTCTTAAATGGCAAAGCATTGCTTTTGTTTCTTTGTATGAAAAACCACACTGAATGACTGTCATGAAGGTCCATGTTGATGGATTGTACATGAAATTGAAATTCAGTTGCGATGCACTGAAAATTTTTAATTTTGAAATGAAAAATGTGGCAGATGTGGATTGAATGCTGTGTGACAGTGGTAACCAGTTCACT
>JBAJHX010000106.1:18961123-18981040 GCA_037176925.1 Amniataba percoides
GAAATCGTGTGGTCTCTTTATTGTGATGAGTGATGACTTGCAATATCTTTGAGCTTTGCAAGATAAGAACATAATTACTAGATGAAAAACATCCCATTTCCATTCTTCTCCCTCTAGGTGTACAACGTACTTCCCAGGGAGGAGTGGTGTAAGCTTGAGATGGAGCAGAGTTCAGGACCCTCGCTGCTAGGAGGAGAGAGGTGTTGGCCACACGTAGTGACGCTGGAGCTGGGCATCTTCATGGTGGATCTAATGGTCAAGAACCTCAAAATTAATGGCGACATCCTGAACCCTGCTTTCGACAAGAAACTCATCCCTGTCCTCTACCACATGTACACCTTCCGAAGCACGCGGCAGGTACAGTACATCGCATCTTTTTCAGTGCTTACTTGTCTATTCACCAGGGATATCGGACCCTGGAGTTAGTATCAATTATGCTAAAGCAATCTTGTCAAACAGACTTGGCTTTGACAACCTGGTAACAGGATTCTTGAGCATTAATTTGGACAACAAGAGTCCTGGTCAAGAATTATACTCAAAGGCATGTCCTGGAACGTTAACAAAAATATTCAAAATGATTCATATTCAAACAGTCAGTTGTTCACAATGACAACCCTCCATCAGTCAAATCAAATGATCTTATTCATTTAGTTCTTAAATTTCACAGAATTGATCTGATTTAAGGATTTCTCAGAGACAGCTTGTGTAGATGGAGAATTGACATTTTCATTAATAAGCAAAGAACCATATTGGAGCAGAAAGAAAAGAAATACCTGAAAACACTTGACCTTCACTTTGGATCAGAAGACTGTCTGTCACTCTAAAGCCTATTACCCCGTACACTTGTGCACCCGCCTGCTCTGAAGAGTGTGAATTATAAAACCACCACCCCTCCGCCCCCCTTGTGTGAATCGGCGCAGGGAACAGTTGAGTAAGATGAATGGGTTCCAGGCTAATCCCTTTTTTAGTGTCCTCTTAATTGGCTCGCTGATTTACTGCCATGGGACCCTGCAGGAGGGTGAGCCGACCGTGTCAGGAGGGAGAGGCAGAAATAGAGAAAGGGAATTGCCTACTTTGTGACTTTTTGGACTTGATGCACTTTGACAGTTGGGTATACCGTTGCAAAATTTTGTTCTGTTTTTTTTTTTTATGTCTTCCCCCTCTCTATGTTCTTTTCTCTTACGCCTCCCTCTCTTTCTCTGTTTGGGGGTTAGCCCATCAGGGGAGCATCCTAATGATTTTACAGCACAGCATGACAGTCTGACTCATGCAAGCAGTGCTGAGGTGTTTTATTTTTCTGTCAGTTTACTGATTTTTTTTTCTTGTGATGATCTTTATGTCCAGCCCTACATGTGGTAATTGTGAGTTAGAACTAGGACACAATAACTATTTCTCTTCACCAGTTACATGAACGGGGCAATCATCTCAGTGGAAACTTGTGTTTAGCGTGTTTCTTTGGGTCTGTACTCCGTGGAGACATTCACTGTTCTCCTTTTCAGTAATGACTGAAACTGTTGTATATATTTATACAGTTATATAAAACAGATGTTCAATATGTGACTCAACTATGGGTATTTATTTATCAGAATTACATTCAAATGAATTTCTGTGTCTGCTCAATTATGATTTCTGCTTCCAACTGGATTTTCTGTAATGTCTCACCCACCAGATCGGCTTCATCAAGCCTCACCCCATCCTGACTCAGATGCAGCAGGAGGCCATGGAGACCAAGTTGACCTTTGACTCCTATGTGATGCCGATGCTGTGCCCTCCCATTCCCTGGACTTCTGTCAAGTTTGGAGCCTACCTGCTGACACCTGCCAAGCTGATGCGCACAGTGGAAGGTGCCACACAACATGACGTGTTGCTGGAGAAATGCCAGAACCTCCATGCGGTCCTGGACTCTCTCAACCAGCTGGGCAACTGTGCCTGGAGAATCAACAAACCCTTGTTGGATATTATCATCTCCATTTTCAATGATAAAGGTAGTGATAAGCTAGACATCCCTCCTCCTATGTCAGAGGGCCCCAAAATACCTCACTTCAACTCCCATGATCCCACTTATACTGCTTCTGAGAAAGCCCACATGAAAAAGGAGATGATTAATGCCAAAAAGAAATGCAGTGAGATGCACAGCTTGCGAATGGATGCGCTATACAAACTCTCCATCGCCAACCACATGCGGGACGAGATCTTCTGGTTTCCTCACAACATGGACTTTCGGGGACGTACCTACCCCTGTCCTCCGTACTTTAATCACTTGGGAAGTGATGTCACCCGAGCTCTCCTTGTGTTTGCCGAGGGGAAGCCTCTCGGTCCAAAGGGCTTGGATTGGCTTAAGATCCACTTAGTCAACCTGACAGGACTGAAGAAGAGGAGCTCACTAGAGGGACGACTGGAGTACGCTAACACTATTATGGAGGACATTCTGGATTCTGCCGACAACCCTCTCAATGTCAGTTTGTCTCAATTTTTCTTTCCCGTTCACTGATATCCAGTCCAACCACACATTCATAGTTCTCTGCAGCTTTTCATTGTAAAATATCTTGAAGACTACACATTTACACTCTGCAGGAATACAAAAACAGCGCCTATTTTCACTTTAAATATATGGAGATTATAGCATAACCCTTTTCTCTCTTACCGAGGGGCCAGTTAGTTTAAGCAGGGACAAAATGCTAACATGCTTTTGCAGAAGTGTTTATGCATGCAGGATAATGTGCTGTGTGCTTGTGTTTGTCTTTGTCAGGGTACGAAGTGGTGGATGAATGCAGACGAGCCTTGGCAAGCTCTGGCCTGCTGCATGGAGATAGCCAATGCTGTTAGATCTCCCGATCCATCGAAGTACATCTCTCATTTTCCTGTACACCAGGTATGATAAAACACTTAACACATAAAACACTAATTATTTAGCATTTTAAAGAGTCACATAGCAATTTGAATTACATATTCAATCACCAGCAATGTGTTTTTTTAATAAAACTGAAATGTAAAGGTACATTTAGTATTATTTAGGTGAAACAAAAATAAAATATATAAGACAGTTGGAACAGACTAAATTTAGTAATTTACTCATCTGACAACATCTAATCTCCAATGATAGTTACAGCTCATGGCCTTTGAAAAATTAGGTGCTCTATTCAGTCATTTTTTTTATATTTCAGTTTTAGTGGGCACATAAAAGTTAACAAGGCACGACTTCCCCAGCCGTTTAAAATAAACCTACATAAACCTGTAGCCCTGGTCTTACTAACCATTTTGTACAGATCTAAGGTCCTCTCATCCTCTCATATAAGAATCAAGGCAGCAGACCAACAGTTTCCATGTTGATGTATATTTACTACACTGTGTAGCCCACTAAATGTGCAAAAATGTATGTCAGGAATTCTGCAATTTACCCATTTAAGCTTTTATCATTTTTTTTTCAAGTAAAGCAAGGAACACTTTTTGCTCATCAGCGCTTTGTTTACAGCCTTGTTATAATGAAGCTTTCATTTGGCACTTGAGAAAATGTCTTATTTATATTCCTCTTAAGAATGCACATTGTATAGAATTCTTTTGAATGATTAATGATACTAATTATTGGAAATAGTTATGGCAAATTGCATTAAAGCACATCAATAAAAAGGTGAGTGGCAATAATTTTCCTGACTACAAGCGGTAGGTTTATAAAGGAAAGACATAAGAGAAAGCATTAAGTAAAAAAAAAAGCAGTGTAATCAATATGGCTGAGGGTACTTAGCACCCCCTCCTCCTCACAGCTGCTTTGAAAGGAGAATAGCTGTGAGGTTTTTACTTCAACCTGCTCAGAGACTGTATGAAAATTTGCCTTTTAGCAAAGTCTGTCTTATTTGCATCAAATTGATGTTGATTAATGTGTACTGTCCCCGATAGATGGATGAATAAATGAATGAAGAAAAGGAAAGAATCTAAAGAGCCGTAAGGGGTCCATTTGTGTGACAGGCTTTTAAAAGCAGTTGCTGAACTTGTCTTTTAAACACACTGAAAGTCTGCTTCTCTGTTACACAACACAGGCACAACAGTTATAGCCAAACTAAGAATATAGAGGCAAAGTAGAGAGAGATCCAGGTCATTTTATTTGATTTAACTTATTAATTCTACAGATGACTGCAACATTTCAATAATTAAGGTTTGTCATTCTGCCTTTTTTGATTGAGACAGTGTTAAAGTCCCAACAAAACTTTTATAGAAATCTGACAAATTACTGTTGATTCAGTATAAATAAATAAGTTATTGTTAATTGTGTACAACCCTAGATCCTCTCCTCTCTTTGATGCTAAATCCAGTCACAGATGTTGCTGTGAATGATGCGGTTAATTCAAAGGGCTTGCAGATGATTTGATATTCTTGCATTAAATGCTAAATTCACTTTGTGGCTTTAGGCTGAGGGATATGGCAATATGTTAGGAACTAACAACCGCAACCAAATCATTTTCCTTTTTTTTTTATTATCATCTATTGAGCCAGTGCTCCTGTGTCATATTGCTCTTTTGCGCCCCAGACCTCTGTTTTCCTTTTCTTCTTTTCAGTTTCTTTGTTGTTCTTTCACTTCCACATCCTTTAAATCATCTGTTCTTTGTCTGGTTCACCCTTAGCCTCTCTCCCTGTGCTGCCCTCTCCCACTCTGTGCCCTCTAATTCTTTTTCTATCTCTGTTCTTTTCTCCTCCTCCACATCACTGCTTTAATCTCTCCTCTCCTTCTTTCCACCTCTCCTGCAGGACGGCTCCTGTAATGGTCTCCAACACTACGCCGCCCTAGGCAGAGATGTTATTGGTGCCACATCAGTCAACCTCATGCCCTGTGAGGTGCCCCAGGATGTGTACAGCGGAGTAGCACAGCAGGTCAGCACCAGTGGGGTCTTTTTTGGCTTTGCATTGTTTTGTTCCCTCCTTGTTAAAAGCGCACACAAGACTTAACGTTGCACAACTTAACTAAATGTGGTGGATTTAGGTTGCTAGGCACGTTGCAGTTGCTCAGCTGTTAATATTCAGATGACTCACTACATCCCATAGTGAGTGACAGACTTGGAAATGGGAATATATTTCAGGTTTCTCACTTTAGGTCTTGCATGTAAAAGTACTCAGTTTCTCATGCCTCGCATCAAAGTGCAGTGAGAGTAGACTTCCTCCCATATCCTAAGGCTCAAAGGACAAGTGTGCATACAATACCATTAAATCACCCAGCTTGCCGTGAACCTCCATATTTTTATGCAGAAACTATTACAAGCTAATTGTGGTGTAGTGACATTTCAGCACAAGAGGTGTGCTGTAAAAAAAGATCCTTGCAAGGGCAGTGACTATAACAGTAAAGTATATTGGGGAGTTGTCAATGAGCTGGGGGGCTAACTCAAAGTGGAGTGCAGTTTGCTGCAGGACACTGCCTCGCTGTTGTATTTTTACCTCTGGACATTGCAGTTATTGTTAGATGATACTGTAGATTATATCAGGCTTGTGAAATAGCCACTACCTGGATAAATAGATTTTGTTTGGTCGCAACAATAAGCTGTACAATAAGTGACAGTGGCAACAGTCATTTTACTGCACATTGTTCCTCATCTTTTGAGCTGAAAATGTGCTGGTTTTCTTTGTTTTTTGTGAAAGTCTTTTGATTTATGAGATTCAGAAACAGTTAGGGAAGTTTTTTAGCACTTCTTCCCACATTAAAATATCCTCCAAAAGATAAAGTTTTCAGCGGAGGCTGTCATAACACATCTTTGTGCTTCAGGTGGAGGAGTTCCGTGCACGAGACGCCGAGAAGGGCCTGAAGGTCGCCCAGGTCCTGGAGGGCTTCATCAACAGGAAAGTGGTCAAACAGACCGTGATGACCGTGGTTTACGGGGTCACACGCTATGGGGGACGCCTCCAGATAGAGAAGAGGCTGAAGGAGATTGATGAGTTCCCTAAGGTACAGTAGTGGTGGAGGGGGTGGGGTGGTGGAGAATGGGGGCTTCCCTTGCACTGCACACGGTTTTATTTTTAGTGTTGTATCAGCCTGATATGACAGAGTGGCCTTTTAGCACAGGATCTCCTCTATACAGGACTCCACTTCCACTTTCCTCTCAGGCTATACATCGTTACACACGGTGATGGAGCCATAATGAAGTATAAGGTCTCTACTGAGGTCTGTCCTCCTTGCATGTTATTGCTCCATTGTCTCATATGCACAAAGGCATTTATCACACAGTTGACAGTCACTCCATGTAATTTAAGCTAATTTGATTGCGCACCCAAAGGAATTTCAGCACCTTTTGACCTTGACATTAAAAGTCCCACCACACTGTCTCCATGTGAGCTGCAAGGAGCAAGAAGAGAAGCTTTTAAAGTTTATTTTAGTCAAGTTTATTTATATATTATCTCATTGCAGTGAAATAGGATATTGAATGGTTGTATCAAAGAGACCAGGAGTGTATTACAACAATAGGTATTCTTTGCTCAGTCATTGTGAATCTATATTTAGTTCAAAAACATTGTGCTTCGATCTGCTTGGATGTAAATGGTCCTTTGATGGGCACGCCCATTCTGTCAGATGACATTATGTCACAGTAATGGAAGCATTTTAATCTTCTAACAGCTCTGTAGTGCTTATTATCTGTCAAATAGCTGTATAGTTCCTTACAGTAGCTGGAGTTAATCTCATTGTCTGTATAGATGGGATAAACATGATCCTGCTGTCAGTGTATCTACCACCTCACAGCCAGATGATTGTGCTAAATGACTTCTGCATAATGTCCCTAATTGTTTAAACAGGGAATTAGGAGGAAGTGTAATTGTGAGTGATTATGGGGGTGGTGGGGGAGAGGTAGCTCCTGCTGAAGGGAAGATCACATTTCTAAAATATGAGAAATAAAATGCTCTCATTCTGTGCTGCAGCTTTTTATAACTTTAAAAAAAAATTTCTAACATTTTTATTATACATTTAATCGCTAATCATATCTAAGAAAAAAACAAAAAGCTATGGTTATTTAATTGAGAAATGTGGTGAAGCATGTTCAACAAAAAATATGCAAGTTTTTTTGCAAATTTTGTGCTTCCAGGAGCACGTATGGGATGCATCTCATTATCTGGTTCGCCTGGTCTTCAGCAGCCTAAAAGAGATGTTTACAGGGACCAGAGAGATCCAGGTGGGTTTGTTACAGCTACATAAAGTCACACACACACACTCTCCTCACTCAACAAATTACCACCAAATGAATGCACAGTTATTAACTGCATTGTGGGGCAGAAGATCAAAAACTTTGACAACCCTTAGTGTGCAATAACACCCATATATTAGTTTTTGTTTGTAAGTCCCTAGTTATTTCCCCAGAACATTTTAGAAAGTTTTCCAGAGAAATTTTCCTTAAACCCAACTGAACTTACAACACTTCATATTCCTTTTTAAATTAACACAATATTATTTAACAATTTTAAAGAAAAGTTCCTCAAACACCCGTATAATACGACTCTCTGATTCCTGACCCACTACCGCATATAGGATGTTGTTTCGATTTTTATGAATGACTAGTTTACTTCACTATTGCCCTGGCAACGGCTCCCATTCATCACATGGACTCCATTTATAGATTTAGGACGTGCACCTGGTAAGGGGAACCGTACCTTATCTCCACAGGCAGAGAGGAGTCTGGCCAGCAAATAGAAACACCACCCACTGCTGCTGTGTGTGTGTGTGTGTGTGTCCTCTGGGGAACATGTGGGAACAGCCCAGTCTGAGATGAAAAATACCCTTCCCCATCATACCTTGGTGCTATCCCGGTGCTTGTGTGTGTGTGTGTCGCTGCTATTAAATAGGTCACCTCCTCTCACATTTCGAGTGAGTTGAAGTATGAGTGAGAGAGATGTAGCTGATCAATCGCAGGTGCTGTCATCCCTGACCTCTCCTACTGTACATTCCCCATTTATTCCATCAACACTCACTGTCCATTTTCCTTTGCTGTCTCTGCCCCTAATCAATCAGTCCATATCTCTGGCTATCTCGCTACATGATCTCTCAGTCCTCTTTCTTCGCTACCTTCATTTTATCGTAGCTGTGAATATAAGGAGGGCGGCGATATGATATGAATAGAGCCGCTTTGGGTCAGACTACTACCTCGAGGCGGCGCGACTTATTTATCTTTCTCACAGTTTTGCATGTGCCTGCACGGGCAAGGAAGCGTTTGTGGGACAATGACTGGGGCTTCTCTGGCTATTCTCAGAGACAAACTTTGCCAGACACTGACGCAGACACCACTGTTGCACTTTTAATTTTTGGAGGAAGCAACAACTCCTCACCTGTTCCTCACAGGTCCCTGCCAGGAAGTAGAACAGCAGACCCGAATGCAACAATCATTTGTTGATGCACTGTAATGTCTCTATGTTCATACCCTTTATTAAATTCTTCACCCAGCAGTCTTCACTCACACACAAACACACACGTAAACACGCAAGCAGGTATTCACACTCGATTGTTGAAGGACTCTGAGCATCCTCTCGATCCAATTCTTTGCCTCACTTTACCTCTGCTGGCATCCATGTGTTGCAGGATTGGCTGACAGAGAGCGCCAGGCTCATCTCTAAGTCTGGCCACACTGTGGAGTGGGTGACACCCCTGGGTTTACCCGTCATTCAGCCCTACCACCGCATGCGCAGCCAAGTGGTAAGTCTTATTCTTAAGGCACTTGTGATCATTTGCGCAGGATTAATTATTTGGACTTACTCCACTTCGAGTAAGCCATTACGCCGCAAAACCTCTGAATGTCGTTGCATCATTTCACTCACATTTTCAAGTTTAAGTATTTGTGTAATTTCTGTAGTTACTTTTGCACGATTGGTATTAGAATTAATGTCCATTGCAGCAGAGCTTGCTTCTTATCTTGCTGCAAAGTGCCACACCCACTCCTTGTATGTTCACCATTGTTTCGTATACTGTATGATAGACAGCTTAGCCAATTACAGGCCTGTCTTCACCGCTCCGTACTTTCAGAAATTCACCGACTGACCTTTCTACAGTTCTTCTCTTGTATCTCCACCTGTTTGCCTTGCCTTCGCTCTTTGTCTCGACTTTCACAACACTGTCAGCACTCCAACAACTGACCTTTTTGTAGCACATACTGAATACACTTTTTAACTCGCATAAGTACGAGTAAATACAGTACTCATTAATCTCTCTGAGATACTGACCAGCAATAGAAACTGGTATAAGTGCAAAGCTCAGCTGTTATATTGATGTGTTATATCTTTTTTTTTTTTGTTCTAATATTTCCATTGGGTAGTATGCTTCTTTGGATCATCTCAATCACTATAATCATCATTTTGCAGTGTCATTTCCACTCATTATATTTCATTGGACACTGATGGAATTTCTGATGAAGCTAATAATAAATGAGAGGGTCCAGTTAGCTGAGTCGGTTGGTTGGTTTTAAAGTTGGAGGCATACAGATGACTAACACACACACAAGTTAACGAGTATTTACACACACATATAAGAACACTGAGAACATCGACTCTCCTAATAGCTGTTAGCTTATAACAAGATATGAACCTTGTTAAAATTCAGAGTTTTTTATCCTCTGAAAGCAAGCTGCTGTCCCCACAGAGCCAGCCCACACATTTTTGCTTCACTTATTGTGAGCTGGCAAGGCTCAATAAGCATTTGCTGGAATTAGGGGCATTGCCAGTGCAAGTGCATAGACCAAAGGTACTGTATGCTGAGCAGTATTTTTTTCCAACCAATAGATTATCACTGTTGGTTAAGTTCTCTTCTTGGCTCAAACATGAACATTACTGGATGTGCTCATCCCTCAGAAGGCTCCTCTCGTTTTCAAAAAGGTTTCAGGGTATAAAGTAAATGTTAGATTGGTTACCTGTTAAAATTCAGTGGATTTTTTTTTCAAACAAATATCTCAAATATTAGTAAGCTTATGAAATATACTGTAATCCAACTTTGGGTTTAGGTTGTCCACAACCCGCCCTTGTTTTGGTCACAAACAACTCCCAGGTAAAACTCAAAACACTCTTTCTCATCTTTGTGTTTAATTCACTTTATTCACTCTTTTTCCCTTCCATCTGTCTCCTTTCATTTTTCTGCTCCACAGGAAATACAACTCCCTAAAGTAATTATTGTCTCAGTGTCCGTACATGCAGGACCCCCAACCTATCATGAAGAGCGAGTGGAATGTCCCAGCTGGGCTTTCCAAGTCTCGATACCTTTGGTGCAGGAGTGCACCGCTGATGGTGTGTTGTGATTGCTGTGAGTGGCCCAACTGTAACAGCGTCAGGCGAGTTGTCCGTCACTATGAAGACGCTGACAGTATCGCGTCTTAGAGATAACATGTCTATGTGCCAGCACATCTGCAGATAACATACTTTTGTGTGTGTGTGTGAGTACATGGAAAGAGAAAGCATGCAAAAGTCCTTATGTGTGTGATTCATTTAAAATCAATTCTGACCTTTAACATATTTAAGCTCGTTAACTAAGTGAATGGAGGAGACAGACATGGAGCATATGCCACACACACGCAGACAGCTAGCTCATAGGCTGGCGCAGCATGACGCCTGCTCTTTTAGTATGACATCAAGCATAAGGTTGGCTTAGAGGGGCAGTGACACCTCACAAGCAGGTGCAAGAGAGCGAGGGTGACAGATGGCGGGTCCCCTGAGGGTGCATCTCTCACTGTTGGTGTAGCAGGGCGCGTTCCCTCGATTTGATTTAATGTCCAGCAGGGACAAGAAAGCTGATTAGCCTCTGCTTTTTTTCTTCCCAAGGCCTAAAAATGAATAAATGAACGAATGAATGAATCCATGACTTCATGGGTGAGTGAGCTTACATTTCACAGATAACTTTCTTCATCCCCTGTGATAATTCTCTAATCCAGTTGCATCACTGTGCACCAAAAAATGAAACTAACTTGCAGAAAGGTCACCCTTTCCTTTCATAGCTGGATTAAATTCAATCTCCCAGTCTCCTCTTTGCCTCTTAAATCCAAGGCCACACTGTTTCTGGGGGTCATTAGTAATTAGACTCGCGATGGAACAGGAAGTTGAAGTGTGATCCACAGCAAGAAAACCAATAAGTGGACAGAGAGGAGCTACAATAGCAGCACATAATCAGACAGGAGTGTGTGTGGAGGTTTGTGTATGTTTCAGCTTTCGTGTGCGTTCTTTTTCAGTGTGCATATAGAGATCAATACAAATGGCAACCTGCGTAATTGAGTATTTTCCATGCCCGATAGGAGGTGAGGAAATTAGAGTAGGATGGAGTAGCTGAATGGAGCGGGAACGTACATCAGGGAGCCTGCTTAACAGGATTGGGAGATACTAATCGGATCAGAGGTCACTCTGGCTCAGATTCCTTGTTTATTTTTCATCCCTCCTCCCAGGCAAGGTTACAAATCTCACTCTCAGCGGATGGTGACACATGGGAGTCGTCAGCTGGATTGGCTGGATTTGACTGGATTTGTGAGTTTATGGTGTGACTAAAAGCTTGTGATCTAATGTCCTCTATGTGGAAAGAATCAGTTCGGGATTTTGCTGGTAATTGGTGATTTAAAAAAAAAATATTGTGAATAATATTCTTTTACAAAACATGGTAGAGCAGTTGTCACCTAAAATAATACAAATATAGTCCACTGTTAACATTAATGAATAGCTCCAATAGGAGAGTCATTTAAAAGTGAAAAAACTGCTTCAGTCAATGGGCCTCTGAGCGCAGGCACATTAAAGGTCCCCCACCTCTCCTACATAGGAATAAGACCCCCAAAATGAAAATGTGATTTGTGGTGGATTTGAGTCTCGTCATTTTTTCAGTAATCCATCCATCTTTCTAATGGCATTCCCATGTTAGAAATTCAAAGATCTTTCTTTTTCCAATCGGATGTTGCTCCCTTGCTGAAGTGACAATATCTTGTGTTGTCTGGCTTCATTTTCTTTAGCATAGGAGCAGTGTTATAGAACCAGAGAAATACCCTGGACCTGGACAATCAGAATGAATCGTCTTTTCATTCGAATTCTGGGGAACTGCGTATCTCTAAATGTCAGCGTGATGCCCTACATGCCTCCTTTTTGCCTTGGAACAAAAAGCGAGCGGATCCCAGGGGCAGCGTGGCGTTTTGGTTAATCTTGCACAATCTTGTGGCATTTTGGGGTGAAATAATACATGCAATGTGAGTTTTAAGGACACCCCCGAGTGGTAGAAAAAGAAAGTTTGGTTGAAATAAGGTCTGCTAAAGGTCAGCGGACAGTTAGCGAGACTAAGGCGTGTGTGTGTGTGTGGTGATGAGCAGCTGTCTTCATCCGTCTTTAAGGGGAGAAGGTGAGAAAGACGACCAGGTGACCTTGAAAGGCAGAGAAAGAAGGGCGTGATGCAGAACCGCTTGAGTAGATGTGTTATTAACCCCTACGTGATGAATGGGGAATCCCCTCATGGCTGCATGGCTTACACACGGCTGTTGTGTTCATGACCATTTGTGCCGCAACTCTCAGGTGATTTAGACACACAGCAGGGGTTAGCCAAGGTGTCATCCATCACAGCCTCGTGGTTCGAGTCCGGTCATGTACACAAATCATGCACGTATGCATCATAATGAACAGGAGTACAACGTACGGTGGTGACCTCATTTACGGCCTGACAGTCCATTACTCACGCCGGCGCTAACCATTCCTCTCACTCTCGCACCTTCTTACGTCACAGCCTCTTCTTTCCGCCCCGCTAACCCGTTACGTTAGGACACGGTAAGGGTGAGGTGAAGAGGGAAGTGATGGACAGATTCCCCCACACAAGTCCTTCTTGAGTGATGATGGATGAGATAGTGGCCGTGGCAGGAACTAATGGGGTTTTACCACTTCACGCTTCTATTTTGAAACCACTTCTTGATAATTGTGTGATTCTGTCATTCATCACACGACGACCTTCGAGCATTTTGACTGGAATCACCAAACCGGGTAGCTCGACGGCTGCCCGAGGCTACCTTTAATGTGCTTTCATCCTTGTGAACACCTGTCACTTTAATCCCTGTGTATTCATGCCTTTTTTTAATGTGCACAACAAGGCTGTCATATAGAAATATTGATTACAGGGAGGTACAGTATACATAATAGCAGCCTTATTATCATCAAAGCACTTTTTTTTACTGTCACTGTGAGAAGCAAATGATGTAGAAGATGAAATGTAAATGTGAAATCTGAGAAAATTAGCTCTTTATACTAATGATATTTTCATACAGTTTAGTTGTCAGACATACTAACTTTGCTGTGACTTAGACAGCACAGCACTTAGGTTGAGCCCGAAACATATCAACAACTCCTGGATGTGATCACACTTTTCCTCAGACATCCATGGTCCCCAGAGGATGAATAATACCGATCCCCTGACTTTTCCTCTATCGCCATCTTGAGGTTGATAGTTTTAATTTTTTTGAGTAAATGTCAGGTAGATTGCAGTGAAATTTGCTGCAAATATTCACGTCCCCAGAGAATGAAGCAATAACCTTGGTTGCCCAGTGACTTTCCATCTATCATCATCATCATTGGGTCTTTTTTTTCATTTGTTCCAATTTGGAAGTCTCCTTTTAAAAACAGCAGAGAGACAGACTGAAGTGGTAAGCTCATACAGAGAGAGATATCCTGGCACTGAATAATGCAACACCTATTACGACACCTGACAGCACCCGTGATGATTTTAGTTGGACGAGGAGACATTCATTCACAGCTGTAAGCTTTACATTTGGTTAAAACTCACCTGGATGCAATATCTTAATGTTCAATAAGCACACCCTCTCTGTCAATATGTCAGTACCGCAATTTGAAAAAAAAAAAAAAAAAAACTCACACGATGTTGTTAGAAATGGAGGCCTTTTCATTTCAACTTTTTGTGCCAGTGGTAACTTAACAAAAATCAATTAACAAAATCATCGACATAGAACAACATAATGCTGCTTTTGGGTGCATTTATTCCCTTCAAACATTCGACAGCTTTTCTCCATCAGGGACTCTATGATACACGCTCTAAACCTTTACGGCACCTAAGAGACGATCCCACATGAAAAGTCTGGTTTGCAGCTTTCCAGTAGATCATTAAGGCCTCGGAACGAGCGTGGAGCTGAATGGGGAGCAGTTCAAATTGCAGAGGGGCGTGTACTTCAAAGGGCCTGTGTCTCCTCAGTGTTCATCCCAGCGAGCAAGATCAAATAAAAGAGCTGTACATTAACACAAAACACACGGTTATTAAAGGCTCCTGAGGGTGTCAGGAAGCCAGTGGTCAGTGGTCGCAGTTATTTGTATTGTGGACGATAAAGGGGTTGAATTCAAAGATCCCAACCAGCAAGCAATTTAGCAAAGTATGTCAGAGATTACAGTCAGTCAGTGGTATTACAAAGCAACCCAGCAGTGTAAATCTTACCTCAAACACAGCATATGTAGACCCCACAGTTAGAACTGCTGACTGGATGCTCAAACTAAATTGAGATGTTTCTTTATTTTGCCTGTTAGTGATGTATTTCCCTGTAAGAACTTTATGCAAATCTGTCTCCATGTGAGCCCATTAATAACAGGAAAGAAACAAACATTCATATTACTGAGAGTAAATGTTGTTCTGAGCAGTGACTAACAGTAATGATGTCTGATGACTTTTTTTTTTTCAATAAAAGCACATTTTTTTAAGAGCACACAAAGTCTAAGTGTTTGTAGCACAATGGACATGATTATTATAATGGAAAGCATTTCCATGTCAAAGCTATTTTCCATCATTGGGGGGGAAAAAGAAAGGGGAAGAGATCTTTAGATACATTAACGTAAGCTGCATGCAACATAAACAGACTGATGCAAAGTGCTCACATTGACCAGGAGCCTGTTGTTACTCATATCTTTCCTGATAGTAGCCGGTTTATTCCCACCCAGGCACGGCTCCAAGGGTCAGGGAAAGACTGCCCTTCCACAGATGCCTTGGCACGACTGCCTGGATGGACCCTCAAGGCTCGAGAGATTAGAGTGCTAAGTCTTCCCTCAACTAGAAGCTAAAGGCTTGGGTATTGGTCTCAGAGTGTGTGCAAAAAGAAAAAATGATAAAATGAAGAAAAGCTGAGATCAAACAGAGGTATTTGCCTCATGCCCCTTCAGTTTGCACAGACTGGCAAATAGCTTGCTGTGCTTAATTCATCCTTCGTTTTGCACTGATTAGTGGGGTTGTTTTCATGATACTTGTTCCTGTCCTGTACTCCGTGAAGTTATTACCTAAAGAAATAGTAGTGAATCGTTAATGACACAATCATGTTATTGATGATTCCCTTCTTTTGAGTTTTTCATCCATTAATATCTAATGCAGTCATGAGTCACACTGACTGATTACCACCTACTTTTGATAAGCTGTAATTTTGATACACCCTTCAGTGTTTCAGCGATAACTTAAATGACTTGTTTTTAATGGGGATGCTTGGAAGTGGTGTCCTATTCTTCATTTCCCCTCTGTCGCTCTCTCTTTTCCACCTCTGCCATCTCATTTCTTTCTGTGGTGAGCTGACGATGTGTGTATATTTACTCATTGATACCTATGCAAACGTGTCTTAGGAGAGAACAGGTGATAATCTAAATAGTTGCTTCATGGTCCTGTGAAATAATATCTTTACACCATTAATGCGGTATAATTCCTCCTGAAACAAAATGTCGGGGTCGAGTATTAACACCGTAAGGGATAGTTTAAAACCAGTGGCGTCAGGTAGGCAGAAACAAGTGGTGGGTGGTTGGGATGTTGGTTGGGGTTTTGTTGACACTCACTTCCAGAGGATGAAATCACCATGAAATATTCACTGGTTTCCAGGTGACATTGTCAGTTTTCCAGGAAATAAAGTCACTGTTTCGTGGAATCTCTACAGAAACCAGTAAATTAATCAGTGTGCGCTGGGCATGATGGAGTCGCTGTGAGGTGCTTTAACACTTTTTTTCCCAATCCGAAAGCTTCTGTTACTCAGCAGATTGTTTACTCCTGTATAATTCACAGTACTATGCCTGGCGAGCACTTGCCCAGGAGCAATGTGATGCAGCTCGCTTTCATCTGTTTTTTTTAGTTGATCTCCTGGGACTAGAAATGCTAAAAATATGCACACATATCATATGTAAATATATTTCTGGATAAAGTTGTTTTTTTTTGTTTGTTTTTTTTTGTAAAATCCAGTAGAATAAAATTTTTTTTTTCCTGAAACGGCTTACTGACACTTGATAGAATAACCATCATTCCCTGTTTGAAAATATTGTATATAATACACATAATATATAATAACAGATATAATACATTATATATATTACACGTATATTAGAAAAAAGTCAATAGTAAAGCAGAGTTTTGAACCCTTGAACCACAGTCACAGTCTTAAGAGGTCGCATGTTTCTCTGTGCTGCTTGGCCTCTGTTGCCGCATCGTCCCTGACCTAGATAAGCATCTGGAAGATGGATACACGGGTGGATGGGAGGGATGGTTATAATTCTGCTTCTCAATGTGTTATATCAAGCATGTTGTGATAGAAAAATAATTTACTTTCACCCTGGATTCTGGTCAGGCAGGCTGTGAATCTGCCTTGAACAATTATAGGTCAACCTGAAGCATGAAATGAAAATGATTTTAAAGGGCGTCTCAAGTAATGAACCAAGTATTTCATTTTTTCTGCAATGTCCTGTTTTTTTCTTTTTATTCAGTGTTTGCGAAACATAGAAACATACTGCACCTTCTCTGCAGCTTAAAATAATACATTTAAAGCTCATTTTAAGACATTATACTCATAAAATTGGACATTTCCTTGTCATGTATGCCAGTTTCCATCTTGCTAATTCAATTTTGTATACCTCAGGTATCTTATATTTGCCTTCTGTGTTGCTTCGTTAATGTCATTTTCTGCTCTTATGTGATCGTAAATTGTTGGATGTTGGAGTTGTAAACTTTGAAACTTAAATATACACTTTTCTTTGTTTTCCAACATTTTAAAACCAAACAATTACTTAAGAAAATAATTGTCCAATAAGAAATAAATGCAAATAATTGTTACGTGAGATTACTAAACCTGTTTTTGTCTTTTTTTCTCTCCCTAGCTGAAGAGTACCATGCAAAATGTCAGCCTCCAGATCACCCATGACACCAAAGAGTAAGTCTTTCTGCAGCTAACATCTGTTTCTGTCTATTTCTTCACTCATACTAAAAACCGACCCGCAGCAGATGTAATGGTACCACTTTATTCTCTCGTGGCAGCCATTGACATTTTGCGCTGAAATGTCATATTACTGACCTGGAACAAAGACAGACAGTAGCTGGTGAGAGGAATTGTGTTTGCGGCAGATATATATATATTTTCCCTTTTTTTTCTTGTCTTTGGCCTTACTGAGAGAGTTTGCAGTCACAATTTTTCAAAGTGTAGCTTCGGACTGCTTGACAGCTTTCCGTTTAGATTTTTAGAGGTGAATGGAAGTAGAGAAAAAGCTCTCTTGAGGCAATTAGCTTGCATTTTCAAGAACTTCAGCTGCACAAAAGCGCTGTCTCCAGTGCATATTTTCACTAATTGCCTACTCAAACTCCGACATAACTTTCTATTTGTCATAAAATAGGAAATGCCATGTGAAGTGTTTGGAGACTTCTTTGAAAGCATAGTTTTACATTTTCACTTCCAGAAGTTGAAGTGGCTCTTTATCTAACTGAAATTAGTTCAGGAAAGTAGCTCAAACTCCATTGTCCAGAAGCTTTATTTATATATATGCAATATAATATAATGCAAAATCTGTAAAAAAAAAACAAAAAAAAAAAAACACTTATTATCCAGATTGTGAAAGGACACATTTTCAGTAGTGTGAAAATACAGTCAAGATATGAGATAGAACAAAAAAAAACATTAAAAGTGGTACAAAAATAGATTTGATTTTATACTAAGTATGTATAATCCTACATGACAATAATATAATGAGTTTAATTACATTTTTGTGGTATAGTCATTTAAGAAAATTGAGATTAAGAGTAAAAACACTTGTCAGGATTAGAAAATACACATTATTAGGTCCATGTATGACTGGTTAAACAGGGTTTCAAGCCTCAGATGGCTTATGGAGCTAAAAATGCATTTGTTTTGCATTATACTCAAGACATTTCACATTAAATTATTACACCTTCTTTTGCACTTGTGGTAGTCCAATAGGTGGTATTTGACCTTTTGTGATAAAGAAGACCACGATTTGCGCGTTCTGCTCTGAATAAATGCTAGGGCGAAGAGGCAAGGGAAGGATGCATAGATAGACTTTTAAAAGAGATGACAGAGGAAGCGTGACAAAGGTGAGTAGAGGACAAAAACAGACAGGATGAGAGACAGCGACGGGAGAGTCGTGGGAAGACGGAGCGAGAGCGCTTAAGACAGAGATGAGAGAAGACTGACAGCCGTCCTCCTCCATCTGACATCTACAGTACACCACAGATCCAGCAGTGTGAATACTTTATACACAAAAAAACAGCCAAAGCAGAGGGAGTTTTGGTGGGGAGGGAGAGGGCAGGGTGCCGCTTAGAGAGGCCGTCTCGCCTGAAACTTGAAATTTGCTGTCAGTGAAAGCATCAGTGTCTCACAGGCTGACATTTCTGAGCTAAACTTGACGCAGTCGCTACGGCTGATTTTCCTCTGCGTTTGCAGCCACAGACACACACGAAAACACCAACAGGAGCACATGCACAATTGCATTAGTGGCGATTAAAGGTTCTTAAAAAAAGCTTGTCCAGAATCGAAATATGTAAATAAAGTCGAGGGCGGAACAGCGACAGCGCCCTCGAGCCCTCGTTTTCCTTTGCTTTTTCCTCCCTTCCTCTCGTCTTCAGAGGAGTGCTGGCCTCTAAACGGCAACATTAAACGCAAAGGGCCATGCCAACTTTCAGTTTCTATCGTGACACGAAGGGAACCATCAGCTCCACAGGGACAGCAGTTCGACTTTAGAGAGCTGTGGTTGCTAACCCCTGGAGTACTGACTGTGCACCTTTCCCGTCTGTCAGGCCTCTGGGATTTAAAGGTGACGTTTGTTTGTTTGTGTGTGTGTGAGAGTGTGTAGGAGTGAAACAAAGGGACAGGGGAAAGGAAAAAGCCTGTCCTGCTGTAAGCGCAGGTAGCCGAGCGTGCCTTCCAATACATTTTCAGGAATCTTGTTTTTTCCTTATTGCCCGAAACAGCAGAACCACAAAGAGCGCTCTGATGAAAGTCTAACATTTCCACGCCAAAAATAAAACGGACAGAAGGAAAAATGAGACCAACCGACAGACAGGCATCCTGCGCGCCCGCGAGTGTGTGTTTATCTTTGAGTTCGGCCCAAGCTCTCTCTCTGCTCTGCCTCCATTCCCATTAGAAGAGCGTTCTGGTCTGTGGCTGCCCAGAGGATTTGAATGGCACAGGCTCAGGGTAATGGGAACATGGGGATGCAGATTGGCAGGATGTTTTTTTCACTGCCAGTTCCATCATCAGTAGCAGCAGCACTGCATTTATATTACCTTGTACTATGTCTTTTATATCACTTCTAAATTTGTATTTGTGCGCTCTCATATCGACTGTTGTTTAGAGAGCACAGAGCCGCTGAGTCTCCTGGGGGTCACATAGTCGAAAATAAATATTGATGTTGAAATCCATGCCCACAAATAGACCTTTTCACTTCAGTTTTTTTTTGTTACTTGTAATAGCAGGAAACTGGTCTTATTTATGATATTAATGATGTAGTGACTAATAGTCACCTTGAACTGCCACCTTACCGAGGTGGAGGGGTTTGTGTGTCCGAATGATCCTAGGAGCTATGTTGTCGGGGGCATTATGCCCCTGGTAGGGTCTCCCATGGTAAACAGGTCCTAGGTGACGGGCCAGACTAAGAGCAGTTCAAAAGCCACTCATGCAGTCGACAACAGGGAGAGTTACGCCGCCCGGATTGGCGTTA
>JBAJHX010000106.1:18981140-18991787 GCA_037176925.1 Amniataba percoides
GGGTGAGGGAAGTCTGGGCTTCTCTGCTTAGACTGCTGCCTCCGCGACCCGGCCCCGGATAAGCGGGAGAAGACGACAACGACAACGACAACGACAACGACGACGACTAATAGTGTTGTTAAATACATGTGCTGTCTTCCAAGTAATGCACAAAAGGGGTTTAAAATAACAGGATGCTAATTGTTTCATCTAAATCATCATCATAGTTGAAACAGAGGCCACTTCAGACTCGATTGTAGCATCTTGTTTTATATTAGAAAGCATTAAAGTACAGGAGCCTTACAGAAAATACAGATGTATTGATTTATTCTTTCATTCATACTATGCTTTGCTTTTTTTTTTTTGTCCCTTCTCAGGAGGCCAGACACAGTGAAACAGAAGAATGCCTTCCCGCCAAACTTCATCCACTCTCTGGACTCTACACACATGATGCTGACTGCTCTCTACTGCTCCAGGTATCATCTTGAACACCTCAACACCTTTCTTAAGGCGGTCTGTGATATGCTTCTGAAACTCTGCATGCGTGCGTGACCTCACATGGCTTTGAGAGCGTGCCCTCTCTTCTCAAACGCAATTATCACCTCAGCTAAGCATCGTACGCTACGCCTTGTGATAGAAGCTAATTTCATAGAATACAACAATTCATTTTTAAGTCATTGTCGCTGTAATACACCTTTTGTCAAAGTCTAGCAGTTTTTAATGATATTGGTCTTTACTTTTCTTCCTCCGATTTCAATCCCTGCACATTTTCCCTCTCCTCTCCTCTCCTCTCCTCTCAGTGCTGGCCTGACATTTGTCTCCGTTCACGACTGTTTCTGGACACACGCCCTCACTGTGGACACCATGAACAAGGTATCAAATCCCAGTACATCCCATTATTTATTTATTTGTTTTTTTTATGCCCGCATGTCCAAATTCTTCCACATTTACTCGTCCTTACCATCCTTTCAGAGCTGCTTTCATCTTGTCCGATCATGTATCATTGGGGTTTTGAATTTTTGCTGATAAGTTGAAGCTTAATGTGGTTGTGTGACATGTGATTCTTCTCTCTCTCTCTCTAGTGCCTAGTTCGTTTTAGTTTTTCTTTTCTGTTTTTTTTACTGTATGAAAAAGAAATATTGTGTGAAAGCGCTGACAACTGAGCCTGTTTGTGTTCTTTCGCAGTGCATGCTGGTGAAGCCGGTAAAACAAACAACATATTTTCAGTGGTTCATACATTTACAGGCTGCTGGCTGCAGGTAGCACCATTACGCCGAGCCCGTGCTGAATAAATGACTGTCTGCCCCTGTCTGCCGAAAGTGAGCTTGTCAACAGACCCGGGCTGAGAGACGGCACAGAATAAAATGGATCAAATTACCATAAAGTCCCAATTTTCTGTAGATGTAGCTTCAGAGCGCAGCCACAGTTTTATGTCTTCACCCAATCTCCGAGGACTTACAAGCGATGAAGCAGTTCCTCTCAGTACATTTATTCTCTTGATGCGTGAGTGTACGCCTTCCTCATTACACAGGTAATTGAACACAGCGGCAGAAGAGGGGTATTAAGTATCTTAGTCAACACCTAAGCACGTGAAGAAGGTCCGTATTTTAATGGCAACTGATCCTTCATCCACCCATTTTCTGAACAGCCTATGCTGTTCAGAGTTGCAGCATCCCAGCATTGAATAGTTTTGCACAGAACCTGTTGAAGAGGAAACATCTGCTTTAATGTAAAGTAGTTCCGACGGTTTATGTGTATTTATGACATATTAATTAATAGTGCAAAGGTTTAGCAAGCTCTTTAATAGCTCTTTAATTGTTTTTCCTGATAAAGCAATTTGTCAAATTGTGCATAAAAAGAGGGAAAAAAAGTCTTCTTTTCCTCCTCAAAAATAATCACATAAATATATATTGTCTTTAAAATTGTTATAGTATTTTTCATTTATTTGTGATTTATTTATACTAGAATGAGGTGGTAAAGTTAATAAATGCTAAATTTGACAAAGTCAAAATTGCAAATAATGCCACAAAAACACACCAGATCTGTGACGTTACCTTGGTACAGGAAACAAACAACATCATCACCACATCGTTGTTGTAAATGTGAGTTTAACTGTTAATCACACCATCTTCTTACACTCTCTTTTTCTCCAGTGGTTTAATTTTTGTACTCACATAACAGTCGTGGATGGAAACCTCTAGAAATTCTGTTGATTTGCAGTACATTTGGACGAGAAAGGAAAGTTTCCTTTTAATGAAGCTTCACCTGTATGATGGGGCTGTTGACCCCTGCTGCCCATGGATAGCCGGAGACTCACAGTTTCATTTCTCACTACCTGCAGAGCTAACTTTGTGCAGTCATAGCATTAAAACTGAATTCCATCTGTGTTGTTAGGTAGCCAGAGTCACCAGATGTGAAAGTAATTTTACTGTTTTTTTTCCAGCAAGTTCCTGTGTTATGCAATACTCAAAATGTCCACATATAAGCGATTATTCTGTTGTGGCAAAAATGTTTTCGAAATCACTGCTGAATATGCGGCGTGGAAAACTTTATCTTTACCGAAGGGATGATTCTGATGAACCTGCAAACCGGCACAGAAATGAATAGCACTTCTTCTCCCCAGGTTATACTGTCATGTGTCAGCAGCGATGTAAATCAAATTTTCTTCTCAGTGCATATTTGCTCTCCCGTAACATTAGACAAAAATAGCTCGCAGTGTAATTCAAGCAAGTATGGAGAAGAGATACAGCCAGGGGAGAGTTGTTTAAACCATCTGCTTGGTTTGGCGACAGAGTGACGCTTGTTCTCTCTCTTCCATCTCCGTCCTGTTTGGTCCCTGTTTTTTTTTTACCTCTCGTAGCTGGTCACCAGGCAGGACGGTCTGTGGAGCTTGTCGGTCGAGTGTTTTGGCCAAATGAAGTCGAAGCTCACTTCTCTCTCCCTCCTCTTCCTCCCGTCAGGTCTGTCGGGAACAGTTTGTCGCCCTGCACAGCCAGCCGATCCTTCAAGAGCTGTCCAACTTCCTGCTTCGTAAATACTGCGCCGGGCTCCAGTGAGTTTACTCGTCTGCATTGCAGGATCACCGTCGTCCGTGCACACCCACATACACACACCGAGGTCCTCAGATAACTGACCACAGTGGTTGCTTTATGATGATATATGTGGGTATAGCTATCTTTTTGTCATAGCATCTCCTCTTCAGGAACACATAATCATACAGTATTTGCATTGTGAAATACAATGAAAAATTACCGCCGTCTGCAATTTCTGCCCCTTTTTTGTTTGAAATGTCTTCACGCAACAGCTATCACTGCGGTCATTCTCTTTCTTTGTTTACATCACACTGAACAATATCTTTATGAACTTTTATGGTAAAGACAAATCCATCTTACTCTGAGCTCTTAACTCTTACATGCATGAACATCCTAACACAGTGCAAACAAAAGGTACACGAATACAACGTTACAAGATTGTAAAAGTTATACAAGCGTTCTGGACTTTTTCTTCCACTTGTCTGTGACACGACATACAAAATGGTTTTCCCTGTCTGTCTCTCTCTCTCTCTCTCTCTGTGTCTTTCTGTCTGTCTCTCTGGCCTCAGGCTGGGTTATGCTCATCATCTGACTGTGTTTTTCTCTCTTTGGGATAATTGGACACCTTTCTCCGCTGCCTTTACACCACAGCAGCCCTCGTCCTCTTTGTCTCCCCCCTACCTCCCTCTCACACAGACACACTACTGTTCCCTAAGCCTCAGAAACACATTATTCATTCTTGTAGGCACCTGGAGAGAAAGACGTGAGGGAATGGAATGACTTTCTGTTTTCCCTCACTTGTCCAGTATGTAACTGAGTAGATTTTTTTTTAAACCCCGCAATTTAGGCCAGAATGTCTGCATGATATACTTATAGTTTAGGCCTCTACCCAAGTTAAAACAAATTGATTTATTCCATTGTGACTGCTTTTCTTCATAGCACTAAGGATTCAGATGTTGGTCAGTCAGTACACCACTTTGGTCTTGACTGAAATATTCCAACAATTATAAGATGGAGTGGCATTAAAACTTTCACAGACATTCACGCTCCCCAGATAATGAATCTGTCTCTTTCCTGTAGTACCTGCACAAGTTTCACATTTGTGTTCTGTTTAGATTTTTGATAAAATTTTTTTGTTTTTTTATTGTGTGGATATCCATGACATTTGGTTCAGACATTCATGGTTTCTAGAGGATCAATCTAAAGATTTCCTCCAACAGTTCTTCTTGCGCCACAATGAGGGTGTGAAATGTTTCCACAGCAAAGTAATCGATTTTACATAAAGTTTTGTTCAAAATTAATTCATTCATTCCAGGGAAGTCCCAGAACCAAACCTGCATCACTCAGGTGCCCCATTATTTGGCCAAATGTGAATTCAGGGGTTAAAGATTAGGTCAGAGGCTTTTACCACTAAGAAACTGTAAATAATAAGTACTAACAAAGTTTTACATGGTGCCACCATTCTTCAAGTAGAACAGTTGGTGGTGGTTTAAAATGGCTTTTCTGAGCAGACCAGTCATGTCTCACACATTAACGGGTGTGTTTTGCCACCTCTAACACTTCGCCTTATTGGTACTAATTATGTGCTAATTCAAAGTCAGCAACTCATGGAACTGGCTGTTTGCTTAGAAAAGCAACTCAAATGTGACCTCCAGGTGTGAACCACCTGCAGAAGTTGAAATATGCGGGACCATCGGTCTGCAGAGCCGACGGAAACACACAAACAGCTGAGAAAGTCCATCCACCTTTGACAAAGTATTTCTAACAGACACACAAGTTAGTGAAGTCTTAACTTTTTCTGCTCTCCTCCTTTGTGGTAGGTCTGATGCCAAGAACAAGAAGTACCAGGAGTACAGGAGGCTGATGCTGCTGCTGGCCAGTGTGCCCCAGACAGGTCAGTTTGTGCGGAGCTGTCTGGCTCCCAAACACGTGAGCTCGGCACTGTTTGAGGGAGCCAACATACTATAACAGGGTGCTTTTGTTCTAATTGGATTGAAGAGAACTTGTTTGTCCCGAAGCTCTGTTTGAGGTTAGGCAGGGATGGTACGAATGTTATTAGACTCGGTTCTTGCTCCATCCTGTGTTGTTTCTCCCGTTTTGTAATTGCTAATTGTCGTCGCCTGGTGGTTGTATAGTCGTACCCCGTCGCCTTTAGTCAGCCGTACAGCTGTCTGCATTGTACGACGCCTGCTGATTCAAACATGAAAAGGCACCAGGTTTGGCTAAAATTCAATTGTCACAGCTTATGTCATGAGTGGTGTGTTCGTGTCTGCCTGCATGGCCACCAGCAGGTCCAGATTCCCCTGTTTTCCTTTGACGCCACTGCGAGCGTCTGTCTATTGTTACCCAGAGAGGAGGTGCAGAGGCAGCGTCTCTCTCTTTGTCGGTTAAGGTGGACGGAGGCTTTTCTGTTATGTAACCCCCCCCTCTCCATCTCTATCTGTATGCTCACTGTCTGCTCGGCACCGACAGCTGGGTTGTATAAATTGATTACTGTTAATTGTGTCCCTCCTCTGCATAATCAGCTTATGTAGCTGAGACCTGTCAGGTGTGCTCCAGAGGGGTGTGTGTGTGTGTGTGTGTGTGTGCGCGCGCGCGCGCGTGTGTGTGTGTGTGTGTGAATGCCCATTGTGTTAAATGTTCAATATGAGACTGAATGGAGCTGGACAGAAATCCATTATAATCTTCACTGTGACGGATTCTGAACTTATTATTAAGGTGAACCGGGTTTCTCTGTGGGTAATCCAGCAGGAGATCAGGTGATGCATCTCTGACCACAGAGCTAAAAGGGGGGAAAAGGCTGGAGAGCACACTGAATAACTTAGAGCCATTATTTTGGAAAGGCACTAATGCCTCAACAGCTAGCGTCTGACTTATGACGTACAATGGCCATGTGTTAAGTTAGTAAATGCTTAAAAGTTACTCAGTGTGCTCATGTCTTCTTTTATTTTAAACACTGATGTATTTTCTTTACTATCATTTAATACCACTGAAGCTACAAATTGGTAAGACAGGAAACATTTTTATATACCTTCACTTCTGCACACAATGCAGTATATTATGTCACCACAATGTTACCATGGTTACATAATAGTTTCACACAATGCGCAGCCATTTAAGAAGAAAGCAAGACAGGATGTAAACTGAACAAACGTATTGTGTGGAGGAAATGTTTAAAGCTCCTCTCTGCTGAGAATTATCAGAAACCGTTTATGAAGTATTGTACTTTCAACCAGCATTTATGACACTTCCACCCAACTGTTAATGTGTTGACAAGTATCTGAATATTTATGTACTGGTGAGTTAGCATATTAGCTTTTTTTTTTAATCTGCAGTAAGTTTTTGCATTCTTAAACTTTTTATGGCCTTTCTTCAATAATTCACACTGCAGCGTCTGCCGGGGTTCGCAGCTGTCAGGGAGGCAAAGAGCATACAAGGCAAAGCAGAGAGTGCAGGACAGGGCCTCATCCAGGGCTAAAATTAGGATTCAAGTGGAGTATTAAAGTTCACAGAACATTTACTGGTGCCCAGTAAAACTGAGGAATTGTGTATAATTTAAAAATTAAAGGTCCCGAGTTTGACCCACTTGAAAAGTAACTTCTCTTCCTCTCATGAAGATTGTAACTCAGTCCATTCACTGGGAACCTCAGAAACAAACTATATCCTGAAAATCTTGTAATTTCCTTAATTAATCATTAACTGCTTTATGGATAAATAAAAGACTATTAACTGAGTAATCCAGCCATCAGGTAAAATTTGACAAGTTATTTGGTTTATAACAAAATGCATGCAAAACTAACGATAATCTTGACCAAAAAAACCCAAAAACCTAATGATGATACACATATATTCACATGTTAAAGATGGTATAGATGTACCTGCTAAACATCAGCATGTTGGTGCTCTCATTGTGAGAGTGTTAGCATGCTGACGTTACCATTTGGCTTGAAGCGCTGCTGTGCCAAAGTATGGCTTCATAGAGCTGCTGAATTTCTCTACTGATTAATAAATGAACATGTGCCATCACATCCTACCTTAAAAGTTCTCTCTGGAGCAGTTTAACAGAGTTAATGCAGGGAAATGAAAGCTACATCCACAGAAATAATAAAGATGTTGCTGGTCTTTGCACTATGTTTTTAACAGCTGTTTTGCTCATGTAAATTCCATAGCTGTGTTAGCATACCTATCTTGTAAAAGTGTGTGTATTTTAAAGTTTTGTTTAGACTTAAAGCTTCAGTACATGTAATCTACTTTTTTTAAACCTGTTCTGACACTTCACCTTTTGCCTCTCTAGGTGATTTTGATCTCCAGCAGGTGAAAGAATCCACTTATTTCTTCAGCTGAGATCCTCGTGAGGGCGAGCCAGCGGAGGGAGATGAGTGGAATTGACAGAGTGCGGCAGGGAGGCTGCGGGCCCCGGGGTCTCGACCGGCTTCGTCTCCCTCAGACATCAGGACATTGATCCAGCCTCGCGGTCCACAGAGCTGGCTGGAGCTGCTGGAGGCGTTCACACGCAGTGAAGCCACCTGAGTAACTGACTGGTGGGCTGATGGAAGGGGAGGGTGGGATACTCATCCAAGCGAAAGATGAGGAAATCAGCAGTGGGTGGGAATGTTAAGACTTCAATCAGTGAAAAGTACCTCTTATAATGGACGCGTAGACCATACTCAAGTGTATATGTGTGTGCGAGTGATATGTGTGTGACCTCTTACTATGAATCACATGTGAACTACTTCTTCATTACTCAGCAACACTTCTGCAACTCGATGAGACTGAGCCAAAACTTTTCACCTACACACTGTAATTGGTGGTGACTGATAGTGTGTGTGAGTGTGTGCGCGTGTGTGTGCGTGTGTGTACGTGTGTCTTCGTGTGTGCGCGTGTGTGTGCGTGTGTGCGTGCGTTCATGCTGTGAAGACTGCACTGACCTGCCTCTGCGACTATCCCAGCTAATCATCGATCCTGTCGTCATGGCAGGATGCTCTCTGACACGATGATCAACATTTCATCATTTTCTGAGAAAGTTTGAAGAAGAGACATTTGAGTGGAAATGATATCTGAACTAAAGTGAAATGAGTCCTTCTGGACTCTCAGACGAAGAGAAACGTGGAGGGATGAGACCACGAGCTCTTAGGTCACATTGCATCCCAGTGGACTCTTGATTCTTACCTTCTTGGAGTGACTAAGCACTTAACAATTGCTCTAAAATAAATGTGTTTCTTAAAATGTCTCCTTATTCATTCAGTGGTTCAAAGAAATGGCTGGTATTCTTAGTGTGCTTAAATAGGATGAATGAGACGACCCGTTATTTAGTGATATCTGCATATTTCAATCCTATTGTGTATCATGAGATGAAGGCCTCCTTTTAGACGCACCACAAAGGGTTTGCAGGCTTCACTAATCAACTCAGATCTTATTTTTCTGGGCCAGTGCCGCATCCATCTAGAAGTAAAAATAGCAGAAGTCCTATCTGATCATCGCTGGAAACGTTACAGCAGTTTCAGACAAAAGGTGCCGTTGGATGTTCAAAGGCAAATGTAGGCTCAGCCAAACAAAGCTGGCTGAGTGGCAGTGTAATGAAATGGAAATAATCTTCGAGGGGGCATAAACAGTGTGCTGATTAGACTGTAGGTTTTCAGATGATTCGCATGGCAACATGCACATGGAGAGGCTCTTCATATTTTAGGATGCGACTTGTGACTTTGATCAGATATTTTATTATTTTGGTGAAATTGAGTCGTCATCTAATGGCTTAATTTTGCAGCGAAATCTTCTTTGAACTATGGTGAGCACCTGCCATTAGTATTGCCAAATCACACACACTCACACACACTGTATGTCAATGAAAAGTTTTTTTAACCTGACTAAAACTGATAATATAACCAGATTTTTCTCTTGTATTTCAAGACATCTCAAATGAAAAGAAACCTTTAATGGCACCAAAACACAATAATAATAATAATAATAATAATAATAATAATAATAATAAATAAGTATTATTGTGTGTATTAAAGAAATAGTTTGTTTAACTCAGTTGCTAACAGGACAATATGTTATTTAGATGAACCATCTGTATTAGCACCACGGACAGTCTGCTCTTTTGTGGAACATTTTTTAAACTGACGTAGGAGGTTGTATAAAAATTAATTGTGCTGCACAGATAAAATAGCTTCTCTTACATTTTGGCCTCTGTGGTTCCCCGTCCCCAAAGGTCAGCACTGTCGAGATCCACTTGTAAGAGTTTATGTAACTCTCAACAAAAATTAGCATTAATTTCCCTGAATGATGAATTTCTCAGCAGAATTTGTAACAGAAGACTTAGCATGAAAATTTGAGTCCCTCCCCGTCTCTCCGTGGTGCCTCCCTGCAGTGTCACTCAGCTTTAAGACTGCACTACTGATATTTTTTTTTGCTTGAATTTACATTACATCACATTTACAAACAGTACATTTCCATTTTATTTGAACCTTTCTTTTCTTAAATCCCCTGATAAACCGACTCAGTTATTGTTCTTTACACTGAACCTGCCGCCATCTAAATGTGAAAGCAACATGAGCCAAAGTCCCCTTTGAGCCCCCACCCCCCCATCTCTCTGAGGCCAGTCGTCAAGGACAGCTCACCCCTGTAAAGTGCTCTCAAGCTCTCACATACTTAACTCATATAACATTTCGCAACTTATCTTCTAACGTGGGGCTGTGAGAGAAGTGTACCACACTACACAAAGTGGGCGTGACGCCAGTGAGTGGTCATTTGTGTAGATGCTGATAAGTGGCCCAATCAATAACTGTGACTCATGCCAGAGGGACAGCTGTGAATTAGCGTTAAAATACTACTGATGCAACACTTAAAATGGCAAAAGCTTGGGTTCATATAGACGGGCAGATAGGGTGGGAAGGCACACACTCAATGTATGTGTGTTTTTGGTATAAACTACTGTTGACTTTGGCTGAGGGAGTAAACAGGATATTGAAGATGTCCTTACTTCAAATTGCAGTCGCCGGGCAGCTTGATGGGCCTGTCTCGGTTTCTCCGGGGTGATTCCAAGGATGTCTGCCGTTGGATCGGAGAGCTCCACATGTCCAACCTGCAGTAATTGAACACAGCTTGTACCAGGAAATAGTCTAATAGCTTATAGTCTAATAGAAATAGCTTCCATTACGGGTCCTCCCCAGAGATTAGCATGTCTTGTCGATGATGATTCTGTATTAAAATATGTATGAAGCGCGCAGTGCAAAGGTGATGGAGTTGGGCGATGGCATGGAAGACAACTTTCTGACATTCTGTCATCTCTTGAGAGGAGAAAATGCAATTATTCTCCACCTTGTCAAACGTTTCTTCCCCTTTGAGCCCTCATATTCCGTTGTTATGCTTGACTTGATGGACCAGCCCGCTAATGTCTCCAAAATGTATCCTTGTTTTACAGTCATATTCATGTGAAACTTTTGTTTAAGTCCTCAGCAGCATAGTTGAACATTTCTGGATGTGCATGTAATATGAGTTTAAAGGTTCACCTGATGTGGTTTAAAAAATGGTTTATCGCTCTACTCAATGTCAATAGCTTTAAAACGAACTGAAAGTCCATTTAGTCATGTTTTCTAGAGCTTTCACCTGAACGTCACTACCTTCATCAATAGAC
>JBAJHX010000106.1:18992117-19003069 GCA_037176925.1 Amniataba percoides
TAAACCCATATATATATATATGTATACATATATAAATGGGTTTTTTTTAAATGCAACAGAAAATGCCTAAATCTCAAAGGTCCAGGAGGTAGCAACAGGCGAACAAACTTTCTGGTCATTGTGTTTCTGCGTGGAGTTGTTCATGCAGCCTCTCTGCTCTCTGCCCACAGTCCAACTGGATGTGAGACGAGCGGAGGCTTGAAATTGCTCATAAGTGTGAACCTGAGTGTCCCTCTGTCTGTGTTAGACCTGTGATATAGCAGGAACCCATTGGGGGGGGTGTTGCCCTGTCTTGCACCCAGAGCATGCTGGGATAGACTCCAGCTCATCATGACCAGAAATAAACAGAAGCTGTTGAAACAATGGACAACCATTACTGAAGTAGTCGATAGAAAAATCCTCTAAAAATCTAAAAAAGCGATTAATCTTTGGCATGAGAGACACATTAGTTGGGATTTCCAGTTTTTTCTTTACATTTCAATGACATTTTAATTACTTGTTCGCTGACATGATATTATATGACACCACACCTGCCAAGGCGTCACATCTTGCTTTTAGTGAGCTCTTTATTTCTGCCACGGGAGCATCAGAAAGGGATCACTGTGGAGGTGTTGGTCACTATCTGTCAGGCATGCCAGAGCTGGAAGCCTCTCTTTGATAGCCGTACCACTCACTCTCACTGAGAGCACTTTGATTTCTGTGCCAGGCTCCTGGGCTCTCCCGGCCTATCTCCTGCCCTGCGGTGTCGAGAGTGGCCGGCACTCAGCGGCACTAGCAGGGGAGCAGAGTGTACAGACAGTTGTAGAGGGAATGAACAGGGGCTGGAGATCTCTGTCAGCAGGAGGCAGCGCAGTGGAGAGGGAGACAGGTGCTACAGTGTTGGCAGGTGTGTGTGTGTGCACTGGTTTGTCAGTGGGAGATCCTTGGTCTGACCTTTTTCCTGACTGTCAGGCTGTGATGGGTTGATTAGCAACCATCAAATGTACAGTGCACACACATCTTGTGCCTGGTGCAGCGATGAACTGGTGCTTCTAAAGCAAAGATAGTTTTCATCTTTAGATTGATTTAAAATGTAATACACACACACACACACACACACACACACACACACACACACATATATATATATATATAATTTTTTTTTTCTTTCTTTTTTTTAACAGGATGTGTGTGCTTCTGTTGTGGCAAAAGTGCTAGTAAATTATAAGCAAGAAGCATTTCATCTACAGGGGCCTCCTTTATCATCTGCATTTAAATCTTTGGATGGGAAACTCACACAATAAGTGTCTGAGCTCTGTCCAGTTTCCCCTTTGGAGACCATCTGTCCCAACTGTGCAGTGAAAACTGTGGCTGACAACATGAAACACAATATGAAAACAGTCGTGTTTCCTAAAATGCTCTGTGAAGTGACATTACAAGTGGAAAGGAATGGATTTTTGAAAATTGGGAGTAAAGTATTTTTGTAGTTTTAAAGTATTTTTGTTAATCAAACTTTTGATTTTTGGAATGTTATTTCATATTATTCATATTATGTCAAAATGTATTTTTGGCAGTGGTTTGTCATAAATGAAGGGATATAGTATTTTAGAACACTTTGTCACTGCTTCAAAATAATTCTTTTTGCAGACCAACCATTAAGATTTTAGTAGTGACAGCTTCCTGAAGTAACTTTCACTAACTTTGGTCTATGTGAAGAATATTTTGGTGGGGTTTTTTTTTGTATGTGTGTGTGTCACTAGTGAAGAATGATTAAATGTGCATGTGACAAAAATGCATCAAATCACTGTCACATTTTACAATGGGAGTATTCAAACCCCACACAACAAACTTTTTTTTCTTTTTTTTTTTTGAGGGCTACCCTTTTCTCTTGATAACCAGTCAGATAATCCTATAATAATAACTGGAATGTGAACGATCAATAACAAAGGCCGATGTATGTTTGACACATGAACAGTAACATATCGACTAACAGAAAGCAGAGGTATTCACCATCACAAGCTTTTATTGCATTAAGAGGTTCTGCTTCTAATAAGAGTACGCAAAATTATTAAAGTCATTGTGCTTCTCCAATATGCTAAAGTGACTGAGCTAAACATGAAGCAGTGGAATCATACTGTCTTCAAACACAATTTATTTGCACTCCTTTTTACATGTATTGCAGTGGGATATTACTGACAGTGACGTTTGCATTGTGTGGAGTTTTTTTTTTTTTTCAGCCACACGTAAAGAATATAGTACATGTACGTGGAGACTACAGTATTAGCTAGGCACTAGGTATAGAAAGTACATGTTAAGGGATGTGACAACTGTAGAGTGGCTCAATGAAAGGAAATCAGGTCCCTGACAGAAATGCTTGAACTGCACTGTGATTTCAATGACAGTGACTGTCTGAGGTTGCTTGTTTGTTCCAAGGAGATTCGTGGTTACTGGTGAGGACCTCAGTGTACATTCTGTAGTTTACATTTGTCTGCAGTGATTAGGATTGGATTGGTTTTGGTATTAGTGTTGCCTTTCAGTCACTGTATTATTGAATACCAAAGCAGGTCTGGGATCTGAGATAGACAGCAGGACAGAGTTAAGCCAACAAGGAAATAACAAATAAATGCTGAATCAATGTTGTATAATTTTGAATCATATTGTAGTGTAACATACAGAAACAATTAGTATAAAAAGTGCATTGTATATTTTTAAGTGTTGGTATAATTGCTATTGGACAGTAAGCGCAAAATAATCTGAACTCATCAGCAGGAATGTGACACAGTCAGAGACACAAAATCACATCGTTGCTCAGTCCAAAGGAACAGCCCTTGTAGGTAAACATTTTAAACTCTCTGAATCTCCATGCTCTACTTTCTGTAGAAGAAGCCAAAGACACATTTGAATAAAAATTGAAATGGAAAATAGTTTTAACTCGAACTGAAAGTTCGAGTTAAAAACTAACTTAAGGAGAAATTGTAGCATTGAAGACAGAAAAAAAGAGAAAGATCTGTGAAGAAAGTCTTTGAAAAAAAAAAACTTTGAAAGCACACAACTTGGCAAATACAGATGGTTCAGTGGCTGCTGCTGCTGCTTGTGTGTGTGGTGCAGATGTTACTCTTCCCAAAGCCTGGCGGGTGTAGTGAAAAAGAACAGCTGAGTTTTTGGAGCATTTACATAACACTTCATATGTTTGTAAAGTTGAAAAGAGAGGGAAAATTGTATTAACTGTACAGAGTTCTGGGCAACATGCTAATTAGATAGCAGAAATTGAAAAAAAAGAAAAAAGAAAGAGAAAAAAGGAGAAGCATTTGGAAATGGTCTGGAGTGTGAGATTCAAAAAATAAATCAACAAATAAAACATACACAGTAGAAGGAACCATGCAGACCTCACAGCAACTGGCACAGGATTATATACAAACTGTGGGTGGTACTGTGAGAGACTGTAGAAAAAGAAGCAATACATCTCTTGTAATGCAAATGCGTTTGTTCTGCTTTAATTATATGCTCAAGTATTATCGATTCATACCAGATGATAATATGCAATTTGTCTGAGATTAAAAAGATATTCCACTTTCAAACATTTTCTTTTTCAGAATGCCTACAGCTACAGTAAACTAGGCTAAATAAATAAATAGTCTGGTTTACACAATGAACACTGTTTACACATAGAAATAACAACCATGTCACTAAAGAGTGCATTTTAAATCTGAATATCTGTTCAAGTTCCCCCAAAAACAGACTTTAAACAAATTGTCAGTAACATTTGGGAAATCAATCTGAAAGTAAAATATTGCATCTCCATTAACATCTCAAGGATACAACAGAACATCATCTGCATAAAGTGATCACTCACTCTTCAAACAGTTATTGCTTTGTGTGATAAACATCACTTCCACACAATATGACTGAATGAGTTTAGAGTAGTTCTCTCTGATTTGTACATTTACTTTAGTGCGAATGAGTCAGTTTGTGACATGTCATTTATATATTAACATTTTGAAACATTTGCATACAAAAAGTACCAGGCCTTGAACCTTTGGTTTCACTTCTTCTGCTTGTTTAGGATCATTGCCTTTTGTAATGTCTGCTCGTGATTTAGGTTTAGCCACTGACCCTATTTTTGCAATCCATCCAATTTGTATCTCCTTTCTTTCTCCTTTTGAATGTTTTCCTCTACTGTGTGCTTACCAATTAAGTAAAAATGTCTATAAACTTATTTTGTCACTAAATGTACTGTCCTAAGACAGTGCCTCCAGGACACAATGTGAAGCTCAGCAAAACACAATTCTCATAACAAGGCTCTATATTAATTATTTTTGAGCACCTAAATAGGTTCCACAGGGCATAATTTGGGCATAAAACAAAAACACAACAGACCTCAAAACACTGTATAAAAATACTTACAAACCTTCAACTTTGTCCCATTCTCAAGGAATTCTCAAGGTGGATAACAATGCAGGAACAGAGACTAAACAAAATGAAATGCAAAATGATCATAGAAGAGGAACTCATCATTGGCACTGTATAATGAAATCCAATCGAAGGAGAATAATAACAGTCCCAAACAGACCCGAGGGATTCCAATTTCCACTCTCATTACCCAGTAACGGTTCAGGCATTAGTGGGATGACATGAATAGAAAGTCAGGTCTGGGAGAAAAGGTTCCCTTCCTAATGCTTTTGGACACAAATCAGTGGCATCCCACAGTTCCTATTGAGGCATTAATGACAGAGGCACACTGCGATATACATCCTGCAAAGTACCTGCACTGTCCTTGGCTGTTGATCTAAACTGTAGTGTTTACAGTAGGGTTGAGCTTTGCAGGAGATTCATTATCGGGATGAATTGACTTTGGCATAGTGTCACGTCGCCCAAACTGCTGCTGCAAGAAATGTGAGACTCAGAGAAGAATGGGTTTATGTATTGATAATATGAATTTGATTTACACTTTGATTTTTCTAAAATTATTATTAAATGGCAGTGAATTATAATTTATACAACAGAACATTTTCACTATATTATGACACATGACTATAATCTGTAAATCCTTTATTCCAGTGAACTAATCTGTTGTTAAAAGTTTTTTTAAATCATTTATTATAACTCTTAATCTTACAGCTGCGTTAATCAATTGTTTGCCATTTGGGGGGGCACACAAATGGCAAAAACAGGGTGACAGAACATTATTTCCTTAATATATTTCAAACAGTTGGCTACTTATACATCCAGCAGTAACAAGCAACATTATAATCCCACTGAAATCCTCTTTCTGGCAACCAGACAGTCAGATTTTTACACAACTTTTAGATCTGGTATAGTCCCGTAGAAGTAGAAGATATCGCTGGTACAACTACACCTCCTGCCTAAGTCTTAAGATATTGAGGTGTGGTTTAGTCTACAGCAAGTCCTGAGAAAACGTATCTGACTCGTTATCTTGCTTAATATACATAGTGGGTTAAAGGAGCTTATTTGCTTAAAACTCCTGTTGGAACATAAATAATGCAACACATGAGTGAGATTTAAAGAGAAAATGTAGTTTCATTATGAGCAACTCTCTGTACACTACACTTCCTTGGAACTGTCTAAACCACAGATTAATGCAGCTTTAAATCAAACAAAACATCCGGACATTTCCTGTATAAATCAATGGCTTAGCTGGAATTAGACAATTTGTCCCACAGCTGTCATTTCAGAATGAAGGATATTCATTGTCTATGATGTGAAGGTCCTAAGGCTCACATATTCATCTGAGGGGACTATCAGAGGCAGGGAAGACTTACAAAAGTGCCAAACTCATCAGTAGTCTGGGGTATAGTATGGCTTAAAATACTGGACTAAAGGTGGTCAAAGGACTCTCATTATTGAATAATATCTCTTGGTGAATATCATCCAATTTTGTGCTCACAAATCTGGTCTAAGGGAATATTTAGAAAACACAAGAAAACACTCATTTTTAATGTTCAAACTTTTTATAACTTTTTGCAATACCACAGATATTATGCCTTTGTGAGAAGATCGTCTTTTACAGTCAGCCAACTGGCAAAATGTGTTAGATACAGTAGTTAAACCCTAAAGTGCCAACTTCTGATATCTGAAGCAGGTCCCTGATTTTCTTTTAGTCCCATGCAACCCCAAATTTGCATTAAATGAGGTGAGTGAGAGGATAGTGAAGCAGAAATGCAGATATATTGTTGTCTATGCTGTGAAATACAGTAAATAAAGCAGTGGGAGATGCTACTTTACCTCTACTGATCTGTGCAACTACTATGTCTGTGAGTAGAAACGTCTCAATGCTGCAAATTCAAAAGTCATCATACAGACTTTATTATGTTAGAACAGTCTCCCCTCAGATTCTCCCTGCTGCCAGTCACTCAACATTCATACATTCGGATAGTCAAACTGGAATAGGTAGAGAGAAGAGGAACTGTAGGAGAAAGAACAGAACCCAACCCCCCCGCAGTCAAGCCCCTGTTTGAGTCAGTCCTCTGAAAGAGTTTATTAAGATCACAAGTTTGATGAAAGCCTTGATCTGACTTTGACGTGGTCTGTCTCAGGAAGGCTCACAATAGAGTCCTTCTTGGGTAGTCCCGAGTCCCCCAGACCTGTTCCCACACCCCCTACTGCCAGCCCGGCACCCGCCCCAAAACTCTGTACAGAACCGGGCAGGGATGCTACAGGAAAGGCCCCCACAGACATCTGGTGGGGCAGTACTACCCTATGTGGTATAGCGCTCCGGACGCCTGTGTGACCTGATGGGGTCTGAGGGGGTCCAATGGAAGTGGAGGAGACTCGTGTGGACTGGGGTGGACTAGGGGCGCCAGGTTGCACCCCCTCGTGAGGCAGTGAGGGCTGGGAGGCTGACAGCGCCCTGGCATCTTGACTCAGACTGCCCATTTGCAAGGAATGGGTACTTTTATGCGTGCTAGGACGGTGTGCGGGGCTGGCCAAGTGCTGCTGAACTAGAGAAAGCTGGGAGCCTGAGGTGGGACCAGCGAGGGCACTGGATCCATACTGGAATGATCGTCCTCCAACTGCCAGCGGGCTCTGGACGGGGGGGCTGGACAGGATGGGAGCAAAGGCACCAGAAGCAAGGAGCTGAGACTGCAGTGGAGAGGCTGAGACGGGGCTGGATACACTTTCCATCACCTGGAATCTCCTCATCATCCGGGGGGACTGCAGATGCCCTCCTCCTACCAAGTTTCCTTGCATGGGGGGACAAAAGTTCATGGCTACAGCCTGCTGCAGAGTGGCAATTGCTGAATTCTGGGGCTGGGTGGAGGAACCTGGAGGAGGAAAGATCCCACCATGTAGTGGAGGTGTCATGGACATGGCCCGCGATCGTGGTAGATCAACTTGCTGAACCATTTCCCGGTCATATTTAACTATCTCCTGGATCATCTCATTCTCGCGGTTGTTGAAAACACCTGAGTTCAGATCATGCTGAACTTTGTGCATCAGGATTGAGTTCTTCTTGCCTGTAATGACATGGAGATAGAAAGTAGCATTGTTGCTTTAGTAAATGTGATTGTACAGTTATCCTAGCTCTCATTATTAGTCAGTTTTTACTAGACAGAGAAATGAAAAAAACAAAGAGAAACACTTTTTTTAATGTTGTTTTTTATTCTATTTCTGGTCACAATGCTATTCTATTTATGGATCTAATCAGTATTTTTCTCCACACGCAAAATCCATCACTGACACACACACATAGAGAGAGAAAATAGAGAGCACCTTTTGCACTGCATTGCCTGTTATGGAATATAGACCAGTCTTTTTTCAGAGCCACTTAAAGGCTGACAGCGTGAGAGAGAGTATGTGTGAAAATAATAGCTACATGAATGTAACTCCAGCTCTATGCGTATGTGTGTAGCCATCTAACAGGTCTCCCTATAGTTTAACCCTCACAAGCAGCACCACAGACACACCACAAACTGGCACATCTTCTGTTGAATTAGAGGGTGGTATTCCCTGCAAGGCCTGAAAAGTACATGTACCCTTTGGCCGAATTGCAGCATGCACTTTTTACAGCTGATGTAAAAACCTAGCGATGTCATGTAGCAGATAACCAACATTCATGGAGAGCCTCCACCTCCTGTTGTGTGGCAGAAAGAATCAGCAAGTGGTCTTGAAAAGTTGGAATGGAAGGGAGGAAACACCCAAACATAGGAGAATATGAATGAAAATAGAGGAAAAGAAGAAAGAATGAATATTCACACTATAATGTAATACAACAGGCTTGCAGTATACATCAGACTTCTATGCCAGTCTATGTCACTCTGATATCACTTCGCAAGCATTTTCACACCAGTTTACACCCTAATTCATGTGATTCTGATGACTCATGAAGGCCACGCCACCTCAACACACATGTGACCTCAACACTCCTCATGTGACATGGAGCTGTGAGTCATTTGCAGAGATTTCAATGCTTGTGATTTCTCACCAGTAATTAAATCTCTGAGTCTTCTTGGAAGAGTACACTTGAGAATTAAACAGCAAGTCCTGGTCTCCTTCTGACATTCTGATAGATGACAAGGTTTTAGAATTTGCCAGAATTGAGCACAGATTTCTTTCAGCCAACACAAGGAGGTCACACTGGAATTGGTACAGTAAAGCTAACCCTTCACTCTCATATTCCACAAAAACATTTCCTATAAAGGCAGACAGAGACGTCACAGCAGGAAAGTGTGAGGGAGAACCATCACATCTGATCTCCCATGGCCATGGATGTTCCAGTGATGGACAGAAGTGCGTCACAAAGCTGTGATGTTCAAACCCTCTGGGTTCTCACTGCTGTTAGGTAAGTAAGATGAGTGAATTAAGGGCTGTTGTGTCTGAAACCTGCTGAGACTTAAATTAGAAGTTATCTGATATTAAGACCAAGAGGGGCAATGGAGGAGGTGAATATAGATATCTCTCTTCTTGGTGAAGAGAGAGAGAGTGAGCCTATTTGAAGAGAGGTAGCTAATGGTCAGTTGATCATAATTGAGTTGGGGAGAAAGTGAGAAAGTCCAAACCAGGTAGGCCACCTCTCAGTGTAGATACATATAACCTTCCCACAATTCCTGAACAACAATGATCAAGGGATGATGAAGGATAAGAAAAGGTTTTCCTTGAGGGATGTTGTAATGTGTTGGGGAACTCCCCTTTTCATCCAATTTGACTGGACTTTCTGCCAGATGGGTGGGGCTGGCAGTCTAAGCTTACCCAGGCTTGCACCCAGCTGATGGGATGTTTGAAATGTTGGACAAAATGAAGCAACGACTCAGTGATGACGATGATGCTAAAGGTTGGTCAGGGCGACTGTGAGCTCAACAAACGCTGCTGGGGAAGAAGGTTGGGATCAAGGACAAGATTTCGGCTGCATGCTGGCCTCCTTAGCTGCACCAAGATGATCCACCATCTGCTGTGCCTTAGGGATGAACAGGGACTCACAGGAAGATGGGTATGTGTGTGCACCGGTGGGCAACTTGAGTACTGTCACTGGCAGTCAGTTTAGCTCTCTGATCCAGCAGGCGGTCTATGGAGCTGGCAAAAGAAGCTAGGCTCTTAGTCATCACAACAGCCTGAGTGAAACCCACATAACAAAGAGGTCAAAAAGGCTGGTCATCAACTTGTTCCTCCCTAACAGAGTCAGCTGTGTGGCCAGAAGGAGGAGGCAGATCCAGACTCCTGCATGCTCTGTGACTTGTTGCACTGGTCCCATCTGTGGACCGAAAACACACACAGTTTTGCAGACCCGACTCAGAGATGAAATCCTTTGTTTGAGTGTGGTGGGAGGAGGTGGCCTGGAAAAAAATCCGGCACTAATGTCTCCCATGAACAAATGGCGAGGGGTGGTTCTCAGTACACCTCCCTCTGAGCAAAAGCGTCTGCCTCTGTCTGACAGCACCATTTGAGAGTTCCAACATCAGGACTCATGGATGGCAAGGAAATGCTACGGACAACATCCAAGACTGACAATAAGTCTTAGCAATGAGCAGATAGAAAAGTAAACAAGGCAGACACCACCTGTTAGCAAGACAGACACACAAGTTGTCTGCCAATGCAGCACTTCGCTGGGGGCTATGAAGTTTTTCAGTGGTCAGTGCCTCTGTGACATCGAGAAGGTTGGTAAACTCTGGCCTCTTTTGCAGAATACACATATGCATTGCATTGTTGTTTCCCTAACAATGCCTATTTATTACCACATAACACCTCCAACTCCCCTTAAACTGCTAAAAAAGCTTCCTGTGACACAATGTTGACATTTTGATGAGTCAGGGGTTTGAAGCCAGCTCACAAGGGATTAACCCCTCTCTGTGTTGGGATGAATATCAGACCGTTTTTATGAAAATGGCTTGGGGTTGATGGGTGGAAATCCCGTATCCTTCAGCAATATGAGTAATTATGGTCTGTCAGGCTGAACTGATCCTAAATAGATTCTCCTGGAGGATATTATGGGAACGTATTCAACAATCACTTTTTACACGCCAAACAAAGCAAAGCTTCTGTCATTATTTGCACGTCTGTATTTACATTAATATTTACTCCAATAGCCCTCTGTCTGTTTGATCCAGAAGACAAACACTGCAAAGCCAAACAAAAGAACGCATTAGTTAAAATTCATCAAGTGCACGCGGAGCCTAGTGGGAATATTCGGTTGGTGGGTCAGGTTAAAGCAGGAACGTCAGTCTCCCTCCAAATATGTGAGCCGACTGAATGAAGGCTGCTCATGTGTGGAATCTTGCTGCTATGGCAACAGCTGGCAGGTGGCGGATGCAGGGTTTTTTGTGAACATGTGAAGTGCGGCCATGTGACGGAGGGGGGGGGTGCGATATCGGTGACACTGGTGAGCTTGGGGGGGGGGGGGGGGGGGCCTGATGGGAAGGGAAAGTTGTTTGCCTTTTGAAAAACAACAACCTTTTTCCCTTTCCTTCCAAAAAAGGGGTTTTGCTGAGAAAGTCTCTGTTTCTGTTTTTGTCTTCCAACCT
>JBAJHX010000106.1:19003169-19047601 GCA_037176925.1 Amniataba percoides
CCCCCCCCCCCCCCCCCCCCCCCCCCCCCCCCCCCCCCCCCCCCCCCCCCCCCCCCCCCCCCCCCCCCCCACCCCACGACGGGAACGGAAAGTTGTTTGCATTGTGAAAAATAATAACATGTTTCCATTTACTTCCAAAGACGGGGCTTTGCTGAGAAAGTCTCTGTGTATGTCTGTGTCTTGCAGCATTCGAACCAAACACCGAGCCGCTGCTGAGCAATCATTTTCAGAAATCAGTCAACAAATCTACAGACTACAGTGGAGCAGCAATGTGCTATTGCTCAGCAGTTCCTGTGTCACATGTGTTAAATAACTGTTGGCAGATAAAATGGCAGATATCCACAGGAGCCGTTCAACTGCCATGACAGATTCACACTCAAGGAACTAGGTAATAAATGATTCACAGCCACGAATACGTTTTCACCAGCGACGCCTTTCCTCCACCCCATACATCAGCCCTGTTAGGAGCATCCATATACTACATCACAGCTGTCAGATCTCACGTTAATGAATGAATACACTTTGCCTATGCTTCATTTCATCTTATGAATGAATCATACGCTCCTGGAGACACCATACCTGTGGCTTTTATCAGTGAGGTGTAATGCTAATTATGCGTGACTAAATATCACAGACACATTTCATAAATCAAGTCTGGAAGGCGAGATTAATTTCTTTTTTGTGTTTTGTTCTAAAGATTCAATAAAGGGCGTCAAAACAAAGCTGCATGGACTCACGTAAGCCTGTCAACTGGACAGAGATGTGATGACATTTGATTTCTTTTGATGCCCTTATCATGGTTTAGATATGCAAGTGTTCATGCAATTTGAAAAATATATGACTAGCATAGATAAGCTTTATAAAACTGCAAAAAATAATATGAATTAATTTTTTTAGAACTCAACCTGACATCATGTTGAATGGGTGAGGTGAAAGCAAGTGCAGAGGAAATTACTTGGCATGACTGTGATCCGAGAATAATAACATTACTTACTGTGTACCTGAGTTTGAAAGGTAGTGATTAACCAAAAAGAAAAGAGTCTACGAAGGCTTGAACCCATTCACACACAAAGAAACTATCATCATGTTATAAGGCAAGACAATATCAAATAAAGGCAAATGGTGAGGTTTTTAGTTGAATGAGGTGGCAGCCTTACCTATCCTGTCCAACCTGTCTATGGCAACCGTCTCAAAAGCCCTCCTCATCATGGGATACTCCTCCAGCACCTCATTGAAGTTGTCCACCGAGAGAGAGTACAGGCGACAGTAGGTGTCCGCTCGCACACTGGCTGTCCGTCTGCCACGGGTCAGCAGACAGATCTCTGATGGGGTGAAAGAAAGAGCAGACAGGAGACAGTCACAAAATGGCAGACTGACAGATTTCAAAGTGTCAGACGGTGGCAGAGAAAAGAACAGAGCTACTATAAATAAGGAGAGATTTGTCGAGCAGCCTGAAATTGATACCCTGCTACAGAACAACACATACAAAAGACACCTTAATCTATTGATGATCAGGTCTTAGACTGGTCCTAAGTTGACAACTAAGGGGCAATTTATACTATCTTAACTTACACTTTCAGTACATTTTGGAGCGAACTTTAGTGTATTGCAGTCATTTGAACATCTAAATATTTGGCTTTCCAAAGTGTGGGCTGTACAAATTTCCAGGCCTTGAGCAAATGTGCGCTCACAGTGAAAGCGGTTCATGCGTGCAGTGGTTGTGTGTAACCAGTGTGACCCACTGACAGTAGAACTGAGTATTTCCTGCAGCACCGACAGCTGTGTGAAGGAAGTACACTCTATATTTGGAGACGTGCAGCCAAGCTTCATTACATTCGGTTGTTCCCCTTCCGTTCCCCTAGTATCTTCCTCTCTCAGCCTTTCTGATGTCTAAGGGCTGGGGTTGACTGTTGTCTTGACAACCATATGCCCTCCTTTTCCCCCCGCCTGAAAGGTCGACCTCCTCTGACTCTCTGTGGGAGAAGGGAGAGAAATAACGAAACGCGAGGAGACTCCATTAAGAGCTTGCATAGGGGCAGTGTACTGGAATGGACCAAACTGTCTGTTCGTGACTGTGACGTGTGCAGCAGCGAGCGGGGGCGCCGCACAAAGCTAACGCACAAGGAAGGCTTCAAGAAAAATTGCAAAGGCACAGACCAATGCATGTCATTGAAAATCCAAAATATTACAAGCATAATGATGACAAACTGTTGCGGGAGGTTATGTGTGAGGATGTTTCTTGGCCGGGTGCTGGTTGCCGGGCCACCTCACAAAGTCTCCTCAGCAAGTCGTTTTTTTTTTTTTGTATACTTTGTTCAGATTAAACAAGCAAGATGTAAGATGTAAGTAAGTCAGTGAGCCTGAGAGGAACATTTGTTACCTTTGGACACAGCCTGACCTGGAGTGGTATTAATCTTCACATCTAACTTTTAATAAGAAAGCAAATAAATGTGCTCCCCAGAACAAATAATTAGTATTTTGAAGACAACAGTAAGATTAACAATACCGCAATGTTAAAATCTAGGCCAAAGCTGCGTGTCTGTTTGTGAACATAAACACACACATACTGGCTCACGCTGTCTCATCCAACAGTTGCGCACTGTATACAATACATTCACACACACACACCCACGTACATTCACTGGCAGTGAGTCAGGAAACAGCGACTTTTTCAGAGCTTATTTAAGCGTGACCTTGAGTGTGACCATGTTTTCTGCCTGTCTGATGACATAACAGCATTTATATTTCTTCAGTAGATTAATGATTAATAGCCAACACAGATGCAACTCTCTGCTGCTTATTGTGCGTTCATGCTTCTGCTCCTCACGTTCAGCTGCTGTAGGGGAGATAAAACTATACTATAGGATGCACTGTATACAGCTCAGACTACTCTGGCTGTGAACAGTGGGGTGATTCTGAATATAAAGAGTAGTCAGATTAGCTAAATGTCAGCTGATACACATACTTCAGAATCAGTTTTTCATTTTTTTTGTCCAGTAATGTTTGAGAAATGAAGGTTATGTTACAAATAAATGTGAAGGTTATTCAGATGCTACAGTTTTCTAAGTGTTGTGAATTCGGAATCCACAAGATGCCCCAGACGTCCTTTCATAAATTGTCACTTGGGTTTTTCCTGGTTATACATACCACAATCATTTGCATATTGGGAGCATCATTAGCGAGAAGTGCTGGGAGAGGATAATGTTGCTCCTGAAACAGGGCTGCATTAAAAAAAAAACTGTTCAATCCTCTGAGTAACCATTTGTGGTTTGTGGTTCGGGCAACTGCCATCCTCAAATATAATGAAAAACACAAAGAAATCCAGAGCGGGTAAAGTGAATTTCAGCAGTTATTTGAATATTCTCAGCACTATTTAGGATTGTGTCCAAATTTCTCTTTTACAGTTTTATTGATGTGTTCACAGAAAGCCTGCTACCCATATAAACATACTGTTTCCCTTATTCTCATCCACTTGGAAACCCACGCCAGCTCATCAGTAACTACACAAGGCCCTCCATCTGCACTTCTATAAACATATTAACATTATTTTATTTTCAAGAAACAAAAGTAACTTTGAGACAACATATTGCGAAGGTTTTGGTGGTGCAGCTCAAATACAACAGCAGCAACACAAACCTGCATAGACAATCAATTTCCAATATTATCAACAAACCCAATTTAGGATTGAGCAGTTACCTAATGAATAAATCTTAAGTAATGAGATGGCTGGAAAAGTGGCACATTGTTCCGCCAGATGGCAATTTTGAAGAAGAGGCCAAAGGCTAAGCTGCAGACTCAGCTGCATTTACAGCCATGGAAAATTGTTTGCAAAGCCCCGTCTCCTCTAAATGTATTAGTACAGTAATGGAGCCAGTCTGACCAAAGTTTGCCAGTGTGAAATGTGCGCCAGTGCCACAGACCAACAAATGTAAATGACTAACCATTCATCTAAAGTTGGACTGCCAAATTTGATGAATGTAACGTCAAACAAAGTTGCATGTTTAGCCTAACATCGCTGTCTACTTCCTGCTATTTACTAATTGAGAGAATTTACCACAAATGTGCGCTGCACTTCATCACGCTGCTGCGGTTAAAACATGGCGTCCCTCTAATCCAAGCCCACTACTAGTTTTGTGTATGAAGACAGACCTGTGATTTCCTCCCTGGTGGCACAGCCGAACGGTCTGTGCTTGACATTACAAATGGCCCTGTCACCAACGTTGTGCTGCGCTAATTAGCTGTTATTAATTGGTTGTGTGTATGTGTGACGTGTATGTGCATGTGTGTGTGTGTGACGTGCCACTCCAGCAGCGCCCTGGGCTGCTGGCACGTTAGCGTTACTGCCAGTGAACTCTGGTCCGCTGCAGAGGGCACCGGATGTTAAAAATGCAGCCCGAACAGGCGACACGCAAGATTGAAAAAAGTGTGTGTGTGGGTGTGTGTGTGTGTGGGTGTGCTTGTGCACGCCTGTGTGGGTTTATTGGCGGTGAGGGCGGCAGAGGCACCACATGTTTCTGAACACCCACAGAGGAACAACAGCCTGGGAAAGTGGGACAGAAGTGGCTGTAAGGCGAGACTGCACAACAAGTCCAAGTAAAATGTCAGGGTGCTGTTTTTTTTGTGTGTCTTTTTTTTTCTTTATCTGCTTGTTGCTACGATTCTTATTTAAATAGTAAACACACATCTGCGATATTACTGTGGTGTATTGTGTTATTATTCACAGAGTAAATATCACATGTATTAACCAATGATCCTTTAGTCACACAGACGGTGACGTACCTCCAAAGTAGGAGCCGTCCATCAGCTTCATGCCCATGTTTCCTTTGGTCAGGACGGTGACCACCCCGTGCTGGATGAAGTACATCTTCTTGCCGATGGTGCCCTCCCTGACGATGTAGTCTCTGGGCTGGAAGACTTCAAATCTCAGTTTGGTGAGCATGGCCGTCACAAAGTTGGGATCAGCATTGGCGAACAGCGGCATGGAGGCCACCAGCTTACGGCAGTTGAAGTTGACAATTTCCTAAAGAGTAATGGGGAGAGAGCATCATTTGTAATGTTCGCTGGGCACGCATTTACATATTAAGATGGTTTGTATCCTACGTAACAGTGCAGCATTGATAGTAAAAGTTATACTGCATGAATCCCCACATCCAGACAAACAGGTTTTAAGCTTCTGATTTAGCTTTATTTGATTTGAAGGTGCTCTGCATTGGTATTCTTGGAAGAACTACCGGTAAAAACTACTGATTTCATAATGAGCTAATTATCTTAATTTTCCTACTTGAAAAAATGGAAATGATCCCAGTTTGCATTTGTATTTCAAAATCCCATCATGAAAACACTATTTCCAGAGCAAACACTCTGTACATGTTTAACAGTTTTGTTTTTCTAATTACCTCGAGGGACGTTGCAACGGCTCATTTGAGTATTCTCCCTATTTTATCCTCTTCATTTTGTGTTACCTGAAACAAACTTTGAGTTGTCCTTGAAGCAAGCAGGCTTTGTTTACTGAAAACTGCAGTAAATAGTTTCTGCTGGCAGGAGAAAAAATAACTTTTACGTATGTGGGATCATAAAGTTCATGTGAATATTGTATTAAACCCATCTGTTCCTTTCCTTTAAAATCAAATTATTTTCAAGTGAAAAGTTGAAAAAATACAAAAACTGGTGTCTCCTGCTCAGCAAGTGAGAAAATCTGGAGAAGTTAAGAAGCAAATTGATGCAGGGAAAGCTGGAAATGCCATTTTTAAATACAGGGTTGTGTTTTTATTCATTGAGAAAATGACTATGGCTGAGCATAATAATGAGTTTATTCCAGTTCACTCCAGTCGGTGCAGAAAGCAGGTATTTTGGGGTTAATGAGCACATTATAGTGGATGCTTGGGTGTATTCATACCTCGCGCAGAGGTTCATTAAGCTCCTCCAGGATGCTCTCTTCATCAAACATCTTGCCCTGGTATCTGTGCTCGTAGTAGTCATGGATTTTCTGTCGGAAGTCGGCCGGTAGTTTGTGGAACGACATGTACTGCTCCACTTGCTTGTACTGGAAGATGGAGAGGGGCGTGAGAGACGGCGGCGGGGAGAAACAGAAGCATAAATCAATGAACGCAGCATTCAGCAACTCTCTCGTTCACCGTGACAGGAAGAAGTTCGAGAAGTTTGTTTTACTATGCAGCATCGCGGCAATCTCACAACACAAGTCAGCACTTTGCATTTATATTCAGAAAGACTTTTCCTCAGTCTGTCTTAGCATCAGCTGTCGCCCGTTCATGTGTGAGGCTGTTGAGATGTGCAGCTTTGCAAACATGAAGATCCCATGACCCATTTATTCCTTGTAGCTATGGCAAGAAAACTGTGATGAAGCTGTTAAGGGAACATGACAGCTCTGGTAAGCCCACGAGGATTCATCACGCTCTGCTGTATTTAGAGAAGAAAGACGCTGCTACGGTGCATCTTCACAACAGCCGGTCTCTCTCTCTCTTTGGTGGTCTCGGCGCAGTAAACGCTTTATTTTGAAAGGCATAATCTGTAGCAAATACACTTCCGCAGCGAAAACGTGTCTGTACTCGTTCTACGTTTCATTTATCTTGTTTCACGGGGGAAAAAAATATATGAATCAACTCTACCATGATCTGTAAAGACAGAAGTAAATAATTAAATGAAACCAGTGGGCATTTGTGCACTGGGGGTACTATTCTGAGAAAGGGGGATGTTTGTTATTTATGTTGGAATTGATAAATACGTAACTATGTGGCTGTAAAAAAAAAAAAAAAAAAAAAGCTGAAAATGGAGGTTGGCTGCAGCATGTCATGTTTGCTCACCCAAGTGATTCACACCATCACATATTCACCGCCGCCGCCTTTATCTACAGCCTGAATGTCCACTTCTCTCAGCTCATTATGACGCTCCATAACACATTTCATGCCTGGATTCCCTGTGAAAATAGCAGCCGCTGGGGCTACTGTATAGTTTCTCCTCCGAGGTGGAATTGCATGGCACTTTGTCAATTTGGGCTATAAATCCCACCATTATTGCCCGTCCACTGTACACAAATGGCTCCTGGGTTTGTTTTATTTATTCCAGAAAAGATGGGACATTGTATGTGTAAACCCAAAAATACACTTACATGCTACGCAATACACACACACACACACACACACACACACACACACACACACAATCCTGAGGGTGAAACAAACGGCCAACTAGACAACCCTGAAACTGATGGAGAGCTGTTCACTTCCTGTCACGTCAGACTCAGCCAGCACAAAAAGATGCACCAACCGTAACACATGCACACACACAAAAAATGGCCAGTCTCATTGGGTAAAAACAAACAAACACATGAGTGGGAACAATATGAATGAATCAGCTTTTTGCACACCCCAAAGACGGACAAGCTGTTTGAAAACTGATCAATGCTGTTCAAGAAGTGCAACAACTCCACGTGGCCCTGTTGTCGGAGCGGCTTTAAAAACATTACGTAAGGGCTCCCGAGTGTGTGCGTTTGTGTGTGTTAAGCAGTGTGAGTCATCCCACTGTGGAATAAACTGTCAATTGGATGAGTAGTAGACTTCTAGCAGAGGGTCAAGTGAAAAACCTCTCCTGTCCAACACCATCACATTTGGAAAGACACAACGAGACGAATCTTGCGTGTGGAGCTCAAATGCGGTTAGATGGTTTGATAACTACTGCTAAAACACAAACAGGCTAACACTTCCAGTTTTGTTTTGTATTTTTTTTTACAGTGCCACTTACTGGCGGTGAAAAAGAAATTGATTGCAGCCTGTCAAGCAAAGCTGCCGTTGTTTACAGCTTACCTGCGGTTTTGCAATGTCTGTATTAATCAGCCGAGTTTTTTTGCGGCTTTGACGGTACAGCTGTCACGGCTGTCACATTTCACAGTTTTAACCTTAACTAAGGACGTCGGAAAAAATAACAATAAGACAATAAGAAATCTGCTTTTGAAATCAATTATAGGTTGGAAAAACTAAAGAATGAATGGACAATTTGGAAGCAGTCACTCAACACGCACACTACATTATAAACTACAGACGTAGGTTCTGCACCTTACTAATGTTAAATTGTATAAATAATGAATAAGTTGTGAGCACCTTTGATAGAACTCAGTAATTAAAGTAATGGAACAAGTTATGCAACTATTTAATTTTGCTGTTGAGTAATCAGTAATGTAACTACTTTTTCAATGAATATACTCTATATACTGTATATTATCCTCAATCTGCCTTTGCTACAGCCTTCAGTCATGACATCTCAACCCAACAGAAACCAAAAGATTAACTGAGGTATGGAAAGAGTGCAGCAGGTGTAACAGAGGATGATCTTTGGTGGCCTCTGTGTGAACATCCACCCCGTATGTATCGTGAAGAATCCAATTCTTTAATCATACAGAGTGCCGATACCTTCCCGCCTGCGAGTCTCAACCCTACAATCTATAAGACACAATTTATAAGGACACAATGTATGGAGGACTGTGGGGGGTGGGGTGTTCTGACAGTGACCTTGCCTGTGACAGTCAATGACAGACGCTACGGATGGGATGGCTCGCTGTCCAGAAAATTACATTTTGTCACACTGTAAGGTGACATATGGGTGAGAGGAGAAAATGGAGGCTTGACCCCTGGTGGCTTGGGTGACACGACAAATCACGGTATCCTTAATGCAGCACATACTGGGTGATGTGGCAGGTCATGATTCATTTTTTATTCTTTACGGGAGGATTTTCTCTTCATAATGTATGGCAGTGTGGAAGAGTAAAAGGGAAAAAAAGTGGATGTAAAACTTACATTTTACAAGTGTCTTCCCAGGGATATTTTGAAGGTAATTTCATATTTTTTATAAATCCATCTTTCATCCCCATAATCCTTCTCTTTTTGTTTTTTTTTCTTCTGTCTCTTTCAGGCACATTTGGTTGCCCAGTATGAGAGTGCTCTCCGGTGTGATGTCTATAGTGCACAAATAAAGACTTTACACATACATACAGTGCAGCACGACCTTACACATGACAAAATGAAAATCCGAGCGGATCACTTACTTTAATGAACCACATAATGAAATTACAACTGCAAAAACAAATGAATGCATCCTCTTCTTTCTTACGTAAACCAATTTTAATCTCAATCTCATTCCGTCTTAATTAATTGCCTCAGGACACGGTTCATTTAGTGTGAAAAGCCATGGCAGCGCTAAATGAAAACCTCTCAGGTTGTCATCCTCAGCCATTGAGAGACACATCTTCAGAGTAAACACACAGACCAGACGACACTTTGAATTTTCTGCCCAAAATATTGAGACATGTTTGTTCAGTAGGGGAAGAAAATGAACGTACTCCTACCAATAAAACAAAACAAAACAAAAAAAAGGACTAGAGCCATTTCACTTAAACTTGACAAATTCCCCCCCATTTGCCGCGTGTCACTAACAATAAACATGCGGCTGACTTCCAGAGTATCATTCAATCAAGCATGTGGATAAACTGCGGGGCTCCTATTAAGTGTGTCCTGCCTCGGGATTCAGTGTGTGGCGGTCTCAATTAAACTGAAATGACATCTCTCTCTCTCTCTCTCTCTCTCTCTCTCTCGATCCCCTCCTTTAATAGTTGTTGTTGAAGGAGCTGAATTTTATTGACTTTGTGATTTTCACAGCATTAGACTTAGATTAGTGACCACGTCAGTCAAAGTCAATGGGATGGGACGGGAGTTAGACTCAAACACCATCATATAAAAAAAAAAAAAGTTCACTTCTTATGCACAACATTTGAAGTGATACGCAGTTCTAGCAAAGCTGAAATCTATTTAAAGATTTCTCTATAGAGGGAAATATTAAGAAAACGATAAAGCATGCTGTGTCGCTGCATGTGATCATGTTGTTGTTTGATGAACAAAAAAAAAAAAAGAGGAAAATGAGAGAGATGATGAGTGTGTCACCCTGAACTGTCATTTAATGCTCTGACAAGCAAAACCTGAATAAATGCACACACCCCGGTTTTTATAGGCAGATACTCGTCAGAAACAGTACTTCAAAATATGATTTTGGTTTGAGGTCTGAACACAGTAAATATATAAATGTCTGGCACAGATAAGTTGTATTAATAATTCAGTTTGTCCATTTTATAAAAACCAAACTCTGTGGACGGGGATGCAGATCGGACTGGACTTAGAGCCTCCTGCAGTACTTGAATAACAAATGCATTACATTTCTGAAATCCAATCTGTTCCTCTCAGCCTGTGGACTTAGTTAATGGGGGGGGGGGGGCAGCGCTGAGGTTTTTTTTATATGGGACATAAAGCCCCTGGTTGGTGGCTTGCAAGCATGATGCATGGCTGTCACTGTAAGCTGCCACAGAGGGAAGGGAGAAATTAAATTGGCCCTCCTATTAATGGGCCATGTCACTGAGCGTCAGGGCTCAGGATGTGACAAGTCTTATATTTGTGTGTGTGTGTGTGTGTGTGTGTGTGTGTGTGATGTCTTGAGTGCATAAAACCCGAGTTGAATTCAGCAGTGTCCTTTAGCTCACTGACTGGAGAGCAGAGAAAGATCCACATAAATAAACAAACAGACACACACACACACACACACACACAGCCTGCGGCACACAGAAGTACGCGTATACACTCACTACATCACCAACGTGTGTGCTGATGACGGCACGGAGGGGCTGAAAAAAAACGGTTGATGGTTAATCCAACAAAAGAGAGGGGGAAAGTTCACAGTGTTCGTGTAATATAAATGCGTGATGTCAGCTTTCGTTACTTGTATCCTGATTTCATTATGATTTATTAACATGCATCAGAGTCGCTTCCTCTCTTTATGATGAGTCAGAGAAGGAGCCTAAAGCTTTAAGGCTAAATAAATGTGGACATTTGAAAAGGGACCCTCCGCTGATTTTACACTTAAAGTTTGGACAGCTTCCCAAACTCATGCTGTCATCAAAGTTATTTTCTTGATTCAGTGTTATAGACCTCAACTCTGTAAAGCCTGAACCATGAAATAATTGCCAGAAATATCTTTTTTTTTTTTTTTAAATTATGTATGGATCTTCTGTTTTGCAACTAAAAGTCAGGATGTATGGCCCTCTGCTGCATTGATTTGACCAGTCTTAATGACATAAGACTCTTAAGATCCCTAACGTTACAGACATTTTTTCCTAGACTGCAGTCTTTTAACGCAAACTAAAACCATCTGAATATTTTCAAAGACCCAATAAACTAATCAACTCATGCTTATGGGGCTGGAGATATGTTTCATAAAGTGATAAATCAAGTCATCTGGGGCCTCTTTAGTCTTTCTTTCTTGACCCTAAATCATGAACGACAAAGAAAATTCTTCACTTACTGGCTATTTCAGTGGACTTCACAGTTGAAAACTCCTGAAATACTCGCTTTCAGCTATGAAATGTGGCTGCAGCTCCGCAAAAAGCAAGTAAACAGACTTTGAGTTAAGAAGTAGATTTTGTTTTCTTAAACACCAGATTATGTGTTCAAATTGAACACATAATTGATTGAACAGTTCAATCTATAAAAAATAAATGTCAGAGACCCAGGTCATGTGTCAGTGATTGTCCAGATTGTGAAGTTACTGTTTGATGTGCCCACGCCTGGTCGTGCTCACCGCCGGAGGCCGCAGGGGTCACGTCGGCATCCCCTCGCTAACATTCGGACGCGATGCTCTATTGCCCTTGAGGGGGAAAAGGTAATGGGGGAGGAGAGGCGGGAGCACGGTTACATAATGGCTAATGCCCTCTGCCCATGTGCGGTGTCCGCTGGCAGATGGTGTATTGCCCAACAGTCAAGGGCAAACAGACAGATGAAGCCGGGGAGGGCCGGATGGCTGGAGACGGGAGGAGCGCTGTGGAGAAACGTGGGACGAGGGCGACAGTTGCCTCCATGTGAAGGAAGGAGTGACACGGGAATGCTAAGCTGCTGCCATCGAAGCCTTTTTACTGTTGGTTGTCATTGAGTTGATTTGTTAACCTGGCAATGTCAAATAATGTTTGACAAAGAAAGAAAGACTGACAAATTTATCATTGCAAACAATGTTTTTTAGATCAGATGTTAAAGTGTTTTAACTAATAGTGTCCCGTTTATTATCAAAGATCAGAGAGGAAGGAGAAGAGAGTGAAGAATTAACACACTTAAGAGAGTAGATGAGGTGGAAAAGTAAAGAGACAGAGAGAAAGAAAGATAAGGAAGACAAGTGAGAAAACTGTAAAACCAAACTGTAAGCATCCGCTGCTTTTATTTTAGAAATCTCATCACTTCAAACTGTATGGAAAGTGGTGAAAATTAGTAAATAGACAGAGGCAGCAGTGTGATGAAAAGAATATATATATACATCAGCAACTCTCAGCAGCCTGACCCAGCTGTAACACCTCTGGCACCACATTAACAGAGTGCTTCAAAACCAACAAAGCCAGATAAACGTAGTGATATATGGTGTAAATACATAACATTAACTAAAGGTTGTGTATAAAACCCATTGATATAAATACAGAAAATAAAAGATAAGCATGTGAATTAGTTGAACAGTAATACATAAACAGTTGAAATAATGGATAGATAATGGATAACTTCTGGTGCTGTAAAAGCAAACCGTGTAGAACAAACCCACCTGAACACAGACAGTGCGATTGTTTGGAAAAAAATTGCTGTCAGTTGGGAAGCACTCTAATGTGTTTCTCATGAACATCCCCCTCTCTTATCTCACACTTACTGTATGTGTGTGTGTCTTTTTATAATCCTGTCCCTGCTAAACACACAACTAACCAAACAACGTGTCCATACCGATAAAGTGGAAAAAATGTTCGGCCTGACTCTTGAACCGCCTGGTAAATAGTCACAATCCACATCTCCTTTTGTGCCAGTGAGCTCGTCGCATGCAGACGGGAGAAGATGCTTAGCGCTGGAGATATTATGACATTGCTGTCTCGACGCCAGGCGCAATGCTAACTGTTTACTCTGCGTTGTGTCAATACAGGTCCGTGCTGTCCCGAACATTTACACTATCTTTAGACAAAGAATCTGTTTTGCCGGGGAGGCGAGTTCAAACCCATAGCTCAGTCTCCAGCCTGTTATCTGATGGCTGGGACTCGTTGCGGACTGCAGTGCCGCTCGGTTCACTTCACTGCTTAATGATGAACAAACAGTCACGGAGATCTGGAGAGGGAACGGCATGCTGGATGAGCTGTCTTGGCCCCGGCCCAGCAGGGTGTTGCCCCCTCTGTTCATTATTTTACTGCCGTGCATCATGGAAGACGAGGGGAATGAGAGAGATAGCGGGAACTTCTTGCTGCGGACGTCACATCGCTGACAGAGTACAGCCGCATGTAACTGACACAAAACAGAGACTCCAGCGTGGACTCGTTTGTCCTTTCTCTCCATTTTTCTCTTTGGTCTCTGTTCTTGCAGGAGGAGAACATCCTTTAGACTTATGACATTAATGTCAAACAGCCTATCTGAAACCCAATTACAATATAACTGTATTGCAACTTTTTTTTTAGGTTCATCCAATGAAGTTATGCACCAAATTTATAAAATAGTGGGCTTGGCCTTTGTGGATCAATTCAGCTTGAACCAAAATTCCTTTATGTGGAGTTGTGAGGCAAAATGTTAAATGTTGTATAAAGGGTCAAACTCTGATCACGTGATCTTTGGACCTCTAATTATCTAGTACTTTTTGGAGGTGTGCTTGCTTACTAACAATATAACCTTCTTACAACAAAAATGAGAGGCTTTGAAAATAGCACTCAGCCTAATAAAGTTTACAACAGGAAGGGATGAACGTAAGAATGAAATAATAAAAGAGAAAATAATAAAGAATAAAACACAATGGAGATATTAAAAATAGAAAACACGATCAAAAGAAAAATAACTTTGAAAATGAAATTAGATTTTAAAAAATGCACGGGGAAGCGACGCAAGGTTAAAAGTTGGCGAGATGAAAAGGCAATTACATAAAAGCAAATCTGCAAGAGTGGAGAAGGGACCGAGTCTGAGTTCTGTGGGCCGAGCTTTTCATTTATCTGAGCGGAGAAACACTGCCGGGCTCAGGTCCAGACTGGAGGACTAGTGTCACGAGTGTCCTGTCTAAAGGTCATGAGGTACATTAAGGTTGGCTCATTTAAGGGTGTGTTTAACCAAATTACAAAAAAAAAGTCTCAGAAGCATAAAAAAAAAAAGTCACATTTAAAAGCTCAGCACCAATATGTCCCGGTCACTCTGGGTAATCCACAGAACTCACTGTCCAGTGCTTTGATTGGACAGTTTTGGTGAAAAAGAAGTTATTAAAAAAGTGTTCACAGTGAAGTCTGCGGATTATCCTCAGTAACAGGGTCACTGTCCCTGAAAAGAGAGGTTTGGTATTTTTAAAATGTAATTTATACATGCTGTCCATTCACCGTCTTTGTACTGTCATGGTGGCAGAATTCTTTTGCATTTTGAATAAACTGACCTTTTATATTCTGCTTTGTCTTTGACCAGCAGCACTGAGGTGAAATAGGGGTCACACAACATCAGTGCTGTTTGTGTGTATCCACTTTACACAGTTATACACTGAGCCCAGTGTGCTCAGTGATTATGGATGGTGTACCCCACGTATATTCATAATGTTTCCGTCCCCTGCTGTGTGCTCATGACTCTGACACACACACAGACCTTCTCACTGGAGATCTGGTCTGCTGGAAAGTCAACATCATCGTGGATGCTCACTGATATCATGAACCAGAAAATAAAGCAAGATGATAATCTCTTCAACAGAGGGAGCTGGAAAACAAACAGAATAAAGCCACACATGCGCATGAGTCAGAAAGACAGACGTAAACCTGGTCATCCTTTGTTCCAAACACTGGCCAGAGGCTTCAACGAAACAACAAAGCTTGACCAATCACCCTGGTGTGCACGTGCGTGTCTGCACGCATGTGTACGAGTGATAGATATTCTAAGACATCCTCGCATCACCCAGGATCTAAAGAAACTAACGAGACACAGAGCACCGCTGACACCGTGGCCTTATAAAGCAGGAGCGGGCTCCCCTCCCCGGCCTGCAGACACCGAAGGCTTTGATCTGCCGTTGTACGGAGATGACAGACAGGCCGAGGCCCGGCGAGCTGCAGCCGTGAATATCGAACTAATAGAACAGATGCTGTTCCTATCAAAGTGTGTTGGACTCAAATAAGCAAATCCTCCATGTTCATATTAGATATGATAACCTTATCCACACTGTTGTAGAGGACAAACACTGTAGATTAAATCTCCTTATGGAGTGCCCTTATGGTGTCCTGTCATGCTCTAGATGGAGGGGCCACCTGGGTATGAGGAAAGTAATCCCGTGGTTAACCCCCTGATTTAATTCACCATAGATCTAAAGATAGACTCAAGTACCTCCTTTTTCTTTTTTCTTCTACAAGAGCTAGCAAATGGACTATTCACTCAGATAGTTCAAAAGACTGGTTCATCGAAAATGACAAAAAACGTACCTGTAGTGGTATCCAGCCAGCTGATAGGTTAAGATTTATTTGTACCGCCAACAACAATGGTGGTGCTCACACCATTAAGAAATAAATAAACAAACAAAAAATACCAGCAATGTCTCTCCAGAAAAAGTGTACCGATACTTTAGTAATAATCCACAAGACACAGTGTCCACAGTTTTCATGGGGATTATATCTTCAGGTGCAGGGTTCACATGATAACTGGACAGCCTGGTCTGAGGATTATTCAGAGTAACCAGGATGTTGCATAAACCATAATATTGATATTGGGAATTGTGCTTATTCTGTTCATCATGTAGTAAACCAGAACCAGGAGCAAATCATTTCAACAGGACAGTGAACCTGGAAGAAATTGTTACAGTATGTAACATCTAAAATACATATAATGTGTTATTTCATGAACTTTAAAGCTGCTTCTAGGCACAGATTTTAAACTCTGGACAGAGCCATGCTAGCTGTTTCCCTCTACTTCCAGTCTTTATGCTAAGCTAAGCTGTTGGCTACCTGGCTCCAGCTTCATACCTACTGCACAGAGGCAATGATGATCTCATTTAAGTCCCATCTGATCTAACAGCCGGATCCTTACCTTTTCTTGGTATTGCCGCCTGGACGAATCAAGTGACTGGATGAGTGCGGTCGCGTGGCCGATGAACATGGCGTAGCAGGTGGCTCCGACAATCATACTGAGCATGGTCAGCCAGATGTCCGACATGCTCTCTGGTGCCTGGCGTCCATATCCGATACACAGCATGTGGCTCATGGCCTTAAAGAGGGCGAAGGAGTAGAGCTCGCTCCACGTGTCATTCTGCAGGGAAGGCGAGGAGATGAAGGATTAGGGGAAAAATAGGTTGGAAAGGCAAAATGTTGGGAGGTGGGAAGGAAAGAAAGAAGAAAAATCAAGGTTAGTCTGTCCCAGAATAGCTAATTTTTACATTTTTACGTTCATGCTACGAGTTCGACCTGATGACCCAAGCCTGTCGTCTCTGCCAAAGACAGACTCTTAAGGCGCATCGCAGTGAAAATTATAGAAGTTAGAGTGTGACGGAAGTGCCGAAAGAGTGGGGGAATTAAAGAATAAGAGGGCTAAAGCCAAAGACATTCCTGGTGAAGTATACTATGTGCTCTATGTCTGGTGATTGTTTCAGGTTCGGTGGAGAGGCCCGTCATCATCGCTGAGCAGCCTCGCCTCGACTTGGGAAGAGCAGAAGGACAAGAAAAAAGAAAAAGAAAAAAAAAGAAGCGAGCGTTAATGAGGAGCCCGTACATCTGCCCGCTCTGGTCTGCCTTTGATTGGTGCTCACACACTCAGTCAACCCTAATTCTCCCATGTTAAGATTCATCAGAAAGCCCTCAACAGGCACGGCTGAACCTCGCATCCTCCCCTCAAACAGCTGTGGTTCACACACTGTCCGGAGTTTACCACCGCGCATGAGTGTTTGTGTGTGTGTGTTTCTTCTCAAAATCCTGCCTTCCCCCTCTGAGAGAAGTGATGTCTTCAGTCGCTGATTGACTGGCTGGATTATCATCTGATTTGTATTTCTCTAAGAGCATTTGCATGCCATTTGAGATTCAAATTTGGCTGTTTTTTTTGGAGGAGGTGAAAGAGGACAGACTCGCGAGAGGCCGCCATGAGATGTTTTGAAAATTAGCATTTAGAAAGGTGATTTGAGCAAAGACAGAAGATGGGATTTTCTGAGGCACCTCTCAAAGCAACAGGATAACCAGATGACCTCGGCCCCGGTGTCACACTGTGCGCCCCGAGCACGGCTCCAAGTTTCATATCTGATTTGAGCCGTCAGCTGGAGCAGTTATTTGAAGTTTGAAGCCTTTTAGATTATGAAAAAAATTGTTATGTATTCCGCCTTGTTGTTCCTTCTATGTGCTGTGGCCTTGTAACTACAATCCCTGTTTCACTGTCATCCACAGCCCTTAAAACTATTGTGGTGAGCAGTATTTCCATGACAGAACATTTAAACACTTGAGCCTCGGGCTGAGCCTCGTCCCTGCTGCCCCGGGTGGTGAACAGACCTGGAGCTGAATCCCTCCAGTCAGCCATCAGCATGCCGACCACACTGCTGGTGGATAAACAGCAGGAGTAGGAGGCCCTAACCCGGAGCCCAGGCACAGAAATAAACACCTTCTCACACATGACTGCTTCTGTCTGTCTCACTCTCTCACAGACGGACACACACACATTAACGTAAAGTATTTCTGTAGACAGAGCACCACAGAATAATGTCTTCAACTTCACTGAGCACGACACATTGCGCTGCAAAAACAGCCCTTGGCCTGTCGGTCTGCGATCCATACAACCACTCCTGCTGATAAAACAGATTATTTGACTGTCGCTCACTATCGTGGCATTTATCAGACAACGTTACAGTAAACTCACCGGCATCCCGCTCGGTACAAATACAGGATGTAACATTATAACTCATCTATGGGTCGAAGATGCATTACTGCAACCACTGCGCGGCTGTGTGAGAGTCTGTGAAAGCCCACAGGTATGAATCAGCTCGTCTCGTCCGCATTTTAGAAACGTTCTTGCCTACGTCAAGGTCTCGGTCACACGTGAGGTTGTTCCTGCTCTGATTACAACACAACCGTAGACCTGAATTGGGCAGAAATGATGCCTCGAGGTCAGGTATTGAAACAAATAGATGCATTCATGCCATCTATACCTCAGCATCTGACTTTCGTTCGTATGTTCGTCCGTTTCATCCACGCAAGCCAGCACAAAAGCAGCAAATTGAGATTTTCTGGGGTTTACACTAAGACAAGCAAGTGACCCATCTAACATGCATAACTAAGAGGGGTCTCGACCTTCTCGTTCTCTCTTACTCTCTGAAAAGAACCACGTTTTCTGACACGTTGGACTTCACACGTGACCGATAAGAGACAGGGAGGCACAGCGGCTGTAAACTGGCCAGTGTGTGTTTAAGTTGGAGACAATAGCTGATTAAAACTGACACGGTGTAGGACTGTCTCTTGCTGTTGCAAATTACAGCCTTCATAGTAACGCAATAAACTAATTCTGCAGAGATACCACCCAGTGTGATGGAAGGGAGGAGGGGAGGGAGGGGGAGAAAGAGGAAACAAATAAAATTAGCTCTCGCGTTCATTTTATTTGCCATTGGTCTTCACTGAGCAGCGTGGATGATCGCTAATTGTACGTAATACATTTAGGGAGGAACACAAAGGGAGCATGGGACATCTATCATGCATGGTGGTGTAAGTATAGAAAAGTGAGTATACGTGCATGCTGGCACGCCGGTCTGGGTTAACGTGCTGTTTGACGCTCACCTTGTATTTGAATGTGGGCGTGTGTGTGTGTGTGTGTGTGTGTGTGTGTGTGTGTGTGTGTGTTTCATGCTGCTGAGCATCTCTTTGACAGGCTGCAGTCCCTCTCTGACAGACACGGGGAGTTTGCTCGAAAGGACTGACATTTAGAGGACGCTGGCATTTACAATTTTAATATGTAAACTGCCATGAAAGGCCTTGTTAGCAGTGTTAAGATTCATTATTTAGAACGCGTGGGTTGATGTTTATATTCATAATTTAAAACTACATGAGCATGGAAAGTCGCAGATTGGCTTAGTGTCTGGAGGATGTACTTGACAATATTAATGAAGTATGCTGACATTGAAAGTAAATATATATTTATCTTTATTGGATCACTAATGCTTAAACTTAAATCAGAGTAAAATACACATAATGGAATAATGACTGAAATCTCAGGGCGCAGTGTTTGCAAAGGTGATTACGATATCTCAATCTGAAGCGATAACTACTCAGGTACTCTTGAGCAAACGCCTGTTTTTTCCTCAAACAAACTGAATCAGTGTGTATTTTATCCTCTTTGAATATAAGTAAAAGATCTTGATTGACAAAACTTGGATATTTTTCTTTTCTGAAAGGTGAAAGTGACTTGTAACTGCAGTAGCATGTTGCATCTACAATTATTTATAAAAAATAAGTTAATGAATAAAATAAGATGTAATCAAACATGAAAGTGTTGTAATATATATTAATCTGATCTCAATCCAGTGCTGAGGTATTGAAGTGTATGAGAAATCAGGTATTTTGAGTAAGAGTCAGTAGGATTAATCTGCTGTGGACCATAAATGTTAGTAAATCATTTCATGGTGAGCCTTCAGTAGTTCCTGAGATACTGTATTCCAGGGCGGACTGACCAATTAACCAACTAACAAACAGATTGCCACCCAAAGAGCAGCACTGTTATCATAGCTAAAAGTGTTTTGTCCTGATTTATGGAAGACTTCCTGATGTGAAATGGACGCTTGTAAATCAACTGACAGGGTTTTAATTGATTTGCGAGAGGAATTTGACTCAGTGGATCAGAGCTTGCTGCTCAATAAGCTGTTTTTATTGGGTTTGAGTTCATTAGCTTTAATTGGTATTTCTCCTTTGACAGATATCAAGAAAAAGTAGTTCAGCATCGAGCGCTCAAGGAACAAGTTCCACATAATGCAATTGATGAGATGAAATGACCTGTTTACTCGCTGCTGTACTCCATGTTTTCTCTACGTTTACAGCAGACACTCAACAGTTACATTTATAAATCACTGTGGGATGGTGGTCTCAGTTATTTGGGAAAACAGGGGAGGGATATTTTTCTCTCCCTACATTTTAATTTTCAGCCCTTCCTCTTATCATATGTTCATCTTTAAATACTCTTAACTCCTTCCCTCTGCCATCAAGAAAATGCAGAGATTCAATGAGATTTGTTGCTTTGTATAATAGTTATCACACTTTTCTGTTTACTCTGCTTTATTAGGTTTTGTTATGTATAAAAATGTAAAAAATAAATACAAAAAAATTCATGTGTTTTTAGCTGACTACATTTTGACAGGTTGACATATGTTGTTTTTATAGAAGATACAGTCGCTGTCTTTTTTTTTTTTTTCAGACAACTGGCAAAGTTGAAGCTTTGGGGTGCAGGGGAATTAAAACTGGAGGTGTGCCACTGTAACTAGACAGAGTTTACAACAAGAGGCTCACTTCCAGAGGAGGAGCAGGTTCAATCTGGCCTTCAGGTCCTCTGAAGGACGCACCACCGTAGACCGTGCCACAGCTGCAGATTTCACTCTGCTGCTGTTGTGCAACTACGTGCATCTGGAGAATGCGTCTACTTGATGATGTAAGCTGTCGCCGTGTGACTCAAGCCGAAAGCATCTGTTCCGCTGTGATCGTGAAAAGTATGATAGGTCTCTGTCGTTTTAATGACAAAAGGAAAAGCAGGAAAACTTTGATATTGTTTTCAAAGTTATCAACTCTTGGAAGAGGCAGTTGCTTTTTTAAGCCACACTGGCACTTGGTCATTATGGTGACCCTGACAGAAATAACTAAACAACTATTGGACATACGGCCTTGAGGTTCTCATTTTTGTATTATGGATATCACTGCATAGATGTGCAGTATGTTTTAAGCTTACTATCACATGACCTTGCTCAGCTTGGAGGTCATAATCACCTTCAAAAAAACTATGCATGTATTGAACACATTCTCCAAACCATATCATATTCATATCATATTCATGTCTCTTCAATAAACAGATCATGTGAGACAGCACAAAACAATGCAGTCACATGTAAGACATACCCCACACCTACTTGTATAAAGGATTCAATCAATTTTCAAATGTTACTCACCTTTCTTCTTCTTCTTCCTCTTCTCTGAAAACATTATTTAAGAAATAGCTGTTGTGTTACTGAAATCTGTTACACTTCATAGTGCTTAATTAGAGCCAAAAGAGGCTGCTGCATAATAACAGGCAGTTGCCACTCACTCGCATACTCACCAACACCCCCGCACTCACATCTCACACATACTGTCCATTATTCTTATGTGCACTGACAGGCCTGCCTGACAGTTAGATCACTCCAGTAATTGAATGAATGGAGGGTATCCTTATTAACTCTCAAAGCACGAAGGTTTTTTCGGAGTGCATCCGTGCACACTGCACAAGCATAGATAATGAAGCCATACATTCACTTTTCTTCTAAGGTAAAATTTCTCTCCAAACATTAAATACAGGGCTCAGACTGCAGCGGAGAGAAGCTGAGAGGAAAAGAGGGGCTTTATTCTAATGCCATTGATCTAACAGCCAATCAGGCTGAGGTAGATGGGACAAAACCACCTGTCACAGTGACAGAGAGCCACTTAAATAACAGACTGTGATGATCTGGTCTCCGGTGATCACTGTGCTGCAGGAGCCTGATTATCAGGCTTATAATAAACACCATAGACCGCTGCATGCATATCCTTAACAAGTCACAGATATTGTTTTTGAGTGATTTGAAACAAAGCTGAATACTTAAAAGTAAGAAAATGGGGCTATTTTGATTATCACTTATTTGTCTATCACATAGTCTCACATGCACACAAAAACAGACACATAAAAGCAGGTATGAAAGTGCAGAGTAAGAGTGCCTTTCGAGCGAGTGAGTGAATCACGTGCAGGTTTCTGTCTGGCTGTTTTTCCATAGCACTCAGTGCAGGGATGATGCAAAAAGGAAAGTAGGGTGGAGTCCAGGAAATGTCCGGCGCAGGCAGACAGGAGCACGAGGGTGAGGATCATTTAACGCTGCGTCTCTTATTCAAAACCACGCTGAAGAGAATCTCTGACCTTGGTTAACCTGAGAAGGCAGCAGCACTGCACACCGGGCGGCCACGCCCACGCGGGCGCTTGCCGGCATCGTGGCATCTCGCTTGGAAAACGACACACAGGCATAAACATCTTTCAGAGAGAAAGATGAATGTAAGGGAGGGAGGAGAGGACTGACAAGAGTAAAGAAAAAGGGAGGATTTGTGGATGACAGCTTAGAGAGCAATATATTTTCTCTGCATTCATACCCCACAGTTATAATTAACACGACGCATAAAAATGTCATTGTAATATAGAAGCTGCCTGCTGTCTGAGATCAAAGAGCATCAACACAAAATGTAAATCTGTATTGGAGCTGAATGCTAATAAGAGACTATCACCACATTTATATCAGCTCCAGATGTTGAAGGGGGGCGCAGTTTGGGCTGTTTGAGGAATACAAGTGGAGGCGAGTAACATCCAACCTGCACATCACCTAATTTCCCCATCAAACTACATCAAAGTCAACAATATCATTAATAGTCATCTATAAGTTCACAGCAGTGGGGCTCATGTTGGGCTCATAGAAGAGATGTGTGTGTGTAGTCTGAGAGAAAAAGATGGCCAGAGATGAATCGAGAAAAGAGAGATGGAACGACAGAGAAGCAACAGTGATGTCCCCCAGGGTCAATGGGTGTGAGATCCATCTGTTCCTGGAGATCACACATTCACACACAAACACACACACCACTGTGTCTTGGTACACAGCGTTTCTTTTTTTTCCGAGGAGTATTTTCGAGGCCTGAATGTCACAAATCTTTGTGCCAAAATTAGAGCATCAGCATTTGAAACATTTCTTAGCGACAGCAGCGTCAGGCGGCTCAGGAAACAGCCTGCGCCTGACAAAAGCACGAGAAGGGAATTATCCAGTCTGCTGAACTTCCTCAGACACGACGATTGTGCGATGTTCCTTCCAAGAAATAGTTTGAGCCAGTTAAACTCATTTGCAGGCTCTGATGATGCTGCAGCATTAGGTAGCGGTCAACCAGAGTCCTCGTTAAGTCCCAGTCCATCTCCAAACTAAATAATTTCCACTAATACGCAATAATTACTGCAGACCCTACATACTGTGTGCCTAGTCTTAAATTACCTGACCTACATGAACTCACATGCACCATTAATGAATTATAAGATGCAAAATATTTATAGCTAACAGCTAGAAACTTCGGACTTAAACCTAATCATGTTACACAGGATGTATGTGTGCATGTGTATGTATGAACGTAGAAAAAAAATATTATTTGAAGCATTTAGGCACAAAGGGTTAAATAACCAAAACACAGAAAAAACACATTTTCATGGTTTTTCTCATTTTTCCTCTCTATTTCATTTCACAAGTGATTGTGATTTGTGATTCATGATTTATTTGAGATATCAGATAGACTGTGAGAAAGGTGGGTGTTTGTCCTGGAAGACAGCACAGATTACGAGACACAATGATCTGTTGGGTCAATCCTGCCAAACTTCCATTCAGTTTAGTTTGAGATAAAGTTTCCAAAGATAACAAACATGTCAGACTTATTTTGGGCAAATTTCTCAAAAAACATGCAAATTACATAAACTCGTCTGAAAAGAACAAAAAAACAACAAAAAAAAACATCTTATGTTGGATTACTGGGTTGGCAATGCTCCTGTTTATCCAAACACTCATGGGTTGATAAAGGTTTAAAGTCTGAAATGTTTTTAATAATGATTATTCATGAATTGTCTGGTTAGATAATTGTTTTTCCTGCAGCCTTAGTGTTGCACCGCTTGCTCTCAAGAGAGTTTTTCTTTCATGCCAGCAATCATTTTGGAGAAAACCTCTCCTAATGGTGCGCCTATCAGCAGATGGCCAGAAGCTACCTGCCAGCTAGAAGGAAGGACGGACATCTGAGAGGAGAAGGAAATAAGAGAGAGATAAAGACAAGAATGGCTAAAAAGAAAAGAAAAAAACACACACACACATGACTTGCTGCATGTGTGGAGTGAAAACAGGCTCTTTTTTTCATCCCTCACTCCTGCTTTCTGCACTCTGTCATGTCTCCTGGGTTTAACTAGAGAGGGTTTAATTGAGGCCGCACTCCTGTGTGTGTGTGTGCAGAATCAACCCTTAAATAAATCCCCATCTGCCTGCAAATAACACACCTTTGTTCTCCGTGGGGGATACGTTTCATGCTCTGGTTTTGCCATCTTTTTTGCACGCTGGTATTTCTGTGATTGTGTGACTTACGAATTGCTTTGACCTCCCACAAGCACACACATATATGAAAATGCAACACACACACACACACACACACACACAGCATTTTGCTTACCACCATCTTGTTGAGGGAGACCCAGCAGTCCGAGGGGAAGTCCTGCAGCATGGGAACCAGGAACTGGAGACAGCCATCCCAGTGACACAGCAGCAGCATCATACCAATCAGGTTGAATATTCGCATCACAGCGCTGGCCAAGTCATAGGTCATGTGGAAGATCTGTCAGAAGGGGAAGAGACAGGCGGATGAGTGGGTGGTGAGGTTCAAAGTGGAGAGGAGGAAGAAATAGAGACGGATGTGTGAGGTGAATAAAACAATCTGTTTATGTTTCTACAAACTGAGGTAAAATCTGAAGGCTGAATCTGTCTTCACAAACAGCACAACCTGCATATCATTATACTGAGAAGAGATTCAGAAATGACACAGCATGGCCTACATCAAAATATAAACATTTATTACATGTTATATTTGCAATAAAAAGTAATTATGTACTGAATGACATCAATAAAAGTGACTTTTCATTCCTTAACATCTTAGGAGCTACCAGCTAACACTGAAAAACAGTTTACTTTTTTCTATGGAAGATAGTTTGAATCTTAAAGAACTATACATTGATTTTTCAACACTTGGGTTCAGCAGGACAAGCTAACGTAATGATCTTAGAAAGCTGATAAGACAAACATGATACTGATATGACACAGCTGCCTATTAAAAGATGCGACAGTTATGAAGCAACATTTGCGAGCATTTAAAGTTGTTTTTCTGACCACCTGATATTCTGATTTGAAAGGCCGAAATGCCAAATAGAGCTTAAGGGAACTGCAGCGTCAGGTAATAGTTCTTTGTGAGTTTGACGCAATAAGAAACCACCTTTCACATTACAGGAAGTCATTCGACATTTTGTTAATGTACGAGTATTGATCGGTGCAGCTTTAAGTCAAACAGCCTGGAAGGAATATCTGCAGGGAGGTGTGTGTTTAAAAAAGACTGGTGAAAAATAAGGTGGGTTTTCCATTAATGTATATGCACTTCAAAGATTGACAACAACGGGAGGTGAAATTGAAAGCAGAATCACAAAACGTGCTGTGATGATGTCACTAATCAGTGACAAAGCTGGTGATTTGGGGTTGGCGAGGCGTGCTGTGTGTCATTCCTCCTCCATCTCAGCAGAATAATGCATCAGGCTGAGGTTCAACACTGTAACCAGGTGGGGAAAACGAACAAGCACAGAGCCTGTGGTCTGTACTCATTCATGATAAAAAAAAAACTCATCAGACGCTGATGAAGCTTTGATCAGCTGCCCAAGTCGGCCTCTCTCCGCTGTTTCTTACATTTACTCCCCCTCAGGTGAGAAGGCTGATTTGTGTGGAGCTGGTGTTGTGGTCACAGCCTTGTAAACACACCTCACTGTGGCTTCGCTGGCTACCGGCCAGGCCTTGTTACCACTGTGTGTGTTTGTGTATGTGTCTGTGAACCAGGGTAGATTTACATGTGTATATGTGTGTGTGCACTGGTGAGTAATCCTCGCTTAGCTGGGCCAACTGGAGCCTTCGCCAAATCATAAGCAAATGCATAGGCCTATTCCCCACAAGAGACAGGGTATTGTCCTATAAGGGAAGTAGGCCAGATGCTGCACATATATCTGCATATAATAAATGAATTCATGCATATAGGGAAGTCCTGCTTTATGTGCCAATTTGGTGGATTCTTATATGAAAAAAACAGCGGTTCATATGACACACTTGAGACATGACAATCATGTACATTTGAACTAGGCCAGTAACTGTACGCGCATGTGTTTCTGTGTAAGTCTGTGTGTGGAAACGTGAAGTATCCTCCGTTGTGAATTCAGAGTTTGGGAGCAGCCAGATCGGGACCGTCTGTGACTCATCCCGCCACCTCAGAGGCCTTTCTGCCCTCGACTCGCAGCTCACTTGAATATCAAAAGCTGCTCTCCTCCAAAAAGGCAAGAAAGTCGACCCGTCTGACATGTTCCTTCACCCGACCCAGCCACCAACATGTCTCTGTCCACTCTCGCTAACGTGCATGACTCTTGCTCATGCAGCTCTGGGCCTCTTCTTATGGTTTGTGTTTGTTAACCAAATCCTATTCATTTCTTTGACTTTATCCTGTGTGTATTTCACACATCAAGTGCTTTAAATAACACATTTGCATATGTTAGCTGTCTGTGCACTAAACATCTCTTTTTTGTCCTTCGACATATATTGGAATATCTATGACATATATATTGAATTTCTTCTTCATTCTTCACTTTTTGCATATCTTAGGCTTCACTGCCTCTTTCCTTTATCGGCTCTGGGTTAAAAATGTAATTCAGCTACGTAGCAAAATGCCAAAGAAACGACTTTCCATGACTTTTTCGAAGTATTTCCGATGATGTTTAATGGCCTTAGCTAATTTGGTGAAGGAGAAAGGTAAACACAGTGTGAGGCACTGCCCCGTCATTAGGAAGCGTTCCCATCATGATTAATGAGGCTCCAGGACTAATGTACCCCCACAACACCAGAACAGCACCTGGCCAATGCGTCACTGTCAGACCGAAATCTGGGTCAGGGCGCGTTACTGTGACCACAACTCACGGCCTGGAAAACACAGATAAAATACTTTCTACTCCTCTCTGCTGCACACGGTCAAACACGGGGTGGCCCAGCCAAGTCAGGTGAAAACATTTAGAGAAAACTATTGAACCCGACGAACATTACTCCCACTACTGATCCAAACTCTCATGCATACACTTCCCACTGCCTCCCATTCAGCGTCATTGTTTAGCCCATGAGAGAGGCATCCTCTCTGGAGCACGCCAGCAAAGTGGAGAGCACTGATATGAGCTTCCTGCCTCAGGAAATTGCTCTGGTTATTCCCGACAATGCTTATCTCTGCGCCCGTGTCTGCCGCGCAACAAACACAGACGCCAAAAATACATACTGTTCACCTGCTCGTTCTTAATCACACAAGTATTCTCGACTCCCTTTCAGCCCGGGCTGAAGGGTGAAATCACCTCTCAGGGAAAGAGGCTGAGCTGAGCTAAGCCGAGCCGAGCTGGCCAGAGGGGGAAACGCAGCCAGCCCGGCTCGGGATCGAGCTGAGCGGGGCAGAGCCGAGCTGAGCTGGGCTGATCGGGGCAGGGCTGATCCGAGGCAAAGGAGCGTGCAGTTGTGAGAGTTTGAATCTGTAATTAGGGTTCTCGGCAAGCTCAAATTACCACTGTGTAATCAGGAGAGCAGTGGTTATTTTCAGAGTGAGGGCGCACACACACACACACACACACACACACACACACACACATTTGAGTCATAGATGCTTGGTTGGTTCAAGGAGGGATCCTCAGTTTTAGCAAGCCGTGCTTATGCAGCATATAGGTATTTAATGGACAATAATGCATATCTGCAGACCAACATGATGTCCTGCAGCTTGGCCAGTCTATCAGTATCCATTTACAGCTGTCTGATTGGTTGAAATGCCACATTATGCCAACAATTATAAAACGAGGGAAAAAAGTAGCGCTCGTTACGGGGAGACAAAAAAAAAGGCAATTAGCGTCCCCGGTGGATGTGTTCATTCCTCGGAAAATCCCTTTTCACTTTCCCGCTGATAAGCACAAATTAATTTTTCATGACTCTTTAACTGCATCAGTACGCTGAGTTATGATGAGCTATTATCCAGCTATCCGGCGTATTGTTAGTAAAACCTCATTTTTTTGTGTGTGTCAGAAAGTAATTATACAGAGGAGGATTGTTTTGATACACAAACAGAATCACTTGTATCCTGCCACAAATCACTGCACAGGCACCCAATATTGTATTATTAATTAGGGCAGTCAGACTAGTCTCTCTCTCTCTCTCTCTCTCTCTCTTTTTTAATGAACAAACACAGTTCAAAGCAGAGGGGGAGATACGCTGTCATATTATGCGAACTGCAGCTCATTTCTGCACCACAACATCAGTGAGGATTATAACAACTCTGATGGCTTCATTTATTAACTGGAGTCATCGGCTGGATTCGTAACAAATGTGTGCATTTTGTGAAGGCTTTCGTACACTCTGCGCATTCCTTCACAGATCACAGAGGGCGATCCTGCATCCCTGCCCCGCCTCAGCCTCCAAGGGGAAGTACTTGGGATGCTTTGTGACGTAAATGTCGTAGAAATGTTGAGAATAACACGGGCAGATATTATCCTGTAAAGCCTGGTAAAGACTGATACCGGATTTGGGAGTTCAAAAAAATCTATTAATATGTTGTAATAATTTTTTTGTCATTTTTTAAGTTAAAAAAAAAACATGTTGAATGTAGTAATTTTGTGACATAAAGAACCATATTGATGGGGGTTCAATACATTAACAATTCTTAAAAACTACACAATAGGCATGAAATTTTACAACGGAAAAATCAACTTGTCAGTGCCCTCTAGTGGAAAAAAGGTATGTAACGGCAACATAGTTTCTAAATGACTTTGCTAGTTATCGGCCGCTATATCAACAGATAGCGATATATCTAGAGTAAACGAATATCGGCCGCGAACATCAAGATGTATCTGTCTGGGTGTAGTATCTTTTAACCAGAAAAGAGTAGTAAAATTCACAAAGTGTTACTTTTAATTGTTTTTTTTGGAACAGAAAAAATTATTGTGTGAGATTGATTAATTCGTTGATTCATTCACTGATTCATTGAGGGGGTTTTTACTCTTAAATTGACTGTCGCAGTAATGAAATATTTATCTCTTAAAGTGGTAGGCATATAACACAGTTTAAGAATAAAACGCTTTAATGCTTTATCACCAGAAATGTCTATTTATAGACTTTCTAATCAACGTATCTCTTCCTGTATCAGTCAGGTTACAACTGTGATGCTATAGATTATTGTGAAATTATTTACTGACCACCCATTGTAAATGCAGTCATATTGATGAATTATTTTCCCAGCCTACCTCCTCCCACTGGTGGATGTATCGGATGAGTCTGGACAGCCTCAGCAGCCGCAGCAGGCTGAGGATCTTGGTGAAGCGGACGATGCGGAGCGCCCGGGCCGTCTTGTACACCTCCGAGTCGATCCCTTTCTCCACGATGAGGAAGATATAATCCACGGGGATGGAGGAGACAAAGTCCACCACGAACCAGGTCTTCAGGTACTTCTTCTTAATCTTCTCGGGGTCGAGGATGATCTCGGTGTTGTCCTCGAACACGATGCCGGTCCTGAAGTTCAGCACGAGGTCCATGAGGAAGAAGGTGTCGGAGACCACGTTGAAGATGATCCAGGGCGTGGTGGTCTCGTCCTTGAAGAAGGTGATGCCCACGGGGATGATGATCAGGTTGCCCACCATGAACATCAGCATGGTGAAGTCCCAGTAGAACCTGCGGGGAGAAGCGAGCAGGGGGGCATTTAATCTCTCGCACTCAGTCGCAATATAAGCTGAAATGCGAGGAATCGACACATGAACTGAGTCTGAAAACTGACCCACTCAAGTCTAGACACCCAGATCACATGCCAGCTAATATGCTGATGATACTTGATCAATGACAAGTTGTTTTTTCTAGCTTTCTCTACATCACAAAACAACGCTCTCTCAGGGGCCACACAAACACACATGGAAAATAGCGCCACCCCTGAACAACAAACGCCTTTTTTTTTTCTTCCACAAGGTGCACTTCATCTTCTCCTGGTGAGAAGACAAGCTGTCAAGACAAGGTGAAACCAAGGACAACCAGTGGGGCTGCTCATCACACTGCAGTTTTCTGCTCTGTGTCCGATTCACGGCCGGTTACGTTTTGTCCAAAATAACTGATGCACGAGGTGTGATCAAGTTACAATAATCAATTTTAAGCTGCATTATAAGAGCGATGCCATGACTATAGAGCCGAGACGATCAGATGATTCATGGAAAACTTATTTGCAAATATTTTGATGATCATTCAATCCTTAAGCTATTTTTAAATTATATATTTCATGACTGAGCTTGAAGAAGTTGTGAGTTTTTACTGTTTTCTGAGCAATAACTTTCGAAAATAATTGGAAGTCTAATCAGAAATTATTTTTTTCCTTTGTCGCAACCCTAAATGTTTTTGCCTTGGATGTTCTAAAAGTTACCCTGCTGTCAGATCAGCTGAAGTAAGAGGGAGGCTGCTGAGCAAAGGGAAGGACTGATAGAGGAGCGTTGCTGAGTCACGACTCAAATCCTCTCTGTTTCAGCAGACGTCGTGCTGTTCACTTTTGAACGTTGCTTATCATAACTCCCCACAAAACCTCTAATCAGTGTTAAATCAAATAATACATTGATGGCAAATAATGAGCGAGAGGGACGTGGGACTGCTGCTGATTTATGTTAGATATCACGAGTGGAGCTGTCCTCGGTACTGAAACCAATGCTCAAACTCCAACCTACAGAACTTTTCTAACTTAACATTAAGTCCACCTTTAAGAGGAAACTCATTAAAGAAAGACTTTATTGTATTATAGGTAAAAAAAATTCTATTCTAACCATTGATTATTTACATACAGTCAGTCTCAATGTGAAATCAGTATTCATTTGAGGAACAACAACTAAAACGTCTTTAAGTTCAGGAGAGGTACATGTGATGCTCTGCCATCTTTAGACAGGTTGAGATGTGACCTGCTCATATTTGAGTTTAATCTATTTGGCACCAACAGACAAATCTTCATAATGGACCCTAAAGTTTCTCCCCCATAATTTTTCAGCACCAACAAACATTCACATTATTTGATCATGTTATTTCTAGTTCACTTCCCTTTACTTTAAGTGTTTGACTTTCAACTCTCCGTGTGCCTCAGTTAAATCCACTCTGATCAATCTCAGGTCTTGTGTGGAGAAGTGTGTTTACCACCACATGTGTTTCCCTCGGTCCCTCCTCGTACCTGAAGTCGCTGTACGGGTGGATGATCCAGTTGCCGGCTGACTTGACGCGCTCCTGCTCCTTCTCCACCGCCTTCTGGCTGCCGAACATGCGCAGGGAGAACTTGTTGACTCCGGGCTGCAGCATGGAGCTGAACTGCCGCTGCATGTAGGTCTGGTTCCCTCTGGAGTCCCCATCGTCCGGCACGATCTGGGAGCCGTCCTCCGCTTTGGAGAAGGTGACGGAGTTCCTCGACTGCTGACTCGGGGTGTGCCCTTTGCTGGCCGGGGCGTTGGAGAAGGACACCCTGGAGTCCTTCTTCTCCATCGCCGCCGCGGTCTTGACCTCGGCCCCGGGCCCCTGACTCAGGGACCCCGCCGGTGCCACGGATCCGTCCGCGATCGCAGCCTGCCCCTTCCCGTCCTCCGCCGCCGCTACTCCATCCGCCTGCCTGGAGATGAGCGAGGAGAAGCTCCCGGAGCTGGTCGGGTCCCTCCTGCAGTCTCCGTTTTTGTTGCATATCATGCCGCCGGCCGCCTCGTCCCCTGCGCCGCCGCCGGCAGCGTCCCTGTGGCGCAGCGCGGCGGACTCGTCGCCCCGCAGCAGCCGCGGCTCGGCGCTGTTGGAGTTTTTGCGCGCGTCGGACGCGGCCCCGCCTCCCGCCGTGAACGTCTTGAGGAGCCTGGCCCCGCCGCCGCTCCCGGCTGAGCAGGGCGCCGGGGGGGGTCGAGGGAGAGGCTGCGGGAATTTGGGCTCCTCCTCGCCGTCCTCCGCCTCGTCCATCGCGGGGCGGACAGACAAGAAGGAAGGACGAGGCGGCTCCCGGACCTCGAACCTGGAGAGACCTGGAGGGAGAGAGGTAGGGGAGGAGGAGGAGGAGGAGGTGGGGGGAGTTCAGAGCATCAACAGCCCTCTGCTCTCCATCCACAGCACTTTAAGGATAACAGCACACCGGTGGCGTTGCTATGGCTGCAACCTGCCTCCTGTTATTGTCTGTGTGTGTGTGTGAGAGAGAGAGAGAGAGAAGAAAGAGACAACAGCATCACCTCTGGGCTAAAACCACCAGCTTATATTTAGAAGAAAGAAAAAACTATGGGAACAAAATAAAGCACCCCCCCCCCGCAAAAAAAAACAAAAACAAAAAACAAAAAGGACACACCCAATAAGCTGATAGTATCATTATGAATAATAATAATGATAAACATTTAGCTGATAAATAAAGCCGTAGCTATATTTCACTATCCGTAAATAAACTCACCTGATGGGAGGAAGGAGCAGCAGGACAAAAGGTGGCAGATGAAGGTCACTAAAAAAAGCCTCAGGTTCTTGTTGTTTTGGGGTCCTCAGCTGATCTCCTGTCAGCCGGTGACCTCAGCGGCGCGGTCAGCTGATCCGCAGGTGACTCCAAAGAGCAGATCTCTCCCTGCTGCACTGACAGGGTGCATCAACAGCGTCTGCCTGTTGCTTTATGTGGAAAGTCTGCCAACAATGGTGGCGAGGCGGGAGGATTTTTGGATAAACGGCGCCACCTTGTGGCGAAAAACGCGAACCACAGAAGACCTTTAATGTCTGTTGATTTTGAGGCTCCACCGGCTGCATGAGCTCATTAAAACTGTTTATGAGAACTCAGTCATGTTTTGTAGTATTTTCATTGGGCGTCCACAGAGGTGATCATGTAAGGTTTAAAAAGAAAAATAAATTTAGATTTTTTTCAAATGTAAGAGAGCGAAAAAATATTCACAGTTCTATTGATTAAAAAAAGGATTAAAATGCTTCATCGGCTCTTGTGGTGTCTGGTCCTGAAACAAGTTTGTTACAGGTCATGTCATGGGGCCATTTAAAGGCATCTCTGAGCTTTACTGCAGATTTATTTGTATGTGTTGGTCGTCTCATTGAACTGTGTTTAAGACCAGTAAACATCCAGCTAAAATGGGCTTCTTAAGATTCTTCAAACTTAAGCTTTAAGTGAGGTTTATAGTCTTTCACTGCTACTAGTACACTTTTCTTTGTTGCTAGACACCTCTAACATTTGTTCAGGCATGTGATAGTTAATGGAAATAAAGCTTTAAGCACTCTCATATCATCTATCATCATCAGCGGCAGACTAAAAGGTAACAGGCATGTCTGGACCACAACATTTTTTTTTTTTTTTTAAAAGAAACAAATAATTATGTGCTTCTTGACCTGCTTTTCTAAGTCCCCCACTCACTCCCCCCTTTGATCGTCCGAGCACAAGTTGCACAAGTAAACAGACCTGTAAAATCCAATACCTTTATTCAGTTTGTGCAAGTTGTACAACAGATGGTGCTCCATGTACTTGGAAGGTACAACAGTTTACACAACTCTGGCCAGATCTTCTTTTAATTTGTGTAATTCTGAAATGGTAACATCCAATCACAACACTACTCAGGTTAAATGGAACATATGGCTTCTGAATCATCTACACAGTGAAAGGAAACAGAGACAACGGTCCAACAATCGCACGCACATGTTTTATCTCGGGTCATGTTGCGCAAGAGAAGAAAACATCATATTAATCGCTTATCTGCTGTATTAGATTAAACTTCAGTGCATGGCATTCAAAGTTGCGTTCAACAGAAGCAACAGATGTTACATCTCTTGCACTTGGTCCTTAATATATTTTTATGTGGATGTGAGATCGGTAACAACAAGAAAAAAAAAAAAAAAAAAAAAAAAAAGAAGGCAACTACAACTCCCAATTTAAAATATGCGAATAAGGAAACTGGAAAAAAAGCATGAGTTAAAGGGACAAAAGCTTTTCTAATAAAAGAACTGTAATTTCTTGCGGCAACAAAACCTAACAGACATTGAATCTTAAGTCATTTCGGCATTTAATTTAAAGTGTCACATTTAAAAATCTAAACAAAAAAGCAAACTGACAAGAGAGAAATGTTGCTTGTTTAAGGCAAAGTATAAAACTCTGCTAAAAGAGGTTTGTGGTAGTTTAGGGACAGATCAAACACGTGAACACGAGCTCCAGTCGTCGCTGTGAGAATGGCAGTGATGTGTCGGCATCAAAAGGAATCTTTCCGTTCCTTTGAGCACAACTCGCGCTGCTTTATAAAGTAACCATTCTAGATCAAAGAATGTAAAAAGCAAAGGACCAATGAATGTGAGGTCAGTGTGGGAAGCATCAGCATCAACAGAAAAGAATCACAAACTAAGCATTCCTCACATGAACTTGAGCTAATGATTTTACAACAAACACACACTTTTGCTAGAACAGCATTGTTAGAACTCATGCAATATTCGCCCCGCGGCCTCAAGCAGAAATTATTTCACACTAATGTTTCTCTGGCTGCACAATGTGGAGAAGAATAGTAGAGAACGAAACGAGAGGAAATCTGTCAACTTCTTAAAACATTAACACCCAAGCACAAAAAGGTACTTCTTAAAATTGCAGGGTGCACAGTATGATGTGCAACGCAACAGCTGAATCCTGGAGTGCCATCTGGACGTCCATCTAGGGAGGGAAAAAGTGTGAAGAATTGTATTTATTTCAACACCTTTGTATGACATTAGATTGTTATGTATAGTTAATTTTATTGAAGGGTGGTTTTAAATGTTGTACAGTTGTACTTACCGCTTTCAGCTTTTAATTAGAATTCCTTTGCCTCACATTCTTGTCTTTGTGATTTGCATTAGAATTGGTCTTCCTGAAAAACAAACAAAAAAAAAAACTGTAAAGATGAGCTCTGTAAAATAAAAACAAAAATATTTGGTGTAAATCGAGGTGCCAAGCTGCTGACTGTACTTACAGAGGAGCGGCTCCTGAGTCGTCATCTGGACAGCCATGAATGATTATTGAAGGAAGGCAAACAAAAATAAGAGTCAGCTGATAGCAGGTCACATGTCTGCGACTAGTGTGAATAGCACATGCTTCGCTTCACCCCCCCCCCACCCCCCACTCTACAGATGATAATAAATGTTAGAACATGACAACCTCTGCAACATGATTCCAATGAGGTTAATGATCAAATCCAACTGAACATGAACTGAAGCATGCCTGCCCGTTTCATTCCTGACAATGGATGACACATAAAGACCTTCAGAAAATAATTTACTGAGCTTTTACACACACTTTGTCTGGCACTTAATCTACTGAACTTCTCTGTGGTGAGTCTGTCACAGGTGTTCAACAATGCCCTTCGTTTTTTGTACATTGTCCAGAGAGTCACCCTTTAGCATCACAGAGGCTCATGCAATACAAGCAAAAGGGACACCAAAAGGAACACTGCAGTGGCTTTTTAAGATTCAAAAACAACAAAAAAAAACAGCTGGCATCTTAAAACTGGCAGAGCTAACACACGACCTGGCAATGTGTTCACACCAGAGCAGGAGCACTAGTCATAAGGTAAGGTAAGAGAAGGCCTGCTCTGGTGAATGAGACAAATGTAAAATGATGTACTGATCTTGATAGAGGTCTGTGTCTATCATTTATCATGCATAAAAAAATACAGGATGCAGAAGGCATGCAGACAGAAGGCTGAAACCTGTCACTTTTTCAACCTATCCGATTTCATTTCAATCCATTTCAATAGCTTACACGTCTCATTTGACTCTTTCATTGGCTCAAACAGAGGATGTTGTTTTTTTTCTTCTTAAAAAAAAGGATCAATAAAATAAGTGGAAAGAAAATATCTTAAGTTTGATCTAAATGCTGGGCCAGTGAAAGAGTGACCAAATCTTTGAGCGCATTCCTCTTAGAAGTGGTGACTATGAAAGCAGTTCATTCAGACTCCCATAGCTTGTATCCACGCGGTCATCTCAGCTCAACCACTTCAGTCTGACATGCAGTTTTGTCCACTTACCAAAATGCAAAATCAGCAGCGAACAGAGAAGTAAAAATGTAAATAATAAAAATAATAGTTTCTAACACAGGTTGTTTAGACAAATGAACGCCTGACCTTCATTTTAAAAATGTAAATGAACAGAAAAACCAAAGACAATAAGGCTTCAATTTGAATGCATGCAATAAGAGCAACCTAAAGAACAACGCTCGTCCTTATTGTCCTCCAACTGGACGCTGGGGATACTAAAACTTCTCATCTCACAGTTCAGTTTAAAAACACAAAAGAAAGGTCTTCCGGTCGAAGTGTTTTTGCCATGTTAGAGCAGAATGAAGGCTTTTTTTACAGTAATAACATAACCAAGACTGCACTGTGTTAATAAAAAGGATAGCACTGGTGGCAGCAGATCACTTCAGGTATCAGTATAAAGATCTACAAGGCCACTGAGAGCACAATCGTGCTTTATGGTACTGTGGGTCAAGATACAACTGTTAGCAGGGTAAAAGAGCAGGATTAACCTACTCATGTACAATAAAAGGAATGAGACCTTGCATGTATTTGCCTGGCTAATGCCATTTATTTGTTTTGATTATTTTTTATTTGTTTTATTTTACTTTACTATTTTTAATTTAATCATCTATTTTTGGCAGATCCCACTAATACTGTGTCAACATGGCTAACATGGTCTCATTAAAATGAATCAGCGCTCTGTCCACGGGGGCATCGCCACAGGCATCAGAGACTATCTGGTGCTTGTTTTCTCTCTATGAACAAGAACAACAAAACGGATATACCTGGGCAACTCAGAAGCTAAGGAAGAGCTTCTGACAGGCCACTAGGATCCTAAACGAGGAAACTGCCTCAGAAGTGCCTTAAGACTATTTTTACTTCACTATTTAAAGTTACTACTATAGGTACCATTACTTACTACTTATTTCTATTTTACACTTAGTTTTATCACCCATTTGAAGGTGCTATCAGTAACATATTACACCATGATTAAATCCTATTTGTGTATATGGATATTATATATGACAAATAAAATGTTATTTATTACGCAACAGTGGAGGCAGCGTGGCATACGTACCGTCGTTGATCTCATCAGGCCGTCTCCTCTTCTCATAGATGAAGATGATTGTCACCAGGATGATAACCTCGGCCACAATGCCAAGGAAGGGCCACAGAGCAGCGAGGCGACTGCGGACACGCAGGTGGATCTTGTCGCTGCCTGTGCCGATTTCGTTGGTCCCAGAGCAGATGTAGTCTCCGATGTCGTTTTCGATGCTCAGCTCGTTAACGGTCAGAGTGGTCTTGTTGAGGGTGCTCTTGATCTCATATTTGTCGGTGGTGCCGTTGATGATGGGCTGCAGGTTATGTTTGAGCAGCAAGTTAGTAACACAAAAAACAAGATGGGTTCATTTTATTTTACACATGAACTGAACATATATCATTTGCAACTTCTAAACCAACACAATATTAAAGCAGTGACTGAAACGTTTATTTTCATGTCATCTGCTTTAGAAGTGCAGATAAAAAAAAGCACATATGAATACATGATGACAAGCTTGAGAGATGTTTACCGTTTGGACACCATCTTCCTCTCTGTACCAGCCCCAGTCAGTGGGCAGTGGGTAGCCGTGGCTCACGCAGGCCATTACACCTTTGTCCTTCTCATTGCCATGTTCAGAGTGTTTGTAGGCAACAACGTGGGGAAGTGCTACAGCAGGAAAAGAAGCATACATATTTAAGTTTCCTGTTTGTGAATTATGTAAATGAACTCAATTTGTTTATCCTGAAGCATGAATATAAGAAACAATGTAGACCTGAGTAGAATGTTTCCAGCTCTACCTGGATAGTAATAAAATTGCTTTTCACCTTCTATGTCTCTATACTAATCACATTTCTTTAAAAAACTGGTTTGTCAGTGACAGCTTTCTTATTAATGTAGGTTAAAGCATACAATAAGAGAGATGTATTCCAAGTAAATGGGTTAATTCTTGATGTAAGGTATGTCACCACACTCAGACCAAGAAAGAGACCATGAGGACAACCAACACATTACCTAAAATCTTATCAGTATTTACTGTTTATTGAAATATAGAACCTCACATGCTATTTCCTGGAGGATGACTGCTTTAAACTGTCAGTCTTGCTGTTAAACTGAACCCGAAATATATATTTTACATACAGACTACCCACTCTGTAAGTATAAAAACATTTGCAAACAAGTTGATTAATACTCTAATGTTACCATACACACGATCTTCGAATTATCAAATTAAAGAAACTTTGAGATGTGATATACTTTCATCAACTTACTTTTGACTTCAATTGTCTGCTTCAACTCTACATCGGTCTTGAACACACATTCATACTTCCCACCAGAACTGTGAGTGATCTTCTCCAAACTGTGGAGAGAAAAAGACTTTGAGAACATCTCTAAACACTCATCGTTTCAAGAACTCAGGTGTTTTTTGATCTGCGGGCATCACATAGAGCAGTTGGTGACTTTTAATCAGTCCTGCTGACGCCACATTAACAGTAATTTGTTTTCTACTCAGAGAAAATATACAACAGAACCCCATTTATGCTAAAGAGCTACAGGGTAAAAAATAAAGCTGCTTGTCCATGCAACAAATATTTCAAATTTCCCCTTGTAATCACAATCCACTTTTGTTTGGTGCTGCTGTCCCGTACAGTCCTGCCTGCTCTCTCTAATGGGGAATTAAGGTCAGGGCAAGTGAGCACGCTGGCTGGGGGCGCTTAACCCTGCTGCCAAGACTACCGGCAAAGCTGCACGACTGCACGGTCCATCTCTCTGCTAATCAAGAGTACTGAATGCCTGAATGGCGCCCCTAGCTCTGCTGCTAATGGAGCCAGTCAGGGAGGAAGGGAGGACAGTGAGAGGGGGAGGAACGACAGACCAGCAAAAGGCAAAGTGCGAGGGAGGGAACACTGCAGGATAAAGATGGCTATTAACAGTAGTAAGAGCCAGAAGGAAGATGGGAAGACATAAAGTCAAGACACACAAAGCCAGCAGCTTTCTTTGAGACAGGGAAATTGTTTAATGTCTTCATATATCCACAATCTTCCATTTTTCAGCCCACAGGATATGTAGAATTATTAAAGCCAACTGGGCCAGCCATGTAGTTCCGTCACTCAGTATTACTGCACTGTAGATGTGTCCAAAGCATGAACAGGGCTCTCACCAGCATATAAAAATGGCCAGACTCAAGACAAAGCACATCTATAAGACTGTTATGTTACTGCCTTTAATGTGGCATAGTAGTTGCCTGGCCCATGTGGCACATTTGGATGGATTTAGCTACCTACCGTAGAGTTGTGACTGCAGTATCAACAGAGGACTTGGAGCTCTCAATGACTTCTCCATTGTGCTTCCAGTAGGAGCCCTTGATGGAGAGGGTGGTCTCTGTCATGTTGCAGGTAAGGACTGCAGTCGTCTGGTTGGAAACCTCAGAGGGCTCTGCAATTATTTGAGGGGCTTAAGATAAACAGAGAGGGAAAAATAAGTTAAAAAGATTCTTTTTCTAAAATGTAATAGTTCATCATCTTATTGGCATTGAACAGCTTATAATACTGTTCTATGAAGGGCAAAACACAATAACTACATATTTGGTCAAAGTTGAGTTATAACTTGCATCTGAATTGCTGACATCTGTTTAACTATACAAAAAGCAGTCTAATTTCTGTAACAGCAGCTTTTTCAATATGCAGTTACAACAAAGTGGACCCAAAAAAGTTAGTACATATACATTATCTGCACTCTGGCTTTATTAATCTGTGCACTGTAGGATTCGTTACACTTTGTGTACTCTCTGTCTCAGAGCTACACAGCTTAAGAGCTGCAACATCCATTTTGACCAGTGACTGTCATAGGATTAGGACCGCCTTAAATAATTGTAATTTAACCCAATTTATTTAAGTACCCAACTTATTCTTAATCTAAAAAGAAGAAAGTATTGATTCCTACAAACCATGGGCTATAAATAATATACACACTAAAGTTAATTTTCTAGTTAAAATAGGTAACACTGAGTATCCAGTGAACATTGTCTACAGAGTGCAGCGTTTGTATTTTCTTTTTAGGTTTGGATTTTTCTTCTTGAGTAATAGTCTAAAAACACATCAAATGAAAGTGTTACAACATTTCTGTTCTTTTGTAGGACAGAGGGGCTGTCACACTTAAAACTAATTACAAGAATTCTTTCACATTTTCCTTTGACTTAACACATTTGAGAAAGCAAACTAATCTTTTCTCTCAAATTAAACCAAGACAACACTGTGACAAGTACAAGTCCTGAACAAATGCACAGAACTTTCCAAAAAAGGTAGAAAGAGCTCCCCAAGATGGGGAGATCTGTCCCACCAACAGCAGAATGGAGGGGAGAATAGGAGATGTGCTGGAAATCTAGCAAATACAGTAGTCTACAACAAGGTTGTGAGGAAAAGGTCTTTTCATAAATACATGCAGAAGAAGCAACAGGGGAATGATCACTGCCAATCACATGATAAAATGTAAGAATGAAAGTATTTTTGCTTCAGTCGGGTGAAGAAACAGACCAATTCTTTCAAGAGTGACAAACATAATACTGGACCACAAGGCAGAAAGATGCCCCATGGCTGAGAATCTATTTTTAATATTTAGTTGCCATCTTCTGTGCCTACAGTTCAGTAGGCTCTAAGCCACAGGAATGCTCTACAAGCATAAACACAAGGGGCATTGCCAATGTTAGTATCAATTAAGGAAAGTGCAAGGAAAAATAAATATCTACCAAAGAGCAATACTAATCAAGTAATCTGACACCCCTTTTTTGTTTTTCTCCAAATTATTAAATATTTGTTCATGTACAAACATTTCCCTGCACAAGCCATTTGCAAATTTCCAACCTTATGACCAGTATTACATGCTCGAAATCATGATGGTACCTAAGCCTTGAAACAGGGAGGAAAAAAAGGCATCAGATTGAAGACATGTTGAGTGTGAGGTAATACAGGATAAGGGAACAGCCTAGCCACACTTTCATGTCCAGGTTTGTGTTTTACTACAGGACAACCTTGGAGCTCTTGGGGGAGAGGAAAGGGAAAGGGTACTTCGGGGTGAAGCAGGGTGGGAGGGAATATCGGACCCAGAAGCATGGGAGTTGAGTGTAACAGGAGCTGAATGTCCGGGACTTCACTAATGAGGAGAGAACAGCCAAGCCATTTTCTCCTCATGCTTCCTCTGCCACTCACGTTCGATCACAATAACGTTTGCCTGCGAGCGGATCCACTTGATTTTTGGCGTCTTCCTCAGTTCATTGCGGTCGGGGTCGTTGGAAGCACGGCACTCATACGTGCCTGAGTCTTCAAGGGTGAGGTTGGTGAGGTGAATGGTGCTAGTGGCATGTGCTATGTATGTGGCATTTATTTGAACACGGTCACCCCGCGCGCCGTCAAAGAGCTGGGTGAAGGTCTCGTTGGGCTCTTGGCCCTCTACAAACCACCACTGCACCTCGGGGATGGGGTTACCTATCACCTCACAGTGCAGCTCTGCACTGTTACTGACCAGCTTCATCTGAGACAGGGGAGATTTGGTAAAGCCAGCTGAGCACCATTTACAGCCAGCCCAGCAAACAAGAGATTTTGAGAAATTTTGAATGGTGGTGGGTTTAAAGCAAGCCAGGTGATTTCATGGGTTGGTGATAAAAGGCAGTGATGGAAGAAAGACAAGCAAACAGGAAAAAGAAAGAAAAAGAAACAAAGTTAATAAAACACAAATGACATGAATATGAAAAGTAAGCACATAGAAAAAAGGCATAGATCAGAGCAACATTTTCACCCAATTAACGTGGGAAATGTCAGTTCCATTCCTGGTACTCTGACCCATTAAGACAAACAGAAGAAATGCAACATAAAAGGCCATTAGGGATGACACAAGCTCATCTGAGAGTGCAGCATCAAGACAGACACTGTTATGTGCACCAAGCTGAAAACATCTCACCCAAACACAGCAGCCTTAGAATAAATCTTCATGTCTTCATCAAGTTTAGAACATTGAGTTTTTGTTCAAACTGCTGTGGACTGAATGTTGTAGTCGTTTTGGAGGCTATAATCAGTTTTTACACTCTGTTGTGACACACAGAGGTGTAACGCCCTATTTATGATCACTAAGTATACTACTTTTACGTTGCCGTAATACTCTGCTATCAATGGACTTTAATGTCAATTTAATTCAACAAATTAAGTGCCTTTATGCAGTGTCATTTATAAGCTTTAAAAACAAAAAAAAAGAAGTCTTAGCAATTACACAATAATTAACTGTTGGAAAAACAAAAAAAGCTTGCTTAAGACATCCCCAAAGGCTGCAACAGCAAACAAAAAACAATAAAAACATTAAAAAGCATTCAATAGCATTCACATGAAATCAAAACAATGTGCAATGAATGACAAAAAGATGAGAAAAGCATATGAGAATGAAATGAAACATTTCCCATATTAAAATTATTTGTGTCGGGCTGGTGCATTTTCTCGGTTGTGCCTAGAGCCACATACAGTGGTCAGGGTGTTAAAGTAGGCTACCACATAGCCTAGTTTTTGAGGGCAATGATTTGGTGCGCATGACCTCAATGTACGTGGAAGTCAACAGTCAATCCCCTCTGAGCATCTGCTTTGCTGCATTCACATGGGAATAATGCTAAAAACACTTGGTTTTAGCTGCTGGGTCACTGATGGAACCACATAGAGAAAAGAATACACAGTATATTGATCAAAGGGAAATATTTTACAAACTTACTGCCACGTGAACAGAATACCTCTGAAGTGCAGGTGACTTATTAAGCTGTCAGATCTTGCTCGAATCTGTATGGGTGTCTGTGTCAACTTATTCTGTGCCTAAGCTCACAGGCTGCTTTCTCATCGATCGACTTCTTCAGATGTTTGTTTCCTTCACAGTATCGCAGCTCCATGTTCACAGGAGTCAAGGTGGATTTGTTTGGCCACTCAGTGGTGGCCAGGAGGTCATAAACTTAGGTGGGTCCAGACAAGAATAACATTCTCACAATACCAATGAAAGCACAGCTAGCTTGCGCCACACCTCTCAGAAAGGTCCTCTACTAACACAAAGCAGAACAAAACCAGGGCTGGACCTGGTCAGATGAGGAAAAACAACAGGGAAAAAGGAAATTCATCCTCAAGCTCACACTGTAAACTAGCAACTCTGTTTGTACAAATCGCAAAAACCATGCACTTTTCCTACATTCCAACTTTGTGTTGGCGAAGATCACGTGTCAAAAATACTTAGAATGAAAACTGTCACCAAATATCAATTAAAGACTAAAAACATGCAGACGTGTGAACATGTCAGCAAGAGCCTCAGCTTCTACGCACATATCAGGTAACGTTTCTAGCTCAGTGGCATCCCTAGCTTTAGCAAAGGTCACCTTTGTAGCACATGCTGTATGAAAGTTCAAAATTAAATATAGTCTAGTCCCAACTTCCAGCTGTGATTACATGTAAACCACATGCATCTTGACAATGTTATTTACTGCTGACTGCCCTCTGCTCTATAACATGAGAACCAGACTCGTGTTTTTAGAGAGAACAAATTCCATAGTTGCTATTCAATGTTTGCATGGTCAACAACAAGCTAACTGCCCTGAACAATGTCCAAAAAAGCCTGAAAATCTGTATTTTTGCCATATAAGGCAAATAAAGAGGTCAAACAAGGGATTAAATATTTGATGTGATACAGACACCATGAAGTTTGCAGGGCATAAAAGATGTAGAGGAGCAAATAAACTCAGACTGTGGGCATACATGCTTTATCTTCACATAACATTTGTTTTTCGTTCAACCAGCTAGTTGAAAATTAACAGCTTGCGTTGAAATTCACGCAGCCTTTTGAAAAAGACAAAGGGTTATAACAAAAACAAAATCATTCCATCGTCAGACCACTCAACACTCGACTAACAAAGGTATATTGACATTTTCACACTGAGCAGGAAAAGCTAGTACAATGAGCGTCGTTACTCAGAGAAGATGGATGACAATGGTCCTGACATGATGAAAGCAGTGAGATGCATGGAAACATCCACATAATTGAAATAACAGCTTCTGATGAGAGGAGGGAAAACGTGTCACTCCCAGTCCATATTACTCCTAGATTTGACCCAATATTTCATGTCTCTTTGCTGGTATATGTAGATGAGGAAACCAAGTAGCTCACTTTGTCCAGTGTGATCATTAATCTGTTGTGGACCAGCACAAGTTTGTCACCACTATGAAGGACGACGTCAACTCCTACACTGGGGAAAAAAAGCATGTCCCTGTCAGTGCTGCTGC
>JBAJHX010000106.1:19047701-19086516 GCA_037176925.1 Amniataba percoides
AAGTTTGTCACCACTATGAAGGACGACGTCAACTCCTACACTGGGGAAAAAAAGCATGTCCCTGTCAGTGCTGCTGCATAAACTGCAGCCTTTTAATATGAAATGGTAATTTAAGTGAGAGCAGGTTAAGCGGCTGGGATTTCAAAATGGAGGTCAATAACAAAATGAGTCCCTATTCAACACCACTTACCAAATTACTGAGACAAACTCAAACCCAAAATCAAATACTTAACATGTGGGAGGGGAAAAGGTTTTTTTTCCTGCCACACAAAGTAGCCATACCTATCTGCCTGCTTTGTTACACACGTTTAATGCCAAGGTTAAGCTAGAGAAGAAGCAGAAACTTCAGGGACATCTAATTTCACTCCTGATCTTCTCCAGAGCTGCCATTACCAAAGCAGGAAACATCGAGTGGTGCGACGACTGCCTGGCTGTGTTTGACTAACGTGCACATGACGCCCTTAAACAGTCTGGTCACTGGTACCAGCTCTCTACAAAATGAAAGCTTCCCTGTCAATGTTATGCCAGTGCATGCACCCACCCATCTCACTTAATTGTCAGTGGATGATGAAATATTGAAGGGAACATGACTCAATCTGGGTATTTTTCAGGAACTTAAACAGTTGTTAGTCATTCTTTTTTTAGTGAAATCTAAATAGTTTCAGAGTAACTATAATATGTATTAATGTCATGAAAACACATATGACATTAGAATCCTGACATTACTGAGCACATTGCCAACTGAGACAGTTTAGGACTAATAAAGTGTTATGTAATCCAAACTCTATGCACATTTTATATGATGTAGCAGTCTATGATTATATTGTGAGACTAATAAGCTCACCAGGGTGATTATCTTCAGACAGCTGGGGCAGTAACCGTAAGGGACCTTGATAAAAACAAGTCTTGCTATTCACATCGCTAACAGAGACTGAATAATAACAATTAAGTAGTCCAAGCCTGAGTCCTACAGGGGCGTTCAAGCTCTTACCAAAGACTGCTCACTAAAGAAATGTGTTGTCCTGGTGTCTGTAGCTGTTGGCATCCTTACCACCAGAATATTTACAATTACTGTAACTGAGCAACACAGTGCTACTCAAGAATAAAGGTCTGCTCTTGTTCAAGTAACACAAGTCAATGGTGATAACTGTGGACAAACTGATGGAGTAGAAGGGCTTGTGGCAGGTCATTTGGGGATCACCAGACATACTGGGGCTCGAGATTTGAGCTTTTATTTGTCACAAAAATGACATGCTGTTGTTGGCTCTAAAATATGAAGGAAAACCACACAAATAAAAACTGCTAAAAGTTCAAGATCTAGAAATAGAATAATGTATGAGGTAAAATGTAAGCCAAAAATGTGAAATACAGTATAGATAGAAATTCACTTTTGTTGAGGCTGTGGGGTGCAAATGTCAATAAGATGCAAAATGATGGTTCAGAATAAGCCAGAAAATACACTTAAATTACCAAACTGTGTCAGGCGATGGGCATCATGTGGTTTGGGCCTGCCTTTGTCCATTTAATCAGGACAGGCCGCCAACTTAATTAAGAGACGCTGTAATTTACAACGTTACAAGCGCCGAAGACTGTGATCAAAGACTCGTCACCACAAGGATTAAAATGGTTCCACTCAACGGGTGCTTTTGGGGAAACGTGACCCAGCTCGGTGAAAATTTAAACCAACCTTTAATCAAACCAACGCTTCTGAAGCGTTTGTAACGTCGAAAAACTGCGGCGAGGGTTGGCGTTACACTTCGCGTTACAGTTACAGCCAGCCGTTACTCACTCAATGTGTTTTCAATGAACGCTTAGAGCTCGCGCGGCCGTTTACATTACATGTTACATTACATGTTACATTACATTACGCACGTTACCAGTCGACGGCGATTATACCTTAAAATAATATTCAACAAGATTTAACGTCGCCGTTAACGTGAAACGGACGGTCGACCGTCCCACATAATTTTCGGCGACTGTAAATTAGCTCGATGTGTCGTCAGTTCCAACACCAGTTACGCCTAACACGGCTAAACATTGTTATGTTGGTGAGGTATTTTTAAAATATGGGAGCTGTAAAAGGCGTTAACCTTCGAAAAAACACAAATGTCGTTGCGTTTACAAGTGCGAGGAACCGGTACGGACGGTTTTCTAATGTTAGCCGTCGGGGCAAAGTCTACATCTCCAGCCAATATGGCTGACACACAATTTTTACCTGTGGACGCGCTGGCTTGCCAACAGCTCAGCAGAAGGGCACCGACAGCCCACAGTAACTTCATGGCCTCGATGATTTGGTACGAACGCTGAGCCGTCGAATAAAACGCGATGTGGGCTCCGGCGGGGCTGGATCTTCCTCCTCTTCCTCTCCGTGTGTGAACTTCGCGCAGGATGAGTGAGCCGTTTCGGTCTGGTCGTCCTCTAGTTGCACCTCACGCACACGCCCTGAGCGGCACGTACGCGTGACGTATTGTTTGGAGGCGTGGTTGAGTCACGTGAATCGCACCGCTCTTCGACTTAAAGCTTCTTAAACTTGTTTATGGTCACATTTTTTATGCAATTTGTTAAAGTGTGGACTCGATTTAATACACATATTGAAATACAATTAAAGACTCTTCAAGGTTGTATTTCTGCCATACTCACGGATGGCTGACAGCATGATGTACAGTATATTTTTATTTCTTAATGTGTAAGTATTACCACTGTCAAACACAAATCTATACTCACTGCATCTGCTATAGTGTCATATCACCTTACTTTTGTATATAAATCTACCTGTTGCAATAATCGTATCAATTTCATCCTCTGCACTCTGTAGAATTGTATTACTGCCTCATGGTCGTTTATTTATTTATATGCATATTTGTACATTGTAGTTTAATGTTTATTTTTCCCATGTCAAGCTGTTGTCCCAGAATAAAGTTTATTCTTATAAATCTGACATTAAAGGTTTTACTGATTTTTTTATGTAGACATATTTTTAAAAATTAATGCATCCACAGACCTAATTAGAGAGATGCCAAAGGAAAGTAATGCTTTTACCGTATATGGCTGAATTAATACATGTTTTATTTATGTGTAAAATATGTGACATTTGGTTCCAGTTTCTCAGAAAGCTTTTGCCAGTAGCATAATGCTGTTGGAAACGTGCAGGTTGCAAAGAAACTGGCAACCAAAGCAATGAAGGGGGAAATGAGCTGAATGTTTTCAGTATCATATCATATCATTTCAGTATCTCTGAAAAAAAGTTGAGAAAATGGCTCCAGTGGTCTCCCGAAAATATGCAGGTCAGCCATCTCAATAGTGTCCAAAAAGAAACATGAATTATGAGGCCACATCTCATTGGCTAAATACTAATGTGTTGAGTGCTCAAGTCAACATTTTATTTTCAGGAAACAAAAACGGGAAATACTTATAATTCCTTAATCAGGTAATCTACTGGGCAGAAAGAAAAAGGGATGTGACAGTAAACAATTAAAAAATGGGACCAGTGACCATATGGATAGCAACTGGAGTTTGTAAAACGATAACTTGAAAGTCCATCTGTGGCCAGACTTCAGTCCTGTTAAATTTCAGAGGAATTTTCTGATTACTACCCAGATGCTCCTTGTCAACTTAGCCAAGTGAGTAAACTGATGTTTTTTCAGAAAATCTCCAAATCCAGATGTGTCACTGATGTTTCAGAAAAAAAGTAAGTGTGCTCCCAACTTACTATTTTTTTTTAACTTTGTCACAACATATTTGCTTCACAAATTTCAAATCCATGTTAAATCCAGGTACCTCGGACAAAAAAATCACATTTTTTAGTTCCACATCTGTGGAAACTAAATATTAAAACAGCTCGCAATATATCAGAGTGCATTAGCACAATTGCACAAATACTTGCAATGTTAACTACAAACGTTGCAATAAACTGTGAATATAAATCAGCAGGTTCACATTGTAAAGTCAAACTCATAGACATAAGTAAAGTGTATCCATTGGTCCTCTGGCCAGATCACATCCTGTTCATAACAATCCCCTCAGATTAAAGGTCTTTGAACCTAAATCCCAAAGGAGAAAAGAGGAACAATGTAGAGGAAATACACCCATTGGGCTAAACAATAAAAGGAAGCAGAATTTATTGGCTTATTGATAACATTTAACAGGCAAGAACCCTGTTGAAAGATTTAATGTGGACTCTGTTTACTATCTGCATGCCTTTTGGGCCAGGCCTCACTTTGAAAGTACAAAACATTCTCTAAACCATATTATGCATTGAAATCACTTCCAGCAGTGTTCCCTAATGACGATATTGTTCCCTGGTTGATTCTTGGTTGTTCCAAGATCCTGTTGGATGTCAGTGAAGGGACGAATAATTCAGACTGCATCACATTGACCAGCACATCTCATAACTTGCCCATTATGGCAAAAATGTTGACTATATTACTACTTCACTTTTTTACTTATTTGGTTTTCAGACAGACGAGATACTTTTTGTTCAGTGATAGCTTATTTGCTCTACCAATGCAGTTTTGCAAAATGTCCTGCTTGTCTCTCTGCACGCCCATCTAGTGTCGGATCACAGCACCTCACACAAAGTGCAGTAAAAGAAAACACTGCCACAAGGTACTTTATATACAATTAAAACACATTTCCTTTGTAGTCAATTATTCAAACAAGCAGAATTTTACCAATTTTATAACTGTTGTTGCTTATGATCAAACCTCCAAAGAATATTATATATACACACAATGAGAGTGCTTTACATGACTTTTGAGTGGTAGCACCCAAACATCTTTATTTTCATATCAGTTCATTTTTTTGGGACACCATTATACTGCAAATCATTGTTTTTCAACTGGCAACTTTAGAAAATATTTAACTTACCTTTAAGTTAAAATGCACAAATGCATTGAAATGTCTCTTAAGTGTTTTATGTGAGAAGTTGATCAACATTTTAGGCATGTGGATAAAATAAAAAAAATCCATATGTGTGTAATTAAGTAATGATTATCCAAATCATTATCCAAACAGCACAAAATTACTGCAATTTGACGCTTCATTTTAAGTGCAAACACTGGTACCTGTGTGCTAAAACTGTAAGTGGATCATTTTATAAACTATAGTTATTTTGCCTTGAGAAGTAAAGGAATCAAACATAATATCCATCCAAACCATGAAGTAACATAAGTGCACACTTAAACCGCGCACTGCAGTGCACTTTGGGTCATTCTATCTGTGAGATATGAATGCTACTTATAAAAAGGAGTAACTGTACGATTCTTTTTGCTTCATTGGCAAAAGCGCATCATTTGAAATAATAAATGTCCGGAGATTAAAAAGAAAGTCTTGTTGTCCCGAGTCTTCTACCTTTGGATTCCTTTATGTTCTCGTCCTGTATGAGGTGATTCAGGCAGATCGAGCCTGTTTAAGTTTCCGTGCTTCTCCGCGTCCTCCCTGACAGAAGCCGCAGCCCAGGCCTCCGCCCCATCCTTTGTTTTCAGATTCCTGATGAAGGTGAGAGCAACAGGACGGGCAGAAGTACACGGACCTCACGTATGACTTACCCCTGAATCAGGCTCGAGTTCTCCTGGCGAGGCCCACTCAGGTCTCTGCCCTACAGCAGGGAGAGATTGGAGGTCAGCGCTCTGGAGTACTGCAGCCTCGGAGCTATAAACAGCCCGTAGGGTGAATAGGACAAATGGTTCTCTATGAGTTGTCAGTGGAGTTCTCATTGCTGGTCGAACTTGAGGACTGAGGTGTGGAGGAGGATGAAGAGGAGGAGGAGGAGGAAGAAGAGGAGGAGGTAAAGTTCATCCCTGATAGTTCTGGAGGGTTTGTTGCTGTGTTCTGTCCACTCAAGCTTTTCCTGCACACTGGACAAGTGTCGTGCTGGAGAAAAAAAACAGAGAGTAGTTTAAAAAAAAAATAAAAAGGGCACTGCGGACATTTCCATACAGTTTCAGAGAGAAAATGATAAATATCTAAGTGGGAAGAGCATTAGATAGCTGATGTCTGTTACCTGTTCAAGCCAGGGGACTATGCAGTCATTGTGGAACATGTGATTGCATGGGAGCTGCCTCACATTTTCTCCAACAGTGTAATCTTCTTTACACACTGGACATTCGAGTCCAGAAGCTGAATAACAAAACAAATAAAATAATGTTTCATTGATAAACATCAAGACAGGATTACCAAAAATGACAATGCATTATGAACCAATTGCGTTATTTAGAAAACAGTCATAGTAAAGATTTAAAACAGCTGGATAACACGGGTCTGTTCTGACTTGCCTTCAGCTATGCAAAGCAGCAGTTGTAACACTAGCTCTCTAAAGCCTGATGCGGCGTGATCATTTGTTAAGCAAATTGGATAATTATAAAATCAGCAGATAGCTTTGGGGCCTTTCTGCTGCAAAACACGTCTGAATGTAAAAAAAGGACACCAATTCCCAGATGATGATTTCAAATAGACCTTTCCTGTGATTACTTACCAAATAAGTGCATTACTGCTTTTATAAAATCCTGCTTTTGAGCTCATTTGAGATATTAACTCACGTCCATCATAAGATGCCTTCAAAACTGAAATGTGGTGAAGCTAGCCAGACAGTGTTTAAAAAATTATGATTATGTTCTAACTTACCAACATGCTCATCTGTAACCTGTACTGTAGGGAGAGTTTTTATTTTATCTCTATCAGCAGGCGGCGGCCCTGTGTTCTCAAACTGGTTTAATAACTAAAGGTGAAAGAAAAAAGAGAAAATTTAAGACAGAATTAATAAAATGCATGCATATTTATTTATACATATGTATTTATATACTGAAAAGACAGTACAGTGATCAGTTTAAAATATTCAATACATTCTCAAAAATACCTGAGTTATAATTGCATCTAGTCCATTAGCACCCCAGGCATAATCCATGGGATTCGAATGTAGAACACCCCTTGAAAAGAATAAATAGCTATTAAAACTGAAGACACTTGAGACATTTTTTGAGAACTTGTTTCGTATTTATAAAATGGCCAGGTTGTGGAATATAGGTCTGTTTCAGGGACTTACCAGGGTCCAACACCAATATTTGGCATTGCAGTAGGTGCAATTATTCCGTTCACTAGCTGCTGAATGATTCTGTTGATGTATTGAGGGAGAAATTAAAGAAATCAAGACTCTGAAATGTGACACAATTAACTTAAGTCCCAAAAGTTGCACGCAGTTCTCCTCACCCCTCTAAAGTGGGAACTCCCTCATGCCTCCCTGCTTGTCGTCTTGAACCATGGCGACTTCTCGGTTGCCTGGCACCGTATCTTTGCCTTGATGCTGTTTCCCTTTCCCGCCTGTTTTCAGCATCCCGGTTGTCCTCTGTGCCCAGTCCAGCCCCAAAGTCAAAGCGGTCATCAAAGACACCCAGGGCAAACTGACCGTAGCCCGAGGGGAATGTAAACAAGTGCTGGTCGGCATTCTGTGAGAAAACAAGATGAAAGCACAGAAAACAAGGAGCTGTAGTCTCATGGCAAAAACCAGTGAAGCCGGTAATTTCTTGACATACCTGTTTCTATTTATATTCAGTACAAGACACCTGAGGCACTGACAGCTCTGTTGACGGTAAGGTCAGATTTCAAGTCAGTGAAAATGACTACTGATTTACAGAAATTCACTGAGGAAACCATATCATCAGAGCCCCAGAATCTTTCATGTCAGGTCTTCCAATAGCACTCCAAAACTACACATCAAGCTAAATACCTTCAATATATAATAAAACATTAACTCTTCAGTATACTATTACAATAAAGAGGGAGGCTGTGATCAGTCACAAAAGCAGAAGTAGAAACCCTAAGATTTCTATGACGTCCCATACTAGATCAGCAAAAAAAAAAGGTCACTGGAAACAATTTTAGGAAATTGTGAAAAAATTATGCAACAAGACAGAGAGATTGTGTAGAAAATAGCTGGTTGGAAACCTCAAATGGTTGCTGGTTCTGGGCCCCACTGGAGATTGTAGACATGGAGCCATTGTCCGCACTAAACAGGGGACAAACAGTTGACAAAGTTACGTCATGACTTTGCAATATTAAAAGGATTTTTTTTTTCCCACTGTGCATCATAGCACCTAACATTCCAAGAAATTATGATATCGTGTTTTTTCTAACTCCTGTTTCTTCCTCTTATCCATGACCTGATATCACATGTGAAATATAGCTTCTATGGTTAACAGTTGAACTGTAACACCCTTAAGATACCCATGAAATACCTGAAAAGATTCATTAAAAGACCATAATTCAACTTTAAGCTGGCCACGAAAGAAATTCAATTCTTGCCATCATTGTGAGGCTTCATCCAAAGTTTATGTCCCTTTTTTCCAAGGGCCTCTTCAAATGGTGAACAGTGAAGCTATTAGCACAAGCAACTAAATTTATTTCAGGATTTCAAGAATTCATTGTCATCAAAAGTTAATTTTTAATGTTTACATGATTACATGTATGCATAATGGAGGCAAAGAAGAGATAATGTTGACTGAATTTGCAGAAAGAACAGGATCAAAGATTCAGATTCAGATTTCTTTTTCAGTCCCACAGTGTGTGTTTCTTTTTATTATAGGTGCTGGTTTTACTGAGTGCTTGTATCCTAAATGTCACCTACCAAATGCTGATGAGTAATATAACTTGTAAGAATTACAGCCAAACATGAAGGTAAAAAATGATTCCTTGATTATAACAATTGTACCTAACACACACTTTATACACACCTTCGCTCCTCCAGCAGTTCCTCAATAAACCCTGACTCACATCTTGGACATGTGTACTCCTGCGAACAAACAGAAAATAGTAAAAAACAACACATAAGCCTTATAACAAGCTCAACTATTGATTTTTAAAACAGCCACTCGCAATCAAATTCATCACCCCCTTTAAAAAAGTTATACACATGAACACTACAGCTAAGTCCCATTTGTGCGTCAGCTTGTGGCAAGATCAAGCAGAAAATCAGATAAGTAATAACACAACTCCACTGACAACACGTCTGGACAGTGAGATAAAGAAGACAGAATATGATAATCCTTCTGGTTCTAACCTTCAAACGCAAAGAAACTGTGTGTGAAAACTAAATACAACCCCAAATTTATCCGAGTACACACCACCAGTGTGGCCAAGATGGCTCACTGGGGGATGCCGAGAGGACAGAAGTGAAAAAGCCTTCCCACTCCATCCTGCTGCGTTGAAAGTGTCCTGAACAGCTGTGTCACTATCTGGTCTGTAAGCCACTTCAGCAAACCCCAAGGACAGCTGAGACGATCAACCGGGCCTCTTCATTCCTTGATTCAGAGCATCTACTGATAAAAATGTTCAGGAAAAGCTTCCAGGTAGCAAATACTACAGTATGAAGCCCAACTTGGCCATCCATCTCCAGGATATCAGACACTCATTAGTTAGTATAAACACACATATAAAACTTGCCACCTTACACACTGATGTTCAAATATATTTATCCTTTCGTTTCTATGATTTGTTGCTCTTACTATCCTGATCCTGAGAGAAGTAACTCATTCTGCTGTACTCTTAATGATTGAAATGACAACATAAAGTTAAACTCAAACACAAGCATGCACATATTGGATTTTGTTACTGCAGTTCACCCTATAGTACTTCATAGATTATATTAAATTTATGCTTCTGACTCGTCCCCTTCTATCTTTGCTTTGGCCCTCATACACATCAAGACAAATCCCTATACATTTGTGAAAATCTTAAAACTAAAGCCACAAATCTGTTTCAGCACATCTGTATGAGGTGTTACTTTTGCCAGCAACCTACAGAAATCCGCTTCTGATCTTTTGCATTGTGAAGGGCACACGAACAGCTCTGTGACAGATCATTCTAGCCTGCGAAAGGGATGCCACTTGTGTTTATTCCTGAATGGCAAAAACAAGAAAAGGACGCAGTGGCATTGTTGCTGCAGGTTACCAGTTCCGGCTAGTTAATATATTAGCCTTGAGACAAGCTAATGTGCCACATAAAAATCACATTAAACCAGGCAAACGGTGCTACAAAACCTTGCGACAGATTATGCAAGTACAGCAGCAGCATCCCGAGTCGTGTTTGCAAGCTGATGGATGCGCTGTTTAGATAACAGGCTGACTAACTTAACACTGAGCAGCGGAGATAAACGAGGTAGCCAGCTAGCACCGTTAGCATGCTAACTGTTGGCCCCGCCGCCACAAGCGTTTCTGCCGAAGTGGAGACAACGCCGCTTTATTTTTAACGCGTGGAAATGTCTCGGTGTTTGTTTTCTGTCTGTGGTACTCACGGGGAGCCGAGGACTGATCTCCGCCGAGCATCTGTGACAGAAGAACCGGCTGGGCCATGGAGGAGCTTCCGCCATCTTTAGCCACTAAACAGGTAGAGAGGGGGAAGGACTACGGAGCACCGGAAGGGTCAATGTTAAGCTCCTGGAAAACACGACCGCCATGTGATTCAACTGACTGCACTGCATGAGAATTAAAATGTATAAATATATGATATATATAGAAGTAATGACCACGTTGAAAAATGAGTGAATCGGTTATAGGCTACATAAGTTAAGATACATTTCAAGATGTTCCGGCTTTGGTCATTATTATTTTTTTTAATGTTACAAGTGTGATGTATTCAATATATTCGCATTTTTAATACACACTTCTTAAACATCAACAAACAAACAAATCTACACTCACTGGATATACTTTAGATACTATACTGTCCTACCTACCTATTTCTTGTATATAAAATATATGTTGCAGTAATCATATTTATTTAAGCCTCCTTTGCACACTTCCCTTTTGTCTCACTGTTTAACTGTTACTATTGTTGTTATTTTTAAAAACAACAGATATGAATTGTTCTGTATTACACATGGGATTTAATATTACATTGCACCATCTATCGTATATTACACAAGGGTGAATAGTCAGTTTTAGCGTGTGGTCTCCTGAGAACAGTGTATGGTTATATTGGAATCACAAACTAATGTTATTTTGACATTTCAGAATGGATTATTTTCAATCAATTAATTGTTTAACAATGTATTTAATGAAAAGGGCTAAAAAAGCTTATTTTACTGTAAAAACATTTAACTTATCTACACTTGACAACCTAACAGTTATGTGTCTTATAAACTATTGCCACATGGTGGTGCTTTTGTGTATCAAGTGTTGAGGAGTGTTACTGTATTTTACATTGCATGCTGAGACTGAAGATACGATACATTCCTGGGAACTTTCCTGTGGAATTCAGTCATGTTATTATATGGTGAGAAAGGTTAAGATGTCCTTAATTCAAACTCCCATGCCAAATGGAAAAGCCTTGAAGGATTGAAAAACTGCAATACCCCCAACAAATCTGTATCACGTATCACCACACTGTGACTCCACTGAACTTGTGTCTGATCCCTGCAGGTTCAGGGCCCCCTGCTCTCCCTGTTCACATGAAAACCAGAGATGTGTTTTTGCAATCTGGCATTGTGCTGGATTTATTTTGACACGTTACTTTTCCATTGGATTCCTGTCAACCACCTCGAGCCCAACAGTCAGACTGTGAACTGTTTAAAGATTGTGTAGCATCTGTTTTTGAGCAACGCATCTTGTCAAAGGTGGATTTGTATGCTGTCCTTGATTATTTGACAGTTGTTGTTGGATCCATTTTATCAAATGTCATATCTGAGACATAAAACAGTAAATAAGTAGCCTTTCACATGGGAAAGACATTGTCTCCTTTTGTGTGAACAGGGCCAAGTTCTTGTTGACGGCTATCTGGCGGCACTGAGATAGCAGTGAAGGTCTCAGCGATCATTTAGTTACATAAGAACTGGAGGGGAAAATGATTGATTTTGTTTTGTTTGCGTGTCTGTTTTTGTTTTTCGAGGTTGTAAATTAAAATTCCTCAGTATTTCTTTTCACAGGTATCCTTGATGCGATTACCATGAGCTGCAGATTGACAGCTATAAATATGTCACACAAGCATAAAGTTTCTGTTGCGCTTGGCACCACATGTTGAGAGTAAGTAGGAGTTCCCATCCGATTGCCCATCAGCCAATCACATCCCTCAAGCCGTCTGGCCTGATTTTTATTTACAATTGTTCCATTTTGTGCATCCTGCAAATAGCCCTGAATGCATCCAGCTCCTATGAAAAACACTTTGTATGGATATAGCAGCATCACCCTTGCAGCAACACATTACTCCATCTGTGGCAATGCAGAACAGTCTCATTTTTTTTTTTTTGCATTTTCAAATGGCCTAACAGTGAAACAACTGCAACATTTCAGTGACACAATTACTTAATTTCCCAATACCCAACAGAGATATGATTATAAGAGTGGATGTTTCCTCACAGCAAAGCTCACAGTGTAACCTAGTTAGTTCCTAGTGTCCTTTCTAGGCCGGCGCGGTGTCTGATCTGGCCATGTGGGAGCAGGAAAGACACGGCTGTCCCATGGCCTGAGATTAGAGAGCGTCTGATAGCACGGGCGTTTGCTATGTCTGCCTGGCTGAGGTAAGCTATTGTCTCTTTGCGCCCAGTGCGTCACCACCATACCAGTCGAATGCTCATTGTAGCAATGCAATCTGGGTGACTGAGTGACTTTGGGTCAGAGACAGGTTATGTGAGCAGCAGAAAACAACTCTGCCAGACAGAGAGACCCTCCACATCATGTGGTTTTAGGTCGCTACTAATCTGGATTTGGAATATGTCAACCAATGACATTACTGCATGAGTGAACGCCATTGCTTTTGAGGAAGTTTAAGCATGTTGGATCTTTTCTTGCTGTGATGCGGATCAAAACACTCAACATGTGCTGTAAACACTGCGAGGGGTGGAAGTTACTCATTGTGTTTCTTCCTGCCACCGTAATTAAGGAGCTTTACATAGCACATGTGTGTATGTGCACGGGCGCACATGCATCCACGTACAGTGGACTTACACAACGGAGTAATTGTTGTTTTCTCGACCTACTTTTTACAGTTTCATTTCAATTACACTCCAAGAGGCAGTAAAGTGTTGCAGCCAAGGCAGCAGACAGATATGCTGCAAGGGACACTGCTGCTTTTGTCACTCCATAGAGTTTTTCCAGACACTCCAGCCGGGATTGCCCCACACAGTCCCTCTGGGCCCCCGAATCACACACACACACACACACACATAAACACACACACCCACACACTCAGCAATAACAGCCGCCTGCTGGAACTTCCTGGGCCTCTTAGTCATGCGTCACTTGTTTTCAGTCCCACCCATCGAAGACTCTCTCTCCCTCCAGACACACTCTGTCTGAGGCCATGTGACACAAGAGCTGTGCATCAGATACCACACACACACACACACACACACACACACACACCATATGATCTCCGGGCAAACAGCAAGAAGGTTGTAAAGGTCAACATTAGTGACGGACTGAGCTGCCGTTTAAGAAATAAACCTAACATGTCCTCAACATGAACATACACATGTTTGAATCACAGCAGGTATCCCTTCTGTTGTCTACAGTGTTTTTCCGATCTGCTTGTGTTCCAGAACAAAATCCCTCGGTACTACATTGGTACATAACTGTTTGGGATTACATCACTGGGCAGCTAACAAAATATGGATGTTGCTCGAGGAACATATGTGTACAATTTACAAATTAGGTTCGTCCCCCTTTGCTGTAGCGGGGTGTTTGTGGTCACTCGCGGCAGATGTTTCGGCAGAGTTTGGCTTTATCTGCCTTTACTGACCTTCGTTTCATGTTTCATGAGATTACAATCTGAGATAATCGTGTGCAGTGCGCTCAGTTTAAAATCCGGTTGTTTTATATACTTTTCACTCTCAGTGTATTTGTGTTTACTTGCACAATGATTTATAGCTTGACACACTTTTTATCCATGTTAGCTTGTTGCAGGGATGATTATTGGTCGGTCTGTTGATACGCCAGTTTGGTCCAGACTGAAATATCCCAACGACTATTAGATGGATTCATTTTGTACAGGGATTGATGGTAACAAGGGGACAAATCCTACTGTTGCATGGACTGCTGTGAAATTTGGAACAGACATTGATTCATTTATGTTCCTCTCAACTGAGCTGACCTCTTAACCTTTGATCTGGCACCACCATCAGGTCAAATTTTTTGGCTGCTGACGATCATTACGGTACCTCCTAATGCATGTAATTCCATCAAGGCAGGAGGTCTGTCCACAATTAAAACCATCGTAACTTGATAAATTTTCAACTAGTTTTCCAGAAGTTTGGTTCGCTACAAATGCCAGACATTTATGCAGGATACTTTATACTGAAAAAAAGTACTATTAAATGTGGTGTTTATCACACCAAAATAATTTTACTGCAGTACTTTTACATTTTTACTGCGCTGTTAGATGGCTGCCATGAAATTTACTTTATAATTTTGGAAGTAAATAAAGACTTCTGGCAGGCTTTAGAGCTCTGTTTTTAATGACGTTTACAGAGTGTATCAGCAGGGTTCTCAGAGTTGCATTGTTACTGTGGGTAAGTTGACGTACTTTTGTAGCTGCAGTTCAGGCACAAAGTTATTGTATGTCACCTTAGTGATACGAAACAGTTACGATAAGTTATTTATGACTCCTTCAAAGAATAAAAAATAGCAACATAGATGGTTCTACCGATATGATGTTCAGCATCTCACCATATAACTTTAATAAAGTGATTAATCGTTTTTTTAAAAATTGCTTGACTTCATCTTAGCTTACCTCTTACTGTGACACATGGACATGTTAGTAAAAAATGAACTATTGTAAAATACCTATGCTCCGGTGAAATGTTATTCCCTGTTACATGGTTTTAGCAGAACAGAACAAAAGTCTGGCCTTTTCTATTTAAACAACTAAGGCCCTCACTGCTAGATGGCGGCAGCAGAAGTGCATCTCACAAGCCGGATGCAGCATCTGTAGCATCTATGTGTACATACAGTTTATATACAGCATCTACACTCAAAACTAATGACATGGCCATCAGTCTCAGCAGTAGTTTTAAGTCCAGTCTAACAAATTGAATGATGAAACACAAAATACGGTCAAATAAAATTCAAGTATACTTAAAAGCACGACACACCAAAGATAGCGTGTTGAAAAGACGTGTGTTATCTGCTCTTCCCCGGGCCATCCTGCATAACAACACAAACCACAAACCTCCAAGGAGACGAGAATATTCATCTCAACAAGAAGACCCCAAGCAGGTGCCTGAATGTGATATGAGGACAAATAACAAGACAATTACAAAGTGTGTGTATAAGAAGAGGGCTTTGTGGAACAATCCCTATTGCAGTGTCTGGAGTATTGTTTTTGGCATGCGTTCTGTGTATGTGTAAATAAATCGATGTCTGTGTGTATGAGAGTGTGGGTGAGTCCTTCTGTGTGTGTGTGTGTGTGTGTTTGGGGGGGTGTTCTGGATTGTGTTGTTAGAATATTTTTGCGTGCATACAGTATATACAGTATTCAGGATCGTGTGCGTGTTTATCCGTTTGCTCACGCAGTTGTATGTCTTGTAGCCTCCGCAAACCGCAGCAAGCAACACTTGAGTTAGTGACACTATGCATGAGTGCTCTTACTCCTCTAATCTGAAACTGACCATCAGAGTGTTTACAAGATGTGTAGCTGTGTAGTCTGGGGGAATAGATACCATATGGACATCCTGTGTTCATTTGTGTTACACTATCCTACTTGAACAAGCAGAGGATCTCCTAGCAGTTGATTTAATTAGATGTGTCCTTGTGGCTATTGTAGCCGTTCAACTAAAAGAGGCTGTTTATAATCGGCGGGCGAAATCGAATGAAACTTGAACCCCGGCAATTTTCCCACTCTCGTCTTTGCTGAATTAGCATGGCATACGGTAATGCTTGACAGCAAATGAGACGTTCAACCAACTTTCCATGATAAGCAACCAACTTTCCATTATAAACAAGCAGGTATTTGGGACAAGGCTTATAAAAAATTGAGGTATTTCTGTCTTGTTTCAACGTGAGAGCCACCTGAGAAGCTGATGTGAAATTAAAGCCATGCACTGGTAATTTTCCAAACCTCAAACTGCACAATTGGACTCAATTTTGGCCACGTTTGGGGGCTGAGTGTAGCCTATTATCACACTTCATTGACTTTTTTCAGTTATGTGGCTTGATATTTCAACATAAACTCAAACCAGAGTTAATTCAATGACCTTGTCGGTGCCAAGGCAGGGAAGGCAACAACCTCAAATTGTACTACTTGTCCCAGGTCCACGTGTTCCCAAACCCCTGAGGAGTCTTAGATAGTGCCTGAATGTTTATTGAATACATAACAAAAATAAAGTAACTTAATCTCAAATAACAATTTATATTTTGTATTTACATTTTATGTATTTTTCAAAGCCTTACAGTATATTTGGTTGTATTTCCTGTACATTTTCTTCCTGTTAGAGCTCACAGTGCATATGGGCCAGACCACACACAGAGCCAGAAGAGAAGCTGTCCCAGAGGTCATGACGAGGAAGTGAAACAATTCAAGAATAATTGTGGACAATTAGCATTTGCACAACTTCCTAACTCTGCTGATTTGTTGTTGGTGATCTGATCCAGGCCAAATCGCTGACAAACACTGGGTTTTCAGTTGTTGCCTAAAGTGGTGAGAGTAGTGGAAAGTTTCTCTGAGCAAATGAATCACTAACTGACAGGTACAGCTGATGGACTTTTTCAAAGATTCTTTATCGGGCAAATATTTCCATCTTGAGGCTCGAACAGCCTGAACGGATGAACTGCATTTCAAATTAGCCCTGTCATAACAGAGCCAGGGTGCAAAATGTAACTTTTGAACATTCTCTAAATAGTTTTCTTCTTCTCTGGAAGAGGCTGTCAGCATAACTGTTTAATGAGTGTTCAGTTTGGCCGACTGGCAGCCTAATATGCCTCAATAAAATACACACGGCCCCGGATCGGAGATCGCGAAAAGTAAAAAAGCATTTCTGAGAAATCCTTAAAACATCATCTGCAGCGGTGTAAACTGTAAGACCGGAGTGTGGGCTGTTTGAGTGTAATGATGAATTGTCAAAAGTTAAATGTCAGGCACATGTGGAAAATTTAAAGACTTTCCGTGTAAGAAAGCAAGTCTGGGAAATAATGTCTGAGGCAGATATATTCTGATAGAGTGATGGATCTGATATCTATTAGTTTCAGCTGTGGGACTGAGCTGTTTACAATCCAGTGGCGCGATCCAGAGAGTGGGTGGTCTGCGAAACACTCCGCGGCGTCTGGCCTCATCACAACATCATTTCAGATCTACATGTTGGCTGTTAACTTACTGGAAGTAGTACGACAATGTGCCGGAAATTATACCATGTGGACATTGTTGAGAAAGAAGCTTGACATATCAGGGCAGGATGATTACGCATCCCTGAAATGTCGGTGTGGGCGTCACATTATGGCCCCATGTGTTTGTGGGGATATAAACAACTCAGCCAGAGGTTGTGATGTAATGTGTGTGACTGATCCCATGCTTAAAACAGGTGAGCTCCAGCAGGACAGATGCACCCATAATCACACCCACACACTCTGACATACAAACACACACACACACACACACACACACACACACACTTGTAGCTGTGTTGCGGTGGAAATGATGCTGACCCCTCGCTTTGCTGGACCACAGACCAGAACATGTAGAGAAAAAAAAGATGAAATATGGAGTTAAGTGGGCAGAGGATTCCTGAGGTCTCATGTTAAGTGTAATTAGAATAGTTCTGAGATGGCTCATAGGTTTACTCTGCGGTTATATCATTACCACCGCTGGTGTGACACAGGCGCATCATATCCGATATCAGTCTGAGGCCCGTGTGGTAATGATGTACAGGCTGTTCCTGGTGGAGGTATTACACAGTCAGAATGACAAGAGCACATGGCTTTTTATTTGTCTTGCATCCATCCAGGATGCTTCGTCCAGATGCGTGTATCAAAAATGCTGCCTCGACTTATTTTTCACTTGTGTATTTCACTTGGTGGGCGGGGGGTGGGGTGGGGGGGTCGTGGCCATTTAAACATGTGCACCGCAAAGTGTGGCAAATGCTTTATGTTAGTGGTTGTTCACTATGAATTCCTGAGGGGCTGCCAGTTTTTAAACTATGGTGAGAAACACTGGTTTGATGAGTTTACTGCGTGGGTTGCAGAAGAATTTATTGATGGCCCGCACTCATTAAGGTGTGGGATTAAACTGCTTTAGGTGATATTTTCTACATACATAATTATATACATAATTAGGTGAGGATTGGGCAGTTAAAGTTTTTTTATATTTATCCCAAAGACGAAAAACCAAGCTGGCATGAGCAGCCTCAATGGACAGGAGTCTTTGTCAGCCCCGACAGGTCCAGAGGGCGGCATGTCTGACGACAAATTCTGCCCAATATGTTTGTGTGGGCACACAGATTTCTTTACATCAATCAATCATTTAACTTTTTTTTTCTGAAACGGATTTTTTTTTACTGTGTTTTATGTGTGGGCACAGCCACAGCCCCTCGTGGCATTGTTATTTGCCCTGTTCGAACTAACAAAACATCCAATTCCATTCCCAGTGTAATAAAAGGGTACTTGGACAGGAATATAAACATCTCCCTAAAGTTGAACCAGATGCTGCTGCATGGTGGAGCGCAGGAATCAGAGAAGGGAGAGAGAAAGACAGAAAAACAAGGGAGGCACTTTACACAGGAAAGTGAGTCAGTGCCCAGGCTTCGGCGCTTCATTCCTGCGTTCCTTCGCCCTCCGTCCATCTCCCTGAACCCTCCCACCTAATCCAGAGCAGGGGGACATCCCTGAGGACGAAGAGGCGAAAAACCACCCAGCCTGGATTTGATTCTCACACGAGGCCTCGAGAGGCCAGTCGGAGAGGCGACTCAGCCACTGCACGCACAGGAGAAGAGGTCTAACCGTGGCACGCATAAAGTGAGTGCCTGGCTGGCTGCTGGAGCCTGACCCACCGCCCCCAAACCTCAGCGAGAGGGGGAAGCTGTCCAGTTTCCTTTAGGGTGCAAGTATGATCTCATTTGGACGAAAAGCAGGCTATGATTAAGACTGTGACACACCATAGAAAAATCCAAATATTGCATTACGCACGTCAGACACTGTTTCACACTTGAAGATGAGTGTGTGTTGTTATTACAAGTGAGTATTATTATTTACATTGTGGAGAACAATTTGAGGTGAAGTGAGATCAGAAAAAGAAAAGACTTTTTCCAGCATGTGGACAAGAGATGATTATGTTCCCGCTTTAAAAGTTTTAAAAAGAAAAGGGACACACTGTGACAAATATTAAACTTTATGTCGTTTTGAAAATGGCAGTACAAAAATACAAAAATATGTTGATGCATTTATCATTCAAATTTCACAGTAGGTACACAGGTAGGTACACACGAGGCTGTTATTTACAGGAGAGCAATTAAAATGTTCCATAATACACTGAAAGGACCATTTAAAGTGTTTTTGGACATCTGCTTTGAGTTTAAAGATCTCATGCGATTATTCAGTTGCCCATTTGAAACTGCCCATTTGTGTGGACATTTACCAGATTTACCAACCAACAGACTGACTCATCTCCGATGGCGGCATAATCAGTTATGTTCATTTGGCCTAAATTGCGGTCCATTCTCAGACAAATTTGATTTTCCTTTCAATCAGACGACGCTAATTACATTTGCCTGTCCAGTAAGTTCTTTAAAAAAAAAAATCCAATCAAATAAAAGCAGCAAAACAGCAACGGAATGAACTAGCATGACCTACAAAAATGCACTTAGAAAACAAAGCCAAGAGCTCAACAGAGGAGGTATTGTAGAGGGTTTGGGGTTGTACAAAAACTCTTCTGAGACGCCAACAAACAAGACCAAAACTGTTAATTTTAGTGATCAGCGGGGGCTGACAGTTTAGATCAGGATCTGGAGTAAACATGTGTGGGGGGGCGGGAGAGAGAGAGACTATACAGGTTTGTTTAGGCTGAGCCCCTTCTTCACCTCCAGACAAAAGCAAAAGCACATACAGCCCAACTGTAGTTGTCCTGTTCTTGTTTGTGGTGAATTGAAACCACATTGGAGGGCTATAAAGTGGTATCAACTTTCCAAACAAATTAGACTTGCTTTCCATCAGCTTAGGAGGGAAAACTGTTTGTTTGTGGGGAATGGAGACTGTAAAAATGTTAAAAAGTTGTAAAATGCCAATGCCAGTGACCGCTATTGTACATATACATTAAACAAAACACAATAAATACTGCTTTTTTTGCATCAGCTTTCCCAAGGATATATGAATTTGTTACTAGGATAAAAACATAAATAGAGTTTGATACCTTCTCCAATAAATAGTAGTGGTATTCTATTTACAATATGCACACATCTCCCAAAGAGCTCGTGAGATATTTCTATCTCGAGACACGTGATCATCTGCCTCCGTATCCTAAATAATACAAGATTAACACAAATTGCTCACAGGTTTTTTTGTTGCTCTTTTTGAGGCAGTTACACAAATGCATGTCTTCCAACAGGGGTCATCCAGATCAAATGTATTGTCATTCTGTGCACAAAGGGGAGGGGGAGTGATTGTCAAAAAAAAAGAAAAAAAAAGAGGTCTCCGTGGGAAGCTAGTGGTGTGACACTTGGAAATGTTTGTCGACCGACTCATCTCTTGCAAAGGGGCTGCGTCAGGTCTTCCATCTAGACGGCGTTTTCCTCGCTGCCTTCGAAATCCTGAGCTTTCCGAGGGGGATCTGGACAAAACAAAAAGAGTCATATTTCACTTTCATGAAAGCTGCAGAGTCCTCATTGATTCTTTTGTTAATTCAGAGAGGTAAGGAGGGTAAAAACAGAAAGGGACGCGTGTGTTCGCAGCCTTACTGTTGCAGTGGCCGTAGTGACGGACTCCAATGGAGCGTCCAAGGAAGCAGGTGGCCCGGCGGAGGTGACAGGCGCTGCGGTAGGTGATGTTGTCATTGCCACAGATTTGCTGCTCAGATGGCATCGGTATCGGGCAAGGGGTTGTGCTGCACATGACACAGTGAGCACTGTTGGTCTGGTCAGTCACACAGGTGTGGGTACCGGGGCACACCACGTTGGAGCATGACTCTGTGAGGCAAGAAGAAAAAAGGCCTGTTAGCAAAAAAGTAAGAGGGATATTTATGCTTTTTGCGCAGAATAACTTAAATCTCGCTTACTTTTGCAGTCTCCTTGGTACATGACCTCCAGGTCCGGGTGTCCCATGCAACGCGCCATCAGCAGAGCACACTCATCTTTATATGACTTCCCGTCACTCCCGCACACAGGATGTTTCCGGGAAATGTTGGAGCAGTCTGGGGAGCACACACACTGAGGCCTTCCCGTCTTCATTTTGCAAACCTTCCCAGGGCTGCATCTGACTCCCTCGCAAGTCTCTACAAAAGCACAGCGGGCGGTTTCATATGTGTGTGAGCGCTGCGCAGTGTCAGTGTCATGTTACTGTATTAACAAGTCTGCAGACATCAGGTGATCCACAGGCATTTTCACACAAAACAAGGCTGAGATCTGGGGTTTTCCCAGACCATAACACAATTTTCACCTTGCACAATATTTACAATAATCACATCTCTTTATTGACCATTACACACAGGGGTGTCTCGCCTGGAGGAATGTGAGGCCGGCGTGTTTTCATAACAGATCTATGTGTACGGCTGCACACAGACTGGGCTAAGCTCCTGCAGGGGGGACGGAGGGGCTCTGAGGTAGACGGAGTTCAAATCTGTCAGAGAAGTTTACGGGCTGAGAAATGAGGAAGCCCCGGGCTCCTCTGACACCCCATAATGTCAGAGCACAGGGGGAGCCGTAATCCTACACAGTGCAGAGTCAACATCAGACAATGCACACAGGTCTCTTCCCAGGACCTTTTCAGTCTTTGGAGATGCTGCCTAATCAGCCCGGAGTCCTGAGGATTCTGTAAACAATGAGGAACTGATTTCTTATTTCCTGTCTCTACCAGCATTTCAATATCCTGTTTTACTCTGGCGTTATTGCTTTTTTTTTTTTTATAACTTTTGGTTGATTTCCATCTCTCACTCTGCTTCTCGCTGTGTATACATTATCTCTCCATCTCCTCCGTGTCTCCCAGTAAGGGAAAGTCTGAAAACAAGGTCCCGTAATGATGCAGGTATTTAACTCTGAACCGACACAGCCAAACTTTCACTGGCTTGACATTCACGATACCGACGTTTTCCTCCCTCAGAATTCCAAATGATCAAGATAGTGTTGCACATTATGAGTCCCAGACATCTGGGCATGTGGCAGGCATTTATTCAAGCCTGCAGGAATGTATTTTCTTATTTTGCTAATGGAAGCCAATGGGGATCCTTTTTAACAAGCTCTAGAAAAAGTGAATACATAATAGGGGAAGGGACGGAAAAAGGAACAGTGATTCGGATTCTACATTAGTTTAGCTCTCTGTCAGTCTGAGCTGTAGGCTACCTTTGACTGTGGTCCCTTATTTTAGCCTAATATGAATACACATCTTGGTTTGTTTCCCTAAATATGTCAGTTGCTCGACTTTTACTGGAACTTATCAGCATTGAGAAATTCACACATTTTTGGCCAATGATCACATAGCGCAAGTGCTGCTTGTGCAAACAGAATTTATCTGCAAGTGAACCTGAATGAACCTCGCCGAGTTTCCAGTAGGGGAAGCTTTTCAGGACAGCTGGGTGGAGTTATGTGGAACGTCTCTCCTCCATCCACGTCTGCATTTTGTTAGAAAGCTGCAGCGGGAACTGGTTGTGTAAATATCTTGAATCACAAATGATGTGGTTTGAATTCACTTTCACTGATTCTCCACAGAGAGTTACTGCGCGCCGTTACGGAGCAGCCAATTTGGCCTCTGTGATATTAAAAACACAAGTTGAATCTTTTGTTTTTGTAAACGATACACAAGTCTGCAAACGATACACAAGCAGTGATAACCCCCCCCCAGTACTTACTTTAAAGTTACCACAGACAGTAGCACTTGAATCTGATGAAATACACTAATAATGTTTATTTACCATGCGACTGTTAAGAACTTACATGCAGGTTTAAATAAGATAAATAAATCATTTAACTTTGTCAGTACATACAATCACTAACACTATGCCCTGCTGTGATAAACCAAAGCATGGACTACTTCTACTTGGACTACTTTGTTTTTCCTTTTTCTCTAATGGTTTGTTTGTTTACCTTTGCATGGTTTACAGGAGACAATTCCCAGGAAGCCCAGCAGGCTGACCTCATTCATGGGCAGGCTGGTGTTGGACCACGCTGTGTCCAGGCGGCCCCCGACACAGCACTCCTCCCTGGTCACCCCTCTCATCAGCACCATGTCGCACCTCTGGTCCTGGCTCTGCTGCAGCCAGCACATCCCAGCTGGAGAAACAAACAAACACATCAATTCACTGTAACATCTAAAGCACACACTAATACAAAAGCATAGTGTTAACTTGACTTTTCTCATCAATATCCAATAAGTAAGCAGCTGTTTGTTTTATTTTTTTGACATTATAGCACCTGTCTGCTTGGATTTTTTCACAGTAATAATTTAAGCATATGTAAGGATAAAAATCGTATCTTCAAACAGAAGTGTATAGTATTTTTCAAAAAGCTGAGGTAAAGAAAGTACATGCAATGAATTCTGCAAAAAGCACCCCCTCATTATGTAAACTGTAAGAGGAGTCATGCAGTAATTTCAAAAGCATGACACACTGTGGTCCTACTTTTTCCAAATACAAAAAATGAGAAAAAAACAAAACAAAAAAGTCCACTCACCACTGGCAGGATTCCTCCCAATCTGATACAAAGTGAGAATCACAGCAAAAACAGGAACCAAAAAGCTCATTGTGAACTAGACTTGGTACAAAACCTTTTTTTCTGAAAGCTTGTCTAAGCAAATATCAGCAAGAAGAAGTGATGTTCCCAGCAGAGCGGATCACTCTAACTCAACTTTGGAAGTAGCGCTCCCTTATGTGAATGAATGTGTTGTGGATAAGTGATGTCGTTCCCCCTCTGTATAAATATTTAGCCCAGATGGAATTATGCTGCTGGGATGGGCGATCCTCTCAGCCAGTAATAAGCCAGGGCAGGACACAGTTGGACTCTGACTCAATTTCCAGAGTCGGGAAATGATCCATGCCCTCCAGCGCCAGACGCTGGGCACTTATATGACCTCACAAAACATTTTCACACCATATTAGACTAATTAAAGGCTAATCAAGTCCTGGAAAGGATTAAGAGTGAGGTTTAGATTAACTTTTATTAAACTATTATTAAACTTTGAATCAAGTTTTTTTTTCTTGAATTAATTGAATTAGCTGTTCAGGTATTTGGGAAAACACTTTATTGCATAACAACCTTTGAATGTGACCTTATAAGAAGCAGCTTCTTTAATTTATTTGGTGCCTCCTGGTTGTTTCCATCCTGCATTGTCTCATCTTCCTCTTTAATGTGGCACAACTCAGAGCAAATCATATGCTGTTTGATTGTGGTGGATTTTTTTTGTCTATAAGCTGCTCTGTGCGGATTTGGAGGGAAAAGTGGCCTCTAGAAGTGACACACTAATTCCTTATCTCATCGTGATACTCAAACAAAAATCCCCTGAGGCGACCTGACCCTGAGTTGTGCCTCTCTGTAGTGTAAATGAGGAGGAAATAGTGCAAAATGGTCACACTCGCTTCTGAGGTTATTCTAAAAAAAAACCCCACACACATCATGCTAAATCAAATTAATATCAAGTGCCTGAAAATATGCATAAAGCCAGGCCTTGAATAAATGAAGCCATTTGCCTCCCCGGCATTGTCATACCTCATTTTGTTGACTGTCTGGGTTTATCAATGACTGCTGATATTTCACTCTGCAGCTGTGGTTAGAATAATACCCAGAGACGAGGGGAGGAGTGGGAGTGAAGGTGGTCTGCCCTTGAGCTACATATTGAGTTCAATAAACACGACTACGTTGGGAGCTATCAAGAACATTCACATCTGCCCCCCTCATTTTTTCAGTCACGATCGCACACACAGACAGCCACAGTGAGTGAGACTGAAAACACCAAAGCACTGTGGATATATATACAGTATATCTGTCTACCGGAGGGACAGGCGTGTTGTTTTTTAACGCCATCCAGTCCTTAAAAAAAGCTGCTTACTCGAGGTGGCTGGAAGCTAATCTGCACCATCATCATGTTTGATCGGAACATCTGCTCTCCTCTCACCCCCTCGCTGCACTCGTTCACCTCTGACACTGAGGCCTATCCACTAATGTCAAAGTAATGCGAGTCTGCCCATCTGTCTGTCACTTTTTTCTTTCTTTTTTTTTGGTTTTATGTTCCCTTTTGATCGCTGGGGGGGAAAATGAAGGTAGCATATGCTGTAGTATCTGAGTCTTTGTGAATGATGTTCCCTTCATCAGCGGAGATCCCCAGGGCACCGAAGGAATGCTGCCTGACCTGGGAGGGGAGGAAAGAGAGCGGCGAGAGATGGCTGTGGGTGGCCTGCCTCCTCGCTAGGGCTCTGCAGATCCACTCAGCTCCTCATATGGTTTGGATCACCGCTGCCGAGCCATACAAATGAGTACAGCATGGCGGGGGACTTTTGGAGCACCCACTAATGCATGATCTTTATTAGGGTGCAGCTCACTGTGTCCCATCTTTGAGAAATACTGGTCTCTTTCAAGTGGCCGGGGCGCTGTAGGGGCAGCATGAAATTGAAGGTGCCTGTGGTGGACTGTGTTTAAAGTTAAAACAGAGAGAGTGCATCTCTGACAGGGCAGGTGTGGGGTCAGTCTGTCATACTGTACATTTGCCTAACAATAAAACAGAGAAAGCAAAAACGCCACTGCCATCTAGTGGAGGAAGTTGGCAGGGTTTTTTGTTCTGTTTTTTGCTAGTTGGCTTTGTTTATTTTGCTTTTTAACTTCCAGCCCATGCATTTATTAGTATTAGTTTATTTGTGTATACCATAATATATGGAAGCCCATTTCTGTCAATGTGATGAAAAAAGAAAGGCCCCGGGAGTTGTAATAATGAGAGAATAATGACTTTTTTATCTCCAAAATAATGACAAAAGATATGATTTCAAGATAAATAAGGAATTATTTTAAGAAAACTTCTCAGTATTTTAAGTTACTAAGCAATTATTATTTGAAATGCTGTCTTAAGTATTTAAGATCAATATGAAAGCGTTTCTCATTGTAATGGCTTACAGGATCTTTTTCTTTTTTTCATAACATTGACAGACAGACATAATTCTAGTTTAAGAAATGTAACAGATTTGGAATATAAATATGCAGGTAAATCACTGACAGCTGCAGCCCAGTGAGATATGATAATAATCTTTATTCACTGTGTGGCTGTTAAAAATTTAAATCTGGGTATGAAGCTGTCAAGTATGGCCTTTAACTTCTGGATTACATGCAATCACTAACACTACACCACACTGTGATAAACCAAAGCCATACATGAGTAAAGGATTACTTTCACTTGATTCAGTTAGTAGCCCACATTTAATGTTATGTATATATTTAGATAAAATCTGACACATGATAAATTTGATTTTTATATCTAACCCCAAACTAAAAGCTTGTCCGGGTGCCAAAGTTTTACATTACGAGAGGCATGATGTTATTATTATAATGTCCTAAGCTGTTCTACTCATACATACTTAGCCACATTAAATGTAGTATCATATGTAATATTATTTTTTATCTTGCCAAATATTATGGTACTGCAGCATGCTGCATTGCTGGGCGTGCGTGCTGTATGGTCGCAGTTAACCAAAATGACCAGGTGAGGGTGCCCTTCATCCGCCTCTCAATCCTCCATCCTTCCTCAGCCAGTGTTTGTTCATCTCCACATCCTCCTTAAGTCACCATATGTATCACTTAATGAAAAGGTCATCAGCCTTTAATTTTAGACATCAGAGCATTCCTAAATTTAAAGTGCACTTCTTGTCTCACAGACACATCTGTCATCTTTTAGACGTGTGAGTGATGTCTGCCACAGCGCCTGCCCTGAGGAATGACAGCTGACGTTTCAGTGTCAGTGATTATGAGGAGCTGGAGAGGTTACAACATTAGACCTTCAGGATAAGTCACATGTTTTATTCTTCGGTCGCAGAGTCAACACGTTGATTTACATCATGGCGCTAACATACCGTGCATTATCTTCTCCCTTTTGACATTTTACAGGTGATTTGGTCTTTCCAGTTTCTTGAACAATACCCAGGTATTTCCCCTCCAGTCATATTACTGGAGCTGCTGTGAACTCTTGGCCAGCAGAGGACACAAAGACCGTATCTTTGCACGGAGCATGAAAGACAGCACTTTCTTTATCGCTATCACAGATATCTAATCAGTGGAGAAGACAGAAATACTCCCACCCCATTACAGTCCACTGCCCTATCTTAAGTCACAGTGTTGTGTGTGCGTCACACGGCTAAACAGGGCTCAGATGTGGTAATTGCTCTGTCTGCCCCAGACTGGCTGAAAGCAGCTGCATCATCTATCCACTCAATTTACTCCTAATGTGTGTTACTGATTGAACCGGCAATGAGGGCAGGAAAAGTGACAGGGCCGGATAGAATCACCCCCTCTGTCCCTCTGCACACAACTTTCCTCCTCCTCCTCTTCCACCTCACCCTCCTCTTGGCAGCTTCCTTCCTGTGTTTATCGTTGCCCATGTGAAGTCCCTCCAGCGTTTCATTAATGGGGAAGGTTAATGTCGGTGCACGCGCTGCTCATGCAGGCAGCTCTGCCTCCCTCTTCACCTTTCCACCCCTCCCTCTCCCCCTCTGCCCCCAACTCACCTTTTCCGCTCTCTTGAGCCCCCCCTCGCTCTGAGGCCTGAGCAGGGCACAGAGGCAGTCGTGACTGAGAGTCTCCTTCTGTGTCGGAGCGACTGTCGTTCAGCTCCGACTGTGCTCCACTCCAGATCTCTCTGCTCCTCCTCAGTGGGCTGAAATAACCCCCCCTCCATGGTCCTCTTCTCCACAGACACCTCATGTTTCTGCATTTATAAAGACTTATAAAAGTTCTCAAGTGTTTTTTTTTCCCTTCAACTTGAAAGAGACACTTTCCTGAAACCTGGTGTCTCCACACTTGAGTGACAGAACAATAATAAGGCGCACATTTTTTCTCACTTGGAACTCAAGATAATCTATTCACTTTCATAGTTTATTCTAAATCTCCATCATGTTCAGCTTATGGTAATTGTGTCGTGATGAAGAAGCCACTATTTTGTCAGTGTATTAACATCCATTCATCCAACTTATTGGACAACAAATACAATCTGTGTCAAATCACTGTCGTACGGGGTGATGAAAGTATTTAATTTAACTTTTTATGGCTGATGACTGGAACTGCCTCAGTCAATAGTTTTGGTGTGCTCATCGCAATATGTTAACCAGTAATATCCTCAATTGCGTTATGTGTTGATGGACTATTGACTGTCGGGGATGCAGGAAAAGGTGATGCAGAGAAAAAGTTTCCTGTATATTGAGTCCCCTTTTTTTAAAAAAAAAAAAAAAGTTCATTACTGTGCATCAATAACTGCCACTGTATTTTCATTAAACCACCGTGAACAACGAAAGGCTCAATTCCGGATGCTGCGCCGTGTCTCTTTTTGTTAGTTATCTCTGCAAGTTGCTGGATTGTTTGGAGTGCTCGCACCGAGAGGGGGATGAGGAAATTATGTTAGGTGTAGGTATTGGTTGACCTTGATTGTTATTGATCTCTGTTTCAGTTTTAAAGTGGTTTGCAGCTCACTGCTTTATGGCGCGCTGCCTTCGAGGGCCTGCCGAGTTTATGAAATGAGCCATCTCAACTTAAATCAAAGTCCGATTTTTATGTTCTGCGCGACACAATTGCGCTTCTGCAGTCTAAATGAACGATCCTGAGCAAAATGCAATTAAAAACAAACAAAGTGATCTTGCTCACGCTGATATGATGCACAACAGTGGAGCGCATTCACTGCATTAAACATTCATTTGATTATTTCGCATGGCATCACTCGACCCCGCTGTCTTAATGCGTTTTAAATTCACCAAATAAAAGACTCAGAATCATTGTTTAACATTTTTATTATTTAGACTTCCAGCTGTGTCCTGATCACGGCTACTCTACAGCCATATTGTCGTCCATACCCTGTCTGTCGTGTGACTGCGACTGATGTGCCAGCGACCATCTGCTGTCTTTACACTTCAACTTGCCTTATGCTGCCTTGAGACTCACTTATACAAACAGTGTTTGTCAGAGCTCATTTAAAGCTGCCACATTTCGTACTGCTAATTGGTATTCAACTCGATATGACTCACTTACTGTAGGCAGGCAGCCACTACTTACTGTAGTCGCTTCCTGGGTTGCTGGTGCAGCAGTCGCAGACACTGCAAAATGATGTCATGTGGCGTGGGGGGGTGGGTGGGGAGTGTCAAAAGTCATGGTGATGTGTTGCAAATGTGGAAAGTTTGTTCGATGAGAAAGAACACCGAATGCAAATAGACTCTTTGACTCTTTCCAAGCACTGACTGACGCTTCATCAGCAACGCGCAGTTGGAAGACAAATAACTTCTACAGCCTAATCAGAGGTGTTTATCACAATTTTTCCCCCACTCCTTGCAAAAGTGAGACACTAAGACATAATTTAAAGTCTTTTTAATGAAATACAGGGATTTTTATGAGGTCATTTTAGCGCTTAGATAATGAAGTTGTGCTTTGTTTCAGACATGTTACAGCAAATTTGGAGCCTTTTGAAGCATTTTGTGGGATGCACAGGGTCTTTGAGAACTGGGAGAGGAGAGCACAGCACCCCTGAGGACAGCATCTCTGGGCCGCCCTCCCTTTTACCATCTTAACATCCTTTTTTTGAATAAAACACAGGATGATCAAACAGAAATCAAGTGTTCTATCCAGGCCTCTGAGGTGTGATCACTTCAGGAGGCGGTCAGAGGCAACGTGGCGTAAATAACTTTAACGACGGGGCGTCACACGCCCGGGAACCTGCACGTAGGTGAGAGAAAGAAATCCAATTTCCGTACGAATGCATTTTAATTCCAGCTGTGAATAAAGACTCCCATTTTCGGCCCTGGGTGCAATCTGGATGTGAGTCACAGGTGTAAAACGGGCTTGTCTCTTGTGAAGATTTCATTCTCACTTATGCTGTACGATTTTTATTTATTTATTTACTCGTTTTTACCACAGATGGGTTTATTTGTCAGAACATTATGAGATGCATTTTCCCCCTGAAGTATGCAGCAAGTATAATAGAAAACATAACATCCTCTTCATTTACAAAAACAAACATAAAAGATAATGCCACCCTCTGCATAATGCATCTGTTGTTGTTTTTTTTCTTTTTTTTATAACTGAAAGCCACAAAGTGTGATGGAAAATGTGTGTGTTATTACAGTTATTTGACCAAACAGTGTGGGGGAGCACAGACTCTGTTGCTTGCCCATAAATTACACCAAAAAACAGCATCCTTTTTTCCCCTATTGTGCTGGGATGCTTGAATATGACCCTGCTGAGAGGTTCTTGATACAACACATCACACGGCATAAGTAAGTAATCATTCTCCTGTTTGCCTGTGAAGCAGCAATTCAACTCGCCTTCATGCAGGCCTGAGAGAAAGTGCTCCTAAAAATGAAGTGCAGATTACATTTGAGATGAAATGCAACAAAGCCTTTAGTAGTTTTTCTTTCTTTTGTTTTGCTTTTTTTGGGAGTGGGGGTGTGGGTGTGGGGTGGGGGGGTACAATTAGTCTGCGTGTGTGAGAAGAAGCTTTTGTTTCTGTCATTTGCATTAAGCCTTGTGTTTTTGGCTCCTTCTTTTTTTTAATTTTTTTATTTTGAAGCCTGCATTGTGCTGAAGTGAGGCGTATTTGTTTTCGAGACTTTCATCATCGTCTTATGTGTTTGCCTCACCTGTTTTGCTGAAATGGATCCACTGGCAGAGCGACAGGCTGTCAGACCGGTCCTCGTCAAACCTCATGCAGCAATCACGTCCTGTAAAATGGGCCAGATCGAGCATGCCCCCATCGCCCAGATGAGAGAAGTATGCAAGTAGAGGAAGGAGTTAAAGAGAAACAAAGAGAGAGAGACAGATTTCAGTATGGTTTACCCTTTTTATTCAAAGTTTGCTCAGATGCTACAGTGAAGCATCCACACGCTGGTGGGTCACATTCATATGTGTTGTCAGACTAGTTAAAAAAAGCATCCCTATACCGTCTCTCTACTTCCAAGCCTCTCTCTCTCTCTCTCTCTCTCTCTCTCTCTCTCTCTGCGAGCTAGCCCTTTAAAGACTCTTGACTGCACAAGAGCTGATGCTCATGCTGGCAGCAGTTGCCATGGCAACAAATGACTGAAGTGTGGGCTATTTGTTGCCGCCGTTGTGTCGAAAGCTGTCAGAAACAGATAAATAAAACAAAACAGAGGAGGGGAAAGTTTTGATCCCCTCTTTCAGGGCTGAGCGCCATGTGACAGCTCGGTGACCATGTGACTTTGATTCACCACACACGGGGAGAAAATGAATCAGTCAGAAACGAAAACGGGCACATTCATGTGTCAAGTACCCGCGGACTGATACTACTATTGGTTACTGTCACTGCCAATTTTTTGCATTTCAGCTCTTCATGTTGTGTGTGCTGTTTTGCTGCTTGATTAATGGACGTCCTTTGCCTGCATCTCTCTGGTCATTAACAGCTATGAATTATTCCGGAGAATTGAATCAGTCTCTCGGCCATATATGGTCGCCGCTTCCTTAGAGTGCCAGGCAAAGCGGGCGACAGCGGAGGGGATGAATGGTAACTGAAAAAAGACTGACTGCTGTATAAATATTTAAACAAGCAAAAGGGCAGATGGGTCTTTAGAATTAATTACCCCGGTCAGAGTAAATATGAACATTAGAGGCGGCTTACAATCGGTCGGGGCACCATGCTGGAGTCTATGCAGTATTAATGCACCTCATCCCTTAAAGTGCAGTGTGTTCGCTGGGCTGCCGGCACAGGTCCCACAGGGTTACTGTTGCTACAAGAAAGAATATCATAATTGCTGAACATCAGGCCTCGCTCTCAAGTTTGTGATCAGGACCCCCCATCTGCAGTCACTTCCTGTGCAGAACATTTGTAAAAGTGATGCTGCTTAACAGTATTACAACCCACCCAGGTGATAATACCTTACTGTAGATGTCCTGTTGTCTGTGTGGGCTGATAAGTCACAGGAGGTTGCGGTACTGAAATGGCCAAAGATGTTTGTTTGTTTGAGGTAGTTGGGAAATATTGATGTGTTTTGTGCAGACATTCATTCTTGTTTCCGCAAGATGAAACCTATAATTACTTTGGGGATCCTCTGACATCTCTGCTAGTGCTGCTGTAAGATGAAAATTACAATTTGCCCACAAAGCCCACACAGACAATTTGCCCAACTGTTGATTAGTGATAATTAACATGACGAATACTGTAAAAACTGCTGAACAAAGTACAGTGAAAACCTCTTAAAGCGATCACATCAGTCACTGTGATTATTAAAACCAGATTTGTTTTCTTTGTCTTCATATATAATGCAGATTGCCATTTGTATATTTATTACACAAACATTGCGTACTGAAATGGAAAGCTTTGGGGCATACTGGGGCATGTTTTGTGACTGAATGCTATCAATCCACTTGAAGAGGGCTGCTTCAACAAAGGATTTTCTTTCCCCGTATTTCAGGAAGGTGGCCTGGTGGACATATGCTAGTGACACGATCTGGCAGGTTTGTTATCAGAAATGAGTCCCTCCGGCATGTGTAAAAAAAAACAAAAAAACATCACCATTTACTTTCAGCGGACACTGTGAAGCTCTAATGCGTTGTTCAGTTACTGCCGTTGGCAGAAAGTGCCCAGAAAAGCTGAGGTTCAAGTGAAGGGCCATGTCTCCTGACTCTCAATTCCTATGAATTATTTAAATAGTGATGGTATTGGAATTTTGAAAGTAGGAACTATATGAATATAGTGAGAATATAGGAAGATTCAAAGTCTTGTTTCAGCTTTAAAATGTCATGTTTTCAGTCTTTCTTCATTGCAGACAAGATGTTAACAACATAACATATCAAGAATGAAATATCAAGAGAAAGAAATTATCCTTTCCATTGCTTTTTAGAAATAGTATGCAGTAAGTAGCACTATTTGTTTAAATTGAGTTTGTTATAAGTTATAAATAAGTTGTAATTTAAATAAGTTATAAGTTATAAATGGTATTTACGTAATCGTTGAATACATTTGTTGCTCCCTTTGTGCCAAAAATATACTGACATCCACACAACGATGACTCCAGTTGTTGGCATGGTTGGTTGTTGGATTTCTGAGATCTAAAATGGACCAGAGGAAATTGAGAGGCTTTGTTACGGTTCCTGATGTGGTCATGGAACAAGATTTTCAATAATACAGAGTCTCTAAACCCTGAAGTCCGCGGCACATTGTGCACCAGTCCAAATGTCACTCTGCTGAAAACATTTTCTGTTCATTGTTGAACTCGCATAAAGTCACAGATAATTGCCCCTTTTTAATGTTTTTTATGTAACTGCAGTGGTGGAGGTGGCGGAGAAAGATGAGCTGTTTAACGTCGGAGAATGGGAGTGGGTAGGAGAGCACTCAGTCGGGGGAAGAAGGAAGGGAAAAAACTCATTTCTTGAAATAATGGGAATTGATGATTACGGAGAAAGAATAAAGTGCGGCGATAACAAGTGAAAAAACATACGTGGACAGTACATGTGACAGCAGCACAAACAAAGCAATGTCTCCCTGTGTGTGTGTGTGTGTGTACGTCTCTACCTCCAGCACATGAAAGCATACACATGGACCTCCCACGCATCACACACTCTTCACTACGCTCACACCTTCCACACTTGTGCCCACTCATACACACATACTACTTCACGCGGTTAGGTTATAAAAACGCTCTCTCTCTCTCAAACACACACACGTTGAGCATACACTCAGTCACTCACAGCTACCTACCTCATGCCCCTGTGGCTCAGCTGGCATCACTCATGCTCTGTGAGCTGTTACAAAACAAAAGGTCTCCATCCTTCCATCTCCAAACATTACTCACTGCTCGCACAGAGAGGAAGCTATGTGTACATGTAGTGGGCCGCTTTATTCAATATTTCTGGCAATAGGAAGGACATGTGGGCCATTTCTGTCTCCTGGACGATACGTAACCCGAGCAGGAGAAAGCCACCTACTGAGGACACATGGAGCATTATAGTGACGGTGAATGAAACCATTGTGAAACCATGTATTAAAAACTCCTCCCATTCCTATTGTGTGAATCCCTGGACTTTTTTTCTGTTGACTGAAGGCCACTGGAACCACGTTGAAAGCCAAGCTTTTTTTTATATAATTCATTTTATAACATGATAACTGAAGCGTGTTTCATCACTGGTATTGCTAAGGTAGCCTTGAAGGAAATCTCACATTTTCTTGAGTGTGACAAGCCGTGCTGCTGCTGCGGCTCATATTTAGGGGTCCATGCAGAGAGGTGGCCGCAAAAAAACTGTTATTTTTGGTGCAGGGAACGTTGGTCTGTAAAAGAGCAGTTACAACATTATTCTAATTTTATTTTGGTATTCATGAATCACGAGTTTGATATTCATCCTGGTCGGGAGGGAGAATCTGAATGGGTGCCAACTGTTTCCACCAGACCCTAATTAAGAGCAGACAAGCTCCGTTACTGTGTGTGTGTGTGTGTCATTAGTGGACTGATTGAAATGTGTGAAAGGGACACACTCTGTAATGAGATGATACTAGTCACGACCCCCGTTTCTTTGTCTCTTTCTCACACACACACCATTGTCCCAGGTTTGTCACTTTACTGTGTCCTTTGTAGATGTGTGTGCTCGTTTTTTAACTAACAAGCTGTAAGAGGGCTGACTTGCCTTTGTCCCTGTTGCTGATTTCGTTTAAAAAAAAAGTGAATTATGTGTGATGGTAACACTTTATTTTAGGGTAAAATTTAGGTGCGAAAGAGTGAAAATCAAAGAGTAACGTGTTGACAGTTTAAAACACATATAAGTATCAGGTTTTCTTTCTCTTGTTCCATCCTTTCCTCTGACTCTTTGCCAGTAAGAGAAGTGCCCCTTTGATCTCCATCTTTAACATGTAAAATATGAGTACTGAGATTAAAGAGGTGGGGTTCATTACGAGCTGTGTAGGTTTTCTTTAATAAACCAGTGCTGGGACGTATTGGCCAGTTATGCCAGTTTACCATCAACAAGGTGTGTATGTACTGTAAAATCGAGCCAGTTGAAATCAGTAGTTTAAGTCTGGTGTTTGTTGTTAGGGAAGCCAGCAAGGGATCATCTTTCATTATAAGGTCCTGAAATAAAAAAATCATGATTTGAATAAATAATACTCTGAGCATTTATTGAACTGATAAAACAAACTTATTGAGATTTGTTTCCAGGAAAAGATGTAATTTAGTATTATTTATTGGGAAAATGGGGATTCGTTTTATTGAAAGAACTGTTTCATTTAAACCCAAGTAAATATGAATTTATTATTATTCATTTTTGGAAATCTTTTGCATGTTCAGCAGACCTGCTGTGCACCGACTGCAAGACTCTCCGACTAGCAATGAATCTGAATCAACTAATTAGAAGTGTACCAATTGAACATTGTCTTTACTTCCCCTCTAATTAGCACCAAATTATATACTTCTTTCCAGGAAACTTGTGAGGAAATTATTTGAAAATTACAGACCCATGAAAGAAGTCGTAGGGTTGCATCTTACATTATACCGAACTTGAAATAGTTGGCAAAAACTTACAGTTAAAGCACTGCGTTGAAATTTACTCAGCACTGTAGATCTTTGTCTTGTTAAAGTGTGACCTGCCTGAACGTGAAACTGTGTGTGACGCTGCTCAGGATGATACCGCGGTTGTGTCAGCAGCGATGGCCTGAAGAGGGATTTGCAGGCTGACTAACAGAAGGTGCTAGCAGCACTCAATATGTCATTGTCTCTTGTTTGGCTAATTGCAGCATGGTGCTGGTGTCAGCCCTCTAGCAAGCCAACACACACACACACATTCAAGCACACGCACACATTCAAGCACACATTCATACGAAGGCATCTAGATACACACACATATTGATCACGCCTGGATGCAGAATAAAAATGCATGATCCCGCACTCGTTTGTGTGGCAGAGGATGCAGGTATTATTTAATGTAGGTATATGAACACATTTCTAATGACAGATAAAGTTGATATTATCTTCTGTTTGTGTAAAATTCAACACAATATAGGAACAAATCTATTTCAAGTTTAGATTTCATCATATTCCTCCTTTAGAGTACAGCAGCGTCTTCAGCGAGTCCTTCTTTACTGTAATGACATCGTGCTCCTTATAAAACAACTTTTTTTTTTCATCCTCCCACACTTATTGCCGTGACTTCTTGGTGAGTCAAACAAGGTGACAAAAGGCTACAGTGCAACAGCCTCTTCGGAGCCATTTATAATCGAGTCTCCTCAATCACAGAGTTGGCCGGCGCGTTGCTGTACACAGGCGGTCAGAAGTAAAAGAGAAATCTTTCTATTTCCTCTTATTACGTTTGTCCGGTTGCACCACAGCATACAACCTACTTCTCTTGAAGTCAGACCTGTCTTTGGGGTCGCAGGGGAAATTATGTCTATTTATTTATTAGCCTATCTTGTTTTATTGTGTTAGCCTTTGAATTGGAACATTTATTTTTCCATAGCGGAGCTTAATGAGCTGCCTGGAACTGTGACTGTGTCCACACAGGACCCAATTAAATTAAACATGAGGACCATCAGTCTTCTCTCCCCTTACCTCTGTGTTTTGTGTTACTCCCACCTCCAGAGCGGGAGGACACGGAGAGGGGGATGGACTGATTCATTTTCAATTGCCAATTAACTGTAGGTTAAGTATGTCAGACCAGAGTCCTGTGTATGTGTGGTGGGAAATTAGATTACTTCCTCTTTCAATTCCAAGTGAGGACACATTACTTTAACACAATTTAGGGGCTGTGCACAAATTATTAGTGGGCGTGGGAGGAAAGAAATTTTTTTTGGAATAACACGGAAAGGCGGTTCTTTCATATTCCCCCCCCTCTGCATCAAAACAAAAAGTTTAATTAAGATTAAAATGTGTTATATAAACTTGGTCTATGACATTATTTAAATTCAGCATTTTGTTATGTTCGCCATATATTTGGAGATCGCTGATTCCACATTTAATTTGTGCATTGGTGTCCCCTAAATTCAGTGAGACTTAAATTAGATAGCATTATCTTAAATTCTTTATGGATTGCACTTTTCTTAAGCTATTAACGACACAATGAGTTGTTTTAGCCGAGTACTATATTTTGAGATATCACAGTGTAATGTGGCTTTCTTTCAAGGTTAAGTGTCCAAATGAAGCATCAGTGACGCTTGAGAGATTGACTCCAGACTGAGTAATCTCTGTCCAGCCCCTTAACTCAACAACTTGTGTGATGTGATGACAGAAGTCCATTATGACTATATCCCCACGTCCCTATTCACTCCATTTTACTAAGAGGAGGAGTTTTAGTCAACACACAGCCACAAAACACAAACAGAAGATCCTCAAATTATGCTCACTGCCAGTCAAGAGAGAAATCAAAGCTCTTTCTTTGTCATTTCAATCATTATTCGGTGATATTTGAGTTGGATTCACTTGTCAAGCGGGTGAAAGCCGACGCAAGTGTTTCACAGGAAGATTTCTAGTTGTTGAACAATCAAAACTTGTAAAACACTTGTAATGAATTCTAAAGGGGGATTTGGGTTTGTGGTGGGAGGCCAGACTTGTATCCTACATGGCTCTTACTTACCAAGGCCATTCGAGCTTTACACCCACACACATCAGTCCACTACTGTGGAGAAGAAGCAGCCGCCGGGTTTCACACTGCAGTGCTGAGAGACAGAAAGAGAGAGAGAGAGAGAGAAAGAGAGAGAGAGAGAGAGGTGTGGTTGTAGCCATGCATTTCCTCTGTTTTTGGTAATACCTTTTTAGCTTTTTTTGATATATCAGAGGCTTTTATGCCGGCCGTGCATGCCTGTACGCTGCCCCCTGCAACCACTTTTCCCTCTGTGATTTCCGGAAACGTACATTTTCTCCCCCTTTCAGCCCGCCGCTCCACCAGCAGTTGAAATCGCACATTAGAGGAGAGCGTGTCTTTAGGTTGCCATAGCAACAGGGTGAGTCATTCTGCTGCAGTCGGTTTAGTCACACTCGCACTGACTGTATGTTTCCCTCTCTTCCCTTCTTTTTTTTTAATCATCTCACTGTCCCTCTGCCTTCCCTTCGCGCCCTCAGTGCACACACATGCACGCACACACACACACACACACACACACACACACACAGACACACACACTGCATCCCTCTAAATTGCTTTGTTATTCCAGCTGTTGTAAATTTCATCAGAGCAGGAGGTCAAATTCTGTCTCTGGGTTATTCCCAATTATTCTAAAATACAACATAAAGAGGGATGTATAATAAAACAAAAATTTTAAAAAAGGTGTGTGTGTGTATGTTGTGAGCGATGGATTGGATCTGATAATAAGGGCGAGCTGAATGTCGCTGCTCTTGCTCTGATTACTTATTTATGGATCAGGCTAATCAGTAAGCCCACAGCTGAGAAGCACACTGTGAAGGAGGCGGGTGGTGTGAGAGGAGATGATGGAGGCAAAAAGAGGAAGGGGCCACCTAACGCTCTTCTCCTCTTCCAAGAACACTTGATGGCTCTGATTAGACGTGCACAATTATCAGAAAGCAGATTTCTCTCTTTTGTGTGTGTGTG
>JBAJHX010000106.1:19094008-19105313 GCA_037176925.1 Amniataba percoides
TTCTCTGTTCGCTTTCCACTAAACTTTGGCCCAGCAGCCCAGGGCGCAGGCCAGCGGGACAGATTATAAAGTGTGAAGAAGGAGGCAGACATTTGAGATGTTCCCTTTGTGGATCACAGTGAGGATTTGGCTTTTCTCTCCAATTAATTTGGAGGAGGTGATAAGGAGAGGCAAGAAATCAATATGAGCCTAAGCAACAGAGAAAAATGAAATGAGATTCACGAGAGGGAACCTTATCTGCGATCAGTTCCCACGCTACGATTAACAACCCTCCCCTTGAAATAATGCGAGTTTAAGACGTTTTTTTTTTTGCGTCATTCATTTATTCACATATTGGAAAACAACCCTAAAATAACATTTTTTAAATGATTTGGTCCCTCAAGGCTCAATAGATTCGGATCAACAAAAGCAAAGTTGTTAAGAAAGCTCGTCTTTTTTTTTCTTCTTCTTTGAGAAATTAAGCAGTTTACTAACAAGCAAGGAATACAGAAATACTTCTACTTTCAAAGAGATACTTCTCACAAAAGTTCATCGGTTACAGCATCCTAGCATGACTCTTAAAAGTGGACTCCATAAAGTACAAAATCTGTCGTCATACCAGTGTTTCGATCTATGCCTTAAACGAGTGAGCGTTAACTATGGACTTGATCGCTTTGTACCGTAAGTCTGAGAAAACATGAAGATTTGTACTAAACTGTTAACTCTCATGCAGACCTACACACAGCTAGGCATCAATGCATTTGACAGGCTACTGGTTAGTATACAAACACCATTAACCACAGTGTCCCCAGTTATACAGTATCTGTCTAAACCTAATAAAGGACATTGATTTAGTCTAGCTCCTCTGACATTGTGCTTGTATACACAGCAAGGCTTAATCTTTGTACAAATGTACGGATCTAAAAATCAACCCTTATGGCCCTTTTCTTTGAATAGTTCGACTGACTCAGCTCTGAGACGTTTTGGCGTTTGATCTGTGGGAAATGCAGCTGTCTTCCCCCTTTTTCAGACCTGTCAGAATCTGCTGCGTAATTATTATCATCAGGGACGCATCAGTTCTGTCACGGCAGAAATGGAGGAGGGTTTATTTCCTGTCTGCTTATTTGCGTCGACATAAAAAGAACGTCACCTGATCGCACAAAATTGTGCCAGAGCACACTGTGTTTCCTTCACGGTGACATAATGGTTCAGCGTGTATGTGTTGGGGTCTTGGTGAAAGAAAGGAGAGAGAAAAAAAATCACTACCCTCTGTACTCTTCTTTTACTTCACCTCATTTTATCTCAGTCATTGCTCTCCTAATGAGGACCGCAGCTCCTGCCTCGGAGTCCGCTTAGCCACAAAAGGAGACTCCTGTCACGCAGCAGAGGAAGATCTAATCAGGCAGGCTGGAAAAGGAGCATCGCCACCATCACATCCAAACAAAGAGAGGAGGATAATGTTTTTCCCCCCATTTATTTTCTATTCAGTCCTGTCATTTCACTGCATGGTGACTGCCTCAAAAAAAAAAATGAGGAAAGACAGACAGGGGATGAAAGGCAGAAATTCTCCTCTTGTCATGATTAATATTCAACACCCCGTTCTGCAGTGACTCCCCTCGCTGCACGTGGGAGAGACGGAAAGCCCGGCGGCCCCTCAGAGAATAAGATTCTGTGAGAAAACTGGGTTACAATCAACCTGCAGCTGCCGCTTAGGACATAAAAGCAGAAACATGTGAGCGAAAATGGATTTCCAGCATAATTCTGCCCATTACTCGCATTCTTCATCCGCAGGACATAATCTGCTGACGGGGGTTTCATTTGAACGACGGCATCGGTTTGTTTTAACTGTGGAGACGAAGCCAGATGACACAGTGAGGAAAAAAGAAAAAAGGTGGAATTAACTACAAATAACTTCTTTGTTCAGTCTGGTTTAATAAGCTGGCAGGAAGTGATCTCCCCCCTCCTCCTCCTCCCATCCCCTTCCCAAGGGAGTCATCTACTGCACTGTCAACTTTCTCAGGAGAAGAAGAGGAAGCGGAGGGGAAAAACAAGTGTGTCAGATGCAGACAAATAAAGCCTCTTCTGTGAGCCCCATGCACGAGAAAGCATGCCTTTCTTAGAATTTAATAAACACCAAGCGTCCGTGCGGGCAGTCCTCTTGTCTGGTAGCTTTAAAGTCACTGCCCTGAGTTTGTTCTCTCCGTTAGGACAGAGGTCGTGTGAGTGATGCCCACTGTACTAAAAGTCATAGCTTATGGAGTCGCTCCGGAGCGGCTGTCCGGGTTTGCTAGTTCTGCTCGTATGGCCAGAACCTGTCCTCCTCAAGCCTGCCACGCAGTCAGTCTTCATTGTCACGTAAGCAAAAGCGGACGTACAAAAATATATTACGACTCATTGAACAAGCTAATAAAAAATAAACAACGCAGCTGTCACTTAGCCGAGGAGCTTTTTTCAGTCTGCAACAACAAGCATCGTGACCGGTCGGACATTCGATGAGGCAAATTGAAGGATATCATCTGTGTTATTCGAGTCCTCACATTGAAAAAAGCAGTTCCCAACCTCTTTGGCTTTTGGCCCCGTAAGACTAAGTGATATCTATTTATGTGTGATGACCTAACTGCTCCACTGGTTTCAGATATTGATGGCTGTTTGCCACGACTGGAAAGACGACCCGCCAATTGGAAAATTGTGGGCGGGATTACGAATGGTGACATCATCCTCCATATAGCCAACTTCCTGGCTGGATGTATGGGAAATGTGGAAAGTTGTTCTGAGCCTTTTTTTGAGTCTTTGCAGACTGTAACAACTCAAATACGTGTCTGTTATTTTAATATTTCACCAATTTATGTAAAAAAAACAAAAACAATTGCTCGTAGCTATCACAGCTGTCTTGTTACTAAAAAATGACATTAGTGGGACAGATTCCTCCTTAAAAACCATAAAACACTTAAATAAACATAATTTTGTGTAAAAGGAATACATCTCTCTTTCTTATTACTTTAAACATACACGTCCACAGGTTGGGAACTACTGATCTAGACAACCAGTGCGAACAACTAAAGTGTGCCTCATTTAGATTCGACAGATCAGTTATGGCATACGAAATATTTTTGGAGCTGCTGAATAGTGATGCATCTTCCATGAATGCATCATCATTGTGGGACTGGCAGAGTAACGTCCACATCTGTCGCTTTCTACTTGTCTAATAGCACCTGGTTTCACAGTGGTTCAATGAGTACGGAGGCTTCACTTATTCACACCGGAGAGCAGAGACGAGGAATGACAGCTGCACAGACGGAAACAGACACAGAAACAATTCATGAGGAAACAATTATTACCAATACTACACGTTTTTTTTTTGTATGTTAGCTCTGTTAATGGTTTTGAACTGTATCTTTCTTCATCAGTGAACTGTAAAACGACAACATTGAACAGTTTTGTAGTGTTAACGGGCGAACGAAGAGAGACTGGCTGCATTTCTGGAGGATCAACTGTGGATTATGGGCTGATCTAAAGCGTACTTTTCATCGTGGGTTAGTGGGTCTGGATCACACCATTCAAGCTGTACACAGAGAGATGTTTAAACCAAGGCAAGACAAATCAAACAGAAAGAAAAGTGTGTTTCAGCAGGAGGTGAGGTTGGCGAGGAGGACGACTGGAGCCCTGCTACACTGGGCTGTGGTCCGGGGAAGCGTGTGTGGCCGTCACCGTCACACATTCAGTGGCTGTGTCCTTAAGCCTGCGGAGGCCCGTGTACAGCCTCTCGTCCAGGTTAGCAGTCAGTTTGTCCGTGAGCTCTGCCGTGATGGTCTGCGGGCCGTAGCCTGAGGAGTCGGACAGCTGAGGGGGCGAGCGCTCGTCTGGGGGCTCGGGAGGGAGCCCAGCTTGTTTGCTGTCCTCCTTTGTGTCGTGGTGCTCCTCGAGCCCTCCGTCCGTCTGTGAGACGGAGGGATGAAGAGGTGGTGGTGGAGGAGAGGAGGTGTGGTCCTCAGTGTCTGTGACAGTGACACCCTGCTCCCTGTCCTTACCCCCGTTTTCAGTCGGCGTAGGCTCTGCCTTCGACGTGTCAGGAGTGCTTCCCGTCCCATCGCTGGTCTCCTCGTCGGGGGCGCTGATGATGCGGGGGAGTGTGCTGTGGTAGCTTGTGTCCAGTGGGTAGTTCACACTGTCACCCCTCCGCAGAGGGGTCCGCTGTCTGTCAAAAGAGGACTGGAAGTGTCTGACACCGGGGTCACTCCACTGCTTGTGCCGCTGCCACTGCTTTCGGAGGTGGATTCGGGAGCGGTGCTTCCTTAGCGGCGACTCCTGCTGGTCGAACTGAGGGTCGTGGCGGAGGAACTCATGGAAGAGAGCGTCTGTTTTCTCATCTATGCTGTAGTCTCGCCGGTGCAGTGCTGGCGGCTGAGGTGGAGGCTGCGCAGCCTCTCGAGGTGTGAGCATCTGACCATATGGGAACCAGCTCAGCGAACCAGCACCTGTTTCTATGGAAACTCCTCCACTGGCACCCAACAACAACTCATCCTCCGGCTCCTCTTCAAAGAGATGAGACTCAAAGCTCTCGCCGATAGTGCCAGTTCGCCCTGCGTTGGTGAAGTGGTGCCTTTTCTCGTGGGCTGTTCTGTCCTTAGGGCTGCCGCTGATGCTCCCAAACAGTCGCAGCTCTTCCGGACCACGAGATGGAGCCTCTATTGACGCGTACCCGCTGTCCATCTGCAGCAGTTTCCGGGTCCCCGTTTCTCCGTCGCTGCCCCCTCGCTCTGATTCTGTGCTTTCCTGTTTCCTCTTTTTTCCCTCCTTCACACCCAACCTGTCATCCATATACATCATAATGTCCTTGTCTTCCTCACCACCCTCTGCCTCATCCCCTAAATCCTGGGAGGGGTAGCTGGGGAGGCCTCCTCTTTCAGCCTCCGTGCGTCCGCCCAGCGAGCACACACTTTCAGCATCACTGCAGACGGAGTTCCTGTCGTTGTTGCTGCTCTGGTCGGAGGCAGCGTACTGTTCCAGTGATGCACGTAGGGACCAAATGTCTTTGTAAAGTGACTGGGGGTCCTGGGGATCTAGGGGGTCCAACGGGTCTGCACCTTCCCTTCTTGCCAGGGACAGTGCTTCATCTTGGGGATCAGGGGATATGCCAATCACCCCTGGTCCTCCATGGCTGCAGCTGGGCTCCACCATCACCTCTACCTCTACCCTGTAGTGTGCACACAGGTGTAGAGAGATGAGATAAAAATGAAAGAAAATAGGGAGAGGAGGAGAGGGGGAGAAACACACATGCAAAACAAGTGTCAGTGTCAGAGCATTTCCCTAAAATATCACATCCATCTGAGACGCGGCTGATTTCACAGTGCACAGAATGGTTTTCATGACTTGCAATGGCTGCTGTTACATGTCCTTAAACTAAACTTTGCTGAACACTGATGCCGTGTGCGCTTGAAAATCCCCCAGAAATCCCTTGCTTTCATTTTAGGGCAGCAAATGTAAAGAACACGTACTTAAGAAATGTATCAGTAGCAATAAACTTACTAATAAACTAAACTGAGAAGGAGGGTCGTCAAATTTCTAAACTCAAGGCAGCTTCCAGGAAATTCCTTTTATTTTCTACAACAAACATCTGCAAATATACACAGGAAATACTGTTTAATCTAATATTTAGTGGAGGAAAATAAATGGTTATGTAAGAAAATACTTTGGGAGACTGGCTTTTTTTGGTTGCGTAACCTAATATTGGGCAAAATCGGCATTGCTATAAATACTTAAAATAACAAAATCGCAGTGACCCTCACAGTCTTGCGGACATCATGACATTATCAGACCATGTCAGCGATGGAATGGTTTTTTATGTCAGATATAAACCCCACGTCCCAATTCTCCACTTTGCTCTCCGAAAAAAGAATAAAAAGAAAAAAAAAAGGAGTGCACTCTGGGAATCCCCTACATCTGGCTTCAAATCATGAAATTGGTTATGAAAGAACTCTTGTTTACAGGGATCTCATTACATACAAATCAGACTGTGGTTAGATAGTATTTGCAGTCGCACAGCTCGGTGTGTTTTAATCTAATTAAACACCACAGCAAAACAATTAGTCTAACAAAGACATGGGGACATTTTTCACTAACATTTGCCTCTTGATTGTCCTGCATTGCTGCTCATCTGGTGCATTAAAACAACAGCAATGGTATTCACAGAAGCGCACTTTTCCATCAAGGCAAAGTGGTGAAGAATTGAGACTTAGAGCTGCATCCCGCTGTATATCATCACCACACATTTTCTAGCTACAGTAGAGGAATGAGTGCAAGGCAGCAAAGCAGTGGACAGGATGAATGGCAAGGGAATTAAAGATACCTGCCGAGGGAGGGGGGTGGCGTGGAAGGAGGTGAGAGGAGGCGTGTGGTGGGTTGGCCGGGACGGTAGGCGACGTCCTGGGTGCGGGCGATGTACTGGATGAGGTCTATGCGGTGCGCGTCGCTGTCGTCCTGGTCCATGCTCTCGCTGGCGGCTCGCTGGCGCTGGAACTGTCTCCTCTTTGGAGAGCCTGGCCCACACGAAAACATGAGGTAGAGAGAAAGAGAGCAGTGAGTTGTGCAAGTTTTGTAACAGCAGGCCGGGTGCGAAGTGACACGTAAGTCGGGAGAAAGCTTCCATCAACTGTTGAGGTTTCTGAGGGGATTTTGTGAACTTTTTTCCCAGTCCCCTTGGTATGATAGAAGGCCTGAGTGTGTGTATATAGGATGAAGGGGATCGGCAGGGAGGATTTACTCAGGGGCTCAAATTGACTTGGAACGACCAAACTTTACGTCACCGGGCCATCTGCCCTGTACATGTGTGTGTCTGTGTGTATATCCGACTCTTAGCAGGCAAAAGGCACCTCACAGTTGGTTGCTGGAGCCCCCTGCTTAACTACTGTCTGTTTACCGTGAGAGAATATTGCCAAATATATTTAACAGACAAATACATGGAGAAAATGCACCAAAGTTAGAATCTGCCAACAGTAGAAAAGAGTAAAGCTTTGTCTTCCGCGAAATAACCAGAGAGAATTGTTGCTACTCTCTGCTGCATCGGCACAGATTGTTTCTAAAAATAACACAACAGAAATATGCTTTACACCATCAAGGATCCATTACCTCTGGTGTCCAGACTCGAGGCTCTCTGGCTGCTGTCCAGCTTCCATTTCTTGATCTTGAAGTAGGGACTGGCCCCCTCCAGACTAGCATGGCGACGCAGCTTAGTGAAGAACTGCAGCATGGTCCCCTGGCCTCCTGCGCCGCCGCCCGCCTGAGGGCCGCCGCTCCCCACCGAGGCCCCTTCGCCGACACTGACACTGCTGCCTCTGCCCTGGGGCCCCGCTCCCATCATCTCGATCTGAAGAGAGAGAGAGAAACGTCGGTCAGAGAGACAGCCTGCCAAGACCAGCGGCGTGTGTGTAATCCCTTCTGACAGTGATGTTCCACACGGGCCTCCTTGTTTACCCATCAACCATCGCTCTTGTTGGTCCTCCCTCGGGCTCCTTGACCCTCTAATGTCCGTACGGATGACTCACCGGCTGACTGGCTGTTTGGTGTGCTGAGCGACTATCTTAAGAAAAGTCTGCAAAACTCTACAAATAATTAACTAAACAAGCTGGAGCTCTTGCAGGTGATTTGTATGCACACTCAGTACCTGTGAGATATCTGGACGTGTTGTTTGAACGTGTGGCTTTGCAGCGAGAAAAATCACAGCGTGGCGTGCCAAACTTCTTTTCTTTTTTTTTTTCCTCATCGTCGCTGCGACAATGAATTATCACTCGATTTGAGTCATTAGATGTTTTACAGTAAGAGAGGATAACTTACAGAGCACGGCTCCTTAGTGCTGAGAGCAATAGTGTTCTCGCTGAAGCTGGTGTCCACCACAGAGTTGAGAGCGTCTCCAGGCAGGGCACAGCTGGGATTGACACTCAGGCTGGTCAACGCTGTTTGTGGGAGGGGGCACAGCATTGGCTGAAGGGAAGCAAGCAAAAAAAAAATTACACTTTATCCTGTCTGAATAGACTGTTGAACACACTTTTCTGTAAGGCTCTGTTGAATAATTCAGAACCATAAAAATGCTTTTTTTTCTTGATGGCAACGAAATACTGTAGCTTTACAGTGTAAGCGTTTTCATGCTTAGGTAACATCTTTGAATAAAAGTCTAAATTTCCTCTCTAGCTTTCAGCCCGCCACCAGCGACTGAACAGCCTCCACTCAAAGGAAATCAATGTGCAGAGCTTGTTGAAATGAGCAGGCAGAGAGATGCCTGATTCCCGTGTTTGGGTACATCAGGCTGATACGTTTCCCTGACCCGTGTGATTGATGTTCTAATTGGCCGCAGTCAAGACTAATGATGCATCCGGACTAATAGCAGGTTAAAGGCCGTCACCTGGAAGATGGAAAGTGCTGACTTAGTGACAGGCCGGGTCGTCATGGTGATGCTGTTCTCTGCCGAGTCGCACTCGTGGATGGTGACTATCTTGAGGGCTGGGGGAGGGATGTGGAGGTGTGTGAGCCGGGCGTTCTTCAGGTGGTGAAAGTCGCCCTCGGTCAGAGTGTACCTAGGATGAACAACAGAGAGTTAAATGAAAAAAAGCTATAATATCCGTGCAAAGTTGTAAATCATGAAGCTTATCGTTGCACAAGACACAAACAGCCGGGGGAAATATCTGAATTTAAATCCATCACATCTACTCTGCATTTAGCCCCACAGAAAAATTCCTTTTGAAGAATTTGCACATCAGGCTCTGGGCTTTAAGAGAAAAGTAGGGCATGGAAATAATGAGATGAGGGTGAGAGCTCTTTGTGTCCACAGCATACATAATGCATTCAGAATTAATTCTTAACCCTAAACTAACATAAAAGGGAAGTGGACACCGTAAAATGCGTACGTCCTTTGATCTCAGAGAGCGGTAAAAAAAAGGAGTTTATGGACATTAATGTGAGCTGAACGCTGAATAAAAAGCATCGAGATTTGCTCATGCGGGCACGTGCGTTGGCTTCCTGACCTGCGGCCTTTCTCCTGGGCCTTCTTGCCGTGATCGAAAAGCGCGGCCTCATTAAAGGAGACGCGGCGGCCGGTGGTGCCCGTGGAGAGGAAGCGTTCAGTCTCCTGGTCGTGAGAGCTGGCCATTGACAGGCAGTCTGACTCATCCACCCTGATGGTGATTTCTAGTAGAGATACAGCAGGGAAGAGACAGAGGAGTCAGACGGATAGGCGGATAGATGTGTGAGGGAAGAGTGAGACGTGACGGTAAGAACAGAGAAGAGTCATTTATTTTTGTTTTATTTTGAAATATTTAAAGTAAATAGCTATGTCGGTCTCTTGTTGAAGTACTTTAGTCCAGTCTGAAATGTATCAGCAACATAGAATATATATATAATGATGGACGTGTGAAAATGTTAATTCTAATAATTATAGTAATATTTCACTATTAATTAAAACTACAACAAACGAGAATGGTAAACATTAAGATATTGCACCTAATATATCATAGGACTGCTATAGCTCAAGCAAAGGTTTGTCACAAATGGGGGTAGCAGGGTGGTCTAAACGTGCAGGTACATGGACCATGAAACACCTGCAAGATCTCCAGTTCAAGTTTAGCTGGGGACCTTGCTCATCTCCTCTTATAACAAAAGGCATATACCCACCCAAAACTTTGTCCCCATCCGCTTTACTGTATATTTATACTGACTGTGTGACTGAAGTGAAGCACGGGATGTTCCAACACCTCTGCGGAGGATGAGTGTGGTAATATAGCAAACTGCTGACTGAAAATCTAAACAGAAAGCTTTACAATAGCAGCCTGGTGCCAAAGTGATGCTGCATTTTAAATCATTTCACTGGAGACAGAGTGCGTCCACTGGTCCCAAAATGTCAAAATGTGTTCCAGGAATGGCACTGCTACTTAAACTAATTGGGCCGAGATCACAATAATTTAATGGAATAGACATTACACGTTTGTGCTGACTCGATAAAAACATCCCTGCCTCCATCAATCCGGGTTCCTCCATCTCCCATCCTGCCCGTCTCCATTACTCCTCCCTCTCTCACTTACTCGCCCCTTTATCAGCTCCCCTCTCTCCCTCCCTTCCTTCCTCTCTGCGTTTCTCCTTTCTTTGTCCATTTTTCTCTTACCATGGGTGGGCTGAGACTCCTCAATGTAGGTGGTGTTGGTTTTCTCGGGGTCATCGCTGGCCCTGGGGCACACAGAAACGTTCAGATCAGTGCTGTGACATGATTACCCCCGAAGTCTGTCTTTCATCTGTCGAGTCCTGCTGATGCCACAGAGCAAAGGCTTTACGCTCAGCTCTGTCGCCTCTCTCTGTTCAGTCTGACTTTAAATACACATGCAGGTTTCAAAATCCAGCTATGAGCCAACTTAAGAGTAGGGCCACAGGACTGAATGTTGACCCCGCTGTTTGTCTAAATGGCTGCCTGCATGGCTGTATAATCAATGAGGGTCTAAATCATTGCCAGTAACTTGATAACCTTCAGGGCCAGGGGACCTCTTGAACTGATAAAGCGTGGTGCTTTATTGGACTGCAAGCTTCCACTCATCTTCAAGGGCACAGAGAAAATACACATTAAAAGGCCATATTGTTAAGGGACTGCATGCTACTCTTTTAATATATTTTGTATTTAAACCTTCCCATCATTTGCCTCTGATCCTGCAAACTAGCCTCTTAAATCCCTTCAAAAATGTATTTTATGAGGCAGAAAAAAGAAACGGGAAGCTCTTCCCAGTCATTTCAAGCCATCTGATTTCTTTGTGCAAAGCAAGAAGTTACGTGTGTGCTTTTGTGTGTGTGTCTGTGAGTGTGAAGTGACGTGAGGGATTTCTCTGTCCACCCAGATCTGTGCTTCTTCTTGTCTTTCATTTCCTCTGTGGCTCCCGCTTCCCTGTACTGTGTGTGTGTGTGTGTGTGTGTGTGTGTGTGTGTGTGTGTGTGCGAGCACTCCACGCACCCGGGGATTGGTTGAGACGCGAGATTAATCACAGCCGATGGCTGCTATGAAATCTCATTACGCTCATCATTTGTACCAGTCTACCCGATTCTCCTGTGCTCTCCCGCGGCAAGCCTCGCCTTTTCACGGCTCAGCCTCTGTGCTCTCTGTTTATCTGCATCTGGCTGGTGCGCTCTCATACATTTGAGTGTACTTGATGATGCGTGCTGCTGTAGAGAGGGACAAAGTGTCTCAAGGGTAGCCATGTTACTGCTGAATAAACACTGATGAATCACGTCTGTTAATGGAATAGCGCTCACTGGAATCGCGCTCACTGGAATCGCGCTCACTGGAATCGCGCTCACTGGA
>JBAJHX010000106.1:19106330-19126315 GCA_037176925.1 Amniataba percoides
TAGATAGATAGATAGATAGATAGATAGATAGATAGATAGATAGATAGATAGATAGATAGATAGATAGATAGATAGCACTGTTTTGTAACTGTATAGATAGGGGAAGTAAAGTAGATGTAACAAGAAGAGAGTAGGTGCCTTCCTGGGCTGATTTTGGACATCAAGTGTGCTACTTTAAAAGAGAAGCACAACTTAAGCAAAAAGCTTCCCACATAAACGTCAGCGCAACCGAAACTCCTCACGATGCTTAATGCTGCACCTCTTCCGGCTGTGGGATAGAGGTAAATGACAACTTTTCTCTTCAAATTTCAGTTTCCCCACACAATCTTTACTCTTAGTTCATTCATGAAATAGCTGCATTTGAGGTCCAGAGCCAGAAGTCCCACTCTGGTAAGAAGATACGGGACATACATCAGTAGCAGGGAGATGCTGTACTGACACGTCAGCGGCAGCCTCGGTTTGACTAACTAACTGCGCAGCTGCTTTACCTTCCCGGTAACACCATGCTGCTTAAAAGATTGATTTAGTCCCACTAGCTGGTTGGCCTGCATAAAGTGAATCCATAAATGCAACAGTACAATTAATCAATAACTGCCAGGGCTATTAACCTGTCTGCAGTGTACCTTAGCTATGGGAAAGCTCTCACAGGGAAGACTGCTGCTGAGTGAATTAACCAAACAAGGATACTGTTTTACTCCATTTCTCAACAGAATGGGACAAAAAAAAAAAAACTTATCACGGACAATGAAGCAGCGCCTTTCATGTTTAATCTATTTTCTCACCAAGTGCATATTTTAGCTCAGAATCACCTTTAATCAATCAATCTGACATAGTTTCATATAGCTAAATAGAAATATATACACACATATATGCAGGACTCAGACATGTTTTTTCTTAAGTCTTATCTGCTCATGCAGACTTTCACATCCAAACTACATTCAAACCTGAAAATGTTTTACTTTTTTAAGCAGTACGAGGTGTATTGAACTTTTTAATCCCATTTCTACTAACTGGACTCTTTTCCCACGTTTCTTCACAGTCCTCTCCCGACTTCTTTGTGAAACTCCCTTCAAACCCTCTCATCTCACCTTCTGCAGCTTTTTATGTTCATTCCATCATTTCATGCACATTTGAAGTCTGATATCATTCACACCTTTAGAAAGGAGCTTTAAAATATCACCTCTGTTATTCAACTTTTAAGTCCTTTCCAGACCAGCTAGACTCTTTCCAACTCTTCCAACTACTCATACCATTTCAACTGCTTTTTCATAAACAATGAAAAACTCTTCAAATAGTCCACAATGTTCTTAAATTTTCTTAGTTTTTAGGCATGATTCAACTCCATGAGGCATGTAAATAATGTGCAATTAATTTATTATATTACATTAAAATTGCCTATTGAATATGTTAATTTCATATTTGACTTTGTTTTCCCATCTACAAATAGGCTGAGCTGCGCTTATTTATATAATTTCAATAGCAAAAATGTGTTCCCCCCCACTTAGTTTCTTTGTGCCTGTGTAGGCTGCGGAACAGGGATTGAAATGGTTTATGTAAAATAATAGATGACAACATGAGTGGGAGAGTAGAGAACAACGGCAGGCCTTGTTCTTTTTACGGAGCATCAGAGTGACGTGACAGCTAAAGTTACGCAAAAATAACGGACTTTGTGTATGAAACGACAGTCTTACAGGTGGAGTGTTCCCCCCTGAACTCTACGAAGCACAGCAAGTGTTAATGACCGCCAGACTCTGACGTCACGTTTGTAATTTCTCTGTGAGGGGAAATTAAAGCTGAGATTAGATCAGAGATTTAATTATTTCAGGTCCAGGTCAGGATGTTCTCTATTAGATGGATAGATAGAAGAGAATAGGAGGGAAAGTATGGTTCTGGTGGCGGGCTGGACGCAACACACACACACAAATGAGGAGGCACAACACACACAGGAAGTTTGAGAATAAGCGAGTGGCGAAAAGGCAGACTTACTGTGGAGTTTTCTGGTAGGATGTTCCAGACGGTAGACTCATTGCTCATGGTCCAGGCCAACTAGAGAGTCCCCCTGAGAGATAACACATGCACGTACACACAAACACAGAAACACACACACACACACACACACACACAGAGGAAATGACTATTACTGGAGCTGTTCTTCAAAACACAAAGTCAACCGCTGGAGATACTGCACTTTATCTGCCTTAATGCATCCAGACACACATCCAGCGTAAACACGAAAACAAAACTACCCTGACCTCAAAGGATGAATCGTTGTTTTGCAGCCCCTCACTGAGGTCTGCTGTCTAATGACATAGCACATGAACGTTGATGTAACGTGACAGAAGACGCTCATTGCAGCAGAAAGGCCTTGTTGCTTCTGTAACAGCCGCTGCAAGACGGAGAGGAAGCCAAATGTGCGTGTGTGCGTGTGTGTGCAGTGCTGCTTCGAATCCCGTGGAAGATGCAAATGCTAAGCACCTCGGCTGTAAATCATCACCCATAATTCCATATCAACCTGAAGGCTCTCTGTCTATCTGCCACACACACACACACACACACACAGAAGAGAAGAAAAAGGAGCATCAGCTTGTACTAAACACCGGCTTCAGCATCTGAGTTACACATACGGCTGCTGCTATGCGTTTGCTCTTACAGATCATAGCCATTATTAACTGCTACTGCTGCACCAAACGCCCACACACACACACACACACTCCCACCCTGGATGGATCTACTCACCCAGCAGGGTAGAAGCAACATGCCAGCAGCACTCCTCGCTCTCCTGCCAGTCACTGCAGCACTCAACTTCAGCACCACAACCTGTGAGCGGCTGCCAAGCTCTTTCCTCTGCCAGCCTGCCCAACTAACTCCCTGCATCCACCGCTCCAAGCACGCAAAGTGTTACGGGAAGCACATCAGGCGGTGTGACAGCACCGTACCACATCCTGCTCTCCAGCAGCAACCCTCCCCTCACCCTCCTCCAAACCTCCCCCACGAGTATCTTACCCTGATGGAGGGCAGTGCGCAGCAGCAGCTCTGGATGTGTGTGTGTGTTTGCAAGCGTGTGTGTCAGGCTCTGGCTCTCCTCCTCAGCTCCCTCGCAGCATCCTCGGCCACCTCAGCCCACCCAGCCGACTGAGCCCCCGAGCGGCGGCGTTCTCCACCTCTCCACCCCCCCCACTCCTCTCCTCAGGGCTGGCCCACTGGCCTCGGAGCAACAGGACGGTGGTGCTGCATGGCTGATGACAAGCAAAAATAAAAAAAAATGGCAGAAGGATGGGTTAATTATTCAGTCGGCGTGGATAAGTTTTGCAACACACGAGCGCCCGCACTCTGCAAGCTCACTGACAGTCTTCCCCCTCCAGTCAGTTCCAGTAGTGATGAGCACAGAAGTGAAACATCTCTTTGTTTATCTTTTTCTAAACATCAGTATGTGTTCTCATATGAAGAAAGCCACATCAGCCTCACTGTGTAAATCAAAAGCACTGCTCACAGTTACACACTTATGTTATAGTCTAATGGTCCTCTGCTGTCAGGCTTCAGGAAGAGGAAGAAATGACCATACTTACTAATAACCACATTTATCAAACTGTGAGAATCAGTTTCACTTTCCTGAGTGCTGCTTGCCCTGAGACTTGCTCTACTGACTGAGCAGATGGGAAGACACGGGTGTCCCAGCAATGGCATATCCCGTCATGCTTTACTAAATGCATCGCCGCTGTTATTGACTGAAACGCGCCTTTGACATTTTCTGTCACAATGACCACAATCCCTCTCCTTGAATAATAATAAAAAAATAGAATGGCTACGCTTCATTTTTAACACCCCCCCCCCACCCCTCCCAAATTTAAGAAGCTGCTTAAATGAGAAAGTGCTGCACAAAGAGAGCATGCCGCTTTTTCTTATTGCTGCAACACACATATATATTTATTTTTTTGCTTCCCCGGAACAGAGCGAGGAGCTCCCTGATCTCTGGCAGCTGTTTCCTCGCGGAGGATCAGCTGCTAAAAATCTGTTGCAAGAAAAACAAAATCAGCTCGCGACGACACGAAACTTTTCTTAAATTTTCTTTTTTTTTTAAACGGAGGAAAATGGGGGTAAATGTTAATAAATTTCTTCTCGGTCTCCATCAGTCCGGTGACACCGACGGAGGAGGAGGTGGAGGCTCGCGGGCGGAAGGCGCCGCGCGGAGGCACGCGGCGGGCGGAGGTAGGACTCACCTGCGCGAGCGGCCTGGTCCGTGGAGGGGTGGAGGGGCGCGTGACTCCTCCGTGGACACTGTGGCGTGGATCTGAAACGCAAAAAGTATTTATGAATGAAACCCCACTGCTCGGGACACGCCCACCACCCAGTCAGAGCCGCACCACGTGACGCAAGAGGTGAGGTAGAGCCGAGTGATGGAGGAGATGAGCGTGATGCACACACACACACACACACACACACACGAGTGCCTCCGTTTAACTGTTATTTAACCACGCACCACGTGCATTTTTCCAGTACGAGACTCCCCCTCGTGCACATTTTCTTGATTTATTTTCTACATTATTTATATGCAGTCACTCGCTCTCGGGTGTGAAAATGCTGAAAAAAGACAGTTTCAGAGAGTTCACGGAGCCCCCCTGTGTGTGTGTGTGTGATGCATGACAGCAATAAAAACTTGGTCTCAGACCGGACGACAGTCAGTGCTCCCCCATCTGTTGAGTCCTGTGCAAATGTTTGGCGCCATCTACCGGCGGTGATAAGAAGCTTCAACATTTTCAAGATATCAGGGTCTTTATTGGTTTGTTACGTTAAAGATAAAAAAATATATATATTTAAAACTAAAATTAATAAAACATATATAATATAGATAGGAATATAATACAAACAGAATATGATACTTTTGAGGTAGAAGGTTTCACACAAAAAAAGAGTAAATGTTGCCAATAAACTGTATATATTATATTATATTATATTATATTATATTATATTATATTATATTATATTATATTATATTTCAGTCTGTATACACAGAGGATGTGTGTTGTGTATGAATATGTTTATAGCGTATTTATGTCATTTTTACATTGTGTATTTTTTATCTATGTTTTTGACTTTTCATATTTGTCTTTCTATTGCTCTGCTATAACAGGTGAATTTCCCCAATGTGGGATCAATAAAGCTTATGTTGTGAATACTCTTCCCTAAATGTTTTCTTCAGTAAACCCTGCAGGAATATAAACTGAAAGATATTTCTGGCTCAGCAGCTGAAACTGATACAATTTGGCTGCGTTTCTTTTTTTTGGCAACATTAAAATACTTACTTGAGTTTAATTTGTTGCAGCTAAAATGATAAAAGGCCACAGGAAGTCACACTCCAGGACAACTAGCCTTTAAAAAAACGGGAAGACTACACTTCCCTGCGTCCTTTGCGCCACCGTGAAGCCTTGTGGGAAGGTCACCGACGTCCTTGTCCTACCGAGCGCACACCGGCTGCCTTCTCGCTCTGTCTCTTCCCTGTGCTTGGCTTTAAGCTGGTCTCCAGACATGATGGCGGCAAGGTTTCTCCGCCGGGCTCTCCCCGCGCTCAGGCAGGCTCGCTCCTACGCCGAGGCCGCCTCCGGAGCCCCGCAGATGTCCTTCACTTTCGCCTCCCCGACGCAGGTTAGCTGGTTAACATTGGCGGCGAGGCTCCTCGGGCCTAGCTCGGTTAGCTCCCGAGGCTAACTGGAGTTTGTCTTTGAAACGCACTGTCTCGGTCTGCAGGAAAAAAAGAAGAATTAGTCTGCACCCAGCCCTGTTCAGCAGCACATGTTTGATAATTAATGCATGCAGTTCGGTTCAGACGCAGTGAGAGCTTGTACTGTCAGTAAAGGGTTTAACCTAGCATAGCATGCTAATGTTGGCCATCCTAGCTGTCATTCAATTCTCTCTGCATGGCTAAAACATGCTTTGCGAAACGTCGCCGCTGCAGTATGTGTTTTTCTAGTTCAGCGAGTTTAAAGTACATTTCTGCACACGTGTTTAACAGTGTGTGTCGTTCATTTTAGGTTCAATCCCTCTGTGTGTCAAACGCAGGGAGCTCTAACCTTGAGGTTCATGTCAATGGTTGTTTCTTGTCTCATAAGCCTGTTTGCACTCAGTGCTGCAGCTCTGATCCCACAGTCAGCTGCAGAGCTGCTTTGTTTGGTACATTGTAAACAGAAATGTGTCTTAACATTAAAAACCTTTGCATCATGTCGCATAAATGGTTTGCAGTAAAGTGATAAGCTAAAGTACAATAGCTCTTGATAGGGCTCCTTTTTTAATAAAGTCATATTAAAGAGTTTACATTTGCTTCTTTTATGCTGAAATGATGCTGGGCAGTCCATAAGTCACATTAATCCATTGTGTCCATTCCCTGTCTCCACTTTTCAGGTGTTTTTCAAAGAGGCTAGTGTCAAACAGGTCGACGTGCCCACTCTGACCGGGGCGTTCGGTATCCTTCCTGCCCACGTACCCACCCTGCAGGTGCTCCGGCCCGGCGTTGTCACAGTCTTCAGCGACGACGGCTCCTCTGCCAAATACTTTGGTAAGTCTGTGCTGTGGAAAAACGTGAGTAAATGACAGCCAATGTGATCAAATGATGCCATATGTCCCAGCACCATATGTCAAAGTAAAGAAATAATTGTCAGGTCATATAAGTTATGTTGTGCTGAACAAAAAGATACCAAACACTGGTATAGTAAACATTTTTACAAAGCGGAAGTATTCATAAACAACCTTATTTGATCAAAGCTGCTAAGTGTTAAAGCTCTTGACTTAATTTTCTTGCTGGTCAAATGAATGACAGTTTGCTTTGATGCCACAACACAGTGGCAATTCTGTTCAGACAGATATCATCATCATCATCCAATGTATGGAGATGATTGTAGATTGTACAATGTAAAGTGTCAAAATATGAATATATGCTCTGATCAGTGATTAAAAATATTAACAGTGTCAGAGTCTGTCGACTGAAGCTGGTGTGTAGCTTGCTCAACAAATTACCCACCTACTTTCAGGCTATTGTTCCCATTAATAAGTAATATAAAAGCATTTATCATTGATCTTTATGAGACATGCATTATTCTGTCCATATACTTAGCAAAGGTACACATAGCTGAAGCCATCCACATGGATGTGGCAGGATGTTTTCTCAGACCCATGGAGACTGCAGTTATGTAATGTTAACAAAATGACATTATCTATTTTTGTTAATGTTAAGTTCCTCTCTCTATCCAACAAATTCAGTAGTAGATGCCAATTAAGCATAGAGTCTAGACAACCCTGGTGTCACGTTTCAGCTGTTCATGGGATCAAATAAACCCTCAGTGAGAAAATACGGCGTGGAACAGAAGCCAGGCTGAGACTGAGGAAGCGCGTCTTGGCTCTGAAATGAACATTGCATCGGTTATAAAACACCCTGAAGATGACTGTATGTTGGCATGTTTACTTACTCTGTTGCTTGTGTGTGCGCAGTGAGCAGTGGGTCAGTAACAGTCAACGCAGATTCTTCAGTGCAGCTGCTGGCTGAGGAGGCGGTTCCTTTGGACCAGCTGGACGTCGCTGTGAGTATAATGGCAACCTCACTCAATTCGCATACGTACTAGAGCGCCATCTGCACTAATGTCGGGCAGTATGACCACATAAACCGTGAGACAGTAGGAATTTGTCAAGTGTCTTCTACAATACAATTGATACCAGCACAGTTATGTTATAGTTCCTTTTTAAATCTGGATGTACTGAACTTCTACGGATAGTTACATTACATAAAATTGCATTATAGATTAGGAAAAGCAGGATTTCACACGTAGGCCAATATCCGTGATATGACATTAATATGGTCTTTTGATGAAAGAACAAATGATCAGTGACTACTTGAAAACATTTCTCTGTCGGTGTAGAAATTCATCAGAGCAGGTAAATGTAATTACTTGCTGGACTGTGTACCAAAAGAAACTTACAACGAAAAAAGACATGTTCCTAGTATAGTTAAATGTTCAGTTTGAAATCGATAGAGAAAAACTTGGGTATTGTCAAAGCACATATTGTCAATACACATCTCAGTGGGTTTTTTAACGACTGGATTTATTGATTGGTTGTGTTTATATTCTACAGGTGATCTTCTAATTGCTCTCATCAACTCTCACTTTAATGCGTTGAAATAATATTGGTATTGATCCCCTTATTATACGCTGCATAATGGGTTATGATGACCTATTACAAGTTTTTAATGAGGTTCCCAGAAATGCAAGGGATCAATATTTGTGGTGTATAATGAAGAGGAGCAGACCCTTTGAACTTGAGGACTCAGGATTCAGAGTATCACAGCCCCAGGAAGTTTTGTGTTGTAATTAATGATATCGAGAAAGTTTTATGACCTGTGTGTTCACTCTTCAAGCAAGATTTTCATTCTTACATCCACTCAGTTGAACTCTTTATTTTCTTTGGTCCATTTCATTTTAATTGCACAGCTTTGCTAAGTTCTGTTCAGACGCTCTTTTCTTTTCCCACGTTTGGTCTATTTAAAAATAGACGTTAAATTGCTCTTACTTTTATAACTTTTTAGTTCACAAAACCAGCAGAGACCTGGCAGCAATTATCTTTGAACCTGAGGTATATTTGAGAGTTTTTAAACCTGAACAGCTCAGTTTTTCTGCAGTTGGCTCTGAACTTTGATATCACCTTGAAAGTGTGCAAGCAAAGGGACTCATTTCTTCTTTTGATGTGTTATTATGATGTTGAATTCGTATCAGTTCAAAATGTATCTTCCCTTCAAGTACAAGTGAAGCATATATTTGTCACAAACTGCACAGAGAGGACAGGTTGTGAAATTTGTGCTCTGAATGTCATGTGTCACATATGTTACATGTTTTGTCGTAGCTTCTAAAATGAGACATGCTTTTCCACATGTGAAATTATCGTCAAGCAGGGACCACTTTGTGCTGACAAATGATGTCCTCACAATGACAGCCCAGTGCGGGTTCGTCAATCCTTTATGGATCTCTTATGTTTTAATGAGATTTGTGTGATGGATGTCCATATCTGATTTGTCGAGGCATTAATTACCGATTGTTCACCCTGGTTTGTGTCCCAGCAGAGATGTGATCTTTGACAGCAGAGACTTTTCTTTGAACTTGCACTAGACTGTGGCCGTCTGTGCTGATGAGCTCCTCCCAGCTGATGATTATCCATCTGATCAGTTTTGTAGCTGGATTTGAACGCCGAGTCCTTGTTTAAATGTCAGTCTCGTTAATGCTAGGCTGCGTTATTACGCGCTCGCTGTGGAGGTGTCTGTCTTTGACCTTGAGCAGTGCCAGTGTCACTGTCAAGTTGACTTCATACCAGTAAATGAGTTATTTTTTTTCTCGTTGTCTTCCACTCTGCAGTAAAAATGCACATGGGCCCACGCTGTTAATAAGGAGGGAAAGGTCAGTCACTGTTGAGTTATAGCAGATGTGTCAAATCCCTACTGGGAGACCTTTAACTTCCAGCTATGTTTGGCATTTCTCGTTTCTAATCACTACTGTGACAAATGGAGCTTTCAGAGGAAAGAGGCAGTGGGGATTTTCTCTGCTCGTCTTACTCCCCACTTTTAACTCGTTGCACAGCCTTGCTATTCTGGCTTTCAAATCACAGTTAGTGTGTAAAGGTTTTTCGGATGAATAGGGCTTTGCAAACTCTTTTCCTAGCTTGACTTTTGATCCTGTGATATTTCGGAATTAACGGGATAATCAGCCTGGTTGAGGCTATTTTTAGTAAGGAAAGAAACGGACGACGAGGATGGGTTTGATGTTACAACACAACACAACAAAATCTTAGCCTTTATCATTTGCTTTCCTGCTCTGTTTCTCATTTCTACACGCTCTATTTTTAGGCTGCCAAGGCCAACCTGGAAAAGGCCCAGTCTGAATTGGCCGGCACATCTGACGAGGCCGCAAGGGCAGAAGTTCAGATCAGCATAGAGGCCAACGAGGCCATCGTCAAGGCTCTGGAGTAGACCTGCGGTACGACATTTCAGCTGCTGCACCATGATTTTATTAGTTTGTTATTTATTAGTTATTAGTTTAACCAGACAGGATAATGATGCAGAAGTATTTGCAGTTTGTAAATATTGACACAAATTAGAGATCACCTGCTTTGTGTTCTATCAAACTGAGTTGCTGTTTTTTTTTTCCCTTCTAGGTTAATCTTTTCTGTTTCTTTGATGGAAGTCAGTGGTCCATCTGTGTTTCCAGCTCAGTCACATCAGTGTCCAGAGGATTCCATGCTTGCTTTGTACAGTGGACAAAATTACAAAATAAATTTATTTGGAATTATCTGTTGGAGAAATTTGTGATGGTTCTTTCAAAAAGGCGCCTTGGTGCAACTTCATGTGGATATTATCTTGTATTAAAAATGCACAATACTAGTTAAGAATTGAGTCTAATTGACTTCCAACAGATTTGTTTCTGTTGGAAGCAGAACAGGCTTGTGTCACATGAAAGTAAAGCTAAACCTTTCCAACCAAGCAGAGCTGTCGTGTTGAAAAGTCAACCCACATAAAAAAGGAACTTAAGTTCTTGTTTATTTACTATGTAGTAAGAGTTTTGGCCACTTGGTGGCAGCAGACACCAGCCATATTTTGCACCAGATGATCAGATTATTCTTCTTCTTGCCAAACCACAGTTTTCGGGGAAGGGACAGTCAATACATTTGTCATATAACCACTGCCGGATGTCATTTCCTTCACGATAACTCTGTAAAAGCAAGATCCTCTTTTTGGATTTTATTGCTGTGTACCAGCTTCTGTATCTGGTGAGAGGTTAGTCACTTTTACTGCAGGCCCACTTGTGGTTTGGAGTAATTTAGAACCCTCAGTCGCTGCCTCGATTTTTAAATGTGTTGGCAGCGCTTGTTTGTTATGAGTGATGACCTCAGGCCTCTGCGACAAAGCCAGGAAAAGTCCTTCATTGCCCATCCTGTGGAAAACCGGGCCTTTCTCTTGTTTCATAACCACAGATTTGTGCTTTGACTCGCTCCAGGAGGCGCTGACCTCATTCACGTGCCGACTTGAGGCTTTCAGAGCCGAAACCGCAACCGGTTTATTTTGAATGTCAAAACTCTCGAGGGCCTTTAACAAGTGTAAGTACACTGGAAGCACCAGTGTTTACACAGGAATGCGCTCATGACCGTGCTAATGTCCACGGTGACGCTGCTGCTTATGGCTTTAGAGCAGCATTATCTGCATTAAGGGCTCAGTTCAAAACAGGAAGAGCTGTTACAGTAGAGAGAGCAAAGATACCAGTGAAGACAAATAACACTCTGTTTTATCCCTGTGAAATGTGTTGAAATATATTTTTCCACTGATTAAGCACATGCTGTGTAGACTTGCAGACTATGACTCAGGTCAGCATCCATTAATAAGAACAAAAAAGGAAAAAAAAAAACTAGTCGTCAACACCTCTCACACATCCTGCTCTCTGTTCTCCTTTCCAGCCCGTCTGTCTCTTTCATCAAAACCTTCTAGTCCCAGCTGCACACACACACATACACACTCATAAACAATACACACTCACAGTCACTCATCCGTCAGCCTCGGGGCCTGCGAGTAACACTTCAGACAGACGAGATGAAACGGTCGTGTCAAAACCACCACTTCTTTAATCCAGATTTATGATACGGGATGTTGAAACTGAGCTCTATTCCCTGTTTTTTTTTTTGTTTTTTGTTTTTTCTGATCCGCTCTCATTGAAAGGCAAAGCATATAAAAAAATGACCCATGTGCTTTCCATGTGGACGCTGTTGTTCTGTCTGTGTGCAGTCATGTTGCTAAAACGGGGGGCGCGGGATGTTCCAAAAGAAGAGAAGCTACTGCAAATTGAGGAAGCAGCCTTGTAAGCCTGCCACATGTCCATATTTAGTTTTCAGCGGACTTAAACCGGCATTTTTAGTCTTCTCTAAAAATTTTCTCTCGCCGGATCCCACCGAGAACTGCCAAGCTGTCATCGCCGTGTGGCCTAATGAAGTAAATGTCTCATGATTGAACTGCCTGACCTGAGTGCTGAAGTGCTGAAAATTGATATAGAAGCAGTGAAGTGCTGTACATTGATATAGAGGCAGTGAAGTGCTGTACATTGATATAGAAGCAGTGAAGTGCTGTACATTGATATAGAAGCAGTGAAGTGCTGTACATTGATAAAGGACGATGAGTATCCAGTGAGAGCCCTCAGTCAAGAGACACTCTGTTTCAGGGCTGATGAGGCCTGCGATAATAAGTCACTGTCTATCTCCCATGGATGGCTCGGTACTGTAATTAAAAGATTGCACCGTCTGCACCCGGGAGGGAATAACATGATGCATGCTATGACAATCCGCGGTGTCATCTTTGAGTGGTACTCTAGCACAAAGCAGCTCCCAGCTTCGAGAGAGCTCATCGGGCTATATTTACTGGGCCGACCGTGGCAGGAATAAAGGAGACCAGCCCATGTGAATCATCGTATTTGGGATGATGTCAGTTTTGAAATGATAGCGGAGCCGCATATTCTTCTGTGAGATTTCGCCTTTGAAAGAGGTCACACCCATGAATGGCTTTGGTGTCACCGACAGCCAAACAACTTCAAGCCGGATCTGGAAAAAAAAAAAAAAGTTCACGCTCAAGAGTGGAAAGAGATCAAAACAAAATGAGTCACAAACAATTACGATATTCGATTCATTGCTCAAGCCGTTTAGCAAGCAAAAAGTGACAGGTTGATTGAATTAGATTAAATGAATACATCTGGATTTTAGATTCTTGGTCATACACACAACTTTCTGCAGCTAATTGTTGATGTTAATTACCTTCTTGACTGTTTTAAAGATTATTTGCTTTGTCAAAAAAGAAGAAAAGATGAGAGACTGTGAAAATGTCCCTCACAGGGAAAGTGCTGAACCCGAAGATGTTCACAGAGAAAACTGCCACTCGAGAACCAGCAAACATTTAGCATTTTTAGCCACGCTGGTGGCGAGCTCAAGGGAAGGCCATGTCAGTCAGTTTGTGGGTGCAAACAAATATTCCAACTACTGGGTGGATTGATGCACATTACAAACATCTATGATCCCTCAATGATCATTCCAAGTATTCTTCTTCTGTAATCATTTCAATGTTCCTTAACGTTTCATTGAGCGCTGTCATCAGGTCAAAAATACTTTGGTTTATGTCCAAATATCTGCCAGACTAAACACACAGCTGTACTTTCACTATTAGCAAATTAAGCTTTTTTTCACTATTGGCATGTTAAGCTTTACTTTAACTTTGTAAACATTACATGCCTTCTTGATTAATAGCGGACAAAATAAGCAGTCTGAGGATGTCACCTTGGGCTCTGGGAATTTTGATATACAGACAAAATGATAAATAAATTAACAAAAATGTCCAAACGACAGGTCCAAATGAGTCTATATGAAAGAGGAGACAAAATAAAGTAAAAATGAAGTCATGGAAATAGATTTGAGCTTGCCCCTTCAGAAAGTGAGCCCAGGGTAGCTGGGCCTGTGCCCAGGCATCTGTCGCTGTAATGGGAAGAACTTGCAGTCAAGTGGTGGGCAATAACATGAATCATAAAGCCGATGGAAAGAATCGAGGCACAAGATTTTCTTTATGTACTGGCAGAGGCTCCAACGTGACACACGCTGGCGGTGAGACAGCGTGATATTTTCCTGCGTGCCACACGAACGTCCTGCCTTCAGAGCGTCTTGATGCAGGCTTAGTCACCGGCTGTATGGCTCTGGCTACGGGGCGACTTCAACCTCATGAGACTTGAAACACAGACGAGAGTCACTCAGTGGACACTCACCCAAATCCTCTCCATCTCTTTTATATCAGCGCTCTTATTAGACTCATGAAATCATGGGACACACTTCACATGCACCCCCCATTGACATTTCACTCCTCATGTTAATGATAATTCATGCAGCTGACAGCTTTGGGAGACCTGTTAATTTATCAGGCACGATTATGAAAAAATGAAACACTGTAATAGGTGAATAATAAGGGAGTTATGCGTAAAATGGGGACGTGACAGATGACACATTATGAGAGAGTAATTAGATTTTTAAGCAGGTTATGTGACGGCAAAAAGAAAAAAAAAATCAAGATAAACATACCTTTCTTTTCAACAAGAGATGAGATCATAAATAGGATTACTCATTTACAGGAAGCTTTTATTCAATCGATCAGCAGGGGAAACAAAACAAAGAGTTCTTGCAGTGGGCCGAAACATTTGTCGGTTTGTCTTGTTCGTCCTGTTTCTTTTCCTCCCCTCGCCTGCGACGTACAGACACCTGCCCTGTCTTGTCACGTCAAATCATATTTTAATTGCAATTTTTGCTCATCTGCGAAGAAAGTATTTTCCAGTCGCAGGTGGCAGGCTGCAGGATTTTGAGAGTGCCTGATGTGTGAAGGCAAATTAGAGACCCAAGAAGGAACCGAGAGGAAATTAAAGGTCCGGAAAATTTTAACAGTTTGAGCAGTGAGTCAGCTACGACTGCGGATGGCAGTTTTCCACATACCAAAGTGCGCCAAAATTACACATATCATCCAGCATGCATAATCATCCGCCTCTGGAACTTTTATATACTGTGGATGTCAAATAGTACAGATGCGTAAATGCGTTTCGGGGCTGCTTCTTTGTGTGCGAAAACTGCATTTCCACCTGTGAGATATGGTCAAGCGCGGCTAAGTGTGCATCAAGGAGGGTTGGGGGAGGGGGGGTGCGAATGGAGGCTCTGCAGCGGCAGAAGAGAAAGAGAGGCATCCAGAGAACGGAGCTGATTGAAGTGCTGACCTTTTGGTGGGACTGTGTAAAGAGGGGGCCTGCAGACTCTCAGTCAGCTGTCAGATACTGCATCCAGCCTGGTAGTAGGAGTAGGGCCCTGACACCAGCCTCCCACCACTCTGCCCTGTTTGTGTCATCCATCCCTCCATTCTTACAGCCTTCCATTCCACACAAACACCCACCCACCCACCAAACACACACACACACACACACACACACACACACACCACACAGCCCGGCACCGCCGCAAACACTCACCCAGACGCAAACATCCACACAAACACAAACATATTTCAGCCTGTGCCAGCTAGGTAACATTTCTACAAATAGCAGTGTGGGCATTTGGGAGAAAATCGCAAAGCCGCAAACACAGCCTGCTGTAGGGGTGAGATAATCAGCTTTGTGGTAACAGCAAATGGCCCCTGAGTGGCAAGGCAGGTAATCATTGCACTGAGTGTTTTTGTGGGAGAGGGGGAAGAGTGCTTTTCCATCCCCGCGCGTGTGTGTCTATGCATATTCACGCCGAAATGAGCAGCCAATTCAAAGGCACGCAGGTAAAAAAAAGTAGCATTATGCTCACCTATGAGCTTGATTCGCGTGTGTCTACATATGGATGGTGTGGCTGCTGCATCTCTACCACCCACACTGTCTCTACACCAAAATAACAATGCAAAAAAAAAAAACAAACAAAAAACAACTTAAAATAAATATACATGCATCAAGGAAACATGAAGCCTAAGATATTCCTCATGAACCTGGGTTGTACCACTAAAGAGACACAAAAAGGTCTCTGTTATGTTCAAAGCTGCTCTTCGACTTCCTAGATTTACATAAGTGGCAAAAAAAAAAAGCTGCAGATTTGCTTAAATCATGCTTGGAGTTATTCCATGCCCCCTGTCTGTTTCCAGTTTTGCAGCGCTTTGATGATCGTCACTCAATTACACATTACCAAAGAAAAACATCCTCGCTTCCTTTTCATTGTAAATTCAAGGCTGTAATTAGCAGATTTGAGTGGTTTCATGCACATTTTACAACAATATGCATAAATGAAAACTAAAGGAAGCAATAGCTGTCAGAAGGCAGAACAGAAGGCAATGCAAGCGGAATTAAATCTTCCCCTCGAAGAAAAGATGGAGCGAAGAAAAAGGCTGTGTGTGCTTGTGCATGTCTGTGTGTGTGTGTGTGTGTGTGTATGAGAGCACAAGGGTGATGTGAGGGCGTCTTCGGCCCGGGACAGATGTGCAAAATATCCGTTTTTTTCCCCCAGAGCTGCTGACAATGGGGGTTTGTGGTTGTTTGGCATTCCAGCTAGAGGTGTCACATGCTCGATGGTTCAGAGGAGTGCATCAGCAGGGTGGGACCCAACCTGTGCGTACATTTCAGCATGAGTAGGCGTGTGTGCCCGTGTGAAGGCGCATGCAAAGTTTTAGAGATACAGATGGTGCAGATAGAAGGAGCGCAGGAGTGTCGCGGTATAAGGTAAGACAAGGTCAAGCCACACACACATGCATGCATGCCTGTGCTGCTCACGGAACTGCTGTGAGGGCAGCTTGACCTTTCATGCCCCTGCTGACAGTATGCACAGATCTATGTTTAGTCATGAGGCCCGGCGAAGAAACTTCAGTCTGGCTTTACATTTCTCATGTCTTTCTCAGAAGGAGGTCTATACCTCCATTAACCCCAACCTGAAAATAGCACAGGATGCTGAGCTGCATTCTTTAAATCCGTTCTCTTACTTCAGCGATTCCCAAACAGGGGTTGGTGGGGATCTTGTATCCCAGGGGGCACCTCTGCAGTAGCTTGGACAGACTGTCGAGCACCTCAGCTGATTTAAAAACATGTCATTTACAACTATATTCCTATACTGAGTCACCTAAGAGTGCATGGGAGCTAGTCAGCAAATTATCCTGAATTGAACCTTTTCCTCCTAGACAGGTATGAAATATGTCTATTTAATTTATAAAGCACATGGCGAGAGAGTTTTACAGTTCATGGAGGTTCCCTGTGCATAGCATCTTCATGCTGTAAGTTTACTTTCACTGTCATCTTATTATTAATCTTGCATAGCCACAAATAGACACATTACCTCATAGCTATGTATTCCATAAACAGCTGTGTTAAAAAAAGAAAAAAAGCATTAAAAATAAGTTGGGTCTTTCTTTCCGTGAGCCCCAAAACAACTTCATGACATGAAGTGGTGAATCAGGGGCCTTCAAAACACAGAATGAATGTTCCATGTGGTCACTTTACAGTAATGAGTAAACTGCTGAAGTACGTAAGTTAAAGTGATGAATTTGTGGTAAAATTGCTTAAAGTAATGATGAAACGGTTTAAATAAATGTTGGTGTTGCTTAAACCCATTTGAACTCTGACATGGGGGGGAGGGTACATATGCAATGCTCGGAAACACAGCTTTATATTATCTGGCGACCTAATCATCACACAGTGATTGATCTCCACGGCAGACATGTGGTACACATACCACCTGTGTAACAGTTCATGTCAGAGCCATGATACGCCCCACAGCCTCTGCAGGGGGCGGGTGGGTGTCGGGGGTGGAGGGGGGCACCTGAGCTGACAGCTGTGAACCAAAGCTAACAGTAGCACCAGCTGAATGCCGCTAATCCTGGCTCAGACACTTGACTCTTCCCAAACAAGGGACTGAACGCTGATCCCCGAGTGCAGATGACGTCTGATTGCCCCACTGTCCTTTTGCCGGGTTAGTCATCTCCAGGGTGATCGCAATTTTCCTCTGTCGCAGAGATCACACACTCTTTCCTCCTGTGTTCAGATCACTCAGTCCCATGTGATCTGTCCATCAAGCCCAGGGTGTTGTTCCTCTGCCTCCTGGGACTCTTTCTCACACATTTTCCTTTGGACTGCCTTTGGCTGGGTTAAGCTGCTCTGCCCCCTGTTTCCAAAACACCCACTGGATATGCCTGGGCACGTGAGGAAACATTCACACATGAGAGCGCACGCAAACACACGCACTCATCATGAAAGTGCAGTTTGGTTACTTGTTGCCATCTTAATTGCACGGTTAGCACAGGTGAGGAGCCTGTTATGTGGCTGTGTGCGTGTGTGCGTCTGTGTGTGTGCGTGCGTGTGTGTACACATGCTCAACCACAACATGCCGAAAGAGGAATCGAGACCGAGTGTAAATAACACCAGAGGACCACCTCCGTGTTCCCTTTCCTTCCTCTTGCGCTGTGTTGAAATATCTGTGTCATCGTATCTGTCCTGCCACCTGTGCTCTTTTGAAACTTTCCAACGGACACCGAACTTCATGAAAACTTGAAATCTTAGTGATGACGTCACATTTCCTAGGAGGCGATGCAGCGAGGAAATTATTGCATCCTTTATCATGTCACTTGAGCAAAAGGCAATTGGTTTCCTTCATCTACAGTGGGGTGATGACGGCACATGTAAAAAAGCAAAAGCACTCCCACAAAGGGTAATTTTTTTACAGTAAGTTTGAGTACAACATATAAACAAATTGCTCTGGTGGCACACAGTCAGCGTAGTTGAATACATGTCATGACTCGTGTCATCAGAACACTACCACCACTCATTTGCGTATGAAAAACAACTTCCTCAGAAATGTCCACTCTGGGTAATCCATCACAGAAACCACAAATAACTTACATAACTGACTGATTACATGTGACCATATCCATGCTTTCTTATCTTTGTGCTATATTTGCTGTCACTCAAGGAAAGATACATGAGAGGCCAAACACTCCAGTAAAACTGTGTTGTTGTGTCACGCTGTATACTGTCTCATATGTTTTTTTATTTCTGGACCTCTCAAACAGAAGACAGTTTGACACAGGAAGTGTTGAGAAACCGAAACACCAAAATCAGATTCCTTGTGGCACATTTCGTTGGTGTATATGCGCTCCCCTTTAACCTTCACCAGTCCGGATAATCCCTCTGTGCCGGGTGTGGCTCTCTCGCTGTTCCCCGAGTGACTGACAACTCACTGTGGCTTCGCTGTCACAAGCCTCCTCGCTGAGGCACTGTAGGAAAATATGCCAACAAGCTAGTTTCCACCTTGGACACCCAAAGCAGGCAGAAATAACTCCCTTAACACGCAGATCGGCTTTGACAGACAAGGACTGGATTCCAGGGCTGGGGCCTCATGCTTGTGGTCCTCGACAGCAACCCGTGGGAGGAGTAGGACCCAGCGAAAGAGCTTATAATATATATGGGATAACTTCTAAGCCTGCATGACTCCTGTTAAAAACATAAATGAATGGTGTCATATGTTACAATGATCCCATTTATGAACCAATACGTATAATAATGTAAGATTAAAGCAACATCATTACCCTTTCAACAATAGCTGACATAAGTAATCGTTGACATATAGTATGTATGACTGTCAAGATGCACACACACCGTTGCTGTCCTCTCATCAAATAAGGAAATGCTCATGTTAATACACACTGAACCTCCAGCTGGATTCCTCGTTCTGCCCCACCTTCCTCTATCGTCTCCCCCCCTTGATCACTCCATCTCTCCACTTCGGACATTCCCATCTCGCAGCATCTGGGACGGCGCAGCCGTGACATTGACCGCAAATCAAATGTCCACAGTATAACATTACTCGCGGGGTCATTTACACTCCAGAAGAGCAAAATTCAACTTTACCCTCTTTCATTGACAACTGGTTTTGACTGCTGTGTTGTAACATGCAGAAGCAAATAGCAAACAGCTCTTACTGCCCAAGCGTGTGTGTTTCGTGTGAGTTCAGCCCAGGCCAGACATCCTCTGAATGCAGCTACTGAATGACTCCACACGTGGAGGCCTGGGAGGTGGGGTTGTTCCATGACTCCAAATAGAAAGCCAAAGTTCTTTTCGACCGGCTCTGAAAAGGTCAGATAGATGGATTCCAGTGTAGAAGCACCTCCACATACAGTAACTATTTATGGTCATAATGTGTTCTCAGCACGCAGCCTTCGTAGATTCAGCAAATACCCAAAAATGTAATATATGTGAGAGAAAAGGAGCCTCAAGACAAAAGGATTTGATTTGATATCAGACATGTGCAAATGTTAATAGGCGCATTTTCTGAGATACGCTTATTTGCTCACTTGCTAGAGGTTAAATGAGAAGGTTGGTGGGGGGGGGGGGGGGGGGGGGGGGGGGGGGGGGGGGGGGGGGGGGGGGGGGGGGGGGGGGGGGGGGGGG
>JBAJHX010000106.1:19127565-19143428 GCA_037176925.1 Amniataba percoides
ATTTTATACGGCACTGCAGCGCATGATAGACGTTTCCCGTCCATCAGATTAAATTACCCTGATCTGCTGATAACTTTACCTGACATAACATTTTACTTCGTCATGACACACTGTGTACCAGTGAATTGCTGCCTCCACCCCCGTTTGTAGTCTCAAATTACCCTTTAAACTGCCGCCGCACTTGGCACATCACAGCCAGCCCACCAAGAAAATGTGTCTGATTATATAAAATTCATCCACATTCTTGCCTCTGTGCGAGAAACACTGGTGAACGCTCGATAAACACATCCTTAACAAACAGTCAACACCAGGCACGTCAGCTGGTACAGTATAAATAGACACAACTGACTAATTAACTGTGAACTCATAGTTCGGCCGACTGGCTGTATCAAGTAACATCAAATAGAGAGAATAGACATGACTAAACATAGACAAGGCCCGGGCCTGCTGGAGCGAGCGAGCCGAAGTTAGTTATCATCTGATGTGTGTTTCAGACTGGTGGATGAAGGTTAAGACCGGTGTGATGGTGAGAGACGGGGGTGCGATGACAAGCGGCTGATGAGTTCTGTCTGTCGTTTTAACCATTTTGGTCTCTGAACGGCTATTTTGGAGTGACTCTGGTCTCTCACAAACCACGCTGTCAGGAGGAAGTGCGAATAAAGCAAATAAAGGAGTGACGGTGATTTAGTGTCTCTTTGTTGAAGTAATCCTCCTTCGACTCTTTGTTGTTATTAGTGCTGTTAATATGGTTGTTGCTATGAGCCTAATATTTATATACTCATTTGATTACACCATTTTGTGCTTTTTACATATGGCTACATAAACATCCAGCAGGTTCGTGTTCCAACAAGACCGAGTCTGCAGCCATGTTATCGGCTCTTTGATAACTACAGGCGCAGCAGTGCTTTGAGGGAAATGCTAACATCAGCACGATAACATGCTCTCAATGACAGTGTTAACACTTTGATGTTTAAGTGTAGTCTTAGCGTCAAAATAAACTTTATTTCTGTGTCAGTACAAGAAATACAGCCCACTAAGAGGAGTAGCAGGTCACCATTTGCAAATTGGCACTTGGCTGGTGATAATGATAATAATTGCACAGGTGTTGCACACTAATATTGTCATCCCATGAGTCCTGTTTGAGAAAAGAAAAAAATATATGTGTACATATTAAGGATAACATATGACTTTCTGCAAAGTAGAGAAAATACTCTGTCAAATGTGTGTTAGAAATGCATGTTTTAAGTAATCCACTGTTTGTTTATCATGTTGAGTGAATGAAATATAAATGACTGTATCATGCTGACTTCCCCTCAGAGCAAAAAAGAAATATATCTGATATATGATACTATCTAATCATGGGAGTCACATGCTTAAAGGTCCCTCTTTATTACGCTGAAATGTGAATTGAGATGTCTGAAATAAACTCTCATGGGTCATCATCATTTCCTGGTTTTTACATACATGTGATAATGACAGTTTGTGATGTGTGAGTAAGAGTAACAGGATACCTGTTGTGTGGGCGGACCGAACAAACACTGCCTTGCTTCTGGATGGGATTCAGTGGAAACCTTGCCTATGATCATTAGTTATACAGATACAGAGGGTCAGTGCAGCCTTCCCTGTGTGACTCACTTTTCCTTCATGGTATTCCACCCATACAAAGTAAATATTTAACTACATGCAATTGTTGGCATTCTGTTTTCGGCATCCAAATGCACGTCCTCTCCTCTCAGTGACGGTGGAATTTCGATGCTTGAATTTTTTTTTAAACAAGTGCTGGGAAAGTGTCAGTCCGGGGACGGGCACATTCATTTGCATGTTATTGTTATCATTTTTCAGAAGAAGCCCTGAATGGAGGCTCCGCTGATTGAAAGCGTTACAGGCCTCATTTAAAATTTCAGGCCCACAGTTGGAGATAGTCGACCGCTCAAGAGCGATCAGCATAAAGTACAATGAACTCTCTTTTATGGAATTACTGCTGTTATCAAGGAGCACAAACAGAGACATGAGGAAGAGGGAGGGGGAAAAAAAGGGAGAGAAGGGGGTTGGCAAAGCCTGGAAAGTTGGAGGAGGAGGGGGTGGAAAAAAGAGAGAGCAAAAAGGAGGGTGGGAGAGAGGGAGGGGAGAGAAAGAGTGAGGTAGCAGCAGAGCCAGAGGGAGACGGGAATGGATGACGTCGTCAGTGGGGACAGAGGGCTATTTTAAGAATGTGATAGGGAGAAGGCCTCTGCGTACTCCTCTGGGCCGACGTCACAGATGAGATCAACTCTCTGCACGGACTGCCAGCCCGATCATGTGACCCGTAATGACCTTCGCTATCGGTGATTAGATTACTGCATGTCAACTGCGGAGCAAAGGACCTGCTGTGGGGAGCCGATACTGCTGCTGCAGAGGCAACAACGGGAGAGAAAGTAGAAGTAGAAATAACCCAGAGAGCTTTTACTTCTCTTGTGAAAAAAAAGAAAAAAAAAGTGTGTAGGGGGGTGGGCGGCGGGGTAAAAGCAGACGGAGAGATTGGGAAAAAAAAACTAATTAAGCAAGAGTGTTAGTGCAAAGAGCAAAGGGTGGAGAGGGGAAAGACAATAGGAGAAGATATAAAACAGAGAAGCAGCAGCCAAGATTGAATTAGCCTGCAGCTTCGGCTACCCCTAAGCCGAGGATGGAGGAGGATTAGTGGGCAGGGATTCTGGAGTGTGTGTGGGTGTGTGTGGAAGTATTCAACCGTGTGGGAGGAGAGCAGGGCGATTTGGCAAGTTCTGAACTTGCTTGCACCAACAAAGGAAATGCCTGCATCTGGTATTCATCACTGTGTACTGTACACACACAGACGTGCACACACACACACACACACATATGCATGCACGCGTTTACTGATTATCTCCTGTCTGTTTTCTTTCAGTGTAAAAGTGCAGGGAGTTCTGGTGCACATCATAACATGCTGCTCTCAAACTGATTTGGTGTCCCCTTTACACACGCTGACCTCAAAGAGCACTTTTTTTTCCTTTTTTTTTTTTTACAACTGATACTACTCGGTGAATGGGCAGAGCCAATGCAAAACTCGTATCTTTGTTTCACCAGAAGTAATACGCAAGAAGTCCATTCTGCATTGCCAAAACCACCTACCCAGCCACCCACACTTCCTGCCCTGAGTCTCTCTCTCCTCCACTCTCTCTCTCCCTCCTGTTCTCTCCAGTCTCTCGCTCGCTCTGCTCTGTTCTATTTTATGCACTCCACGCTGACACCTAACCTTTGTCGGACCACCAGTCCCTCTGGCGCAACGCCGTGGGCTGTCAAACAGACAAATAAACAAACAGATAGAGCTAACACCCTCCCAGCTTGGCCGAGTTTCACAGCTATAAAGGTTCTTATCGTGCCCGGCTTGTGTCCTGTGGGTGGATTTCATTAGCTTATTTAGCACATTCAGCCCAGTTCCAGGCTGAGTCCTATTGTGGGCCTTTTAGTGTGAGCAGACCGGCTCTGTAAAAGGCAGCAATTATCAGGTCCACTTTGTGGGGGTGTCGAATTTACACCATTTGAATTAGGCCGTGCAGTAACTGTTTGACAGGCCTGGATCTGTGCTTTGGGAGTACAGTGCGCCGCCACTAGTGTCCTATGAGTCGTGCAGCGTCACGACAAAGACTGTGAAGAAGACAAATGGTCGGCCGCACATGGACAGAGTATGGGACAGAGTGTGAAGTATCCTGTTACAAACTTGATAGGCTAAGCCATAACGGTACATCGTATTCTCGCAGTGCTGAATGTGGAGGCTCGAATAACAAGTGGTGTGCTGATTCACATTATTATGCTACTACAAGCCAATGGTTGTAATTCTCAATATTGCATTGAGGAATACTTCCGCATTTCGGAGGAATCCGCTTATTTGCTTTCTTGCCGAGACTTAGATGAGGAGGTGGATATTGTTCTCAAACTAAATACGAAGGGCACAACAGCTGGCTAAGCAAACGGACTGAAAACAGGTAGAAACAGCTTGTTTGGCTCAATCACCTCTGAAGATCACTGCCTAAAACAATAACAATACTCCAGGAGGTCACTGCACCCCACCAAGAAATAGTCCATGTCATAACCCCCCAAAAACCATAACCATTTACATTTTTGTATATTTTTAAGTGAACAATATCATATGTTAATAATGAAATTTAAAGTCGGCATGTATTTGAACTTTAGACAAAGCCAGAGTAGCTTCCTGTCTTTATTTTGAGCTAAGCCAACTGTCTCTTGGGTGTAACTTCATATTTAAAACACATGTTGAGCCTCTCATCGGACTCATCATCACTACAGCGGACAGAACATTTTTATGTTCCTCTACCGAACCAACAAGTCAGGGAATGACGAGAATCAGTTACAGTACAAAGTACATCATGTTACAGTACAAAGCCAGGAAATGATTACATAATGAATCACCATCTATATAGGTGATGAAGTCAACATAATCATGTTGATTAAAACGCTACTCATGAAAACATTCCCATGCCAAGATGTGAGGAATGGTATTCTGATTACACTCTTGGTACAAGAAGTATGTCTCATCTTCTTTTAGTGTCGTACTTTAGCGTGTTGACTAGCAATGGAGTGACTAACATTTTCTAAATGTTATATAGAAACACATGACAGGACATAACGTTACTTGTCACGGCGGGTGTGGACACACACAAACACACACATAAACCATACGATCAATGGGGCATCTGTAGAGAATGAAAACAGCGAGCCTGATTGTGAAATTCTTGGACCGTATCCAGTGTGCCTCTGGGTGCCGTTCAATCTACAGAGGCTGTTGTGTTTAGTCATCACTCACTCAGCAACTGGAAAACATAAACTCTACAGTGTGACTCACTTCTCGGTCATTAACCACTACATATGGGATCTGTAAGATGTAAGTATCCGCTCCCGGAAAAGTTTCAGCAAAAAGTTTTCAGGACAAAAGTCGGGGGAATGTCGTGACTCGCAATACTGGAAATGGGGGTCTGGCTGAAATGTCCCTGGCTTGGATGTTCGCGAGTTATTGTAAGCTGTGACTGTGACTAACCGATACTCTGATGTGACACTTTCTTTTCTTGTCCCCAGTCACTGCACGTTTTTTGCACGTTTTCCCTCTCTTTCTTTCTGTCTTTCTCTGACACTCTCACTCTCTCTGGCACATTGTCTGCTTCGGCGTGTAGCGCCCGAGATGTGTCATCAATCATCTGTGCTGTGAGCCGGGAGGGCGAGCGAGCGAGCAGCACTTCAAACGGGGCTCCTCCTGCAGGTGTGGGATCAGAGGCCCTGTCCGCACTGAAAGCCTTCCCACTCCCACTCAGCTCGTCACCCCTCTGCTCTCTGATGACTCGTTTCTTTTTTTCGCCCTGCGCTGTATCCTGGGTCCTTTTGAACTCCATCCCAAAAATGTAACACAGATCCCACTCCACACTTGCCACTGCTATGGTCAGGCTTCTTCGAACTGTGGAGGTATTTTTGCAGAAAAATCCCTCAGTATCTGTGGCAAAAATGTGCTTTTCCATGAGGTACCGACAAATCCTGTGCCGCAGACCACCTTTTGTTAAAACTGTTGCAATAAATGAAATTTCTGCTCACATACACAGGTGTTGCAGGATTCAAGGCTACAGTATTTCTAATGTGTATTTTTGCTAGAATCTTTTTATCCATTTGTCACATTACAGACATTCACATACTGGCTTGCAGACCACCTTGTCTGGGACTTCACATGCCTTCACGTGCTTGTACGAATGCATTAGACTGAAAGCGCGTGAACTTCACTGACAGAATCTCACACAGCACATCTTACATTTACATGTGTCATCATGTATGTTGTGTCCTCACATTTGTCAGTTCATGTGTGATCGCATCACACTTGTGGATGTAAAGCGTAAGAGGCTCTGTGTCATTTAGACCGACGCAACAGCCAAATTACATAACTGTCTCGGCCCTGTTTGGTGATTGACAAAGACATTGTGATGAAAAGTGTCATTATGAAATCAAACAGTCATTTTGAAAACCCACATTGTGAAATAAGGACACACTATGGGAAAAGTTCATTTTAAAATACAAAAACAGACATTTACAGTCACAGTTACATATTGTGTACATTTATTCATAGTTATTTATGTCACAATAGCTTATTAATTTCTTTAGCATTGAATATTTTTCTTTGTTCACTTATCACTACCAGTAACAGTTCCCCATTTATATCTGAATCGAATTTCTTATCTCTTAGTTTGAAAAGGACTCTGTAATCGCAGCTCAATCTCATTCACCAGTCTGCCCGGACAGGCTGTTCAAATGGCCGAACATCCACATAATTCGGAAACTTCATCCACTTACAGTAACTGTGAGGGCTGAAGTCAATACTGTCTCAATGATAACATGTAAATCAAATTAGAGACACATAAAGATCTGGGCCTTACTTAGTCAAAGGCCAGGACAGGAGCCGGTCAGTCCAAATCAATGTCAAGAAGAATGGACGTCATGTCTCCGGATATTTACACAACTTCTTTGAGTTTACCTCAAAATACAATTTGACAAAAACACATACCAGCCAACCAAAACATAGAGAAACTTACAGTACCTTTTCTCTGTGATCATACATTAAATGTAAGGTATTAGTGTTAAATACAAAAATAAATTATCTCACTTTTTGGGTAACATGATCGTCAGGGAATGGTGCTGACAGGTGAGTGAACTGACTGAACTTGTGCCTCACACACTTTCCGTTTGGATACATGTGTCCAAGTATTTCAGAGCCACCCTCGCATCTGTCAGAAAGAGAGACACTCCTTGTATGATCAGTTTTACAAGCGTGGATTCACGCTGTTTGTATCAGCATGCAAGGTATGCGGGCATCTGTGTGTGTGTCAGCTTCCTGTGGCAGTGTTACGAAGGTAGCGTGGCGATGGCTGGCGAGGCGTGTCTGTCCCACTCACAGCCACTCGGGGTGAATCAGGAGGAAATGGTGGCAGGAGAACAACAGCGGCAGGCTGAGTGCGTCGGGCATGGTTCATTTTTCTCCCGAGGCAGAGGCCGGCCCACTGGTGACTTTGATGGATAGGAATGCTGCTCACCCACACACACACACACGCCCACACATGTCCCACACGCTCAGCCTCTCGCGCAAGCTTGTAGACGGGTACACGCGCACACACACTCGTCACACACAGGCTGCTCTGTCCCACCAGCTCCGATATCCAATGTGAAATGTTTACGACCCGCCCACACGGCCTTCCCTCCCTTGTCAATAAACCCTTCCCAGAAGTATGTGTGATGCATTATCATGTAGCTGCATGGGGGGTGGGGGTTGCTCTTGCATCCTCCATCACAGGCTTACCCATGTGCATCCTACTGCACCATGCAGCACAGCGCCAGAAACATTTGGCTTTTAGGCCGCCCGATGATAAATTTGTGCATTAACGCAATTCTTTTACTTAATCACATTGTGATTTGTCACATTAGCGCAGATAGAATGAGGGGACATACTGTACCAGCTTCAGGGGATTAAAACAAATGGCACGCTGAAAGAAGGTCTCGACCCAAAATACCCCAAAAACATATCAGCCTCAGCAAGGAGTGAAGACGATCATGATCGGTATTACGCGTGCCGAGTGTTGCACCTTTGTCAGAAAACATATCAGATTGTCAGCTTGACTACAAGGTCTAATTCCGGCAAACAGGGTCAGGACGTTCCGCTTGACCTGAGCCGTGTTGACAGCCAGAGCCGGGCTGACGAGCACAGCCAAGCCGCCTCAGCGGCTGGAAAGGGGAGCCTGACTCTGAGGCAGGCCGGAGTGACAAACATCGAGGCACATTAGTTTCCGCCCTGCACTTAAAATCTCGGCACACACGCCGATCCCGTAATGTGCCCCTGCCAGCGTGACAAGCGTCAAAACAAGCCGCGCAGCGAGCTAATTCAGAAAGCGCAGCGCTCGACTGGAACAAAGCGTTGTGTTTCCAGCAGCCCAGGGAGTTCAAGGGAGTTTAACCAACTCCTTTCACTTTGTTCCACTGAGTCAGCATCTCCCAGACAGAAAGAAAGAGATGGAGACAGCTAAAGAGAGAGACGGGTAGCGGTTGGGCCTGGACGAAGACAGGCACCTTTGTCTGCCCGTGGAGTCTCTGGGAAATGTTTCTTTTGAACACATAGACTACTTTCTCCATCTAGCACGCATACACACACATCAACACACACACACGCAGGGATGATTCAGTTCTCAGACAGTGTGATAATATGCTGGTGGGGCACTGCGTCCTCTGCACAGTGGGGAGGAGTGTGTCTCTGTAATCAGACAGACAGTCTGTGCAGGTCCCGAGGCTGGAGGAAAGGACATTTCTTGGCTGGTGCATGTTAGCATTTTCTTTTTCTTTTTTTTTTTCTCTTGCTTTGACACATTGCACAACATCTCTCTTGTCCTTGAGGTGAACCTTACTGTGATGATCGTCCTGAATCTGAGCTACACGGACGTAATCACTGCACAGGCCTGCAGTATGTCTACACTCAGTGGCAGAGAGCACATTTACTCAAGTACTGCACAAACACAGGGCACTACTTGTACTCTGCTAAATGTCAGATGTAGCTATGGATCCATCATAATAAAACAATAACATAATATACTTATTTCAGATCGAAAAGAATACTCACATCTTGTAGATAACTAAAGGTAACAATACCACAGGGTAGAAATATTCTATTAAAGGTAATAGTCCTCCATCAAAATTTTGTTAAATGAAAGTGCATCAAAATGTACTTTAAGGGTAAGTAAAATTACCCGTAATGCAGAATGGCTCATTTAAGAACTGTAATAGGAATATAATTTCTGTCTCACTAATATGCTTGTCACTTTAATGTTGCAGCTGGTGAAGGTGGAGCTAGTTTCATCAATGTTAAATACTTAATCTAGCTTGTGAATGCTGCCCCAGGGATCAATACGGCTCTATTTTAATCTCTAATATTACCCCATAATTTAGTCTTTTGTTATGTATGATTAATTTGAGTCTGTAACTAGTGACTAAAGCTAGTCCAGTAAATGTAGTAGAGTAAAAAAGTTTATTATTTAACTCTGACAGGCATAGAAATACTCAAATGGAGTACAAGCACCTCAAAATTGTACTTTGTACTTGTTATTTCCCATTACTTTTTTACACAGTGGCATCTTTTAATACTTAAACTGCATTTAGCTGATAATACTTTGGTACAAATGTGAACATACTTTAGCTCGTAATATATGACACTGCAGGTTTTGGTATCTCTGCTTTACAGTCTACACACTTCCTCCACCAGTCTGCGTTTGATTTAGCCAGAAAATAAAAGAGGGAAGTGAAGTGTGAAAATGTAAGTTGCAAAGCTGTTTGTTTGATTGTTTGTTTGTTTGATTTGAACAGATTCCCATCCTACTTGTCAGCAGCGCTGCCGTCAGACTTTGTTTCCTCAAACACGGAAGAGGATCCTGCCGGTAAAGCTCTGTGTTTATCGGTGTAGGTGCCTTCGTATCCAGGCAGCCTGTTTACCTGCCCTGTTGCCCGGTGACATTTTTCTCTGTGTCGTCAGAGCCTGGCAACACCCCTCGGATCTCCAAAGCGCAGTTTCATTAACTTTTTTTACTTAAGGTGGAAGGGCTGCGCGCTCGTATTGCCCCTTTTCTCGGTATCAGTCGCCATTAAACGCCCCTTTTCCTGATAACCCCCCCCACACACACACACACACTTCACCCCGAACTGCGCTGATCTATTCTCCGGGTGAGCGCATTACACCACCACCATCGCCGACGCAGCACGGCGCTCGTCGGGCACGGTCCACCTTAAATCACATGCTGACATAACAAGAACGCGGCTCTCCTCCCATCTCCGAGAAGAGCCCGTTAAGAGGTGTCTCACCTTCCCGGCGACGTTCTTATTACCAAGAAAGACGCCGGTGTGCGCACAACACGCCGACGCTCCTCAGCTCCGTCTGCAGCCTCCCGTCGGTCAGGAGACGCTCCGGTGCGTAAAGACGCGCGCCGGGACACGCACGGCCACGACAGAGACATCACAGACAACAAACAAACAAACAAACCAACCGTGTGGATATTAAACTGTTTGGATTAATCTAAAAGGAGTTTTTTTTCCTTTCGTTATTATTACTATTACTCTGTGGGTTTGTTTTACATGCCAACGCTGGGGACTGGAACACCGCAGACTTCAGCGCGAAGCTTCACAGTTTTCGCCACGATTATCGGTAAGTAGACACTTTTTAATGTCAGATCCGAGTTGAGATTTATTATTTTTGTTAAGCTGTTTGCGATGCTGAAGCCTCGGGGCACTTCGACACGCCGTGTTTGTGTTGGTGGGAGGAGAAACAACAAAAAAAAGGGTGGGCATCGATCTGAGGAACAAGCTGGTCAATCGCGGATCGATGGAGGCGCGGTGATTGGATGAGCCGTCTCACCGTGTAACTCCTGCGGACGCGACTGACTCAACGAGGCCGGTGCAGGAGGGAAGAGTCACTGTCACTGTCCCCTCTGATTAGCAGCTGATGCGGTCTGTTCAGAGTTCACAGCCGGTCCAAAGATCCTGACGCGGTGCCATCACTCACAACAGTGAAGATAAACGCTTGCTGCCATTGTTATGTTCGGCGCAAGTAAACTATGAATGCAAGTTTTTTTTTTTTTTTTTGACGGTCACAGTTTTGCTGCTTGGCCGCTGGGTGGTGACCGAGTATCTTCTTCTTTTTTCCCACGTCAAAGCTCCTGCTCGTGTTGGAGGAAATCTGCAGAGGTGAGCTCTCTGTGCAGAAACCTCTTTTAGTATTAAGATTCATTTTATGACAGATTTCCCAGCTTGCTTCACCTCACCTTACCAGACATGCTCTGGTCACCGGTGAGCTCACGAACTCGCGCAGGGAGCCGCAACTGCGCGCAGGATAACACACACACACCACATCTAATCTGTGACACGGCATCTTTCTTCCTGAAGAGAAAACCCGGCTCTGTGTGTGATTTGCATCCACAGCTCGCGATCACTTTAATGGTTTGTGCACGCTGCTGAGGTCAGGGAGGGGGACGATGGCGTCAGTACTATTAAAGCCACCACAGCCCATCTGATAAACTTGGGTTTTCACCTGCGACGAGTTCAACCTCTTTTCTTTTCTTTTTTAAAGCAGCTGCACCCAAGACACCAGTTTGGTTTAATGTTTGCAGCAAGTGGCATCACAGTCAGATGTTAGGAAGCACGAATCCAAACGCATCCTGTGTGCAGACTCTGATGCTTCTCTCTCTCTCTGTTTGTGTAGTTGTTGTTTTAATGGATGCTATTTTAAGCCTGTTGCACAGTTCCCACAGCATTTTCTTATTTAGAGACGTGGATTAAAACCGATACCGAGCAAAGCCACAATAAAGAAAGCAGCTCTCGGTCCATAAAATAAGTCATTAACAGTAAATAAACTTATAACAGCAAGCTCGGCCATTTGAAGGGAGCTCTCCGGAGTCCCCCTCAAGGGTCCGCGGGCCTCGGTTTGAGCCCCGCTGCGGTTTACGCTGGCCCGGGTTTGGCTCTTAAATGCCGTAATTTATTATGAATGGCCCTAAAACTCGCCTGCCCCTCCACGTGGGTGTGGATCTCGGCGCGCCATTGGCTGCGCTCGGCGGCCCCTTCCTGGAGGAGCTCGGCGGCGATTGGCCGCGCCGCCTGTGAGAGGAGGAGGAAGGGAAGAAGGGGGAGGGAGGAGGGGAGGGCGCTGTGGGCGTTTTTTTTTTCTAATTTTTTCTCCTCTTCCTTACCGATGGTGGAAGTAGGATACTCAGTGACACTCGGCTCATTGTCGACGTCTCCACCGGAGCCGCCGCGGGTTCCAGTGCGCAGCCGACAGAGAGCCCCCCCCCGCGTCCGAGGCTCCGCGTCTCTCCGCGTCCGAGGCGCACACCGACCCACCGAGAGAGGAACTAATACTCTTTATCTCTAATTCTAAGCTTTTTGTTTTTGCTTTGCGTGCTTTAAACGTGAATGAGCGTCACTGGCTTCTTCTTTTTTTCTTTCTCACCCTGCCGGTATCATTCTTCCTTTTCTTTTTTTCCAATCATTTTCCCGGCGTTTGCCCATTTATGTAGCACATAGGAAGACTTTTTTTCTTCCTTCCCCTTTTTCCATTATTATTTGCTCGCTTGCACGTCGGGGGAGGGCAACAAAGAGAGAGATCAAACAAAGAGAGAAGGAAGCAGAAGCCCCCCGTGTTAGTTGACTGTCCTGTGAGGAATATTCTCATGGTGCCGAGCGGAGAGAGGACGCGCCGCATTTTGTTCTGACTCTCGGAGCGCGCAGGAGGAGCGCACAGAGACGCACACAGAGAGAGAAAGGAGAGAGAGAGAGAGATCTGAATGCTGCCGTCGATCCGCGAACACAACCCGGGACGGTAGCCCGAAGCTTCGCCATCCTCCCTCACCCGGCTCTGCTCGTCTTTTCTCTCCCTCCCTCCCTCCCTCCCTCCCTCCTCCACCTCACAGGTTATCGGATGGACCAGCATCCCAGCGCCCGGAGCTGCACCAGTCGCGGGGCTTCGTCCTGCGAGGCCGTCCCGACTGAGCCCTCCATGAATCTGTACATCCACTCCACCACCGGCACACGCTTCGAGCTCTCCCTGCCCCTGGAGGAGACCGTGGAGGGACTGAAGAGGAGGCTGTCGCAGAAGCTCAAAGTACCAAAGGAGAGACTCGCCCTGCTGCACAAAGAAACGTGAGTACAAGCGTAAAAAAAGCTGCCAGTAGAGATCAAAATAAATATATATCTTTATGTCTGCAGCGTTGGGAGGAGCTGGAGCTTTTGCTCTCTTTGCACGGGAAACCTCCAGTTTCACTCCCCCCTCCCCTCCCTCCCCCCTGCTTTGCCCCTATCGGTGCATCAACGAGCCGTAACGCATAGGCAGCTCCGGGTTTGAGGCACCTCCACCACCCCCCTCCACCTCTCCTCCAGCCCCCCTTCTCAGACCTGCACTGATCCGTTTTTAATCTATACTTTAGATTTATGCGCGTCCGGGCTCTCGGGAGCCTCGGAGAGAGACAACCTTGGCTGCCTCGCTCGTCAATACATTCAAGGAAAGCACTGACCATCAGGACGCGCGGTATCGGAATTACGCATAGAGGGACGCGCCGGTCACTGGAACAGTATCGACGAGGACTCGCGGTGCAGACTCGCATTGATCCGCGCCTCCTTCATTATAAATACCGAAGCCTGACTGAATTACTAATGCTGAGGGGGATCAAACGCGTTAAACATTGATGAGTAAAGTCACAGGACTTGGTTGCCCTGTAATTTATTTACCCTGCTGCTTCAACACCGTGCAGTGGAAGGTGGATGTGTCCTGTGCTTGGTGGTGTGTTTTTTTTTCTCTCTCTCTATCTCTCTCCCAGTAGTTTTATGTGGTTACAGCCTGCAGTTTTGCAAGTGGGACAACTCCTCAGTGTTATCAGCGGGTTTCTCAGTGGTGAGGTGGCGCCCGGGTTCTCAAGCGCTCTTTTATTATTTTAAACCACCCGAAACCTTCAGTGTGAGGCGTTTCCCAAATGCATCGGGCCCAGGTTAGGGCTAACAATAGTGCAGGTGGTGTTATGCAAAAAGGAGAAGGGAGGCTTTAGTGGATGCAAACAGTCAGCATTGTTTTTCTGCACCCATCCCCTCCCACCCATTGTAATCACCCAATAAATCACATCATCCTTTAAAACCTGAAACCCCCTCTTCTTTTTTTTTTTAATCCCCTCCTGCTCCTCAAACTGTAGACCTACAGCAAGTCAGCGCTGAAGGCCTTTGTTCAGCTGCACAGGGTGAGATTTGGGTCATCAGGCTGTCCTGAACATCCTTCACTGAGCTGAAGGAGGCAGGAGAGTCAGACGCTCGGTGCGCGTGTGCTTTCAGCGCTTCGTGACTTCCCAGAAGAGGCAGTTTCCTCTTTGTGGGGGAGACGCTCCTGCTCTGCGCCAAACATGAAATAGTAAAGTCCAGGAAAAATTTCTTATTTATCACTCGGTTAAACTTTCTCCGGACAGCAGCCATCATTTCCTACAGTCCGGCTGAGAACAATATACATGCAATGTCAACAACTACATGTCGTTCTGTTTATCTTTCCTTGAGAGTGTGGTTTTGGTTTCAGCGTGGAGTTTCTCATTTGTACAACTCAAAATGCCAAAAGAAAATACTTACCTCCACTTAGGCAAGTGGCAGTGGTGCCAGATATCCACTGCGAGCACTTGTCAAGCTCCACTATACTCGAAATTGAAATATGACAGCCCCAATCAATACTTCTCTTTCATGGAGCTTTTCACCCACGGCTCTTTTCCAAACTAGTTTTGAAGTCTGTCTGGCCCCTCCACACCCCTCCTGGCTGAAGGGTGTTTGTGTGTCTGAAGAGAGAAGTTATTGTCAGCACAGTCTAATTATCTTGTTCTCTCTAACCCTGCAGGCGACTAAGTTCAGGCAAACTCCAGGATCTAGGCATCTCTGATGGGAGCAAGTTAACACTTGTACCAACGGTTGAAGCAGGATTAATGGTAAGTTTATTTTTGTCTGGAGTCCAATCATAAAAGACAGACACTGCAGATTGGCATTTTTAATAAATATTTGTGCATTTACATTACTTCACATACTTTATGCCATCTCTGTTTAAGCCATTTGAATAGATTTTTAATATGCTCTTTTTCTTTCTGTGCAGTCTCAAGCATCAAGACCAGAGCAGTCAGTAATGCAAGCCTTGGAGAGTCTAACAGAAACTCAGGTAAGAGACAGTTTCCCTGTGTTGACGCCGAAAGAACGTGACAAACGTAGTGTCCTGCCCTGGTTTCTTATCTAAACTCTGCTCCTGTTATGCGCAAGTGCGTGTATGCATGGGGGATATTGGAAGCTGTAGCTTGGTTAAGTACAGAGCAACACCCAGATATGACAGATACAGAGAAAAAGAGATGAGACGAGATGAGCAGGCTGCACAGGCACAAGCCTCTTTGCTTGTCTAATCTCAGCCTCTTAAACAAGCCAAGCCAAGCTAGACATCCAGTGTGAGCTGTTAGGATATAATAAGCAGCAACACCCTCCTGTATCCTAGTAACATCTGTGATAGTGTGTGCGTTTGTGTGTGTGTGTGTGTGCACGCCGCTGCAGGAAACCAGGGCCAACAGCACACAAGAAAGGCTTATTTGCGAGCTGCTGAGAGGACTAGCACATACCACTCACTTCCACCTTTCTGTTTATACCTTTATCTGTAATCTCTCTCCACTCCCTCTGTATTTCATGCTCCAACACACACACACACATTCACACACACATGCACGGGCAAGTTTCCAGGAAGTGTGCTGTGGCTGCATGGAGACTGAGTGTAGTCTCACTCACTCATAAACAGAGTGCTGGATCACCAGATGACTGCCTTCTCACTCAGTATTAGCATATGGTTCCTGGAAGCCTAGCATGCACACACAGGCCGAGTGGGGCCTACACCTCGTACTTACGGTGAAACAGCGCTGTAGGCCTGCTGAAATACAGTATGTGTTTGAGTCACTGTGGCATGACTCACCAAAATGATCAATAGTGAGAGTAAAGCGAAAAAGGCAAATAGTTCTCCGTGCTGGCCGCAGAGCGAGCGCGAGCGCGAGCGAGAAGGGGGGCGATAAGACTGAATGCACACAGACAACAGTGTGACGTATGAAACACTCTGCAGCTGACTGACTGACTCAGATCAACTTCCTTTTGTAGCGTTGGGTAACAGAGATGTGCGTAAGTGCATCAGTGATGCGCCGCTGATTGATGTCAAAACAGCACAGGGTGGTGAAATCGGACGCTGATGTAAGGAGTTAAGTGTGTCAGTGGCGCGGCGGTTACTTCCTCACGAATTTGTCCAAAGGACG
>JBAJHX010000106.1:19143528-19165486 GCA_037176925.1 Amniataba percoides
AAATCGGACGCTGATGTAAGGAGTTAAGTGTGTCAGTGGCGCGGCGGTTACTTCCTCACGAATTTGTCCAAAGGACGACGGCGTACATTTTTCGTCACGTTTTTATCAGGGGATGTGAGCCGTTTCGGAGATAGCGGTTCGGTATGGCTTCATTCCCTGCTGATAATTTTCTGGTGGAAATCCTGGCCTCGTCGCGTGTGTGAACTCAGCGTGCGTCTCGTAGCACTGACAGCAGATGACTGCATGCGTGTAGGTGTGTGCAAGTGAACGTGTGCGTGTCTGTTACTGGATGTGTGTGTGTGTGTGTATGTCAGCAAGTGTCAGCGGTGGCGGTGGGCTGGAAGCGAGCCTTGCCCATCATGTGGTACGCCTTTGCTGGGCAGCCATGGGTGACTGTCATTTTCAGATGATAATTCGACCGCCGGGCCAAAAGAGCAGATTTCTCACTCTCCTTCCTGTGTCCCTGTTACTCTTAGATTCATTTTCAGTCAGATACTTGCTTATGCCGCCGTTGCATTCATATTTGCGGTGGTGATAATTGTAATCCTGCAGTGGGGATAGGAAGAATTAAATGGCCCAGTGAAAACTATAGTGGGGCAAATGGTTCAAAAAAAGGTGCAAAGCTGCTTTAGTGTGTGTGTGTTTTTTTTTTTTTATCCAGAAAAATTGATTCCTCTTTATAATTCATGAAGCGGAATGGAATGATATAGATTGCAGAGAGATTAAGGATCTGAGTAAGATTAGAAAAGAGGAACACAAAAGCTTTCCCTCATTTCCCCCCTCCACCCTTCCGCCCCCTGAACTCTGGGGCTATCAAAAATCAATCAATGCACTTAGCTCTTAAAAGTGTCTGACATGATAACTGATATGCCCATACACCCAAAAATAGCGCGGGATGGATGTTAGCTGCGTTGGCCTTAGTAGAAGCGCGTATGACCCACCTGCATATTTTGGTCATGCAATGATCTCATTTCCAGATTGGATGTTTTGCCAGGAAGTGTGTGTATTCATGGAAGATGGCGGGGGGCCCCTGAGCGGATCACCTCGCGCCTTCGTCTTTTTTTTCAGGGGGTTCTCGGGGAGTTCGCAGCCAGCAGCTAGCTAGCTGACCGGCCATGCAGAACATGACAGCTTGCAGGGCTTTTTCAGGCGTTTGTGGAGCAAGTTGGACAGAAAATGTTTTATGGAAATGGAGCCCCGGCAATTATCGAAATGGGATATTTTTCCTCTGCTCTGTCTCCCCCTTTTTCCTCCATCTCCCTCTCTTGTTTCTGTTTAACAGCTCTCCCAGGGCCCTATAATTTAAATGTGCTGTGGTTTGCAAGTCCGGCTAGCTGCCTCAGTTTGACCGTGATGCCTGGCTTCTTTAGCAAGGACAATCCTGGCTGCCTTAATTCCTTCTCTGGCATCTCACTAGACTTTTTTTTTTTTTGCATGACATCTAAGCTGCATTAAGCCACTGCTTCCTGACAGCCCATCAAAATACAGTTGCCTTCACTACTCTCTTCTCATTCTGTCTGCTAAATAGAGGCTGTGTGTACAGCTTACATATGCAGTCTTTTTCCACGAGCACACACACATCCACACACACACATCAGAACTGAAAGGATATATTTAAGAGGATTTCTGATCCTGTTCAGAGAATGAGGAAATGTCTGATCCTAGTAGTAAAATGAATGTATACTTACAAGACAAGCAATGAGAGGCAAAGGCAGTATACACTGTTTCTGGGCATATGCAAACAGTGACATCAGCTCTCCATCTATTGATCTTGGTATTTGACAAAAAGAGAAGGATTATATGTCCCTCCGAGCACACAGGGACTATTTGCTCATTGATGCACATTGATGTTAGAATAAAAGCCAACCAGGCAGGCAGGCAGGCATCACCCTTACCATCCCCCCATTGCCCTTCCCCCATGCACCCACCTCTTTGTTCCTGTCTTAAAGCATGAGCACCAAAACCTGCCCAGCTGACGAACCCTCAAGCACACAACAATGATTGAGGGTCACTCTTTAAGTTTGGCTTCCCCCCCCCCATCCGCCATCCCCTTTCATCCTCCACACGTTCATAGGCGTCACCTACGCCGAGTGTTGCCACAGCGGCGCATACTAGTTTCAAAATCAATGCCCAGCTGGAGCGAGGCTCAGCGGGCTGCAGATTGACAAATTTCGCCTCGAACACTAACACAGACTGCTTTGGGAGGAGGCTCATGTGTTTCCATTCCATACGTCCCCGCGGAATACGCCATTACATATCTGCTCTACTTTTCTCGCTCCCGCCGATGAGCACCTCCTGGCGTCACCCACTTCACTCATCCTTCCCCCTCTCCTCTCCATCTGGGGAAAGGCGGGTGGCGGTGTAGCACAGTTTTGTCATTGCATCTAGAGGCGGGCAGATGCAAACTAGCGGGGGCTAACAATATGCAGGGAGTCACCTCTGGGTCACCCTCACCTCATTTCCACCCTCAGGGGTGGGGGTATGCCACGATGGCCCAGGCAGGTGAAGGGGAAAAAAAAAAAGAAAGGGAGAGCTTTTGTACAAGTCATTCTGTAACATGCCCAGTTAATGAGTGTGTGTGTGAGCGTGCATGTTGGTAATTTATAGATGAAAGAGTCTAATACAGGGCAGAGGGCATTTGGTTTACTAGAAACGACACATTTTAGAGAAGAGTGAGTGTATGTAGGCAGTGAGCTGTGTACCTGTGCATGCTTGTGTGCCAGTCCATGACTTTGTGTAAAAGAGCTCAATGCAGGGGGGGGGTCAATATGTTTCTTTTTCCAGCCCTGTACCCTCTAGACCACCTTATCTAGATGCTAGTTAATCAGTGGGATCGACAGTACTGGAAATCATTTGGGAGTAATTGTATTGAGGATTTGGGAGTGCAAGGAATTGAAAAATGACTGAGTCTGTTTGCTGGTCAATATGAGAGGATCATCCCCCTTTTTATAGCATGTAGCTCCCCCTGTCCTCCCCACTGCTATTGAAATTAAGGCTTTTTATATGCATGCAGTATAAGAGAGGGAGTCTTTGCTCTTTAGAATGGTAATTTGCTTTTTTGTCACTTAAATGAAAGCCACAGAAATTAATTTGTTGCTGGATGTGTAAATCAAATTGTGTATGCAATAAAAGACAATGCTGATCTAAAGGCCTATTCAGTCCCTGCTCATGTAAATCCTGGCCTTGAAAATTGCATTAATAAGCTGATCACGCAGTATTTTTGCACCTGTGTAATCCCCTTTGTGATGCTTAAATGCACAGCGGGAGGGGGATGCTGGGATGGGTGCAGGGAATCAAGGTGTGTTGTGTGGCAATCAAGGAGAGAGATGGATTTTGCAGGGGATGTCATTGTCCTATTGTGTATGTGCATCTGCTCGTGTGTGTGTATGTGTGCCAAAGTGTCCTTGTGATATATCACTCTTTCGGTAGCCAGGGGAGTCTTATTCCTTCATATATGAGTCGTGACCGTCATTGTTTTCCCTTCCCTGGTGACACTGAGCTTTTGTGATTCAAGTAGCAGGCATCGTGACTAGTGGGGCTACCGTGTGGGAGGACGGAGGCCGGGAATGTCACCCCTGATAGCCGACACAAACTGTAATGAAGTCAATTAAGCATATGCGGCTGGTGAAACAGAGATGCAGGGGTCCGAAGACCCAGGTCGAGTGGATAAGTCATACAAAACCATACTGAAGAAAAGGGAGGTTTTCTTAAGTATTCTTTGTACCTTTGCGATGGCCATGTCTTACTGCCGCTCTGATTGCCATCTTTCATGTCCTCACTCCTTTCCTGCCTCCATTGCATGTTCCTGTACCTTTTCATCTCATGCTGGTGAGATGCAACTGTCCTAGTCTGCCCTTTTTTTTTTTTTTTTTGCTGGTGAGTGTGAGCAACAGGCAAATGAGGATTTCTCTGCTGTCGCTTGCCTCGAATCGGAGCTAATGCACGAGGGCACGAAGCCCGTGCGTCCATGTGAATCGGCTCAACGTAGCTGACCAGTTGCTGGCACAGTTGGGAGTGTGAGGAGTGGCTTTAGCAGGAACCTGATCATCCTGAACTTTGCCATTCTGATCTCTCTTTTCACTGGGCCAATCAAAGTCAGAGATGGCCAGCTGGTCCCTCTCTTGCTCCTCTCAGTCCCCTCTGTTTCTTATCAGGCAGTATTACAGATGCCTGTCCTTCTAATGGGGCCTTTGAAGAGCCCCCCCCCCTTGGTTGCTTTTAGGATTTGGGGCATGATGCAAGTCATTGATTTTTTTTTTTTTCTTTCCCTTCTTTCTTTTAAGAGCCTGTTATTGCATCTTTAGCCGCGTGTATCTGCACAGAGACTATCAATAGTGTCCTGGTGCGATCAAAACATCTAGGTCAATGGGCGGGTTAATAAACACATTTTTGAACCGTACCTTTCGCCCAGTGGTTCGACAGGTGAGCCGCCGCACTGCAGCCAGAGTGGCTGGATGAGACGTCTTCCTCCTCTCAAGGCTTCCCTCTCTCCACCCTCCTGTCCCGCCCTCCAATCCTCTATCCTCTTTTCTCTGGCACAAAGCTGCTCAGTTGTTCATGAATGTCAGCTCAGCGCTGCCAGCACTCTCTATCTTTCCCTCCCTCAGTCTCTCAGCCTCTCTCTTCCTCCCGCGCTCCTTATCTCCCTGCCGTAGTTCGCTTAGTGTGCAAAGGAAGAACGACTGCAAATGAGTTCCTTGAACCACAGGGACCCCAATAAATAAAACTGTCAGCCAGAGATGTCGAAAGAAAAAAAAAAAAGAGAGAGGGAAGGAGCCAGAGGCACACTCTCACTGAATATTTCATCACCCACCACCACCACCACCACTCTGACACCCTACCCCCATTGCCTGCATCCCCCATCCCCCCCTCACCACCCTTGCTCCTTCCCACCTCCTCTCATGCCACCCCCCTCTCCATCTTTTCTCCATCCCTCCTCCCCTGGCTGCCCCTTATCATATTCTCCCCCATCACTGCTTAGCAACCAAAAGCCTCCTGCTAAACAAAATACCTACTCCTGGACGCTGACAACTAAAACAAAATGGTTGATGGCGCAGGCTCCGGGGTCACTTGTTTTTAAAGAGGAGCGGTGGTGGCATGTTTAGCCATGCGGTTCCTTATCAACACCTGTACGTGCCTGAATAGATGCTGCTGTGACCCCCCCCCCACTCCCGCCCCTTCCAGTGTCTGTTCTGTTGAGCATAATCACCCGTGTGCGCACGCACCTTGTTTTCAGAAAACACACCTTGTTCTTCAGGCATGAGCTCCCCTTCTCTTTGCATACCACCGCTGCTGTATCAGAAAGAGAACAATGAGTGGCTGGCTTCTCCCTGTCCGCCTTAACACAACAAAAGTGGGGCCCTCCACTCCCCTTGTCTTGCGTCTCTCATAACAAACCACCACAGACAGCCATAAGAAAGCTTGCCTCTCTCGCAGGCTAATTTGAAGCCCGCCATGTGGTGTTGGGAGCTCAGTAGGAGTACATGAATTTCATCTCGGTGGTTTTGAATAATCCACACTAGTCATTATAACGGTAATCAAGCCTCCTCTCTGTTTCTCCTGCTGTCACTCACTGCCGGCCTCTTTTTTTTTCTTCTTCTTCTTTCACTTTCTCTTGCACGTGCCCGATACAGGAAAGGCCCCTGTTCAGACTTGCCATTAAAGGGCAACTTGGTTTCTTCACAAGACAGAACCACAGAAAGGCCATGAGGTTCCTCTCTTCTGTGGCTGTTTGACCCAACCCAAATGCACACAACACTTTGTTTTTTTTGCTGTTTAGCAGCAGTTGCAGTTTCTTCACAGATAAAATCAAATGTTTGCAGGGAAGTGAAATCTGATCACGGGCAGTCACACAGACAGATCCAGACCTGTCTCAACTGCCTGGATGTATGCTGGATACAGGATCTGAGGTCTCAACAGTACCATAGTCAAACACTCACTTCTTTGGGGCGTTTTCCCCTCTATCGTCCTCCCTCCCTTAAACCAAACACTGGGTTCATGGTCTCCCTCGGGGCCTCTGACTTTGTATGCATGTCTGCTTGTGTGTGTGTGTGTGTGTGTGTGTGTGTGTGTTGTGGGTTGGCAAACTGTCGACTCATTCCCCTGACAGCTGTCAGTCACAGACACACTGAGCGTCTCCTCCCCCTCCTTTTTCTTTCTTTCTTTCTCTTTGCTCTCTCTGTCTCTATCTCTCTCTCTCCCCCACCCACTTTTGGGATTCTGCCTCCCCCCGAGGTCTCAAACAGACACACACATCTTGTCTATCAGGTGACCTTTTGTGCGTGAAGTTTCCTACAGCCATCTCAGGTAGCACCCTGCCCTGTTCTCCTCCGCACTTCACACCCCACCCCGCTGAGTTTATTGTCTCACCACGATGGGGTAATCACGGTGGGTGTGGGCTCGACTGTCAACACGCCGTTATTGTCTTGAGTTTACACTCTGAAAGGGCTGAACTTCTGTTTACCCCGCAGCATCTCTCATGCAGATTTCCGCTACTTTGACTGTTTGATTATTTTTACATGTGGAAACGCAGCCGACAGATCGTCCCAACCCCCCTCACCCCTCCACCTCTCTTCCTTTCACCTGCCTCTCCTCTCTCCCTCCATCCTCTTTTCCACACCGTGTCAATACCAATGTGCAAAGGTCACCCTGGCAACAGAGAGGCAGCGGTCGATAGAGAAATAAATAAGCAGAAGAAAAGGGAGAGAAGTGATGGAGGGCAGAGCGTGGTGATTCACAGGGTTAACTACAGGCCAACATCTCACAAGCATGCTCCAAAGGCTGCAGGGTCTTGGGGGAGAGAGAGAGGGAGAGAGAGAGGCCTCTGCTCTCTTTTGCTGTCTTTGTATGTATGTCTCTATTACTTGTTTTCTCTGCTTTGTCATTATTCTTTTTCTCCGTTGCCTGTCCTCTTTGTGCTCTCTCCTCCCCTTGTGTTGCTTTTTTCGGCGCTGCTTCTGCCTTCCTGTCCCCCACCCTCCCCTCCACCCTCCCTCCGTCCCTCTCAGGGAACTGAAAGCACACAGGCTGCAGGGGCTGTTGAAACCTTTTTGGACAGAGGTGTCACTTTGTATTTGCCAGTGCCGCTTGTTTCTGCTCGCTTCTATTTGGGGAGAACCTGAGATGCCGTTACTGCTGAGTCCTCGGGACCCAAAGAAGCTTTCTGACCTCAGAATGACGAGAAAATGCGTGCACACACACACACACATGCACAGGCCTGTGCAGCGAGTGGTAATGCACAGCAACAGAGCCGCAGGCATGCAGAACAGAGGACAATAGAACTTTTGTTGTTTAGTGTGAATCCTTCAGCCAAGTCGTGACAACTCCGCTATCCAGTGTGTATTTGTGTGTGTATCCATCCGGGCCACGGGTGGGTCAGCGGAGGCCTCCACACTTGGCCCCTGTTAGCCGTTGCCAGAGCTCCAAAAATGGGCAGCCCTTCCAGATCCGCCACGGACAATCGGCCATTCTGTGTCTGAGAGGCAGGCGGGGTGTATTTCCTGGACGTGGGACTGATTTTTCAGGCCCCGGGCCAGACAGAAGGGTGGCCTCTGTCTCTGAGCTGAATGACACTGCTGACTAAGAACGGGCTGAGGGGTAGTGGGAGGCGAGCGAGAGTGGGCTCTATTTGTGTGTGTTTTCCAATAGGTCTCCTCATCCACCGCTCCCCAGCAGATGTAAATAGGCCAGTGTTACAGAATAGTGATTGATTGCATGATGGGCTAATGTGGTGTGTCTGTGTCTCTATGAGTGGGGGAGCTCAAAGCACTGTTGTGTGCATTTAAACTGCCATCCATGGTGCAGACTGTTCACTTACAATGGAGGAAGTCAATATGCATGGGGGGGGATTTTTTTTTCTTTGTGAAGCATTTTGGCTTTCAGTGCATAATGTTGAGGCAGACTTAGTTTGCAAATCCCACTACCCCAATAAGTCACCAATATATAGCGTATTTTGCTTTTATTTTGTGTTTGTGACTTTTCAACATGAATTTAATCACTCAAACTCTCTTGTTTCCCTTCAGGTCAGTGACTTCCTGTCCGGCCGCTCCCCCCTCACCTTGGCACTGCGTGTCGGTGATCACATGATGTTCGTCCAGCTCCAATTGGCGGCTCAGCAGTCCGGCGGCCCCCAGCTCCAGCACAGACACCTCATCACCCGAGGCAACGCGGAGACCGCAGTGGGACAGCCCACGGGACAGCCCCGTGTTCCCCACCCTCACCCGCACTCCCACCACCACCCCCATCACCCGCACAGTCACCCCGGCCCCCACTTGTCCCAGCCTCACCTCGTACCCTCCTCCCCCTCCTCCCCAGGCTCCCCTTCCTTCCCCCTGCCCTCCACACACCACCAGCCACTCCCTCCCATGTACCACCAGTCGCCCCCCTCTGCCCACTGTAGCCCCCCAACTCCTCCTCCTCCACCCCACTCCCCTCGCCCATCCCACATCCCGGGAGGTCTTTTCCGCTCTCCAGCCCATCACCATCATCACCACCACCACTACCACCAGCCTTCCTCGGGCCAACCCAGCCACGACATCAGCCAGGCCAGCCCTGTAGCCCCGGTCCTCTGCCCTGAGGTGAGCCTTCCAAATATATCCTTTTTATCACTCATATTTCGTCATGAGGAGACAAACATGCAAGACATCGAAAATGATACTTCGCTCTGAAAAAAGTGGTTTATGGCGGTAAAATAACTTTTACACAACCGATGTCATCACAAGCACTTAGCCCTCTCAAGAATGAAGAACGGCGGGGATAGGTTATGACCGTTTGACTCGTGTGCCATGCACACAACTAAATCAACCTCAATTAAACTGATTAGATTAGTGGGATATCCCAACAGCATGCGGGCGAACTCGTGGTTTACTCAGGTCTGGAGTGGGTTTACACGTGATTTGTGTGTGTGTGTGTGTGTGTGTGTGTGCTTCCAAACCACAGTGCACTTAGTAGTCACTGGAGTGCAGTCTGCTTCCTAAACACATACAAACAGGCCAACACACACACACAGGCCAGAACGGGCACGGTATCCGTATGACCTCATCCTGCCCACTGAGATGTGCCGGGAAAAAGGGGGGAACATAAAGAGCTTGGAGGAAAAAAAAATTCAAACATCGGCAGATTTAATGACCCAGACCCGGTTTTTCATGTGGAGACTGATCATTAACCTCAGTGTTGTCGGCCATTTATCATTAACCTTTTACAACCATTTATTTAACTTTAGATAACTCTGAGAACAGCTGCACACACATGCACAAACACGCTCGCTCATCTCCGCCAGCCAAACGCCCTGTTTATACTTTCTCCGCCTCCCCGAGCTCCAGCCTATGGAAAGTGAATAAGAACCAGATGTCAGTGGGCTATGTGGGAGAGATGGTTCACAACAAGGAAAACAGAGAGACGGGACACTTTAATAGCAAGAAAACGGAAATGGCTATTCCTCATCAGGCTTTCACATGTGTAATGCACACACACAAAAACAGAGTGACCTTTGCCTTTGTTTCGATTTCACTTTTGCATGTCAGTTGAGTGATCCGAGTTAAGGTAAGGTGAAGCAGGAGGGTTGCAGAGTTTGAGGTAACAAGATATTCTGAGGGTTATGGGCCTGTTTTATATGGCTCAGGATTTCTGCTTCCTGGGGTTTCTTATAACCATCCACCTTTACCGCATAAGTTACTTGCATAGAACACTCTAAAGGTCACTTGCAGAATCCAGAACAGAGCTTATATTATATACTGTATATATAAGGAGTATAGGTCAGAGCATGCTTTCAACATTTCACAGCTCACAGGGTATGCATGAATGTCACTCGATGTATATGTTAACACAATGTGGGGTGTGAACCTGGATTTTCTCCTCGTACAGACTGTGTACACATGTGTGCTTTTCACACTGCTTTTCCATGACCCGAGGCCTCACTTAATGCTTTATGATTTTCATTCCAATATCCAGGCTAACTGCAGCACCACCACCAGTCCCACCGGTGGCACCAGTCCCTCATCGCGCTCCCGTAAGCCCGGCGCCATCATTGAGAGCTTTGTCAACCACGCTCCCGGAGTCTTCTCAGGGACCTTTTCAGGTGAGGGGACACCGAGCTGCCATAAAGATCCATTTGCCGCTCTAAGCACTAACCATGCACACACAGCGAGCTCCAGCTGAAGGTCTCCTTCATGTGAGCTTGCGTGCTTAAAAAAAAGTGTGTAGAAAATTGAACACAGGCTCCTTTGTCTGGTCTCCGGGTTTGTTGTGGGCAGGTGTGCGTATGAATGACCTAAAGTGCTTTGCCATTTCATTTTATTTTTACTTTAAGATCAGTAGACATGTAATAATATTCCCATATTCCCCCTCACTCTCTCTCTCAGGCACTTTGCACCCCAACTGCCAGGACAGCAATGGCCGTCCCAGACGAGATATCGGTACCATCCTGCAGATCCTCAACGACCTCCTGAGCGCCACACGCCACTACCAGGGCATGCCCCCCTCCCTCACCCAGCTCCGCTACCAGACCCAGTGCGGTTCACCCACCTCCCCTTCCCCCTCACCGCCTCCTTCGCCCCCGGTTGCGGGCATGACGGGCGTCTCTGCCAAAGCTACCTCTGTGCCCGCCGGCAGCCCCAGCAGCCCTCCGCCGCCTCTTCATCCGATGGTGCAGTGCCAGAGCCAGATCCGCATGTGCAAGCCCCCTGGTGAGTGACTGTACACCACACTCCCTCTGCTCTGCAAGCATGTCATGAACACGAACAGAAGCGCACTCACACACTCACATTAAGCCATTGTGGATCCCTTGAAGCAGATGTTCCTGCAGTTGCCACAGCTTTGGAAAGGGTGTGTGTGTGATGACTGCAGCCTGTAACCTGTCATTTTACTGAGCTCTGCACCGACATAGCAGCCTACTAAAGAATTTATTGTCGTCTTTGTCTTTTCCATTTCTATTCTCGTTGCACATCACGGTTAGCTATCGCTTCTGTTGGGATGATTTTGCATCGTTGTCTCGCTCAAGCGCATATTTTCATCTTTTAAAATCCTGACAAAGCAAGAACAGGGAAAGTCAGATTAAAAAACAAAAACAGTCACACATATATCTCTCCTGGGTTTTGAGACAGAGAAGAGGGGAGGAGAAGGGGGGGGGGTTCTCCTTAGTAATCCAATACAACCTTCTCCAGACCTGTTCAGTCAGGCTTCACTTGTCAGGCAGCAGAGTCTGCTTTGTTTTTGTGCGCCAAGGAGATAAGTTTACCCCTTCAAGCCTGGGCTGGGCTATGTTTAGATTAGATTAGGCTTTGGGTGGTTTAACCTCCCTCTTAAAGAAGGGCTGCACCCGGGGCGTGTACGGGCCGGGGCCGGGCCCAGGTGTGCGAGTTCAGATGATACCGTTTGGGGGACTGGAGTGTTTTAAAAACCTCCTTTCCTCGCAGAGACACAGGATGTTGGGTGTCAGACAGATGTCCAGAACCGATAACATTCAGTCAATGTTGTAAGGTTAGACTGGCTGCGCTGAGAGAAACAGCATTGTCCTCCGCTGCCTCCTTATCTCCCACGGAGGAAATCGAGCCACTCTTTTGGTGAGCTGCTGGTAAATTGTGTTGAATGGTCTTTTTTTTAGGGAGGGTCCTGGAGTACGCTGATTTATGTTGAACGTTTTCTTTTGTTAGAAAAAGCAAGAGCCTACATTTCTATTGTTATACTCTCTTACAGTCATACCCTCCCGCCCCCCCACATTTCATGACCTTCTGTAGCAAGCGGCGGAGTGTTTTTATTTGGAGCAACTGAATACAGACAGACTGGGAATGTCTATTTCTTCCCATCACCCTGGATGCCCTTACAAGTGTGCAGGGAACAGTTGGAATAACACAGGCTTATTTTCCTAACTCAGGGAAGACCTTTCCTTTACTGCCCCCACCTACATACCCCCCCTCCCCCACTATTGTCATCTCTCCTCGTCTGCACTCGACAGCCCACGCCGCTGCCCCCCCCCTTCTCCATTTGCTGTCCAAAAACAGCCTTGTCTGAAAAATCCATCTCTCTGTCGTCCTCCCTCTCTTTCCATCGTCTGTGTTGTGCATCAATACATTGTCTGTGTTCATTTGGCCTTTAAATAGATAGATTTATTCCAAAATGCAGCTCTGAAAAGAATTTGCTTTGTGAAGTAGAGGGCAGTGAGAGGAGGAGGAAGAGGAGGATGCGGAAGAGGGGGGTTGTTAAAACCACAACACTAAGCCTCCATTCATCTTATGAGTGTTTGTATCCTGCCTATCAGTCTACCAACTGCCCACTGATTAACTAAGTGCAAAAAAAACAACAAAAACTTCCTGTTCACAATGTACACTTCCAGAAAGTGATGTCAAAGGGTGACCTGTCCAACCAGGTGCGGCTTAGCTCACCGAGACAATGAGTTCACTCATGTGGTGTTGTTGTTGGGGATTTTGTGTGTGTGTGTGTGTGTGTGTGAGACGGAGGCTGCGTGCCGACTCGCGTCCCGTTCCACATGGTGTCCTAAGGAAGCCGATGACTAAGCGCTCTCGGGCAGCCTTATCGGCCGACACCTGATGGAAGACTTACTGGACTTAACGCCGCGGCTTAACACTGCTTCACAGAGACCTGCCTCCATTCAGCTACAGGAATAACCGGGGCTCTTCCCATCTGCCGGGAGTGTGTGTGCAGTCAAACTCAGGTTGAGACGGCCTCTTGAAAATGTCACATAGCTTGGCCGTCTCTCGAGAGCCTTTACCCTTTTCGCTCCAAGTTCATGCGCAAGGGGGTGGGGACAAGTGTAAATAAAAAGCTTTAACGTACACACACACTCAACTGCAAATGCCTGGTTAAAGGCTCGGGCGACTAGCTGGGTTTCAAGGCTGTGCTGCATAGTATTGCTGAGTGCAGGGATTTGTCAGCCCAGGACTTGTGTTGGATTTGAACAGGGGGTGGGAGGGGGGGGACTTTAGGATGGCCTGGCAGGCTGATTGTTAGCTAAATTCCTTTACTGAGCAGGGTGGACCTCCCCAGCACCCTCCTCCGGCCCTTCAACCCCCTGCCCTGCCAGAGCTATTGTGTGTGTATTGGGGGGGGGGGGGGCATACAGGGCACCAGGCTGAGCCATTGTTGGGCAGCGGAGGGGAGGGCTATGGGATTATAGGGCTGCCTTTTAGTCCCACTCCCACTGCAGCTGCCTTAGTTCAACACAGGCCCACAGAGAGAGAGAGAGAGAGAGAGAGAGAGAGAGAGAGAGAGGGGCAGAGCAGGGGCAAAGTTAGCTCTCAAAGCCTCCCCGGCACCCCCTTCCTCTCTTGTGTCCCTTCCGCATCCCTCCCCCTCCCAACTTCAGTCCGCCTTTTCGATTTGTCAGGTCACGTTAGCTTCGTGCCGGCCGGTACTGGGCAAGCCAAAGGAGGAGGGAGGGACAGAAAGAGAAAAGATCCTACGGCCTTAACCACCACACAGTGCTGCGTTTAAGCCCCGACCTGCACATGATCCACCGGTAGGCTTTGCTCCCCCCCCTCCCGCCCGCGTCACACACAGGAGGTTCGGTGTGACACACGTGCGCCGGTGCCTCGGCAAACACCCCGACGACGCAGCGCAGAGCGAAGCCGTCTAGCAAAGGCAGCCAAGCACATCAGGTGCCCTTTCATTGTCAACAAGGAGAGCAAGTGGGAGAGAGAGAGAGAGAGAGAGAGAGAGAATGCAAATGAAGTTTAAAAGTCATTGAAGAGCTCGTGTCCCTGCAGGGCTGTCAATGCCCTTTCACTGGCTGTCAAAACGCTGGCTCCGACTTGATTGGTTGCTTCAGTTTGTTTCTGAATAGTTGGTTTAATTTATCTTGCGCTGCCGATGGCATTTCTTTCTTTTTGAGTTTGTTTCCAGAGTGTTTCTTGTGGAGCTGTTTACCTGTTGACATGGAGCCTCTGGTCTCTAAGTGTTTGACTTTGGTGGGTTGGAGAGATAAGGAGTGTTTGGTCTGATAGGGTGGTGTTAGATCCATTCATCTTTTATCTTCTCCTAAATCCTAACATGTAAATCAGTCTTATGCATTCCTGATGTCAAGCAAATGAAATAATCACAACACAGCTTCATGTTCAATATTTCCTTACATTTTAATTTCCTAATATAGCTATCGTCATACATCAATGTCAAGATAATGCTATGATAATTATTGTGATATCCATTTTGGCCATATCATTAACCCATGAACGGAGAGAGTCAAACTAATAGAAAACCAAGGCTGACTTTGCTGCAATGTGATTTTCTTTCCTTTTCTTCCTCCTCTTTCTTTCTCTCTCTCTCTGTCCACCCCTCCCTCTTTCCCCTGGTTGCCTGGATGCTGAGCAAACACAATGTTCTCTCTGCAAGATCACAAGACTTATCAAGGCAAACAAACAAACAACAGCACTAAGACAACTGCAAATGAAGGCCAATCTTTATACAATCAATAAAAGGAGAAGCTCCTTTAATCTCCCCCTGCGTCCTGCACACTGCAGCCCTCCTCCCTTTTCTCTCTACCTCCGTCCTCTGCCTCTCCTCCTCCTCCTCGTCCTCCACCCACTCCTCCCACCCTCCCCGTGTGCTCCCTATCTCAGTCCTCGCTGTGTTGCTGGGCTGGGCTCAAAGGCAAGGAAAACTGACTGACGCATCGATTATTCATAGATCACCCCTTCTTTCCCTCTCTCTCTCCCTCTGTCTGTTTTTCTTTTCCTTTTTTTCCCCGGCTTCCTCTGCAGTGCTCGCTGTACAGGGCCCGTGTCAAAGTCTTCAGACAGGGAGAGTTTGGGGAGGGAAAAATGTGCCGATTGGGATCGAGCTCCGGTGTGACTGGCAGGCAGGGGAGTGGTGGAAAGAGAGAGAGAAAGAGGAGGAAAAGGAGACCAGTGTTGACTTCCTCTCTGCGCCCTTGACCAGTCTTTTGTTTGGTATCTTCCGCTGCATATTTGTCTGTCTTGTCTGTGTTGTATATAAACCTAAGGTCTCCCTCTCTCTCATGTATTCATTCCTTATGTCTCTCACCCGCTTCTCTCTGGGTCCTCCAAGGTTACTGTGCACACGTCAAAACCTAGTCTGCATCCAGGCTCTGGGCCAGCCTGTGTGTGTATCTGTGTGTATGTGTGTGTGTGTGTATAGTCTGTCCTTCTTAGCCAGCCCTAATAATAGCCCTACTGTCATAAACATAGTCTGGAGATCCTTGCGGCCAGCTGTGTCCGGCCCAGCCGCCCAGGGCTCCGGTAGTGACGCTGATGAATGGCCCCACACACACATACACACACACACTCACTCGCTCTCACACACACACACACAAGTTTGGTGTCGCTCCAAGCACATTCTCAGAGCTCTTGCCAAGCCAAAGGCCAAGACCTACAGTACCACCAAACTGCCCTTTACGCTTTGTGTGTTTCGGAGCGTTTAGTCCTCTATATTGTTGACTCCTCTCAGGAGATGCACCTCCTTTGAAAACAGCACAGTTTTTCAGTGAACTACCCTGGTAAAATAAGGAATTTAAACTGAGACACTCTCAAGACAAACTGTACCAGACAAACAGATTTTGCGAGTAGGCATGTGTTGGCTTCGTGCCGTTTCATTGTGTACAGCCATATTTCGACACAGCCAAGGGGCGGTTTCGCTGTTGGCTAGTCAGAGCAGGGGAATAAGGGGAAGAGGGAGGACCGGAGGGGGAACAAAGCCTTGCGGCAGCGTATATGAATGTCACATGGAGCTGAGGCAGCTGAACAATGGCTCTAATGTAGGAGAACCCCCCTCCTTTGGTCTACGCGCTGTTCTGCAGAGATGATACGCTGCCCTCGCACACGGCGCACATGGCATCTGGATGCGCACACACGTACATCTGTACCAGGACGGGACATGTCGGCAGGAAGTGGAAAACCCCCAGTCTGTCTGTGTGGCTGGGTCTAATGTGAAGAAGTGCTCTTTTCTGTTAACTCGGTGCCACTATTCACATCCTCTCCGCTCTCAGAGAGCAGCAGCTTGACGGCAGTTTAGTTCTTTAGTATGCACTGGCAGACTGTGGTGAATATTTATAGCTGGTGAAAAGGCTCTGCACTGCTCGATCCGATAAGCAAATGAGGGAAAGAGGTAAATTAAGCCCACACAGAGTCCGGAATTCATTCCGATGAGAGGGGGGGGAGCAGAGGAGGGCACAATCGATTCGGAAAACTGCCACCTACGGCTGATCCTTTACCCTCCACCCTCTTCCCTTGTACTTTTTTCTTGTATCCCCCCTCGCCCCTGGGGGAGGAATTCCTTAACCCACACCGCCACCCCCCTCTCCTCTCCTCTCGCCTCCTGCTTCCCTTTCCTCACACTGCCCCACCTAGCTGTCTCTTGGGAGATGTGGGGCAAGAGCTGCAAGACGGAGGAGGAGAAGTAGGAGGAGGAGGGGGGCCCTCTGTATGCGTGTCAGGGGGGAAAAGGGGTAGAGGTGGTGGGGGTAGAGGGGAGAGAGAAGAAGGGGGGTGTTGGGTCAATGAGCTGAGAGTGGGAAGCTACAGCCATAATAAAGAAAAAAAATAGCAGAAAAAAACCCAATCTCTCTCTCTCTCTTTCTCTCTCTCTCTCTCCGCTTACAATTTCCATTCGCTTGCATTTTCTATTGAAAGCCAATAGCGTTGTCCTGGGACCGAGATGGATGGCTGCTCTAGAGCTAAGGTTTAATCAATAGGTCTTTTTAATTTACCATCGATCCACGTTAAAAGCTACTGCGGCTGTTGCTGCTGTGTGCGTGCTCGTGTGCACCCCACGGGTGTGTGTCTGTGCGCGAGTCAACACGTTGTGTGTTTGTGTGAATACGTGATGTACTTGAATGCGAATTGGAGTGTCTGTGTGTGTGCGTGTGTGTGTGTGCGTGTGTTTGTGTGCGTTCCAGTGTGCAGCAGAGGCAGAGATGGCCGCTGTGCTTCGGTTTATTGACATTCTAGCCCATTATTTAATTATTTAATTCCCAGACAGATACTAATGGAGCTGGCTAATAGATTGCGGTTGCTTTCCCTTCCTTCCAAGCCCCCGAATATACGTATAAATTGAATTAGGCTTGGCTCGGCCACTGTAGGAAAGCATTCACAGTGCAATGCAAGGCCTCTCCCTTGAGACTGCATTCTCCTATAGGCACATCAACAGCTAGAAATGCACTTAGTAGCACATTCGGTCACTGAGGTATGTCATCTGCAGTAACGTGTGCAGATGTCACAGACAGCTATCCGAAATGTGTCGTCTCGGCCGTGTGTGTTTGTGTGTTTTTGGCCTTTCTATTGGTTCTCAAGGAGATTGGAGTCTAAGAAGGTCTCCCCACTCAGCGATAAGGGGATGAAATGGCACCGAGGGGGCTAATGATGCTCAGTGGGGGAGGTTAAGCAGCAAATTCCACATTGTGTGTGTGTGTGTGTGTGTGTGTGTGTGTGTGTGTGTGTGTGTGTGTGTGTGCGCGTGTGCGCGCGTCAGAGCCAAGGGAATGGCCCTAGCTTTATCATCAAGGCCATGTTGCTTTATCTGCTGCCTGCAACACACACACAACAAAGCACACGGACGTTCTTCCTGTCCCTCACTCGTTCTAATGTAGGCTTTGTTCAGCGTGAAATAAAATAGGCCACAAGCGAAGAGAAACACCTGACTGACCCTCTCTTTTCCTTTTGTCCAGGTGACCGTGTGCGTCAGACCGAGAACCGTGCAACCCGCTGCAAGGTGGAGCGCCTGCAGCTGTTGATGCAGCAGAAGCGCCTGCGCAGGAAGGCCAGACGGGACCAGCGCGCCCCTTATCAGTGGCTGCCCAACCGGAAGGCCGGACGCAGCAACAGCAACAGCAGCATGTCCAGCGAGGGCTCCCTGGACCTGGACTTTGACGACTCTGTGTGGAAGCCCGACGTCAAGGCCGACTTGAAGTCTGAGTTCGTCATGGCCTGAAGCGTCCGATCCCACGCGGCGGCGGATGGATTCAAAGATGTGCAAAGCATCGCCTGGGATTTACTTAGAGAGATGTTTTGAGGGAGTGGATTGGCACGAGGCGACGCAGAACTGTGCAAAGGTGTCTCGCACAAAGAGGAAATCATAGTTGTCCTTGTGACTGGCGTCTGTCACATGAGGGGGGGAAAAAAAAGAAAAAAAGGCTCCCTGCAGACTTTAATCCCATTCTGTCCTTCACGGTTGACCTTGTGAAACACAGTGACGATAGCAACAGAACTTTCTTTTGATGCTTGGATTTGGACAGGCAGCAACCGGACTTAACAGTGTACAAGACTTTTTACGGTATGATTAAAGAGACCGTACCCGAACTTGAGCATAGCAGAATTCAGTGGGTGGTGGTGGTGGTGGTATTTTCAGATTTTGTTTTCTAAGATTTGTTTGTTTTTTTTTTAAAAAAGCGCACTCTGGACCGCAATGAAGAGATCCACACTGGACTTATTAACAGGACAGGAGCACCAGAGGCCTCAGTGTTTCCTAATTGCAAGAATGGCAGAACTGCCGAACTATGGATTATTCCAACGGGCATTCTTATCGATCTCAAAACTCACCAACCAGAGTCTAGTTTTTACCTGTTACGGGGTGGTTAAACTTTTTCTTTTTTCCATTTTGAAACATATTATTATATTTTATAAACAAAAAATATGTAGCATTGTTCACAAAGCATTCAGGTTTTCATATAACAGTTCAAAGTAGTTGTTGATTTGCACATTGTCTTGATTTTTAACAGCTGGTCAAAGTGTGCAAGGAGGAGGAGGAGGAGGAGGTGGGGCCTGAAATAGAGTTAAAAAAAAAGAATATGGAAGTATTGATATCAACCTCAGTGACATAGGGTATCGATAGGAATGATTAATGAGTAAACAAAATGAATTAATATTAACAGAAAGTGCTTTAGAGGATTTAAAAATCTTTAAAATGTATATGGAAAAAAAAATCTATTTTTTATTTCTCTTCCTATCTGCTGTTTTCAAAAAACAGCAGCCCTCTGTGGCTTTAGTCAAGTCGTTGACTACTAACAAATATGTACATCCATTCAATCATTCATTAGCTCATTCATGGATTATAGTCGTCTTGCCGCAACAAATTAAACATAAGGATAAATTTCATGCAGCCCGCCTCATGTGTTACAGACCTTACTGGACTCGAGGGTTTGTATTAGTTTGTGTACATAAATGTGACAATTGGCAAAGGTTTATGAGGGTGTGTGTATGTTTGACTTTAGTGTAAATTGATTTAGTATATCCCATGTTTTTCTGTCCTGAGTTGTCTTCTCCCAAATGACCCCCATAGTTTCTTAAAATCACGAAGCTCGGCCGCAGCCAGCGCGCGGGTCACGACTTTATATCACAGCAGGATAAAACTTCAAATTCTAAGTTGGTTCCCAGTTCGAGGCCCGTCCGATGTGTACCTTTTTACCACAAGTCCTCATAATAATGACTCTATTTTTTTATTGGCAAAGAGGGAGAAGAAGTGGGGATCCGTATCCAGCATCATTATCTAGTGCCTCCACCAGTACATCCATTGACATATCAGGTTAGGCCTTTCACAGTTCCGCTGCTATACACGGGGACTTTAATTAAAAAAAAATAATGATAAGTAAACAAGAGGGGAAAAAGTGACTTTTCTTTGCATGCAGAAGTGTGAATTACACTGATCTCTTTTTCTATCGATGGAAGAAAAAAAAAAGAAACTGGTGCTGTGGGAATGAAGGTCAACAACATGCATGAATTTGTGAAGAAAATAAACAATGCTGCTTTTGTTGGTTAGGTTTTTCTTTTTTTTTTTGTAACTTTTGTTTACCAATGTTAGAACAACAGTGTCCTGCTAAAGTATTACGACGCAAAAAACCAAAACAGATGAAGTTTAAGTGTGGACTCGCGTCTTGCTCAGCACTGAACATTCCTGTTGTGTGACAATGAAGACGATGATGATGATGATGATGATGATGATGAGCAAAGAGCAACTGACTCTCTCTCCACTCCCCGAACGCTGTCTTTTTTTTTTTTTTACCCCCCATGACTCTCAAGGACCCAGACAGCCTACTACGAACTGTTAAGCCACCCCCCCCCCCCCTCCCGCCCCCCATTCCTCCCAGCCTGAATGCCAACCGAGGCTCGCGCGGACGTATTCTCGCAGGGAACCAACAGACCGGCGGATTTACAGAACTGTCCGTGAAAAATCTACCCGAGAGAAGCATCTGGTCTGTCTCTTTTTATCTGTCTGTCTGTCTGATCGATCGACCACCCTACCACAATTGCACTCCCAGAGATTGCAGTGAGAGATTACCTTTTTGGTGAACCTCATCTTTTTTTTAAGTGGCCTTACCTTTCACTAAAAAAATGAGACACTTGGGGACAATGGGGGCGGGATTGTTCTTTTTTTTTTTTTTTTTTTTGGTTTTTAAACTTTCTGTGTGCATCGTTGTCGGACTTGTTGTCATCGAGGCGCCATTTTTGTCACTGAGGACACTGGGCATCTGTTGTTTAGTGCTTTTAGCTGGTGGAGTCTCTATTATGTCAAAGGCTTCTGTGCCTTAAAAATGTTGCCCTTGCTGTGTCAGTGTCAGATTTAAGCTTGTTTTCATTGGTTGGCACACAGGACTGTAGTATTCGCAGCCATGAAAGCCGTAGGTTTTTGGGGGGGGTGAAGCTCGTTTTGAGTGTTCCTCAAACGTGGCCTTCGTCCCATTTCTTCATTGTGTTGCCATGCTTGTTGGTCTCCGTTGTCCCAAACCTCACATCCCTCTTAACTCAGTCCTCCCACCAACAAGCTGCAAAAAGCTACAAATCTGTGTAACTTATGTTAACTGCAGAAGTTTACACCACAGTACTTAGGCGGCAAGAAACAGCCCTGATTCAGAATAAGAAAGGTCCTGTGAGGACTCCAGACTATGTGCACTTCCTGTTTCCTTGGACACAACAATATGAAAGGACAATTTATCCCCTGCCCCTCCCAAATTTTATTTAATTTCTTTTGTATATGTATGAACTATACTCTGTGTGTGCCTCACTTCTGTGTGAAACTCAAAAAGATGAAACAAAACAAAAAAGATGACAAAAGCATTACAGAGAGGATAAAAAACAGTATGTTGGTGGAATTCTGATCACGTCATTTAAGTTGCCTGTTCTTTCTTGTAGCCAACTATTGAAAATAACAGGATTCAAGAATACAATTTACAATGTTCTAGCTCTAGACCGGTGTAGCACATGTGTGACTGTATTAATTTATGAAACCAAAATGGTAACTGTGAATTATGTATTTCTTTGTGCATTTTTTTTGAAACGCGGGGGAGAAGGTTGTCGGGACACGGCAGCAGCTGATGCCCGTGTCCGGAAAAAAAAAACTTTTTGTTTTTTGGTGGAATATAATGGAAACGAAAATATTGTTTCCAAAAAAAGAGAAAAAAATGAAAAAAAGAAGGAAAAAAAGAGAAAAAAATGAAAAAATATATGAATATATTTTTTTTCTTAAGCAATACATTTCAGTGTGACTTGTGATAGAACATTTTCTTTTTTTAGGTAATAAATAAATAAAAAACAAAATGAGTACGTCAGGTTGTCTCCGTGAGTATTCATTACTGAACCATTCAATAACATTGAGTGAAAGCTGCTTTTCAGTCTAATATTTCATCTGAGAATCTATTTCATGAGGTCACATGATACGAGTGGATTATGAAAAACTAGAGAAGCGTGGAAATGCATTGATAAAATATTGCCTTACACTATATCAAAAGCTAATGTAATTGATGATTGGACTGAACCACCTCAACTGGAAAAGGGGGTGGACAGGGCTTTTAAATGAATTACTGCAGGCCTGCCTGCATAGAGGCACAGTGGCTCGAGGCATCTGGGGTCTTCCAAGCCAGAGCCTCAGCACAAAGTTACTGTAATTGACATTTTTCTGATGGAAAGTCAAAGAGCTTAGTCAAAATACGATGTGTGTGTGTGTGTGTGTGTGTGTGTGTGTGTGTGTGTGTGTGTGTGTGTGTGTGTGTGTGTGTGTGTGTGTG
>JBAJHX010000106.1:19165586-19180504 GCA_037176925.1 Amniataba percoides
TGTGTGTGTGTGTGTGTGTGTGTGTGTGTGTGTGTGTGTGTGTCTATATATATATATATATATATATATATATGTACATGCTCCTAATACAGAAAAATCTGATCAGGACCTGTGTAACCTATTTCATGTTGAGTCAAATCAAATATCTTCAGTATGTTTTTGTAAATGGTTTCCTGCGTAACACATCAGCCACATGGTATTTAAGAGCAGGTGCAGTTTTCAACCAACAACCAAAAACAGCTTTCTTTTTCTGGTTAACCTGCAAAAGGTTACTGAAAAGGCCCATAGACCAAGGGTTTGCGTAGGCAGGTGGAAGGAGGATGAAGCGTGTGTGCGCGTGTGTGGGGAGGGGTGGGGGAGCTGACTGAGCGAGCCAACAGAAATGTTCTCCACATCTGTGAGTGCAGCCCGGCTCGAGATGAGACAGAATATGGAAGTGGAGTGACAGACTGGAGAAGGAGAAAGAGCCGTGCCTCGTGTGAAGCCCGCTTCCTGACACATGTACTCACAGCGAAAGGTGTTTTGAAGCAGCACTTGTAGCTCCCCGCTTTGGTAAGCAGCGAGGCTGAGAACAGGGCTCGACTTGGAGCATCAAGAAATAGCTGAAAGAGGGTTGAACATGAAAGGGCAAACCTACTGTATGTCAAAGCACGGCTCAGATGGAGCGCCAATAACGTGGCATCCACACTGTGAGAAGCTGCAGCATGGCGTGATGACAGAATACTGCCTCTGCACTTAATGGTCTAAATAAATAGACTGATATATTACATGTTTCTTAAAAGAAAAAAATAGTCAGACTTATTTAGTTCAGGCCAATGCTTTTAATGTTTCTCTAAATAAACTTAAGTGAAGCAAACTTTAAGTGAGGTGAATTTATCCAAAAAGCCTTGAATTACTTCAATCTCTTAGATATGACACACAAATGGCTGATAACTCCACATTAAAAAATAATAAATAAAAAGTCCCAGCCAGACAGGCCAGATGCCTCGCGTTGTTTATACCTTCATTCTGATAATGGCCAAGGACAAGAAATGTGTCCCTTGGCCTTTTCTCATGCCTGGCCTCCCTTCCTCTTTCTGCACAGAATATTCTGGTAATGAAAGCCTCCCACACAGTGGCCTTCTGTGCATAAGCAAACACACCTCCTCTCTGTCCGTGGCCTGTGGTGAACGTGGGGCCAGCAAAGTTTGATAAGAGAAACCAGATGAAAGGGGAAGTATCGACGGGAGCTCATTCATTGATCAGCTCACTGATAGCCAATAGTCACTCATTTCCCCGAAACCACGGGGATAGATAGAGGGGAATGAAGCTGTTTTGTCAGCCTCCGTCGTGGCAAAGTAAACCCAAACTCTCTCAGGTTCGTTTGACATCGGTCACTTTGTAATCCAGCCTGGTGCAGTGTTGGGGAGCTCCTGGCCACGGTCACCATGATTATTTTTAACACTGAAAGCTTTTTTGGCATTAAACTACACACAGGCGTATCTGAAGTGGAATCTCAACACTGATATGGACTGAAATATGAAGCTTGAATGTAAATTAACTGAAGAGACAAACACGGCCTGGCAGTTGGAAAGTACCATACTTGGAGACTTTTTTATTGAAACAGTACAAATAAGATCACTTAATTGTGAAACAAAGGAACATATTTTGGATGTTCCCTGGCCTTCCCTAAAATACTTTGTGGAAATTTGAACCCATTTCTGAAATATACATGTACTAATTAACATTCATCTCTCTTTTGTTTGTGTTTTTTCTGATGATGACGTTTTTAACAGGGGCTGCCCCCAACTATCCGCCCCCAATTCTAAACGGATAAACCCGGTGTGACTCCATTATTTTCTTATTGTCAGCAGACACAATGAAAAGGCAAAAACTCAAATTAGTCTATTTCCCAGAACTGCTCACTTGTTTCTACTGAAGTCAGGTAACAAATGTAGGGCCTCAGTCTCCTTGGCCTTGCAGTTTTCAACAAAATGCACTCCAACAGGAGTATGTAGTGCATTTGTTGGGGACTACTTTCACCTGCAATATAATACATATTTAGTGCTCAAATAAGCATTTACTGCAGAAGCATGATGTATTGGGCATTGACTCTTAAACTGAAGGTAAAGATGACAGCAGTGAGACTTAGCCAGCATGGCGTTTGCTTCATGTTGGGTAGTTCTTAGTCTCTGGGTCATCCATTACAATCATTATCGAGCATCGTTCCTTGCAGAAACTACAATGTGCATGTTTTCCATGTGGTGAGGGTTTTTGATACACAAGCAATACTTGACAGCACAGTCAACTCAACGTTGCTTGCGCGGCTTTTTCATGGATGGGCCGCTTTGACGAGAAGGCTCCCCTGACTAACTTTGCCAGTTAGGTGAAACTTGAGCAAAAACAAACCACAGGCGAAGATGTTGACACATATTTACAGCGAATACAGCAGGTGTACCCCACAGACTCCTCCCATACGGCTTGTGATTCTGTGCTCTTTGACTGTTTGCAGATTTACGTTTTACTGGATACAACATGAGCAAGAAGTGCAGCAGATGCGTTCTCATGGCTTCCAGTCATACTGCAACTACCAAGAGCCTCTTCTGAGAAGCCACTGCCTATTTCTGACTGCATCTGCCTGTCAGTCTCTGCCTCCACACTTATCTGCTGCTTTCCGCAAGCTTGCCGTCTGTGGATGTAACTGTCTTTAGAGACAGTGAAGAACAGAGCGAGGGTGAGAGAGACAGACAGACAGAGAGAGGGGAGAGAGAGAAAGAAAGAGAGAGAGAGAGGCTCAGCTGCCACCGCAAACTGAAACCCTGTGGCTCTGGGATCGAGAGGAGTTCCGCAGAGTTGGGGTTTCACACGTCGTTGTCTGATCTAAGATAAGACACACACTCAGCTGTATCCTCCCTTCACTTAAAAACACACACACATGCACACATGCACACAGACACACGCATGCATGAGAAGCATAACGGAAAATATTCCAGGATGTCGCACTGCACAGAAGAGCATATCGAATATTCTCTTGTAATAACGAAAGTTCAAAGCACATGTGTGGCCTTTTAGTGTGTCGTGCGCATGTGCTCACAAGCGTTGGTTCAAAAACAGAAAGAGAATCGCTTTTTTTTTTTTTGAGCAAGCAGAAAAGAAAGAGATGTTTGTGATGTATTTCGTGTAAAGATGTGTTTTCCCCGCACATCTGAAAATCACTGCCCCACCACAGATTGCAGAGACAGATTGCCTTTTAAAATAAACCCTTCATGTGATTTTACCTCTTGCTAATCACTGGAGCACTTGAGGATGTTTAAGGAACTGTCTGGCATTTTGGGAAATGTTCTTATTCACTTTCTTGCCGAGGCTTTGATGAGAAGCTCGACACCGCTCTCATGTCTGTTTGCTCACTGTGAAGCTGCAGCCAGAGGACCATTAGCTTAGCTTAGCACAAAGCAGCTCATCTGGATCTAAGGGGAAGGTGTGCTGAAGTTCACCACTTAATGCAATATATATCATCCATTTTATCTGCGCAGAGTATAAAACCTACCAGCTGCTGGGAGTAGAACAGTCTCATATTTACTGTCTGTTTTTATTATCTAACTCCCAGCGAGAAATCGTGCATATGTGTTTACCAAAAGATTATTCCTTTAAGAAATCTCCATCTTTTAGCTTTTCTGTATCATGTAATCATCTATGAGGACACATTGTTTGGGTGCTTTGCTGCTTAGAGTCAAAGCTTTTTTGCTTCACAGTGCATGCAAGGCAGATTTGGGCTGAACAAAGAAGTGATACACAAAACAGCAGGATATGCTGCCATTACGGGGCAAATTTTAAGGCTAAAAGTTGCTTTTAATTTTCTGATCTCTGTGCTCTCCCTTTCCTCTCTTTCCACCTTTTGTTTTCATGCATTTTTGGTCTCTTGTTTAAGTATGTGCTTTTATCATTTTTACATGAGGACAACAAACAACCTCTTTGCTCTAATGAAAGCCCCATCTGTACAAGAGAGTAATGAAGCGAACACACTGAAGATGCATTTTCTTCACATCGGGGCATAAACATCAGAGCTCGGCCTTCCAGCCTCCTCCTCTGTAAAGACCCAGGGCTGTTCGCACGGTCAGCAGGGACCTTGTTGTCTTTTGTCTATTTTTGTTTGTTCCCTGCACAGTTGAAAGAGAAGAATGGCTTTCTGTTTGAAACATTACCTGATGGATATTTATGCAGCTGTGAGGCTGTGAAGGGAACCTTTGATATCTTTTTCAGGCTCCACACACACACACACACACACACACACACACACACACACACACACAATTCCTCTGTGAAACCCTGAACAAGCCATCATTGGACCACTGCTGGACAAGTGAACACACACATGCGCACAATGCACTCTGAAGGTGTTCAGCTGTCCGCCCGCGTCAGTGTGGAGACGACCTCGGAGCTCGACCCCGTGACCTGAGGGGAAATGGCACAAAGGTCATGGTTAAAATAAACCCAGGAAACTGGGTAAACAGGATGTGTACACCCACCCAAACATATGGCACTCACTAATCAAACACCACCGAGCCGGGAGAAAGAGAGAGAGAAGTAGAAATCGTCTGTGTGGAAGCTGCGAGCCCACAGTTTTAGTACAAACCTACTGTACTGTAATATAAATGGATCAAGCTGCTTAGCAACAAAACCTGGAGCTCACAGAGTGTTCTTTCATCAAATGTTACTGTAATTTATTTTAAGACCAAGACAAATACTCCTCAGAGGGAATTGCAAATGTCAAAGTGTTACACAGAGGGAGAGGAGTTCCTTGTCACCAATCGCCGACAACCACGATGCACCGATAATGAGGCTTTTATAATTGATCTGCTGGTCACTTATCAGCCTAATACCTACAAAATAATGTGCCTTTCATTACCGCCTATGTTCACGTTAGGATGATAAGCACGCCTGCAATTCATTTCTGGTGTTACAATTGAGTTTGCACTCCACTGGGGTCCTGTGCGTCAAGGCGAACGTCTGCCAAACCTGAATGTCTTTTCATTTTCCAGCCCTAGGGCATAAACTAAAATTTGAGTAAAGGTTGATAATCGGACTGAATTCACGTTCCTTTGTCTTGATATTGCGTTGATGTGAGCTGATTTCTCACTGTGAGCGGGGGTGTTTTGTTTAGTTTCGCACTAGCCAATCAGAAGCGGGTGATGTAATGCTTCCCACCAAGGTTACTGTCAGTCGACGTGCTGCATTTACAGGACACCTGTCTATAGAAATCTACATAACACATTTGTACAGTGCAAGATGCAGACTCTCTTCATGATCATGTTGAGCAACCTTGCGCTTCAAAGTTTATTTTTGGCCCTGAGAACGGCAGGTGACAAAACCACGGCAGTTCCTGATCTGTTTAGTTGCTGGAGCTTTGATCATGTGGCATGCTCATTGTCAGCACATGGAGCTGGCCCTGTTGTCATGTACTGTGGACTGAAGTACTTATAACACAGTCATCTGCTAATTCGGCTACATGGACCTTAAATAGAGTTATTTAGTCAATTTTCAGCTAATAATTTGTGTGTGTGTGTGTGTGTGTGTGTGTGTGTGTGTGTGTGTGTGTGTGTGTGTGTTTTAAATGGAATAAATGTATTTTTTGTAAATTATTACACAAATTATTACACAAATTATAACGTAAGTTTCCTTTGTCTTTTTACTTCTTCTCTAAATTGTCATCACTGTGACTTTTGTAACATTTGTGGTCTCTTCCCACACATGCCCCTGCACTGTGAGGGTTACGCATAGTTTTAGCTCTTGGGAGGTTTCTGGCAACTGTCATATGTCAGATGCTCTTTTTGTTGGTGTCCTCCACCTCTCTCTCTCTCTTTCTCTCGCTCTCTCTCTGTCTCTATCTCTCTCCCTCTTTCCTCAGAGAAGAAGATCAGGTACCTTTCAGCAGTTGCTCCAGTGACCTTTAGCAGCTGTGGGGGTGAAATTGGCTGAGCTTCCATCACCTCACCCAAGCTCTCTCGCTTTTTTTCTGTACAAAAACTCTGCCCTGAATTACAGAGCTGCCGTGTCGCAAATTTCACAGTCTTTGCCTGTTTGTGGCGCAAGGTGTGTTTTACAGCCTAGGAGCTTTTGCATGAAAATGATTGTAGCCCTGAGTGACACTAACAATACAGTCAGGAGTGACCTGTGTCCCATAAGCCATGTTATTTTCTGTTTTCTTCCCTCACAGCGTATCTCAGCACAAAAGAGGCCTGACAATACCAGCAGCCCTGTCCAGCATATAATTATACAGGACAGCCTGGTGTGGCAGTAAACAGCAGCCCAGGGCTGTTAATGCTGGCCTGGCCTGTATAGTCCAGCATTAACAAAGCTAAAACCCGATCCCATCTACTACATGGCACATTTTCGGAGTCTCCAGAGCCTCACCTGCGGTAGATGCTCGGGCTTGTCGCCTAATTAGGCCTGCGTCTGAGTTAAGTGTGAGAGGTGTAGTGTTGTTGCTCTGTGCTGACCATGCTTCCTGTACAAACGACGTGATTTTCTCTGCACTAAGCACTCAGTGAAAAGGGCAGGCCAGCGGTTTGGATGCCCTCCAACAGGTATTCACGGCAGCCGGAGCAGGCAGGGCGTCAGGTCAGGGGAGATGGGAGGAGAGAAGGAGCGCGAGGCAGATAAATGTACATCTTCCTCCCTGCCATCCCTCTCATCCCACTTATCCAGCTACCCTTCCGTTCATGCACCCTTGCAACCCCCCCCTGCCCCATAAGTGAATGTGGTGCTGTGAGTTATGGAATAGCTTTACAGTGTGCTGAAACAGCTGAGGTCATGGATACAGACAGAGTGCACGCAGCCTCATGTGCTGAATGTAAATGAGTTGGCCTTTCTCCAGCCGGCAGCCGAGCCGAGCTGTGCGTGATCTCGTCTGCTCCTCCCTCCGGGACGCCAGGCAGGGCAGGGATCCTGCTAATCAGCCAGCTAAAGTATGTGGGACAGTCGTCTTTAGAAAAGGAGAGAGATCCCTTATGAGGGGGTCCGTGGTCTCGGTTCCTCTTAAAACCTGTCACGCTTTTTGACAGCCATCTCTCTCTCTCTCTCTCTCTCTCTCACTCTCTCTCTCTCTCTTTCTCTTCAGTCTTATGGCTCTTGTAGCCTTTCCCCTGCTTTCTTGTTGCCTTGCAGAGCATGTAGTGAGGAAACACCGGTTGTATGCGTGGGTTTAACATAGTTTCCACTGAGAGAGGGAGAATTTCAAACCTCCTTAAAAAAAGAAAGACTACCATTTCTGCACTGAGGGACAGACAAAATGCAGAGACGAAGGAAGATAATGGTCGTTTTTTTTGGACGTTATCTTGTCAACAGAGAAACAGGTTGCTCTCAAGCTGCATGGTACGACGAATAAAAGCCTCATAATTAAGATGTGGAGATAAAACAGCAGACTCCAACCTAACCTAAACTGCTTTTTGCTTTATCCTTTGTTCCACAGTCCCTTGAAATCCCATGTCAAGTAGCATACACATTTACATTCCATTTAACGATAAGTGGAGGTAATTGTGTGTAAATGGGTGAAGTTTTGAATGGCTGATAAAGAGCACAGCACAGGGATTTGTGTTTGTGTGAGTGTGCGTGCATGTGTGCGTGTGCCAGCAGAGGCTTGTGTATGCACGTGTGCACCGACTGTGTGTGTCCGTTAATGGTGTTTATTTGACTTTGGGGGAAGCCCTGTGCCCATTGTTCATAAAACCCCATATATGGTAATGTAAACACAGCGCTTCGTAACTCCTCTGGAGCGTGCACACAAAAATGAATGAACACAGGAAGACCCACTCTGGCAGGAAGTGGCAGCTGCTGCCATGGCAACAAACTGAAACCCGAAGCAGCGAGGGAGAGAGACTCGCCTTTCTCACTGTCTTGACGTCATTTCTAGTACGCAAGACCAAAAGGCAGCAGCTGCAGAGCACACGGAGAGCAAACAAAGATACAGGGAACTTTCGAATGCTTGCAGAAAAACGACCAGATACCCAATAAGTATTTTGTGTGTGTTGTCCATTTAAGAAAATCTTTGTGCTGGAAAATCCCCATATGTTCACTGCTATCAAGTACAACGATACAAAGCAGCACTGATGGCATTAACAGTAATAATAGCATATTATCAAAAGTGTGAGTGATGAATATGCAAATGTTCCCCTTGTTCGTGCCAAATTAGCAATATGGTGGCGACACATTTTTTAAACACTAGCACTATTTCTTTTACAGCTTAGTGGTGTGTGAAACGAGTGCAGTTTTATTGTTTATGCAACCACTGGCTTAGCAAATCTGTGCTTCTCTCCGTTTTGGCTGAGAATGCAAACCAGCACGATGCCAACAGGACACGATACCAAAACGATGGAGAGACTGTGGGAGCAATCAGATAATTTTGGTGAAATTATGTTGCGTGGCTTCATGGGACGAAATGCGACGGAACAAAGCAATTATCACCGCCAGCTGGAAGGGTGTTGGAGATGGTGCAGTCTGGGAGATGGAGGAGGGCTGTGGGCATGCATGCATGCATTAAGGACGTAGCAGAAGCACGCATGTCATGCTGTCAAATTTTTAGGTCATGGCTTAAATAGAGTATGTCATAGCCTATTTTGCCTTCAGGGCAGAAGCAGTTATAACTTATTCTTATAACTATCTCTGCAGGAAGGATTTTTTTTCTAATGACTGACAGCCTCGACTACCTCGAAAGTAGCTTCTCTTCCCTTTAACATGTTTTGCTTCTATTAGTCACTCTGCTGACCCATTTAGGTCGAATTGCCAAAATAAAACGTCATAGGACTCGATAAAAACAGAACAGGGACATTTCTAGCTCACTAAAATGGCCACCCACTATTTGAGCAGGTGCTTTGTAATTGTCAGTCAAAGAGCCAAGTGTCGTGGGCCAAGAAAACCACTCCCCCATGGCCTCGTGGCTCATCTTTCCCCTCACCTTTCTCCCCCTCGCCGCCTAATTAAAAACTCCATCCATACAGATTTACCCAGCTCCATCTCTACAACAGTCCCTCACTCATTAGCGGCAGCCTTATCCTTTGTAATTAGCTGTTGCTTCTTAATGCCGCGGCTGTATATTAGCACAGAGGTATAAAGAAAAGGGGTCAGATTTCTTTTGGCCCTCAAGGCTAAATCCATAGACAACAAACCTCTTTTCGAAGGGGGCAGGGGAGGGGATGCAAGTGTGCATCTGTGTGTGTTGGCGCAGGGGGTGCTTATAGTGAATGAGGCACGTGCAAGAGGATAGGGGGATTAAGAGGAGGTGTGTATGCATGCAGATAGGGGAGGCTCGGGGTAAACCCTGAGCCCACCGCCACTCACACTGAGCCTGTGTGGTTTGCCAGACGGGTTACACACACTCCCACAGACAAATATCTGATTTTTTTTTGTTCCCCCCATCATCCCTCTTTTCCTACAATACTCTGAGCGGCGAGGGACAGGTGCCGGTGCCTCGTGGGTTTTAAGCTGCTCAGAAATTGCACTTCCACTCATTAGCCCTTCGCACACCCCACGTGAACACACACACACACACAAAGTGATGGAAATTCAGGGTTGTTATTCCGTGTCTGTCAGTGGTTATGATTTATGATCGTAAATCTCTCAGAAGAGCCATACGTTCAAACATCTGTGTCTGCAGCAGTAAGTGGGATTCTGACGCGTCAGCAGTTGCGTTGCCAAATTGTGCTTTTGTTGGAACCATTTTACTCAATCTGTTAGGTCAGTTGCAGTCAAAAGACAGCACTGTGTAAGTCTTGATATTGTTTATCTTTTATGCATATGTTTAAATGTTAGGGTCAGTTCATAAAATATCAGTGAATGGTCATGTCCTTGGTTTTGCTTCTGAGAATGTGAGTTGTAACAACCTTACACGCCTCTGTTAACACTGGAACAAAAATAGCATACTGTGTTTTTTTTTAATCTGACTCTGACATTACATTCTTGCCAGTGTGATTAATTCTTAGAAATGCAATTTCAATTGCACCTAAGAAGATATAAATAAATACATTACATATAGATTAAAGTCTTAGACTAGAGTTATATTGTCAGTGCTCAGCGGTATCATACAGTGTATCAGCAACCCTATCTTAAAAAAAACATGATTATGCACAACTTACTTCCTTTGCCAAAGTATGATTCAGAGGAAATGTAACTGCAATGCAGTTTACTTTAAATCACACTGTTTTTCCCCATCCAGGAAGTATGACGTACTGCATGTCTTAAACTGAGGTCATATGGTGTAGATTAATGTGGATTATTATCCCCTTTTATATTTGGCTAATATTAATATATTTTCCAACCCTGAGACAAGTGTAAGTTTTTTAAACTTAAACCAACTTAAAGTGAAGTCATTTTTAGGTGCTTTTTTTAAACTGAACATTCAGGTAAAATGAGGTCTTTGTCACGTTTATTTCTCAAGTATTGATGCAGTTCATGTGTCAGAGCCGTCCAGTAACAAAGGAGCTGTGAGTGACACATCACCAGCCCTCCAGTAGATACCACTGAGTGTGATCCAATTGTCCATGGTGGGATCAGTGGATCATCCGGGACCCTCCTGCTATGCTGCCCTTCCTCCTCCCTTCACCCCAAACAGTGTGGGGTCTCCGGTACAACAGGGGGGCGATGATCAATAGGGATTTTGTGTGTTTGATTGTCTGTGTGTGTATGTGTGTGTCTGCTGTGGTCATTTGGTGTCTGTTTCCCAGTCCGTGCATGTGTGTGTTTCCATCTGTGTGCGTTTAAGTGATGTGAGGAGGGGGGGTGAGGGGTGTCCTTTAGTTCAGTGCTATGGTTGTGACTGATAGGGTGGCGGGCCCCAGCGTGTGGGGGCCCAGGGGACCGGCTCTGTATTGGCGGACTCTGTAGAGAGGCTTTCTGTTCCCCCATCGATCCCAACATGTCAATTAGACAGATTCAAATAAATGTGCCCTCAGCCCCAGCAGGCCGGCCGTATGCGGAGGCTCCCATGTAAACGACACCCACACATTGGCCCCTGTGTCACTGGAGCCGGGGCAATACCAAGCGTCTTTCTGGGTTAGAATTGACCGGGAGCTTTTCCGCTGCACAGATTGTTTTTCACTTTGACCTCCGCCGTTGCTTGTGTGCCATCAGACGATGAGAGCGGCACTGCAGACATCATGGAGGTGAATTACCTTTTATGGCCCTGACTTTCCCTTTGGTTTCTCTGCAAACCGACTGCTGCGTACAGAAATGAAAGCAGAGAAACAGTGTGCCCCAACCTTGTTTTTGTTTTGATTGAAAATGTTCATTTGCCGAATAATACTGTGAAACCCAGGTTGTTTTGCACTTGTGGAATTAACTTTCGATAATGTTGGGGTTATTTTAACCACTTGAAATAACAACCAATGAACCAACATGTGTAAAGTACATATTACTGCAAAGGACTTTTATCAGAATAGGTTTTTTAATGCCTGGTGCTTGATGGTCATATAAGACTATTTGCAAAGTATGTAGCACACCTGGGCTTATGCATTTCACTGTTTAAAGTCATAGTTTCATACTGCTGAAATGATGCTTATTTACTTTGGTGACAGTGACATTGTCTCATGTCAAAAACTGGATATAGTCTATTAGTTTTGCATAAAGAGTGGAAACAGAGGCAAACAAGTAGCCTGGTTCAATCAGAACAAAAGCCAAAAGGACAGAACACAACCAGGCTAAGAAAACCAGCTACTGGCTGTACTTATATTATTATCAGACCTCTAATTTAACTCATCTAACCTTCACTTGTTTGAAATGCAAGATCATTACTCCACTGTGTTTGAGCACATGCACAGACATTTGAAGAGATCGGGTGAGACTATAAAATTGACTGTGTCTAAACAAGCCCACCATTATGGAGACAGATGGGGGGTGAAGCCTCTCGAAGATAATGATGGGGAGAAGTGAGTGACCCCCTGACTGGAGCTGATAAACCGGCGCTACCTCTGTCTCTTCCCCTCGCTCCATCACCGCTCGTGCTTCATATTCACTCCTCTCCATCAACCCTCTAAACTCAAATCTTCACGCCTTCTTCCCCTGAGCAGACGCCCCTGTGAGAGGACGCACCCCACCCTCCTCCCACCACCCCCTCTTCTCTACCCTCCGTACTGATCAGTAGGATTTACTGTGCACTCGTCCACAGTTCTCAGCCGGTCACACACGCCCTCTGGGTCGATCCAGGTCGAATTCAATTTGTAAGATATTATATATTGATCCCTGTGCCTCCCCCCCCACCACCACCTCCCAACCTCCCTCTGTGCAGGGAGCCCTGGCAAACGCTCATTGACCCACATGCACGATTCCTTGGATCATCATCATCATCACAGAAGCGTGGCAGTCTGAGCCAGTATTAGGGTCGGTGGCCTTAGGCCTTCATTGGCGACCCTCCGTTACATCTGCCGCGTGACACCCTCTGCACAAGACTTAATACTGTTCGGATGGAGAGAGATTCTGATGAAGGTGCTGCCTGGGTTGAAAAAATACAGCCCAAAATCTGTTGTGACAGCTTTGTCAATGCTCAAGAAGCCTCTTTTATGAAAATTTGTCAGCGTGAAATGTTTGGTTGAATTAGTCCTGTTTTCTTGGCCTTTGGTAAAAGTACATTTTGAGAAATGACTTAAATGGAAAAGAGATGGATTTTGCCTCTGTTCTACCTATTTATATAAAGCTTCTTTGCATATTTTATATCAAGAATTGACAACCAGACCCCCCAACGCTTCCACTAACCATCACATGCAGCCATTTAGCTTAGCCAACAGGCTCTAAATCTTCCAGATCGATAGCTGTTCCCCAGTCTCTCCATCAAACCCACAAGTAAATAATTCAAATGAGATAGTTAAGCCCCTTGGAATATAAATTGTGGAGGAAAAAAAATCTTCATTTTGATTTGAACGCGGGATTTACGGGCATAACATTCACTGCGGTGAACTGGGTGGGGGGCAGGAAGGGTCCGTCTATAAATTTGCAGGTTAAATCAATGACCGCTTTGACTGGATAAATTGAGATCTGATAAGCTTTTATGACTTTCCTATTACATTAACATCAAATATTCAGGAGGCTCCATATCACTTTCCCATTAGGCAGATCGCGGTATTACATTGTTGTCAAAACAAAACGGCAGCCACACACTCCACCGAGTGCCTGAGCATAAACGTGTCGGCACGGCAAGGCCTCAGACCTACATTCTCACAGAACATATTTTGGTGCACTGCAAATGACTGACACGGAAAACAGATGAGTGGAGGTCCTGCATGGCTGCCGCAGATAAGAGAAATAAGGTCACATGCTAACAGGGGAGAAAGCGCTACGCCAAGGTGAGCAATGGCCATGACATTTCACAAACTAGGCTAATTCCCCTGAAATTTTTGAAAGGGCACGCTGCACATTATTGCATCACGATGGTGATCATGTTCGCAGCATATCACAGTCACTGTTTTTTCTCCCTTCCAGCTCTTTTTTTTTTTTTTTTTTTTGTCAGTGCACAGTAATGTTCCCTGTCAAAGAGACATAAGCCCTCACAACAAGCACATACATAAATTACCACGCTTCATGCTGTGCATTCTAAAACAAAGCTCGGAAAGTGGATATCCGCAGAAGTTACTGAACGGAACAAAGCAAAAATCTTTAAAGAACAAATGCGATTTAAATTCTTATCTCTGCCAGATGGTTCACAGAAATCCATTGTCTGAAACGGAGGACATGAGGGATTCTCTGCCTGCACATGTGTACTTAAGCGGCTAGCAATGCATCCATTTGTGCATGTATGGGGGGGCATAGGAGGTAGTCTCAAGAGTCTCTGCGGGGTGAGTGTAGGACGGCACTGCGGAGTTTCCTCATCAGCATGTGGGATTCCCTCTGTTTACCCCTCCACTTCCTGTCCCAGCAAGGAAGCATGAAACACTCGCCGACTCCCCCGGCAGGAAACACGAGCCCGCTCTGCTTTGTGACTCACATCACGACCTTCAGCCAAACCCTCATCACATGACAGCTTTAGAAGTGCCAAGGGGAACATTTAAATGCTCTAAGAATAAAAACGTGTGTGTTGACAGCGTATTTATACATCTCTTTCAGTGTTTGGTGTGTTTTTTTTCCCCTAAGACCCTTTAACAGTAACACATTTGGGGTAATTTTGTGTGCTGTAAAAAATATCACTAACATGAATCTAACATAGCCACTGGAAATGTTGGTAAAAATAACCTTTAAAGTGCTGAAGGTAGTAGGTGTTTTCACGTAGTTCATCGATAATGCCAATGCTGACGTCTCTGTGGGACGGTGATGGTAATTTATTTCAAGACTGGGATATTTTGCAAACCCATCACTCCATACAACAGGTGCTCTGGTCCCAATGAGCCGAACAACAGCCAGTTTGTGCAGCTAATAGTTTGACTCATTCATATTTAGCGAAGTCTGAATAATGACAAAACAATCACTTTTTTTTTCCCTGTTCTTCCATTTTCCCATCCGTCTCTGTGAATACGCGAGATTGCTGTTAGGTACGAGCCCATGTCTCTGCTTTTACAGAACAGAAGGAAAACAGTCATTCAAGCTGTGAGCGTATCGACAAGTGACAGTACAACAATTAAAACTCATTAGTGTCCTATCAACAGCTCAGTGCCACATAATTACTACACTTATAACACATTGTACTGTACCTTAGTGGTGAAAGACGCATTAACGTTAAGCAGTAAATGTATCTGTACCACTGTGTTAAAATATAACGTTGCATGTAAAACTGCTGCTCCCAATGTTTAACTTGAATACAGAAAATTTGCTTAAATTTTCAAAGGCAAAAGTACTCTATTGTTACTCTATTATCTAATATTATGTGTCAGGGTCACCCTTGTCAATGTTAAAATATAGGATTATTAATAATGATGCTATATATATATACATACACACACACACAAACACTGGAGCTCTGTTTGCAC
>JBAJHX010000106.1:19180604-19247392 GCA_037176925.1 Amniataba percoides
TATATAGTGTACGGAGGACATGTTGTTAAGTTCAAGAAAACCTGTGTTGATTTGTTGTTGTCAATTTGACATTGCCAGGGACCTGGAGGAGACTTCAGGCTTTAGGAGAGCTGCATGGTGGATTTTGTCACCTTCTGAAATAGCCAGACAAGCTATTACTTCCAGTCTTTATGCAAAGCTAGACTCTAGCTTCATATTACAGATATTAGTATGATGTTAGTCTCTTAATCCAACTTTTGCTTTAAATTTTTCCACAAAAATAGCAGGTATTTTGGCAGAATATTGCCACCTTTATTCATCTGAAGGTATGCTTTATGGGCTCTAAAAAGCTGCTCACATTCAGCTGTTGCTCGTCCGACCTCTGACAATTGCCCGGCCTCTATCAATTCTGCCCATTTCAGTGAACAGTGCATTGTGCAAAATGTGGTGGAGTGGCCAGTCGTAAGCCTGAAAAACTCCTTTCAACTTGCAAAAAAACCTGTAATAATAGACACTGGTTCTGCGTGTGGATCCACTTCAAATCATCCAGTGTTATTATATCCATGTTTTAGCCAGACAGTCTGTCCGGACAAAAAATTAAGAAATATATTCAAATAAGAGTAAATGAGCTGAAAAGTATCTCCATGAGCAATTTGAATTTCAGAAGAATTGTGAATAAAGTCAACTGAAACTACTCTTGATGACACGCTGAACGAGAGCAGTGACTTCCTTCTAAAGGTTACGGCCACAGGCAAGTCAGACATATCCAGCTCTTTAACGACTTAATGAAAAACTTGTTCAGTATCAGCATATGTAGATTCTCAGGCCTCTGGCAAATATTAAAACATGATTCAATACTAATTTCCTGTTATTTACTTTCAAAAAAATATTATTTCTCCGAGGGAGTGGTAATTTGTTAATTTTTTTGGAATATTACTTTTCTATAATGACCCCAATGTTCATTTAGCCCTCATTAAAAATAACTCAAGTAAAATGGAAGTGATAATCTTCATCATGTGAGTGGATGAAGTCAAAGCAGTTACAGCAGGGCTACTCAAAGACAACTTCTCTTATCTTTGACAATAGTTTGTGAATTGCTCAACTTCATTTGGAGGGTGTTACAACAACAAAATTGTACACCAATAGCTAGTTAGCGGTTTCAATTAGTATTACGTTTCATTATCAGGAAAAGAGGAGGGACTTTTATTTTGAAGGTGATTTCCCGCAGTCAGGTGCATGCTAGTGTCCTCTCAGGAGAGATTTGTTGCAGTGTTGTTTTGTTGTTTCTCTCCACGTTGTGCCTTGGAAAGCATCGTCTGTAAGTCCCATTCCTGTTTAATGTCTGTTATAGATACATTGTGTGTATGTGTGTGTGTAATTGTGGAAATAGTGTAGTATTAGCTTACTCTTTCAGTTTAGCCTGTTGCTAGTTAGCCTCTCTCAAGGTAGAGCGTGATGCTTTCTCTCTCTCCTCCTTCTCGTTGTGGTATATGCTAACCTGTGTGTGTTTTCATTGTTTACAATTAATTCATATGGAAATAATATTTCATGTGCAATTTCATAATTTTTAGGCTATTTACAGAAATTTATGTACATTTGTTTACATACAGTTATGTAGGCTACATTAAAATGTGTGTGTGCAGTGATGTGTACAGCAGATATGCATAACAATTTGTTTTATTATGTTAGTTTGAACATTTCTTTTCTGTATTGTCTTTATGCAGTTTTACAAAAAAGGGAATTGAAGATCATTAAAGTGTTAAAGGACAAACCTCTGACTAGCTTTTTGGGATTCCCATGTTAACTGTCTGTCAGCCTGTTTACCTCACGGACACAGACACGTAGGACAGAATAATTAGATATTTCTGTAAGGATATGATTGATATCTCATTTAGGACATTTGTCACATTACCCTGTTCACAATGACAATCCTTGCAGGGTGATGCTAAGCAGATGTGCACCATACCATCTTAGTTAAGTGTGTTATCATGCTAACATGCTAATTAGCATTAAACACAAAATGCAGCTGATGGGATAACACAGTTTGTCTGAGGACAACATGAATGTCTGTACAAAATTGAATTTAATCTGTACGATTGTTGTTGAGACATTTTGCACAAAAACACAAAAATCAACCTCATTGTGGCACTAGACAGAAAATTAGAGTAATTATGAAAATAATTAAGATTCATCTTCTGACACCAGAAGTGTTCATGTCATAGACTGGGCCGATCCATTTGGTAAACGTTGTTGTATTTGATAGCCATGTTAAAAGAAAAATGTTTTCTTTGAATAGGAGAAATTACTTCTACTTTTTTTAAATGGTCACCACATCAAATTTATTCCCATTTTATCTTTATTCTGCTTTTCTTCTTTCCACTGAAAACAACTCGGCAAAGCCCTTGAAGTATGTCACAATGTATAAGCACTGACTGAGTGATGACTGGCTGTTGTTTTTCTTTCTGAGTTGTCTGTCTTGGAAGTGAGCTTCCTTCCTTCCTCCCCTCCAGATTTCAGCTCTGTCTGACTTTGGTGTCATGGGCCAACAGTCAGAGACGGGGCCGGCGGTGAGCCTGGACTACATCAAACACACACCAGACGCTGCAGCCGGAAGACAGGCAGGAACCGTGAAGCTCTGTCGGCTCTGTCACTGTCTATCATCAAAAAACTGACCTAGAACGAGCAGTGCTGCATGGATGAGGTGGGTGTGGGGGCAGGTGGTGGTATCGGGCAGGTGGGGAGGGATGCAAGCCAACATTCAGTCTGCTTTTTGTCAGCGTGTTCTCCTGTTCAGCCTTGCCTGAACTTTACGTGCAGGGGGGAGAGAAAATGAGAATATCAGAGCTGATGTCAAGTGGCAACTGTATCCTCATTCATCTGCGATCCTTTCTCTTGGTGCGGGGCAATTACAAAAATACAGTGCATGGCAATTTTCTAAGGGAAAAGGTTATTTTCAAAGGATGAAGACAGACTTTCCACTTGACCTGTGAATAATCAAAGAGCATAACAAAGAAACCAGGTTCTCTCTGTGGTTTCCCCCCCTGCAGCTTTTTGACATTTAGCAGTGCAGTCTTTTGACTTAATGACTTGTGAATGAAGAGAGAGAAGAGGTAACTGTTGTTGCATTCATCTGATCCATACAGCCGCCTTTCATGTTGGTGCTGATTTCTATGTTTAGAACAGGCACACGCTTGGAATAAATTAAACTCACTCGCAAGAAAGAAAAGATTGCGGTTATTTTTGGCACCAATTGTAAGAGAAAGCTCAGACGTGTGTGCCTTCAAAAGTCAGTTATTGTTGAAATATTGATTGATGAATTGGAAACTGCATTTGTTCACACGCTGCATAACATTTCAACCTGAAATCCTAACATGTCAGACCTGAACAAGACCAGACGGGACTTAAAACCAAACCAAGCTAAACTAAGCCGATCCATGACCAGGGGAAACTAGCCCAGGCTGGACCGGATCAGAGCCGTCAGATGCCTGTCAGTCTGTGCACATCGCCTCAGCCAGTCTGGAAGTATTGATCTCTCTGATTGATCTAAGGCTCTGTCCATCTGCCTGATCCAGACCTTAATGCCACAGAGTACACAGGACGAAGAGGTGGGGAGGGCGGAAAAGGATAGCAAAGCGAAGATAAACAGATAAGGACACAGATAGGATGGTACATGAGGAACCGTAGGCGGAGTAGGAGGGGATGCAGAGAGTCTAGCCAGTCTCGTCTGGACAGCTGGTGTTGATAACTAATCTGCCATTGCTGGCGCTTTTTGTAAAACATGAAACCCGGAAACCTGATAGCATGAATTAATAAATGAACAATTTCTTCTACAATGGGGCCCCCTGTTCCATGGGGGTTTCTTTACACAGACACAATAGATGCTTAGAGGGGCCCACAGGGGTGTTCATTCCCTCAAGTACTAACTACACAGACCACTGCATGAGTGAGAACCACTTGATCAAATAATGACAACAAGAGCCGATACCCTCGCTCGTGTTGCTGTCGGAGTGATATGCAGTGTGGGATCTGTGAAAAGCATTTGGGAGGGAACCGACTGCCGATTCTCTGTTTCTTTTTTCGGTTATTTAGAGCAGGCCTAATAAGCAGTGTGGGTGGTGAATGAGGAACCATTAGCTCAATAGCTGAATGAAGCGGAGCTCAGCCTCCACTTGCTTCTTTGCTTTTCACCCGCGGCAATGGGAACACCTGCATCAGGACACAGGCGTGGTGGGAGGTGTTGAGGGGGGGCAGGGGGGGTTGGAGGAGGAGGAAAGAGGAGAAAGAGTGTATCGGGGGGGGTTGAGAAGTGGAGTGCCTTAGGTGGGGATAAAGGTGGGGCCAAGGAGAAGAAAGACAGAAGGAAAGATGCCAATTCACTGTCTTAGTGATGGGAAGATTACTCTCGTGTGTTTAAATGTAAGGCTACAATCAGCAGCTGGTTAGCTTAGCTTAGCATAAAGACAAAACAGATGGCCTGGCTTTGACTGAACAAAACCTCACTACCTACACCTTGACACCAAATGACAATGTGTGGTTTTATAGAACTGTTTATTTCTACTGCACTAAATCCTTGGTAAAATTGACCAATTTTGCGCGTAATTACTTGTACAAATTAAATAAATGATTTCTAATGTGGCTCTGGCAAATGTCAGGATAGCTGTGTAGCCTGGCTCTGTCCAAAGGGAGAGAAATTGTTCTACCAGCACCTCAAAATCCCACTAATATCTAACACATTAATATAATGTGTTAGTCCTTGAGCTTTTGAGGTGCTGATAGTATTTTTTTTAACTTTCTACAGGTTAGCCTTTCTCCGCCTGCAGAGAGGAATTACTCAAATACGCACATTTTGCAAAATGTCGTGCTTCTCCTTTAAACGCGTGTCACTTGTTTGTTTCCACTCACTTCCTGGATAGGAGATGAATCCTCGATGTCTGTTTTGGCATTGACAGCTGCAATTGATGAAACCGATGACGAAAGGTGAAAAGAATGAGACCGAGGCATTGTGGGTGCTGAGTGAGCCTGTCAGAAGGCTGATGTATGGCACGGCAGATGCAGCGGGTGGAGGAGCCGGGGAAGTGGGTGGGGGCAGGCCAAGGGTGGGGGTGGTTATGGGCTTGGCTGAGGTAAGCTGGCAGGCGGGGCACAGAGGAGAGGAGAAAGAACAGAGAGAGAAAGAGAGAGAGAGAGAGAGAGAGGAGCAGGCATGCAAGCTATGTGATGATTATCAGAAAACACAGGGGCCGTCTGTTCTCCACCCTGCCCAAGCTGGGAGGCACAGGGCTGGGTCCCCAAGCAGGTGTGCAGGGGTGGGGAAGCACAGGAAAGGGGGGGGTGGAAGGGCAGAGAGACAGCTATGGAAATGGAAAATAGTGTGTGCAAGAGGGAGATGAAAAGACAAATTGGAAAAAGAGTATTGATAGATTAAAAAATATATATATAAAAGACTGAAAGGCAGACGTACGGTCTTGACGCCATCGTTGCCGCGAGCGATCGTACGTGAGATGAAAACAGGGGGTCAGGATAGGTGGAGGAGAACGGCGCCCGGGCTCGCTGGAAGCTATGCTGGTCATTAGCGTCTCTCGCATGGCTCAATAAAGAGCTCAGACACTGGAAGACTGTGTGCCTTCCAGCATTTGTCTGTATGGTTAGATGTCAATACAGAAACAGCGGTGTTATCAGTGGGATCGGAGGGATCAATGGAGAGGAGAGGTGAGCGTAACTGGATCACCGTGACCCTCCGCTGACCCTTCATCACCGGGACACAAGCACTATGTCACCTGTCCCCCCCAGACGCACACTTGCCCCTCTCTGTCTACCACACGTATAGATATTCGCGCACACGCAACTGACCTCTGACCTCATCAATACTTTCATATTTCTTTTCTTTTCTTCAGTAAGAGTTGCGCTTATGTGTATGCAGGGGAAGACAAGCATACGTCTTTACAGTTACTGTAAATGAAAAGATGTAGGAGTAGTTAAATGAAGTTGGTATTTTGTGCCCCCTCTTGAGCAGAATGAATCGGGGCAAATGTACTTTTGTGCCCCGAATCATACTTTTAAAATCACATCTGTGAATGAAAAGGTAAACTCTTGGTTTCGTGAAGGCCAAAAATGTCGCTGTGACAGCAGATCTGTGTACTTAAGCTTAGCTAAAAATATGCCCCTCTTGTACTTCTTTTTCTGAGTATGTTCTAAAGCTTTGAAAGGGCAAATAATTGGCTTGTGACTTCACAGTGCAACATAATTAAGCACAGATAAATCAGCGGAGACCGGCGTAGGCCCTGCCTGTGTACACACACACATACACACACACACATACGCACGCAGCCACTGTTGCCTTGTCAGCGGCTGCTGCTGCTTCTGGTAAAGAGCGCAGGCTGTGGGAGTGCAGGGACATTTCTCGCTAAGGGAAGTGGTGGGTTTTTGCGGTCTCGTTTTAGCCCTGCATGTTGAGAAATGGCCAAACGCTGCTTTCATTTTGAGCCGAGCGGCTAGCAATTACACTCTGCGGGTCACGTGACTGAGATGCATGGCTTTTTATTGCACCACGGAGGCCCTCCAAGGCTGATATGCCAAGAATGAAAAATAAAGAGTCCACCCCTCCCCCTCGCCCCCTCCACCACTCCGACCCTCCCCTTGCACACACTCAAATAAACAGACACACACACACATGCACACAGGCGGTATCTTGCCCTCTGAATGGCTTCCAGCCCCATATGTGCATGCAGCTCATCTTTGCATTTATCAGTCTCACAGTATAATGAATACCTTGCGCTGGAATGAATGGATTCGCCAATAAAGCTCCAAATGTTCTTGGCTAACATGGCCCCAGTCCGTAATGCTCTTATTGTTCTCTGTTGTACTTGCTCCATTGAAATAAAGATCAATATCCAGAGACAATAGATGACCAGCAGCATCAGATGAAAACAACAAGCACTCATTTAATTGGTGGAGAGTTGTCATTAATCTACACCAGTGTGTGTGCGTTTGGTTTCCGTGTGTGTGCCTCCCATTGTCTGTGAGCCCTCTTACTTTGTTTCAAAGTGCTAGTTTTTTTTTCTCCCCCTCTCTCCCAACGACAGGCAGCGCATCTTTTTCTGGTCAAGGAGGACGTTGATGAATTGCTGTGAGGCGAGCCGGGGAGGCACAATTAAGATTCCATCAGGATAAAGGTAAAGGTAAATTATTTACATTAACAAGAAGGCTCAGCTCGCCCAAACATTCCTCCACAAATGGAGAAGGGAAAAAAAAGAAGAAATAAAGCCCCCACCTCTGGAAGCTGGAGGAGTCGACTTCCGTAAATTGTTTGTGCTTTTAATTAATGAGCCACGCAAATGTTTGCGTATATGTGTGAGTGTGTGTGTGTGAGTGTGTGTGTGTGTGTGTGTTAGGGTGGGCCGAAAGTACTGAGGGGAGGTAAAGAGGACTGATGTGGTGGGTGGTAGAAGAGGGAGTTTGCTTATTAAAATGGCCAACGAGGCACAGACTACAGATAAGGTGTTTCCTCTTTTGATTTGGAATCAATGAAATGACAATTAAAAAAAAAAAGTTCAATAATCTTTGTTTTAAGGAAACAAATGTTTATCTTCAGAAAAAGGGCAGCTTTTGTAAACGTAGGTCTCAAGATTGGTTAAAAATGTTATTTTGTTGTTCCTTTGCATTGGAGAATTGTCTTGAATTGTCAGACACATCAGATTGATTAATAATCTTTTGTTAGCCCCGCAATAACAGATTTCTTTGTCACATGGGGGCACCAGGAACAAGCTCTTAACATTGATGATCTTAATTAATATGGTGAACTTGTTTGCAGACGTGGATCTGTTATGGAACAAAATTAGAATTAACCTGGAGTCGTGTTTCTGACCACATGATAAATATGAGTCTAATAATCATTTTTGTTTTAGCTCTGCTTTTGGTCTCCACCAGCTCCTGTGTTAGAAATCTGTCTGTTCAGTTGCTAAACGCTCCACCATATTCACCAGCTAGCTAACTTTGTCTGACTGTTGTTGGTACTCGGCAGGTAGCATGTCATGGTTTTTGAAGTATTTTTAAAAAAAGGAACCAAAACAGTTAAATTAGAGTCCGTCCAACCCCCAAGAATGAGCGAAAGATTTCTTTAAAACTCTGTAAAGCTGACCACAGCTGCAGAGTTGAGTGATAATTCTGTGGGTTGTTGTCATGTGATCCATTCTTTGTAGAAAAACCTTGATCATAGCTACTTCATTTACTGGCAGCAAGGCACTGAGAACATTACGGTAACAGTTGTCGCTAGTTTTCTGATTTATTCAATCACCAAAATAATAAAACTCCACGTTTAGGACAGATAGGGACACAAGAGGGAAACTAATATGGAAAGAATCAGAAACATAAACACATCTGCGTGAAAAAAATAGTCACAGTGGAAAGCTATCTGAATATGAAACATTGATTTTGGACAGGTTTGTCTGACAGTTGCCCAAAACAAACTTTTCCCTCGTGTGACATTTAGATAACATTTCTAAACTGACAACGCGCGTTACAATTAAGTTTGTTTGGAGCGTATACATGCAAACATTTATATGCCTCCTCAGATTTCTAGTGCCGGGCCATCTCCTTTTGTTTGCATTAGTGAACGCTTGGGTCTATTTTGGCAGCGCGCAGATTCCAGTAACTCTTTTTTTTTCTGCAGCTCACAAAGAGATCCAGGCAAAAGGGGCAAACTGCATATTGAGAAATTCATTTTGATAGCGCGTCACAGTTCAATCATCTCAGACAATATGTACAGATGTTCTCCCTCTCCCTGTTTGCCTAATGTTGTGGAACAAGTGCTTGATTGTTTGTCCAAACTGCAGCAATTACTTACTAATGAGTGATGACAATACATTGGTGTAAACAGTGCTCAAATGCAATTTTGAAATACTTCACTTTAGTATTTTGACTCTAGTACTTTCCACTTTCTACTTTCTACTTTTACATATTACATTTCAGAGGGAATTATTCTTTTTACTTTTACTTTACTACTATATGTTTTATTCAATTTTATTCACTGACAGTGACAATATAATATAATAATGTAAAAGCATTGATTGGGGTACAACATGTGATCTGTGATCTCTTACAAAAACCAGCAGTGCCCTGTTGGGGCATTTTGTCATGTGTCAGATGTCTATGATGTCTCAGCAGTTCTAAATTAAACTTCCTCTGAACTTGTCAAAAAGCAAAAATGAGGGAGAAGTAAAAGGAACAGAGTTTTGTGTAGACGTCAGTTTTCTCTTCTACCTGATCATTTCATGACCCCTGGATTAAAGTAAATGCATTCATTCCCACCATACTGTGAATAATTGCTCCCAACCTGATCAGCTACAACAATAAAATACATCTTAATCACTATTAATAACCTAATAATTATATACATAATAAAATATGACTCACAGACATTTCATTGTAGGATATCAATACTCTAAGTGCATATTATTGTATTTTACACAACTGTATTCACACTGATGAATACGAATATGGGTACTTCCAGCATTACTATTACATCCTGTAGCAGGTGCAGTGCAGTTATGTCATAGATTTTGCCCTGTAAAGCTTCTATAATGCCTTTTAGATGTGAACACACATCAGTCACCATGTGTACTCTCTTGGCATCCCTGCAGCTTGATTAGCTGTCAGAAAGATGCTGAATGCGACATGACTCCTCACAGGCAGAGATGCCCTTGGCTTGATGGGATCAATCAAACAACATGCTTCATGAGTTGAAGTCCTGCATCTATGTGTGTGTGTGTGTGTGTGTGCGTGCGTGCGTGCGTGCGTGCGTGCGTGCTCGCGTCTGTGCACGAGCATTTACACGTGGCCTCTAAGTGTGTTTTTGCATATTTGCACAGCTGTGTGTGTTTATACCCACCGACGTATGTGTGTGCCCACACAGGCTCGACATAAAAGTTTAAGTGTGTGTGCGTGTCTGTGAGAGAGAAAGAACTTGTGCATGCGTGTGTGACTGTGTAAGAGAGCCAGGGAGGGAGCGAGAGAGAGAGAGAGAGAGAGAGAGAGAGAGAGAGAGAGAGAGAGAGACAGTGTGTGGGTGGGATACGTTTTGACAAAGTTCCCCATTTTTCAGAAATAATCACTTGTTCCCGTTACAGAGACAGAGTCGTGTGACTCCGGGGCTGCTGCTGAGGAGGCACAGCCAGAGAAAAACTCTCTGTCTGTCTCACTCTCTTTCTCTGTCTCTATCTCTCTCTCTCCCTCTCTCTCCTTCTGTCTCCCTCCCTCTCTTGCTCCTGGTGCATCCGACCCATGTCCTTGTGGCTGCTAACGAGGGGGTGTGGCTGTCACTGGAGGCGTTGGGGCTAAATTACCATATTAATTAGCTCATCCTTTGACCGACAAACACAGAACTGAAATGTCACCACACTCACATTGGCCACAGGAAACACAATTAGTGGAAGTCATTATTGTTTTAGCAATGCCTTGTGTTTCTCACTCCATTTCCTGTGTCCGCCATTCCTCCCACTCCTCAGCTCCCACTCCTACTCACTCAGCCTCGTCTCCGTTGTTTGGCCCATGCAAGCTTTGTCGCCTGTTTGCATAGCAAAGCTCAAATAGGAGCCATGTAGGATGGAGTGAGTCATAGACTTGAAGTGTTCATGTCCGACGTGAACCCGCCGCTTGGGCCGGCATGCTGAGCTGAATAAGTAGCCTTCACTCTCAAGACTCAGGAACAGCAGTGAGGTTTCACTTCCACATACTAATGATGTCACACCGAGCAAGACTGCAGAGATTTCTATTTTGACAGGCATGGTGTGCTGCTGGTGAACCAGGCGGCATGTTTGCATCCTCACCTCTCCCCGAGCATCCCCGTTCCTCCCTGCATCAGCCCGCTGTCCTGCGTGCATAAGTGCGCACACACAGCTCGCAACGTTCTCCACCAAAGCACTGATTACGCTCTCCTCAGTTTTCAAGGGCAAGGAGATATTACTTTTTGTGTAATATCCTGCTTAAGTTCTCAGTGTATGCTCTAAGTTGTACAGAACTCAAGAAATTTCTTAGTTAGTTTTGAATCATCAGGTATGTAAAGAACACAGCTTTAGTCCAGTCAGTTGTGCAGGAAATCACTGTAGCATCACAAGCTGCAACATAACATACACAAATATGATTAAGGGGGGTGGACGATATGTTAAACTTAATTGCTTATCTAAATGATGCCAGTAATAAACAGAATTTTTATTTAATATCACATATATCTACAAAGTTTGAATTAACCTCGTCTTCACTCGAAACAGGTCATATATTAGCGAACTAGTGACATTTTTCTCTGTTCAGTCAGCTATGCAACAGTTATCTAATAAAACTTGCACTTAAATTAAAACTGGGCCAAGTTTGAACCAGAGTCTGGTTTTGTTATGTAATATGACCACAAAGCCACAATCACAGTTGGTTTTCTTAAAATCCGTTTTGAAATCGGTAAAAGGGCTGGATTTCATGCTGTCTATGTGCCTCAAAGACGGAATAACTTGTGTGAGACACTACAATGTGTATGCCATATGTATATTTCTTTTGATCCAAAAATCTACAGAGCACTGCAGGACACCCCCTCACAACACCAGTTCCTCTTTTGAATGACTATCCGTGTCTTTGTGTATTCCTGGTGAAGGCATTTGATGAATAAGTTACACCAGAGGGGACTGTGAGGCTCAGATACCCTCCTGTGGAGATCTGACCCTGGACCACAACCTTTGTGTTCTTCTATGCTCTCAGAAAGCTCTCATCATTTTGACATCAAAGATACTGTCCAGATATCAGTGTCTTCACATGGATGGTAGCTCGAGGTAACCTTGGAGCTTTCTATGCGTGCCTGCAGGTCAGGGTACAAGTGTGCGTGAGTTGTTGTGCATGCATTCGTATAGAGCGCTGGCATCTCTTTGGTCTTTGTATAGGAGATCCTGTGATAGACCAGATGAATTCTGCAGTCTGATGCTAGACAGGAAATGGTTTGTCTCCTCTTTTGTTCTAATCTGGTGCAGCCAGGGCTCAGTCTCAGTAAGCTAACAGATGAGTGGAGTCATTCAAACACAAAAGTCGACTATAGGGTGACAGAGGGACATAGTAGGCCTTAACTATACATTTAAACTATACAAAACCAATGTGAGGGGTTCTGGCTTTGTGAGCCTGTTTCTGCCGAATTCTCTGTTGTCCTGTCCTGTCCGGTTGTTTCCACTTATGTGATCAGCTCACAGAGAGCTGAGTGATATAACTTTTGATAGATGATGACAACGGACAGTTGAGGTAATTCATTTACCATTGATTTTTTTCCCTTCCAGATAAATTTGGAAGTTGGACTTTGTTTAAAACTGTCTGAGGTGTTTAGATCAACTTCATTAACAGGTGCAGATACTGTGTTTCATCGATGGAATTATTAGGTACCAATAATGCTTTATTCATCATAGAATGTGATCATGTATTTTATGTGCATTTGTTTGTGTGTGCTTTACTCGGGGGGCCTCCGTTGGGCCCAGCGGTGTAAGAAGTGGGTCAATCCCTCTTTGCCGAGCGGTGAGAGTCAAGCAGTGACAGCCCTGTGAGAAGCAGAGAGGAGGAGGAGGAGGAGGATGAGGAGAGGTGGCCCCTGTGAATCAAAGGCAGCATCACATGTAGCAGTCAACGCATCCGCTAGAAACATACAGGGTGCGCACCGCATATACACTGCTGCCTACGTGGGTGGACTGAGCAGCGAGCTAATCAGATGTGTTATTTGTATGGGGTGAAAGCGAGGCTGCCCACGGAATATGTGAGAAATCCATCTCTGACCTTGAAGCTCACTTTCATGCCGCTGCACTTGTCGACTTCTCACATGTGGCCTGATTGAGGCGCGCTTTGAAGGACAAGTCAAGGGGCTGAGGGAGAACAGCGCGTGGTGATGTATCAAACAGAAACAATTTTATGACACAGTGAAAGGTGCCTGTTTGGCTGCCGTGCCAATTCATAATGAATCTCTTAACATTTGAATACCCAAGTGTGTGACTTTTTCTTCTTCTTTTTTTTAAGGTTACTGGATTCGCTTAGTCTCGCATACAGTAAATAAACTAATCTGATTCTGAGTTATGTGTCTCACTTTGATTTTGTTTGCTCAGTGGGAGTGTTCTTCTTTTCCTCTCCCCTTTCCTCTCCATCCCTAATAGAAGATGCCGTTAGAAGTCTTCCCCCACGGGACAAACGCGACAGATCCCACATTGTTCATTGTTGTTTGTCTCTCCTTGAACAAAAAGGCAGAAAAAAAAAACGAAAAAAAAAAACTTGGAATTACCGAGATCACATTTTCATCCTCTTTGATCTGATGTGTTAAGAGAGGCTTCCTGGTGAGTAGGTGTGTGCGTACAGGGGTGGCGACAATGTTTTTGCACCAGTGTGTCATGACAAAGAGTGAGGGGGAAGAAAAAGAAACTATGCGAGGACACTGAAAGTGAGAAGAGTGATGGTGAAACTGTCCTTAAGGGTTTGAGATGTATAAAGGGAGGAGATGCTCCATGCAGGGAGAGTGGGCTGTTTATTTACTGCAAAGAAGCTGTCTCCCTCCAGGGCTTTCCAGGGGAGCTTGTCCCGATCACTACCTCAGCTCCGGCACCTGCCCTCCGGCTAAACCCCCCAGTTAAGCTCCACCCAGCCAGGGAAGACAGGGGAAGGAGAGAGAGAAAGAGAGACAGAGAGACTCTCCTCTCATAGCCCTTAGCTGTGTTCTCTCCTTCCCCCCCTGTCTGGAGCTGGAAATTGGGGAAACCACGCAGCGCCTCTGCCTCTGCACCAAGGAAAACAAGCAGACTCCTAATGCCAAAGAAGTGCTTATTAAATCCCAGACAGCCTTGCAATTGCGCTGTGCAGCCAGTCAAAATAAGAAATTGTTTGTTGTTGGTTTATTCAGCCTGCCTCCCTCTTATTCCACATGCTTTCTTAACCTCCTCCGAATCGGCCCGGACCCTCTGTTTTCTCTGTTTTGTTTCTCCCCCTCCCTTCCTCCCTCCTTCCCTTACTGTTGCTCTGTTTGTGAGAAAAGATGTACGGCTGAGGCAAAAACATGGGACATGACAGCCAAGCAGCAAGAACATGCAGATGTGACAGTATGAGAGGGCCACTGGAGGGCAAGGAGAAGGAGGGAGTATTAGGGAGAGAAAATGACAGGCACAAACAGAAAATCTGATAGAACTGAGACGAGACATTGCGAGAGAGAGAAAAAAAATTGTTGTGCGGGAGTGAAAGAGAGAGCCTGAGGGATGAAATATTTGAAATAGTGAAGGAGATTGTTAGTGTGGATAGAGAGAGAGAGAGGGGGAGTGAGAGACGGTTGGGGTACGCCGTGAACAGCAGATTGTGGGGGCGCGTGTTGTCGAGGTGGCCCAGGTCCCTGGTGCCCTCCTGTTTCATGGCTCTCACAGCCTGTCAGTGAAAACAGCCCAGCCATGTAGACAGCTGTGCTCAGGAGGCTGCGGGGGCGAGAGGAGAGGAGAGGAGAGGAGAGGAAAGAGGAGAGAGGAGAGAGGAGAGGACCTTTGTTTTCCATTTTGCTCCTCATCCCCATCAATGTCCTCATTTTCTTTTCTTTTTTTTTTCTTCCTCTTCTCCTGGCTCGCTGTGTATTCATTCCACCCAAATTTCTGGGCTCTGCCACGTTTGTTCTTTTCATCTGCAAAAGTACCACAAAAGAAACAAAAGCCCCGGTTGGCATTCAACAGCCTTGACAATATTTACATGTCTGCTTGTTTGGAGTGTGTTTGTTTTCTGCCGTTGTCAGTCAAGTCAAACCATGTAAGTCTGAAATGTCCCCTTTCTTCGTCTGTGCCCCATATTAACCCCCTCCCTCGGGGCTACGGTGCATTTTAGAGAAATGGATGTGCGTTTGTGCGCGTGTGCTGGCATACTGGAGGGGAAGAAATCCGAAATGGAAGCGTTACATTGAGCAATAGACGTGCAGAAGTGCCACGCTGCCATTTCCACTCTCTTGGAATCAATCACAGGTTTGTTCGAGTGATTTTTATTGGCCCTAAAAAGTCCTAGCCACTAGGCTAATGGGATAGATTCATCTTCACTCCCACAAACAATACATCTCCCAATGTGGAGACTTAAAAGAATATGACAGCTTGTCATCCAGAGCGTCTCTGTGCGTTAGTCCCTTTTTGTGTTCACGTCCTCGACATCAGAGGGATCACACAGATCAATGCTCTCTCCTCTTTTCTTTGAAGGGACAAGTCCTGTCCCCATCCCCTCCATCCCCTCCACCACCCTCTTCATACCGACCCTCTTCAACCCTCGCAAAGGCCTCCTCTTACCTCCTCCGTGTCCCTCCACCTCCCACGCGTCTCCCCCAGCCCTTCCTGCCATCACGGCCTTGTTTACGAGCCTCTCCCCTGGAAGGACAGGTTAATAGAAGACCTGGCCCAGCTCAGACCCGCCTGGTTCCCATTCCCTCCCTAATAAGACATTACATCTCCTGCCTTACTGCCTGCTCGCCAGCGGCAAAGCTCTCCCCCAAAAGCACTCCTGTCTTGATATATTTGTGTGTGTGTGTGTGTGTGTGCACTCTGGTCTCAGCTGTATGGTGGCCTTGAGGTGCAAAACAAAAATACATTCTCCAAATTGAATATACAGAGCTGAAGAAATAATCACATTGCAGGACGCACCTTGATATTTCAGACACACACTGTTTCAGAGAACACAGTCACGCATTAACAGACACGACAGACAGAGTTTGATCGTATTTGGGCTGTGCATGATTGATCGGTGATCAGTTTTGATTGGCAATTGAACTGCAATTTTTTGTTTTTCTCTCTACAGTGCATCCCATAACTGATCTTCACACAACAAAATGAAGGAAAACCTGATCATTGCAGTAAAAACGGCAACGGGGGATTCTATTCTTTTTACATTCAGTGTCAACAGTCAAAAGTTTTAGTTTGAAGGCAAAGAGTTCAATAGAAAGGTGAACGCTAATTGAAGGGTGCAGATTTCAGTTTCTTGCACTTGCTACACACCTCCACCTTTGCAGACCTTCACCTTTTCACCTCACTACATGTACTGCACGCTATCTCCCACCCTGCAGCTGAATGTTGGCATAACATATATATTGTGAGGTGTGAAATGACCCAATATGAGACCGACTGCTCCAGCCACCTGCATTAATCATCATAAACATCCATTTAGAATTTAGGAAAAAGATGGTGAGCTCCTGCCCAGTCTGTTTTCTGATATTCTGCTCTGTCTTGCATATTATCTAACATGCTGTTTTACTTTGCTTTGCATTCATGTGGTTTCTCAGATGTTGCGTTTTGCACCTCAGCGCCGCCATACTGCAGCCCACAATTAAAGACAGAAGAGCAAACCAATGAAAGTAGCTCCCAGCACACAAGGTTGCCCTGTAAATCAGCTCCCAAGGACACAATAACAACCTCCTGAAAACACTGAAACACAAGGACTGTGATCTTTTTACTGGGGGACGAATGAAAGACAGGAACCGGAGGACCGGGGGAGCCGGGCCTGGTCCGTAATGCCTTGGCTTTAGGTGGTTTAAATCACCTTGACTGGCCGAGCTCTAAAAGCAGGCCAACTCCCTCCGGTCCAGAGGGAGACCGGAGGGACTTGGTGTCCAGTAAACAATGTCCGCCTCGCCCTGTGGAACCTGGGGAGCGAGAGGAAACGGCATGTCCTTGGGGCTTCAACTTTGACCCTCCCTCCCTGATGAAATATGGGCCCTGCCCTGTGGTCTAGACTTGTTTGAACTCGAGTCCCTAATGGGCAAGGGTGTGTGTACATTTTTCATCGTGCCTTTGTGTTTGTGTGCCCTTCTTTTTTTCCCTTTTTTTTTGTGTGAATGTACGCATTATGGAATACAGTTTTGTGATTGCAAATAACTCATAAATAAAGACTCGCATGGTTTACTGAGTGACATGTTTGGAAAGAAAAAGACGTTTTGATTTTGGTTCTGCACCATTTGAAATAATGGCCTGAGCCTGGTGTAGGCTCCAAACTCATTCTGTGAGTGGGAATACATTGTTAACTTCCTACCGTACTGATGTTGGAAGCAAAGAAATGTAATTGTATTTCAGAGAACTCATGTTACTTCTCTTGTTCTTTGTTGTGTTAATTACGGCTCTATGAAATTACGAGTCTACTGGAAGAGTATGACTGTTTTATTAGCTGTTGCATTTATATGTAATCTTCACAGTTTTGTTTTGCAAGAGGAGTGAGCGTGTTTTCAAAGGGTGAGAGGAGTTGCAAGAAATGCTTACAGAGGCTGACCTGATTATTTTGATAAATATTCCGGGAAGTGACCTATGTGTAATAGTAAGTAAGTTGTTCTGTTGGTTCGTATGCGATGCGATAGTTGGCACATGATCCATCAGCAAAGCACAACGACCTTTACCATACTGACGAGCAGCTTCTCACTCCGTGTTTTCAGATAAGGGCAGATTTATGCCCTCTGAAAACGCTGTGTATGGAGTTCAACTGTGACATTTGGTGAGGATTTAAGGTCTTTTTTTTTTTTTGCCCTTACAATAGTGGGGTGTATAAGTCAGTCCTCATTTCACCTAATTTCGTCTATTTCTGTGAGTACTTTCCCTGAGGTACTGTAAAATAGGTCGCCAATTTGTGCCAAAAGCATGACAAAGCAGAAGATACATACGAGCAGGGTTTGTATGGTTTGACTTCTGAAAGCTGTTTTTGAAGCAAAAGTTTAAACAAAAAGCGAACGCTCAGCTGATAAAAAGGCGACTTCATGTCACAGTATATTTGGTGTTGCCTCAGTGATGGACAACAAAGCTGACACTAATAAATAACAGATACACATGAACAAACAAGCAGGATTTGAAATGTTCCACTTCCCTTCAAGTCCTCCTGCTGAGGCTGTTAGTTGAGGTAATTAAGAGTCGTCTCTGTTTCCATGGTACATCTGAAATACAAGCCGTCTTTGTACAAATTGATCTGTGGGATGTCCCTCATACTGCGCCTGGTGTTCCCCTAATTGACAATGCATGTGTTTCCATTTGTGCTCTTTTAAATTTCAAATGATGGATGAAAAAGAAGGCTGCCTTTTGCAGATGCAAAAAGCACCTTCAGACCATGGATGGCCGCCACAAGTGTCGTAACCTAGCAACCAGGGAGTCGCTGTGTGAAAGAGCACAGAGAGAAAGAGAGAAGAGGGGCTTCCTCTTGAAAAAAAAAGCCCCTCTCACACTCATTCTAGTTTATTCATGCCTTTGTTTGACCAGCTATTTTAGGACCTTTGAGTATTTCTCTCTCACCCAAGGATACATTTATTTTTAGCGTTGTCTCATGCTTCCTGCCTTTTCTTTCTGCCTGTTTCATGGGTGAACACTGCGTAACCCTTTTCTATTTCTGCTGTGCTGCTTGCATCTGTTCCACAGAATCGCTTGGGAGGATGGATTTGTGGGGAAAAGGGGAAAGGGAGGACGATGGTGGTGTGTGTGTGTGTGTGTGTGTGTGTGTGTGGTGGTGGTGGTGGGGGGAGTGACAGGCGGAGAGAGGATGAGGGAGGAAAAGAGGCAGAGGGAGTGTTTTCCAATCTGCTTTTTGGCTGAATGTATTCTTTTTGTTTGAGGCCATCATGCTGGGCAACATGTTTGTTTTTGAATATGGCTGTTTCACCATCTGGACTATTTACCTCCATTTCAGAACAGTGTCTTTGTCCCCATTTGTGCTAGCTGTGTCCACACACTTACGTTAGACTTAACAACACTCCTGTATGTGCAGTCCTCTGTCATTCACGACAACACTGCAGAAAATCCAATCTCAAGTCTCAGTTTGTATCTGCTGCTACTATGTTGATCAAAACCACAATTTCAGTTTTTGCGAGAGCTAAGATGGTCACATTAAAACGTAAAGCTGGCAATATTCTGTATTTTTTTATACCATAAAAAGACCAAAACAATGCATTTCTCTATCTCTCTCTTTCTGACTACCTTTGCACTCAGTCCCAAGACAATTTGTTTCTGCCTAACACATAAAGCAGTGCACTCCTATAATATCAACATCTGTGCAGCAGATCCAGTCTTTTTTTCATTTATTTTACTATTTGCATTCCTCCTCCCTGTCAAAACCTGGCGACTACGTAACACAGTGCTATTTGACCGAAGATATTTGTGTGTGCTACGCTACAGAGTTAGAAAGAAACTCGCTTCTTTTTCACCCTGCACCCCCATTTTTTTCATTTTCATTTTCAAACCTGTATAGTCTTCAGCCCCAACCGATGCTGACTCAAGTTCCATCACTTATGGAAATTTAGCTGACTTCATGCAGCTCTGTGTGCAGCCACAAAATACTTACACAACTGTTTTCATGTGTGCAGTAGTATTGCCCAATACCTGTAAATAAAAACTCAGATGTGTAAAATAGGTGTGCTTCCCTTTTAGAAAGGTTACAATTATATACATATGTTTAGAAAACTATATATGATTGATATGATTTGATTAATTTGTGGACAACAGTGGAAGTCTGGGGCACAGAGAAATGAGCTATATCAGACTTTGGGTGATACTTGTGCATGGAATGAGTTTATTACTGGTTTTGGTCTTTTCATAGAATTTGCAAATAAGAAAAACACTAAATAACACCATTCTTTAACACTGACTATGATTCATTTTTTTCAATTTCTCCAAATCCAACAATTGTCCAGTTGTTTTAATCTAGTCAGGCTCACATGATCCTCCGGGTTACACAAAACATCAAAATAAAAAGTACAAGACAAGGTTTTAATGGTTTTAATATAAGGCTTTCATACAAGGTTTTCATGCAGCTGCAATGATGGATCTATTTATGTCTGAAATCTTCATTGTAACACATTCCTCCCTGCTGTGTACAGAATATCTGCACATACATGGGTGAGCCTTGAGCCCGAATATGAATTGATGCTTTCACTTAATCACCCTCCTCCTCGAGCTGTGTCTCAGTCTCCCTGCCCCTGAATTTGCATAGTCAAAGCTGTGATCATTTACATGATGGCATAGGTACAATTCATTTCAGTCTGAAGTCACACACCCCCACTCCACACACACACACACACACACACACACACACACTCCATGAAGCACTGCAGCACACAAGCACAAGCACGTCTGTAGGGAACGGTAGGGAAAAAATAAATGAGGAAATCATATAGGGGTGCTCAGTGGCTGATGTGTAGCTCTCCAGTGGCAATGTGATTTTACTGTCATTGGCTGGAGAAAGGTCAAAGCAAAGGCGCATTGAAAATGGGGGAATAAATAGGCAAGCATACTGCAGTGCATAGGGAGAGTCGGCCTGCCAATGAAGTCCCAATCTATTCCCCTCACGCTCCCTGTTCACTCCCATTACAGACCTCATCAGCATCAAATCCCCCACTAGCAGCAGCACGCCCTCCCCCACATACAGTATGCTCCCTGTTTCTCACGGGCACACAAACAGACACACACACGCACCTCATTTGCAGGCCTTGCAAAAAGGAGGCTATTTGTTTAAATCTTCTGGGCAGTCTCTTTATGCGTTTGTGTGAGTGTATACACGGTCTATGCATTTCTCTGTGCGTGAAGACCATTGTCCCTCACTCTAACCTACAAATAACAGCAGCCATTCAGACTGTCACCTCAGTTTTCATGGTGGTCATTACCAAGAAGCTCCAACCAGCAATCTGAGCTGACAAAAAGCCTTCATTCCCCAAACTACCTACTTTCTGACTTGACGTAAAGCTATATTATATTAATTTCTGGCATAGATCACAGTAAGTAGTTTCAATGCAATTTAAAGGATACAAGGAGAGGAGGAAAAACATAATCCTTTCCTGAAAATGTAATTTTTGGTTGTTTGCCTTATGATGATTACCGGCTGGAGGTCATAGTTTATATTAACCGCTACATCACTGCCCTCTCTGCCCAGATCACCGTGTCCTCGTTGCCTCCTTCCTCCGTTCTCCCCGTCTCTTCCTTCCTGTCCCGTCGCCCAAGGCAGTGGACCGATACCTTTGCTACATCCAGACAGACACGCCGCCGCCTCCACTTCGCAGTCCTACACCCTTCTCTGTCCACCTCAGCTCAGCTCAGCTCAGCTAACATGACAGGCCGGGCAGATGATGATAAATGCAGAGGAGGAAAAGCAATTACTGGATCAGTTAGGTGTAGTAGGGAGCGCTCAGGGCACTCATTACCAACAGACTGTAGAGTTCTGGATGCTCGCACACACACACACACACACAGACACACACACATGCTTGTTCACACAAACACACACGTGCATCTTCGGTTCAGATGTATCGATAACAACTCTCAGAGTAGCATCTAACGAAATGGCGGTCTTATTTTTCTTATTTTGTTTTATCCTTCCATTACAATTAATCTATCACTATCCATTAAATGCAAAATTGCACAAACATACAGAGCACGATGACAAAAATGAGATCAAAAGTGGCAAGCAGGTGACAAGAGCTCAGTGACAGTAAATGAATAGGTTAATATCTGTGCGGCAGTAATGTGGCATGCATTTGTGGATGTGAGTTATACAGTTGTGTGACATGCCATCTGCACACCTGTCAAAGCAGAGGAGGCCACATGGAATACAAGCCAAGGAGGATGAGGTAGCCTTGGTGATTGACAGTAACACAGAGGTTGTCATAGGGACAGCTGCAGTCCTCCTGTCCCCTGAGGAGGATGTGGAAACACTAATGATAAGGGAGACACACACATACACACACACATAGAGAAAGAGAGAGATTGAGGAATAGGAAGGGATGATTTGTATTTACTCTGCCAATGCACACAGACACACACACACACATAAGCACACACTCTTTCTTGCAGGCTAAAACAGAGGCAGTTGCCTGGGCTGTGTGTCTGTGTGAGTGGTGGGCGGTGAGATCGCAGGTCAGGCCCACGCAGTCCCCATTCAGCCGTACAGTGCGCAGCACACACTGGCTACACAGGGGCCAGAATGGCAGACGGAACAAAGAGGAGCTCATGCATGCACGCAAAAAAACAAACTCGCACACATAGTTACACACACACACACACACACACACACACACACACACACACACTCACAGACAACAAGGCTCCTCCCTTTGCCAAAAATCCACCCCGCTGCCCGCTTTTTCTCTGCATTGCTGCCCCCTTTCAGTAAAAGACTTGATTATTGCTTCATCCAAAATTGTGTATATCCATCCAAAAACACACAGTATTCTAATGCACATGCAGCAGGCTTAATAAGGAAAAGATTGTACTTCACACTGCAAATTTTTCCCAAAGGTTTAACTAAAGTCAGTGTGTTCATGAAGCAGGAGATAAAAACAAAGAATAGAACTGTATAAGTACAGTTTAAAGGCGAGACGCTTTTTTTTTGCCCCAAAAAACTTTCATTTTTCTCTGACAGACTGTCCAGCCACAATTGCATAAGAGTCCATGGGTCTTAATTGTGGGTTTGCTTTACCACTACACACAGTAAACATGTGATTACAAAAACAGCTTGATTCTGTTGGACATCTAATCACTGGTTGCATTGCGGTTCACCCTGATATCACTTTTCCTTAACCTTAACTGTCAGAGGAGGTGTCTGTTTGACTTTGATAATGGGTATGTTTGGTGATTTGGCTTGCAGGGGCATTTTGTCACATGTCTGACCACATTTGGACTGGACAGGATGTTCTAAACAAGTTCATGCTTGAGCGCCGCTGGGAGAGGATGATGTAGTGGCACTGTAGGTGGCAGAGATACACAAAGTCTCAAAGTGTGTTTGCGTACATTTATATATATATGTGTGTGTGTGCGTGTGTGTGCGTCAGCGCCAGAGTGAATGTTTGTGTATATGGGCGAGTGGGGGTGGCAGGGCTATAATCTGCTCCAAACTGCTTGCGGGCAGAGGCGAGGTGGGCGAGACAGTGATACAGAAAGAGAGCAAGGGAAGGGAAGGAGAGAGCTCAGGGAGGGAGGTGGTGGTGGGGGGGGGGAGAGGAGGGGGGGTTGAGCAGGGAAGAAATGAGTTGGCAAGAGAGAAGAAATACAGACAGAGAGGAAAAACAAGGAGAGAGGGAGGGAGAAGTAGAGGTGAGTTGAAAACTGTGGATTCGCACGGCTTATAGATGCTCTACAGCTACTGTACCCACTGTCCTCTCTCCTCTCCCACCCATTGTCTTGCCGGGCTCCGTGGGCGCCGGCAAGGCAGCTAATTCCTCTGACATTTACGTTGCTTTCTCAGTCTTCCAGTGACGCAAGCCTGGCCGCAGCCGCTGTCAGCACCCACAATGGCCTCAGGTGAATAAGAGATGGTGGAAGGTGCAGGCGATGGACTACTCAACCCCAACTGGGGCCCAGCCAATGAGGAGGACCCTCGAAACACTCTCAGAGCCAAGGTCCTGCATATTGTGTTATATTATACAGTATGTCTTGAATAAAATAGAATTAGTGTGGGTGGAAGAATAAGAGAAGAAAACAGTGCAGAGGAAAAAAGTGAAAAAGAAACTGAAGGAGAGGAAGAGGAGAGGGAAGGCAAAAAGTGGGAAATTGATAGTGCGAGGAATTCACAGATTTTTCACTCTTCCATGCCAAAGTATGCACTTGGGTTTTAAAGTACGGACTGGATGAATTCACTTAACAGTATAAAATAAAACTTACAAAAAGACTGCAGCAACTTTTTAAAGAGTTTTTTTCAGCCTGTTGATCATATTGTTGTTACCTGACATCCAATGACCGCGAGCTGCTGTGTAACTTTCACACTGCAGAGCTTCACTTTCAGCAGTTTGCTTTTAAAGAGCTACACATTTGATGAAATGAGAAGGTATTTACCATAAACTATTCATTTTCAGAAATACATATTTCACAATTAAAAATGTAGCAACACTTATGCAGCCATGCCACATCTGCATGTAGCCATTTACACCACAATGTGTTTGTTTTTGGCTCACTAATGTCAGAGGTGCTACCAATGTGTAGATTTGGATTTCTGTGTTATAGATACTGTAGGCAGAGCAGGGATATGAATGAAGGTGTAGGGAAATTAAGCTTCATTGTCAGAAAGAAAAATCAATAAAATTTGTCATGGGTGTGGTTGTGTAATTAGAAATGATTACAATTGGCAATTTTTCTAAGTTATCTCTGGACTGAACATCATTGCGATTGTGACACCACAAGCACTTTCAGTATGTTCTGTGGGTGCACTGCTCCTGTGGGAAATGTTTTGCACGTAAACACATTTGCATGTAACATGGGTGTGTAAGGCATTCCACAGTAGCTATGAACTCGGGACATGGGCGACATGAGCGTGCTGACTCTCAGACAGTGAGCCTTGAGAAGACATAAACACCAACTGCCATAATTTTTCTGCCTAAAAGGAATCCTTTTAAACAGAATCACAGCTGTACTTCTTTAGACATGAAGTCATCACCTTTACATGTATCATCATATAACATGCAGAGTCCTGCGTGCTTGTAGGACAACCCGGGGGCTCATACTGTTCTCTCTTTCAACAATATCTCATCTTCACCTCCACTTGCTTCTTCCTTCGTCTGCTCATATCTGAGCCTTCCTTCCTTGTAACTCTGCAGGACACACTCATAATTGAAAATAATTATCAGGGCACTCGCAGAGCCGAAAGGAACAAAGCATTACACACATACACAGACACACCCACAGAATCTACCTTACATAACTCTCAAGCATGTACTTTAAGCTAGACAAAGCAGAGTGCACAATCAGGGGTAAAGCAACACTGGACACGACGGGTCAAACTATCAGTATAATGACGGTCACAATAAAAAATTTTCACAGTGGACAGGAGGCCTACTTCTTTCACAGCAGACACTCTTGTCATTCCTGAATTGCCTTTGCAAATGACTGTAAAGAGAATGCAAATATCTCTTTGTGGCTTTTAACGCTCCAAGCTTAAACATGCAAATGATAGATGGAATCCATTCTCTTGCAGAGGGTTGCTTTGTTGATGCTGTCTGTACACCGACTCCTCCTCTCTCTCTCTGTCTCTCTCCCTCTCTCTCTCCCTCTCTCTCCATGTCTCTCTCTTTTTTTATTTCACGCAGCATCAACACTACAGTGTCTTCAAGAGTCTGAGATTGCATGCTGGTCCCTCCATCTTCTGTTGATCCTTGTCTCACTCTGTTCATTCTGGCCAGCCTTGAACTCACAGAGCAGGGAGATAAGTACCACTGCTGTCCCGGTCACTGATCACTCTGAATGAAAATGTCTTTCCCTTTTATTTCCTCTCTCTCTGATGTCATATCTTCGTTCCTGCAAAGGCGTGGGTTCAAATCGAGGTCGCGGTTGGAAAAAGATCTGGAGGGGTGCTATCTTGGTGGGATGATGACGACTCTGAGATGACATGGTGAGATGAGGAATATAAGATTGATTGGACCATCCTTTAGTCATCGGGGAGAGACGACAAGTACTTTCAGAGCACCTTAAAAGAACAACAGATCCATTAAAAACATATAAAATCATTCAGACACTGACAACTCAAAACGTATTTGTCACGGAAAGCAATCGTTGTGTTTTCTCGTTTTGTATTCATTAAAAATGACATTTTCTCAGTCACATACACAGTGGATGCAGACATGGCCGCAGCTTCAAAGAAGTGAAGATTGAAGACAAAGTCATTATGATTGAGCTGCAATCTGTGACCCCCTCCTTGCAGCCTCCAGTGCTCGCCCGGACAGATCTAAATGATATTGACAGTTGAATACATTTTCTGCATGAAATCATGTCAGCTCGAGCATGCCGCCCCCTCCCTCCCCCCGCTGCCTCTTTGGCCCACTGAAGTGCTAAATAATTACATTAGTTTCCAGAGGCTAATTTGACTGAGAGCAATAATTCTGGTCCCATACCACCATAGCTGTTTTTGTATATTTCACACCGGTATTGGTAAATGAGAATGAACTGTAGGTTAGCAGCACTATATCCAATTGTGTATGTTGTGGGGTGATAACCCAAACTTTAGACTGTAGCGTAGCTACGGGTGATGTCTGTCAACAGCACAAATTAAGACGGGTAATTATCCCAGCGACTCTGTATTTCACTGTAAGAAATGTCATAGCAACCATGTTGATGAGTAATAAGCAAACCCTGAAAACACAGAGAAAAATACAGCGAGAAAAAGAAGGCCCTGTGAAATGCAAGAATTAGACAATAAAGAGTTGGATTCATAGACTGTCCTCGGGGCAAATATGCTTACGATGACATGGAACAGAGGACACAGGGAATTCAGAATTGAAGTTCCCCTGATCCAAGTGCATTGGGAATAAATACAATATGTCACAAAAACAGCAACATCAACACATAACATGGTTGAGAAATCAAACAAAATACATCCACATCATACTTATCTGACTTTAACAGACCTCTAATAGGCTGATTCATCATGATCTGTCTGCAAAAGAGTGTGACTTAAGAGGCTTATACAACATTTATGTCTGTTTAATGACATATTTAGAGCCTTTAATAATCACCATGTACTCCTCAAGACCTGTTACCCATGGAGCCACAATATCATAGTCATTTATGAATTCCTCAGATCTTTTATGTCTGTTTAATGACACTGCAATTACAGAAATAACCCCGTATTAACATTCTGTATAATAACATGCTGTGCAGTGCGTTTTTAAAGCTGACAAACACTTTGACCTTTATGTGTTTGCAGGCTACAGTACAATGAGACTGTTTGGCTGCAGTTTTCCTGAGATGGGTTTATGTGTTTAGGTGGAAGACGAGCCGCTGTCTGTGAGTGATGTTATGTAACTGCGTTGGGTCTGACTGGTCTTTCCACTGCTTTCTGCCCCCTGGTATTTGGAACAGCAAACGTCTGACTCCAATGACTACAAGACTGCATTCTCTTTAGTGTGTGTATGTGTGTGTGTGTGTGTGTGTGTGGACGGGGGGAGGTGATCTAACTGCATAATAAAGAGCAGTTACATCATCTAAGAAAAAGACAGAATTCTCTCTTTGCCTACAGCCTTTCAGTCAAAACAAGGCTCTGTTGGACTGCTCTGCTGTGCCTCAGCATTCTTGTAGGACTCAGTATGTTTCCCATTAAAAAGTGGCCGCACTGTGTTTTCACCGCTGGGCCACTGTCATATAAATTTTCTGATACGCTGTCCTATCTTCTGAGATGAGAGCTGTGTTGGTGTGAGACAGGAAGTGCGAGGATCGGCGAACAGACAAAGGTCATTGGCTGCAGGGTTAAGGCAACACGGGTTAAGTAGCGTTAAAGCTTCCTCTCACTGAAAAGCTCTTTAATCCTGATGAGGACAAACAACTCCCTGACACACACATGCAGTAACACACACACATACGAAAACACAGACTTTGCTGATGAGAGATCCAGGGGTCACCCTGAAGGATAAATGCTGATAATGATAAAAACAGTCCTTCCTCACCACAACTCTGGATAAACACACACACACACACACACATGTACGCCACTCATATAAACAAAGCATTCATCTGCATGAACGCAGAAGTTGCGGCCGTTGTATTTTTAGGAACCAAAATCATGTTCTGAGAGTCAAATGCGTTTCCCAGTTTGAAACTTAAAAGCACATGTTCCCTTCCCCTCGCCGCTCATCATCATTCCACCTCGCCACCATTACCCCTGACCCCGCGGCTCAAAGTGGTTTTACCCAAATTTCTCTGTCTCCCTCATCTCATCTCCACTCCCTTGGCAGCTGTGTCAACACCCACAGGCCTCCAGCTTTAAACAAACCATCCACACAGCCATTGTACACCATGCCACTCCTCTACAGGAAGGCTGCACTGACAACTCTATAAATGTTGGCAGTCAGTCCCTGAACAACATTGATTTTGTTCCAATCAATCCGGAGAGATTGCAACGCATGGTAAATGACACAGCCCGTGCGCCGCAGCATACATTTCAGCATTAATTGTTGCTGGGCAGACTCGGCCGAGCCAAATGGTGGGCTGGTCCCCGCGAGTGTTACGACAGCGGGAAACATCAGTGCGCTGTCTGTTCGCTGGAGCGCCGTGGGAGGCCCAGCTGTCACCCATAACTCAACTCCGACTGGACAAACTTGATCCCCGTCAAACAAAAAAAAAGGCCTTCACCATTATTCCAAACACTCCATTCAGCAGTAACTCGGTACGAAACGTCAACAATACTTGATTTCCGTCATGGTAGAGAAAACGAAACACATCCAACCCTGCATCACGAGAAATAGATCAGCTTTTTGTGAGATACATTATCGCTTGTTTTAGTGAGAATTGCATGAGAGGATTGACAGCACTCTCAAAGCTACAAAGCCACAGTGTCCACAGAGCACAGCCAGGGCACGGTTAGTTCAGCTGGCCAAGTTTAGTGTGCAATCTAGAAATGACGGAACAGGGCTCTGTCCAAATGAATGTATCGTAAAAAGTGCGGTGTAAAAGGAAGTTTTGTCATCCTGAGACAAAGCCAAGCTAACACTCTTTGTGCCATGAAAAGCCGACCGTCTCCTGGCCGCAGTGTTGTATCAAACGAACAGACGTGTGGTATCCATCTTCTCATCTCGCTCTGGGCAGGAGAGCGCGCCTCCCAAAATGTCAAACTTTTCCTTTAATCATTGTTTTGGTCATTTTCCCGGAAGCACCGTTTCCTTCTCCACCTATGAGCTTTTGATTGCTAACATAAATTGATATTGCAGGCTCTTGCAGGAGGAGCGCATGTACGGTCAAGGAACCGCTGTGGATGTTATTCTAGCTGTCAGGCTTTGTTTACCTTTCATTTGAACATTTTCCTGTCTCTCATTCCTAAGTTTTGTATGTTTTCTCTTCACCCCGCCTGTTGTTTTGTGTCATAACACAGTGAGTTATATCCAACCCCCCTCCTCCCATACTTTTCCCATCCCCTCTCCTTATGGTTGATTTTGCTGTTTATGTTTCCACTCCACAGTTCGTCTCTCCCCTCGGACAGAGCAGAGATGGGACAGGGCCTGTTATTCTACTCTGTGTGTTGTGGGTTTGGGTGTGTGTGCGTGCGTGGTTTTTGGCACAATGCGTGTTTCAGAAAGTATGTCAGGAGAGGTGTGAGCTCGCCGCGTGACGTCAGCGACATAGCTCCGCTGATTGCAGGTCTGCGAGCTTGCGTCTTGCTGCATCACGCCGCATTTTATCTGCCTTCATCTTCATGGACACAGATTGTAAGAGGGGGTGGGGAGCACTGTGCTGACAGCCAACCTGCTGCCTCCCGACTGTAGAAAAATACTAATGTACCAGCGAGCAGGACCGCTGCCAGCGCTCTCTTCCTCTCTGTGTCAGTCCGTGTCTGATTGCTGGGAAAGACTTCTAGAGTTTTATGAGTTTTGCTGCCGGACCTGCCGCAGGCTTGGCTCAAGGCCCTGACAGGGATCATAGTGGCGTAGCAGCACTCACACAGGGGCGCACACACCAACGAGAGTGGACACACACACATACAGTGGAGTAAATGTGCCTGGTAACAAATGTGAATCATGTGTACTCCCCCCCACCCACTCCCCTCGCCCTCGTCCTCCTGGGATGGCGTGGGAACCCTCGGTGATTGAGTTGGCGATGTGTAGTGCCATTGGCCATACAGGAGGATGCTGGACACTGGTCACAACATTCAGACAGACACTCACACACACACACACACACACATAAGTGCATTTAGAACAGACAGCTTGCAGACAACCTGAACAGCCTTGGGCCAAGTGGAGGATTATGCCACACATGAGTGGCTGCCTGGTGAGGCAAAGGGTGCTGGGAGCAGATGTGACGTACAACTGAGAATCCAACACGTAATCACATACGACAGACGAGCCGGCCAGGGATAACAAAGATAAACATTTGCTCTTTAGTTTATTTCCTCAGTCTTGTGCTAAATTTGGACCCGGTGACAGCCGAGCGTGGTCTCACCCAACCTGACCAACCTGTGGCTCGGGGCCATTTCCTATTGGCTCTGACCTTTTCTCCTAGCTCCCTCCCTATCTCTCTCTAACAGATATGATCATTTATCGTGTGCAGACTTCATGCTGACACATAGCCAGAAAAAAGGAAGAGACAGAAAAGACAGAGGGAACAAGACTTTATTAATCACTGGCCAGTGGGTGCACATGAATGAGCAAAACAGTCCACAGCACTGACAGATTGAGAGTGAAAACAGCAACAGAGAGGAGAGAGTGAGGGCTGACCTGAACAATGCTCTTTTGAGGTGACGGTTGCGTTGTAAAAGCGGCAGAGCAGAAAAAGAGAAGAGAGGTACTGTCCCCGTTTGTAAAGAGCGCTCACTGCCCTTTGTGTTTGGTTTAGCAGAGGAGTAACTGCTGACCACATCAACCACAGGCCTTTAACTCACGGCGCAAGCACTTTCTGCATGACCTTCACATTAGAGTGGCTTTAAACTGATGTCTAGAGTTCAGTGAAAAAAAGAAAAAGAAAAAGGTAGGCTAGATTTGTACTTTCCGGAGTACAAAAGCCTGACATTGGGGGTAGCACCATATTAAAGTACAGTTCAGATGTGTTTTTCTCTCCCTCCTCTATTATGTGCCTCTGGTGACCAAAATGTACCATAAAACAATGTTGAGTGCTGAGTGAATGCTGAAAAAAGTTTTTCTCCCTTTTTTCTCAGCCACTTCTCCCCTTCCCACCTGCGCGGCCGCTACCACAACTTTGTTGCAGATAGTTAGCAGAGAAGATTAAAGCATTTTATTGTCCTTTGCACAGATAAAAACAGATTTTACTGTACAATGGAATTCATACATTACATTACATTGCTCTTCCGTCTTCAATGCCACTGATCAATAGAAACATATAGATGCAAGAATACAAATAAATAATATACAAGTAAATATTGTGTGATTGACACAGCTCTCATGCATAAACAGTAATCATGCAACTGGATCCAACAGCCGGTTAGCTTAGCTTAGCATATTCAATGTAAACAGGGGGGAAACTGTTAGCCTGGATGTGCCGAGCTGTTTCTTGAGCAGGGAGGAGCAACCGGTGAGAAACTCCAGAAAAGGTTACTGCTTACAAGCCAATTAACAGTTAAGGTTTAGTTTTTACAATTTTAGATTTGGGGGGTTTAAGCAAACAAGGCGATGACAGCTTTGCATCTAGCGTAAAGAAAGCGAGAGATGTATCGATTTTCTGATGTATCTCAGGAAATAAGTCCAGTTTCTCAGGTTGTTCCTTTACGTGAGGCATTTCGCTTTAAGTGCACATTTAGTTCAGAATGACTCAGTGCAAGTATGAACCTTAAACGTCAAAAACTTCTGTTCTACCGGATCTACCATGCTGAGGAGCTGCAAGCAAAGAGTGGGCAGCCTATTCTTTTTTGTCGAGCTTTTATTTCCTATTTTTCTTTCCTCTGTTGCTCCCACTGTCTGTCATTTGCTCCACATCTCTGTCTTCTGATCTCTGCCTCCCTTTGTTTTGTGTCCCACTCACTGCCCTTGTGCCTCCTCATTTGAGAGTGCGCACAATTAAGCCACTGCTGCTCTTCAGTATTTCGTCCTTAGGTTCAGGTTTCTCTTCTTGGATTCAGAGAGAGGTCATCTTTTCATCCCCACAGACTGAAAGACAGTATATTCATTCTAGACAGTGGTCGATTAATACCCACACTAAAAAAGTCTTTCAGTTTGCTAATGGACTGAAATGTACTGCTTTAAAAAATGTTTTCTTTTCTTATCAGGATCACTCGACGGGGTGTTTTTGTGAACTTGATTTCAGACTGGAACTAACTTTGGCCGCAACACACTGTGACTCATACTGTAGGTATTGGTTCTCCAAAAAGAAATCTTTAATGATCCCGGCGGAGTAGATTGTTCATTACAGTAGTAATAAATAAAAGGGAACTTTCATCGTAATCAAAATTTACCGACGGCCAAGGTAAATAGGAATGCGCCGCTTCACGTTAAAATATACGACTCTGTCAGGTCTCCTCAGCTTGTCTTTCCATCGAAGTTTAACGTAGAGCTGCCTGCTCTCGCCACTGACTGTGTGCATTTACTAAACACTGGCCTGGGACTGATTAGCTCCCCTCCCTCCTCTCTGGCTGTCTCTGTATATGTCTGTCCATGTTGTTTAGAACAGTACAGACCACTTCAAATTGTCCTCAGCGTGGAATGGAAACGCCGGCAGTCGTGGTTGGGGGTGGTGGGGGGGAGGGGTGGGGAAATTGCTGCGGCGCATTCTTACATGTCACTTTTTAGCAAAACACACAAGCGGAGCTCTTATTCTCTGTCTCAGCATGGAGTTTGCAGTGTGGGCAGAGGGTGATGAATACAATGGAGAGAAAATAGAGGAGAGGAGCGAGGGGGAGTGGGGATGGAGGAGAGTGCGTGGGTGAGCAGATAGGACTGGAGATGAGGGGGAGGGGGGCAGGTTAAGTTGGTGCCTACACAGGACTCTATCCCACAGGCTCTCTCCTGTCTCCCACGCCTGGCCCCTCTAACCTGGCCTAGCTTCTGTTTAATGTCTGGCTCTGTCACACCTCGGCCCACTCCCTAGAGATCTGCACGTCTGTGGAGTAAAGTACATTTCAAACTAGTCCTCCAAAGGAGAAAAACACACGGGAGAGAAGCCTTCAGCGTAGATTTTTTGGGCCTTTCATCTCTCAGGCAGCTTCTGCTGCAGCTCCATCTTTGGCTCTGTTTCTCTTGTTGCTCTTAAGCTCTTCTCTGTTTTTACTTTCTGCTGGGCTTTTATTTGCTAATATTATTTTGGCTCAGCTCATTTAATCATCCATCAAAACTTCTGCATGTTCCATCACAGTATTCGCAAATATTCACAAAATCGTTCTTTTCATTCAGATTCAACTGACTTTTGTTAATTTTAAATGGATGGAAAGTTATAGTCACAGTGGAGGCAAAGATTCAGTTTAAGCGCTCGATATGAGCCCATTCGCTGTCACGGAGCGAGGTTTGCAGAGGAGAAAGGTGTTGCCGGGTGTGTGACGGTGAAAGGGAGCAGATTATTCTTTCTTTATTCTTTCTTTTATTAGTCTTTCTTCCACTTCCTCCATGTTGTATTCACTCACATCATTTCCCATTGTCCCCACATGGTATCTCCTTAGCTACCCTGAGGCCTGTAAATGAAGAAAAATATTTTTTTAGCATTTTCTCCTCGAAAGGTCAATGGCCTGGTTTCAGGAAAGCAAAGACAGAATGTACTCAATCAGTATATTTGCTTAAATGACTTATTGATTTAGTCTGAACATTTCTGACAAGGACTTTGACATTTATGGAGTTCATGCAGGCATGGCAGTCACTTTATAGTCACACTTTCTTTACACCTTTCAATCGTGTATGCATGCGACCTCTCACAATAGCAAACCGAATGCAACGTTACAGAGCCGTGTATCCTCGCTGCTACCCTGCCACCTACTGATGTGGAAAAAAAGTTATGACTTGTGGGGCAGACAGTGACATTCTTACAAAGATTTGTAGATTAGTTCCAAAAGAATCATAACACCAGAGCTGTGGTGCACAAAAAATGAAATGTGAAACCGTGACGTGGTTGTCGTTGCTGGAAGAAAAAAAAGGATTGGATTTGGTGGAAAAGGTTTTTCGATGAATCTGAGCAGCAGCAAGGACTCTGCTGGGTTTGCTAATCCACCTTTAAACAAGCACGTGAACATTAAATCTCCCTTAAATCAACAACACCAAACGCTCAACACCTGAAGAGCAGGCTGAGGCGTTTCAGGGAGCCGCGAAAAGAAAAACACGGCACATCACATGCGAGAAAGGTGTCAGGTTATGATGGCGACACTTCTCACCTGCTTTATTATGATTGGATGTTCCCAGTCAGACGGTAGCCAAACAGCTGATGAATGATCCTGGTGAGTAGGAAGCATGAATGAAGCGCCTGATGCCAAGCAGCTAATGCGAGTGTGACGTCGTTGCTCTGCTGAAACTGACTGCTCATTTCAGCGCACATTAAGCAGTCCATCAATCGTACTACCCGATAACACCTGTTGTTTGAGTTGCTTGATGGCATGAATTGGATTGTATAAAGTTTGCAAATATAGAAAGCAGAGGGTGTGGATTTACGCAGCACAGTCACTTTAGCTGTAACATGAGCATTTATTTTCATTTTTTCACTGCTGCCAGCCTTTTATATTAGTGGGGGTCACCGTTTTATGTACACTCCAGGTGATCAGACTTCACTCACGTCCTAAAATCTCTTATGCTTGTGAACACGTGTCTCACCCTGGAATACTTCCTCTTAGTGAACGCTTGCCAACACGAGAACCTGAGCGGGATTTTCTGTCTCAATGGCGGCTTCCCTCCTCGTCGCTCCTGCTCATCCTTTGCTCGCGTTGGCCGGGAAACAGGTAACACTTTATCAACTGCTGGTCTGCATAATCACGGAGATATGCAAATCCACATGAGGGCTGGATGAGCAGATTAATAGTATTGACAAATCCTAATTAGCGTCATGCTGAATCAAATGATTAATGTGAACAGTTGTTAAGGAGGCAGTGTGTGTCTAAATAGACCCAGAGGCTAGATAATACAGTAATAGCCTATGACTCACACTAGCACTGTTTTAATGAGAAATAGACAGAAAAAGACTGAGAGAGAAAGAAGGAGAGAGAATGACAGGGAAACAGAGAAAGTGAGAAATTTGGGAAAAAAAAGAGAGGAAGTGAAATGACAGGGTTTGGTATCGCTACTGTAGCCTGCCTGCCTGCCTTCCTGCCTGGCTCCCCCCAATGTTTTTACACCTCGAGTTTTAAGCAGCGATGGGATTAGTTTGTAGGATTGTTGGCCTGCATTGTGTGCTGAGAGGATAGGCAGTGAAATCCCTTTTTCAGCCACCACTACTTATCCTTGTCCCTGTGTTGTCTCTTTCAAACAGAAGCGCCTCGCTCTACATGCATGTAATCTAGGTGACAAGAAAGAATGGGGAGAGAATTGAATGTGTATGAAGGGAGTGAAAATGGGACGGCTGACAGGGAGAAGAATGCAGAGAGGAATGAAGTCGGGAGGAAAGAGGGTGGGAGTGTGGCTCGAATGTGAGCTGATGTCGTGGCACCCAGGTAGTCCCCCTTTATTTATTTTGTTACATTCAAAAATGGGGTACAGGCACGTAAACCCAGCACACACATTTATGTCTGACATCAGCATGTGAATAATTCATCCTCAACTTCATGCCTGAATTATTGATGCCTTAAAGAATACCGAAACAGGCAGCAGAAAAACAGCAGTCTAGAGGGAGGGAGCATGATGCAAGATGGAGAAAAGAATTATGATTTCGTCATTATTTACAGTTTCATTCCAAAATGAGTTATTCACCAAATGAAAAAATGTGACATTTAATCAGATAAAAATGATGTGAAAATAAAACTTGCGGTTTAATATATATTTGTTATTAGCTAGCTTTAATTTACAAAACAATAACATTTTAGACAATAAAACCTCAAATATGTGGCTCACACCGGAGATGCTCGCGTGCCTCAGAGAGCAGAATGATATGATTGCTGCAGACACAAGCTGATTTCCATACAGCATACTAATAGTGTGCAGCATACTGCTACAGTGCACCCTTCATAGTCACATTAACAGCACAGCTCTAATGTCACTTATTCCAACAATTGTACCACAGTATGCCATGAAACTTTGTACAAACATCTACAGTCCCCACCTGGTGAAATAGGCAATCCTCTGACTTTCGCTTTCTCTGCCATCACAAGGTTGATGTTTTGAAGCTCTGAGTAAAATGCATTGACAAGCTGTGGATGGGTTGGTTGATTTGGTACAGACTTGTTTCCCTCAAGATGAACTGCAGGGATGTAAACATTTCATCTAGCGCCATCATCGATTAAAAATGTGATCTTTGATTTGCAACTTGCAAAGATTTACCCGCAAAACATTTCCATCAGCCTGAGCTGTGCTTTGTGTTTGGGGTGAATCGGTAGATGATTGCATGCTAAATATTGTGAACACTGTAAACATTACAACAATGAAACATCAACCTCTTAGCACTATCATTGCAAACATGTTAGCATGCTGATATTTTAGTTGAATACAACCTCACAGAGCTGATAGCTAGTTGATGACACTGGAATGCAGTTACCATCTAAAATGAAAATAATAATAAAATGAAAGAGATTTAGCATGTAATTATGTCATCCTTAAAGCATGAACACACTGCACACTCAAAACCTGATTAGAAAGAGTATAAAACTGGGACACAACAAGGGAAAATGCTGGTTGGATGGATGGTTAACGAATGGATTGATAAAAATAAATGACTGGGATCCATTAAAAGCCTGTAATTCTTGTTACAGAATGGAACAAAGAGACCTCCCATTTCTCTCTGTATGCCTTTTGTTAACTTTGTTATCCCCTTTCTGCAGCACCCAGAATGATACTTGTGTGTGCTTACGTACATCTCTCTGTGGGTGTAACTGTGCGTAGATGTGTGTGTGTGTGTCTATGTGGTGGCTGTGCTGCCTGCTCGGGGAGGCACGGGGCCCAGACACTTGGAATCATTTAGTGAGAATTTCAAGTGTGGGAGGAGAGGAATGTGCGCCCAGATAAAAGAAAGAAAAAGAAAAATATAGCAAAGAGAGGGGGTGGAGAGTGCGAGAGATAGACACAGATATAGACAGAGAGAGGCCAGGCAGGGGAGAGTGTGGCAGGTGAGGAAGAGGTGGTGGGAAGATGGGAGGGATATGCCACCTGAGAGAGAAACATTTGGAGTGGAGGAAGACAAGCTCAAGTCGAAGACGGGGGGTGAAAACGAGGGCACGGAGAGGGAAACAAAACGGAGAAAGGGAGGCAGAGCGCAAAAAAAAAAAAAAGAGAGACAGAGATCTGGAGCAAATGACAGACAGTGGGAGCAGCAGAGAAAGAATAGAGGAAAAAGGCTCGGGGAAAAAAAGTACAAGCTGCCCACTCCTTACCTACTGTTCTCCATTAAGCTGATTTTTTCAAATGGCTCTTGCAGGTCTCGCTTAGGGGGAACATCTATTCCTATCACAATGCTGCCTACACACACCGCGCAGTGACAGGCAGCGCGGGAGAGGCAGAGAAAAGAGGGGGGCCACAAGTATAAATGAAAGATGATTTTTTTTAAAAAAGGAATAGTGGAACAGGAAAGGAGGGGGAATGTCCACAGCAGTGTTTGTGAGTGAATGTACAAGCCAAAAGTACAGCATGTTATATTGCTTTTATTATTACTAACATGGAGGAAAATATAGACACGGGAAGCTTGTTTGCTTACTGCAGTGCTGTCTTCTGTGACTCAGTGGTGAAAAAAAAACAAAACAAAAAAAAAAAAAACAATTACCATAAACACTTTCCCCCTGCTTTCCATTCTCTCTCTCCAAATCAGTGGCACAGCACTTTTTTATCCATTGTGTTCTTTCTGAATATCTGTGTATACAAACTGTTTGTAACCTCCTTTCTGCAGATCTCTCTTTATTTTTTTTTTTCTGCTCTTCACAAATATAGCCTCCCACATTCCCTCCTCGCGCTTCCGGCCTTTTCTTCCCTTCCCTGGTCTGTGCCCAAGCTAAGAGACTTGTGTGAGCATCCCTCATTGCTGTGTGTGTGTGTATGAGAGAGAGAGAGAAAGAAAGAGAGAGAGATAGAGGCTCTGTGTATCTGTAGGTGTGTGTTTGGGTGTGTTCATGTTTGTGTCTGAATTCCCATGGAATACAAATGACTTCCCGGCCTTTCTGAGGAAGTTTGGACTGCCCGTGACCGTCTGAAGGATGGATGCCAAAATTTTGCGCTAAATCAACAGCCGCTCAGAGTTTTAGCTGAAATAATAGAAACTCAAAGTCGCCAACTAAAACTACACTCTGGAGACAGACTTGCTAATATTATTTCATCTACAAAGATAAGAGGAAGAGCTGGGTGGGGAAAGAAGCATGTCCTTAATCTTCGCCCTGATGCAGGTTGAAAGGCAAAAGGCTTTGATGAAAAATGTCTATCCATGCAAAAGTCCAATTGGCCTCCCGACCCAGCAGATGAGCTATGTCGTTTAATTGGAAGGACTATGCTGAAAACAACAGCAAATCAGCAACCATTGTTCACTATTGACAGAGACCAATCCCTTGCCAGCACCCTGCCTGCAGGTCAAGATGATTGCCATCCAAAATCAATCCTAGGAAGTATCGCGTGCATATGTGCTGCCATTCCTCTATCTTCAAGGGAATAATATGCGCAGCCTGCGAATTAAAAAATGTAATGACGAATCAGAGCTGTATTGACGGTGGGGAGGCGCTATTGACCAGACGGGGTCACAGAATGAACTGGGCCCAGCTGACCTTCGTGGCTCCTGGCAACAAGGCGGGCACATTCAATCTCACTTGACCCACTCAGCTTTGACCTTTGATCCCCAGCAATGCTGCCCCAGTGTGAACCCTCACCTTCAGGGATCAATAGCTCTTGACCATCGCCTCAGGCCTCTAGCTAGAGCGCTGAGGACAACGGAGGGAATGCAGAGGGATGGTGGAAGCGGGGCGCAGTGTGGTAAAAGGGGCTGACCTCAAAGGGCAGGGCTGCTGACCAATGATGATGTGGGAGATTTGTCCTGAAATTGGATCTGATGAGGGGGAGAGGGACATCGGAACGTACATGGGTATGTAAATGTTGTTCGCATCAAAGTGCAGCAATCTAATCCTTTTCAAAAGTTCATTTAATAGCTGCAACAGTGAAATTTAGACACTTCAAACCATCCAACCTCCCCAACTAAAATCTCGAACATAGCAAGAGAAATCTTTTCATGCTCCCCCAATCTATTTATGTCATACATGGATACCTCTCTCCACACTTCAAACTAGGTTTCCACATTTTGATCCTCAGTTATTGTGGTTTTGTTGTGTAGTTTAACAAGTCAGATCACTAATCCTCTTATGCTAGAATGGTGTAGCAGCGCGGCATCTGAAAGTTGAGCTGCCCTGCATCCTAATCAGCAAGGTAAAGTTCTTTGATCTCAAGTTGGAAAAGCTCCCTCAGTTTCTGCTTTAGAGATGATACTGCGCATGGTAGCGGCTTTATGGTCTAAAACCCTTCTAGCGTTTGCTTTGCTGTTGCCTCAGCCTCTGGCATTAGGCTACTTAGAAAAAAAAACAGCCATTTCAATCCTTATTCCCATGTGACAATTTCCAGCCTCATTCCAGTGTTAGGCTTCAACCTCTGGATTTGAACACACATAGCATCATGCCGGCAGAACACACACTCCGACAAATACATAGTGGGTCTCAGTGGGTGTCAAAGAGATGTGTTGAGGGTGTTATAACAGCAGTGAGTCATCTGCAATGTAACACAACAGAACACTGAATGGATTCTAGTCTCAGAATACATTGTGCCCATACAGTGCACAAGTGTGCTAGACAGTATGAAAGAAAGGGCGGATGAACTCATGAGAAGCACTGAAGGTGATGCACTACACACTTAAAGTGAGACTTTGCGTGAAGTGTGAAAAACAGGTTTCAACACTAAACCTCTGACAATAGGAAATCAATTCAATTATATTCGTAACATGTAAATAATTTCAGGTTTAGACAAGGTCAAAAAGAGGTAAAAGGTCAAACTCAGGGAGGCAAAAAAACCCTCTGTTCAATAGGGGATCTGATCTACATGTGGGGGGGTGGTAACAATAAATGATCTGGCAGGGGATGAATAAAAGTGGCCCGGCATATAAGCTGCTGGGCTGATGTGGAAAGTGGGATCTGGTGGGCAGGGAAGGTCAGGAGATGAGGAGTGGCGGGAACGCGGGGGTTACTGCAGGGCAGGTGGGAGGAAGGATGACAAAGAACAAATGACATGTTCTCTCTCTCACAAGCGAACCGTTGAATAGGCAAGAAATAAAATACACCCTCGCTTAAATCAGCACACTTGAGGGTTTTACTGCTGGAATGCTGTGAGTACCAAGTAATACAACAGACCTTTTAAGAATAGCCTACACGAAAAGGTTAAGAATATACTGCAATGCATGAAATTTACTCTTACTTCTTTAACTAATGGACTGACTTCTTGATTACCAGAAATATTGACATGTAATGTCAGCCTTTTAATAACTAATATGCTGTGTAGACAGGCTGTACAAAAAAAAAGTAATTTCACAATACAAGTTTCCTCTAAAAACCCTGTCATTACTAAAGGGCTAACTTAACATGTGGCCCATAACTCCAGGAATATAGGCATCATGTAATCTCAATGTTTAAATTAAAATGAAAATAGTTCTCTTTTAGCAATTGGAGCTGTAGTCATCAGTTCTTTCAGTGTCTCCTGGCAATTCATATTATGCTAGTTTTTTATGCACTTTGACACATGCTGTGAAATGTATCACGTAACCTGCAGCTTTCCCTGAGTGGTGAAAATGTGAATGTGAATGTGAAAAATTTGCTTTTGCTTTTGCTTTTCTTAGGTCACAGCTCTCATAGGCTAGGCTTTCTTTAAACATTTTATGGAGATCTAAACACAGTCACAATTGGCTGGAAGTGGTGCAAAGCAAACCTAATTTCACAAAAACCTCATCAGACCCGTGTCCCACAAAGCCTCAGATACTTCACTGCAGGAGATACCACTCAATGTGAGAGACAGGTGCTCCAGTCTGGCTCTGAGCTTATTCATCCCAGAATGTTCCTGGTACAAGAATATAACCCTGTGTTTGTGTGTGTGTGTGTGTGTGTGTGTGTGTGTGTATGTGTGAGTGTTTGTGCAAGTGAGCGTGTGTGTCTGTTTGTTCTCTCATTTCTCATTTCTCATATCTCATGTCTGTGGTTTCGCAGACAGCAGGGCCCATCTCACGAGAGCTGAGGCATGACTCAGACCTACGCAGACTTATGGCTGGCGGCTGTGACTCAGAAAGGAAAGGAGAGGGAGGGGAGAGGGAGGGGAGGGAGAGGGGAGGAGAGGAAAAGGGAAAGGAGTTCAGTGGTAGTCGGGGGGGTAAGAAACAGAGAGAAGTGGAGGGTGTCGTAGATGGGATGTCTTCTCCCCACTCACCCGGGGTAGCAGACATGAGCAGCTGGCCATGAATACATGTGTGGCAGCGTCGCTCAACACGCACGGCGCGCATGCACAACGCATGCATACACAGACGCTGATGCACACACATGCAAACGCACAGGAGCAGCTGAAAATAGCAAAACAGAGGCCTTCCACAACATCTGCCAATTATCTGGCAGAAAGCAGGCCTGGCTCCAGGATCAGAGTAGTCCCAGCTGTGGGCCTGGGCTGGAGGATGGCACTGATAGAAACAGAGAGTGAGAGGAGAGAGAGAGAGAGCAAGAGAGAGAGTTCAGTGACAAAAAATGGTCAATAACAGACAAAGGGCTTTACAACAAGCAAACTGGCTCCCATTGCGACAGGCGCATAGATCAGTCTGTCATAAACACATAGATTTATTTTATCCATATGTGCCGCAGAGGAACAACCAGGGCCCCAGCTTTCCAACAGCATTGGCAGGAATCACAATATCCTTGACAGTCAGTCAGTTTGCCCACCTTCCCTCCGTCTCCATCCCTCTCGCCCTCCCTTTGGTCTCCTCTGCGCTCAGAAAAAGAAAGACAAACTCATTTCCATACAAATGGAGTGAGAGCCTGCAGCCCAGGGACCCAGTGGAATTGCAAATATTTCATCTTTGCCTGGGAGCCTTGCGCTATTACTCCTTGGCCATTATCCCCTCTCTTTCATTCTCTCTCTTCTTTTACTTTCTTTCTTTCTCCTCGTTGCTCCTGTACCTACTCAGCTACGCCGTCCACCCATGCTTATGCTGACCCACCTCTGTCTATCATTTGGTCTTCCAAATCACCCATCTAACAGTAAAAACATCCTCCCACAATTTTTTTTGCAGCATTGCAGCCATTCACTACTCCTTCTGTATGGTCAAAAAATAACTTTACTACAAAGCTAGATTCAATTTAAGCTTCCGATCTGCTTTCTGCATCGAAGTTAGCGCTCTGCGAGCAACTTTTGGGGTGAGCGCTCTCATGACTTTCAAGTGTCGGAGCTTCGCCAGAGAGCAACTGCTGCCCTTCTGTCTCAGCTTCTACTTCTGTCTTTCTTTCACCGCAACATCCCTCCATCCTCTCCTCCTTCTTAGCATCTGTCCAGTGCCCACATTCTTGGGCACACATGGTGTCCAGCAGCTGCTAGGTCAGCATAGGTGGTGGAGCACAGATTGCCTGGCGCTGGCCTCCTACCCAGGCGAGCTGCCAGTTGTGGACACAGAGACAGCAGGGAGGCACTGCAGAGGGTAGAGGATTCAACAGACTGCGTACAGCACAGCGAGCTGGCTGCATCTTCTAATTCTTCCACTACTGATCAGAAGGGAAAGGAAAAGTGCGCGCAGATGAATCGCCACGAGATAATCTATACATGGATGGTAATTGCCAAATGGGTATCGGATTGCGGGATTGGAATCATTCAATTAACATTAAAATTTAAATTTGACATTTTAGCTACCGTGGAGATATTGATGGGGGCACTGAACCTGCAAATCCCAAAAGCATTAAGTATTCCTTTACTATCCGAGCCTGCCAGATTTCCATCCAGCGCATAAAACTTCCCTTCACTGTCTTGTATTTTCTGCTTGCTCCACATTTTATTCTCGCGAGGAAGGCCCTGGCCAGGAGATAGGGAGTCCTTTACATGGCTGATTTTACTAGTATACAAAAGAGGAGCAGAGGGAGGACAGGCTAGGCCCCAGATGGACAGTGTGTAATGTTGTTAGCTATAGTTAGCCAATTTAGTCACACTGCCAGCAGCTCTCATTACATGATCTAATTCTCCCTCTCTATCGCTCTTCCCCTCCTATTTCTTCAGCACACACACACACACACACACACACACACACACACACACACACTCCCACACAGGCCAGAGAGGATGGAGGGAGTGCCAGGAGGTGAGAGACAGACAGACATGGCTCTCTGTGTGTGTGTGTGTCTGTGTGTGTGTGTGTGTGTGTGTGTGTGTGTGTGTGTGTGGATGCAGGCGGAGGTGGTGGAGCTGCAGCACTACCAGTTTGTGTTCAGGAGGTTATGCGGGGCCTCCTCACTCAGGAACTTTGAGTTTTCCAACAAGAGAAAGGCATCAAAATTGAATGAAGATATTAATAATTCAGCGTCAGATTTCTCCGCGAAAAACAGGTTTTCTGAAACAATAAAGCAAAAATCAATGCTGCCTCTCCTCTTTCTGTCTCGCTCCCCATCTCTTCATGCATGCATGGAGGAGAAAGGAAGAGGGGGTGGAGAGGATCGGCGTATGTGGCTGCATGCCTCTTTGTTTTGCGCCCCATGTGTGGGAGCTTCTGTTGGTGCGCTGCTGTCTGTGTTCTAGCAGGGTGGACATCAACGCCGTGCCCAGCAGCCTGTGCTGTTACTCAGTGAATCCCCCCGGAGGCAGGAGCGCCGCCTCAGCCTCGCCACCTCCACGACTGGGTCAGAGGAGAGGAGATGCCGCGTGGAGGGAGGTGCAAACCTCAATGGGGCTTGAGGACAAACAGGCACACTTGCACCAGCACATGTAAGGACGCATCCATCTGAGCACACTCTTGAAAAAAAAAAGAAAAGGAAAGGAAAAGAAAAGCTCTTGCTGTGAGACAAACGGGCTGCTCATGCTTTTGAACATTGATGCGTAGGGTCAAGCAGCATACAGCATGAGCTAATTATCACCTCTGTATGAAGCTGTCTAGAGAGGAGCAGGTACACACCCAGCGCACGAGTGTGTGTGTGTTTGTGTCAGAATGTCCGACACACCACTGCGTCTCTGCTTGGTGTTGTCTCTTTTTATACATCTCCAACTCACCAACCTTTCTTACGCTGCCTCTCCCACTTAACCCACAGGGGCCCGCGTGTAAAAATAATTCTAAAAGCTGTCATCTCTCTCTTCATCTTCTCTCAGTGGTCGCATGGATGGCTTGTCAGATTTTTTTCTCCACAGTAAATTTAAGTCGGGGAGGTTTGAAGCAAGACTGTGTGGGCAGGGTAGTTTACTAATGTTTTTAGAAACACTTGACTCGCAAGGTTAGTTGGTTTGGACATTTTTGGCTGACGTGATGAGGAGGAGGAAATGTAAATCAGAGACACAAATAGGAGGAGGATGGCTTGTTAAAAAGCTTCCTAAATAAAAATACTTTTTTTCTCCCTTTGAGAAATTCAGATTGGATACAACCACATTGCATACATCCATTCCAATGGGCATGCAATGAATGGAGAACATCAGCAGTGAAGATTATGATGGTACATTTTCACCATGGAAGTGCTGATTCAGCTCCATTTAATGGTTTTACCTGAACTATAGTACCTGGTCCGCACTTGTTCAGTTTGGGGTGGTTGGCAGTAAAAGTCCCATTTATTTTCTCTATAAACATTGTTAGGTGACTCACAATTTGGGCACTTCTACATCTCAGATGGATGTAAAACTCTCCTGGCTGAATCATCAATGCAACTGTGTTAGAAAATATCAGGTTATTTGATTAAAAAAAAAAAAGTTAGATATATAGATAGGGGCATAATGAGCAAAAGGTACAAACTTGTGTACTTGTTCCAGGCAGAAGCTGAAGACTGCAGTGTTAAGTAAATGTAAATGTTTGAATGTGTTTTGGTACATTCTGGATGAATTCAAATTCAAATTTGCTGCTCAAATTTGCTGCTGCTTTGACTCATGCACAGAGAGGCAGCCAAAGCTCATGTGTACTGCTTAAGTTAGCCAAACCGATGGACAAATTTCTCATAAACATAGCTGAAATAATTATAAGTGGTGGTCATAACAGAGTCCTCTGCTTCTAAGTAACACTCAGGATGTTATTCAAATAAAGATTTACAATGGGAACACAGAATGAGGGAAAAACATTGTTCCTCGGATGAGCATGTTTCTTTAAATGAAGAATCATGAAGACGAACAGCGTTTGATGCTTCGAACAACTATAGAGACAGATGAGGGTTGTTTTTTGTTTGTATGCTCAGTATGGTAGTGATTGTCCCCGTTTAGTGAAACACACTCTCCATGTGGAGATAAGAAGCAACACGGACTAACTTCCTGTGATTGTTGAGGACACGCTATGAGGCCTTGTGTGTTTGTGTGTGGGTGGCACATCTGGCACTGAAAGCTAATAATCTGCGTGCGTGTGTGTCCGTGTGTGTTTCTACCCTTTTTTTTTTTGCCTTTGGGACACATATCTAAGTCAGTGCATCTAAGTGTGTGTGTGTGTCTGCACTATATGTATGCCTCTATCTATATTAGTGCTCTGTGATGTATGTGTGAATGTTCCTACGCATCCATAACCCTGAAAGTTTGAGCGTGCATATGCGCGTGCATTCGTTCCGAGTGTGCGCTTGGCATGTTGCGAGAGATGGAGGAGGTTCTGCTCCTCTGACACAGCCACTGTGTCATGCAGACATATCCACAGTAGAAGAAATCATTACACTGTGTTCTCCGTAATAAATTAGTGGGTTGAGGTAACCCAAGGCAAGGTAATACAAGGTTAATAATGCACTGTTATTCCCCACTGGCAGAAATAAACAATCTCCTCTGTTTATTTGCCTTCGCTACACTCCCACGAGAAGCTAGAAACAGCAGGACAGAGGCGTGGAAAGAGGGAAATGGAGGGAAAAAAAGATAGCGGGATGAGAGTGAGAAAGATAGATGACAAATAGATGATGCTCCATTCCCACTCTGACACCCACCTACCCCTCCTGCCGTGTCCTTCGTCTCACTGCTGAGAAAAATTAAAACAGGTCGACCCACGTTTTTTTTGTTGTTTTCTTTTTTTTTCCATCCCTTTTCTCCTTCCTCCACAGTGGGCCATCTCCCTCTGTTTATCTGTCTTCCTTTCTCTCTCTTCCTCCCACTCTTCTGGTCATTGCATAGGTCAGGATGGGAGTCACGACACGCTCTGGGATGAAACCCCCCCCACTATCTGTCATTCATCACATCCCACAAATGACAGCTGCCTCTACCCACTCACACTTTCACCTCTGCATTTCTCATGGAGGACCATGTGGTGCATGTAGCGGTGATACATCAGTGCACCTATTATTCAATAACCCTTCGCTATATTAACCATTGTGTTTGTGCATAAATAATATCATGTCCTATAGGATGCAGGCCATGGCCACTTTCTCAGTGATACTACGCTATCGGTGATTCATCATCAGCTGGGCAATAATAAAATGCTTGCGAACTACTATGTGCGCGGACCTGATTACGTGAAAAAATTAGAGCACAATGTATTTATATTTACACCACATGCTTATCTAACAAATAATTGCATCTCTTAGTTGATCTCCTTGGTAACTGTGCAGAGCTGAGATACATCTTACAGCAATACCTGTGTGCAGGCATTTCTGTGTAGTCCTTAATTAGCAGCCTTACTAACAGGAGGGGTATGTGTCAAGAAAGAAAGACAGTAAGAGAGAAGTGTTTTGCGACCTCTGTGAGGACAGGATGTAACTTCATGACCATGCAGCGACACAAACAAGGGACGGACTCGAGAGATGAGATGGATAACAAACTTGTCATGTCGTATTGCGAGAGGTGGTGTTCCTTCTTCGTGACAGTTCTCCCCGTGGTGACATTCGGGCCCCCACAGCCGTCATCTGATGATCTCACTGGCGACACTCTCGCGCAGACACAAATACACACTCTCACCTGCCCAGTCATGACCTCAATGCTCTTCCTGAACAGACAGTTCTTAGAATTACGCTTACCTTACGCAGAAATCTGGTATGCATCGAGAGCCCACACAAATGCAAAAACACACACACACACACGTACCCACACACATGCAAAGGCTGGAGCTGAAAGGTGAACCAGACCGTTTGCTGCATATGCAACCCCCTGTCACCTGCACAGTGAAACAGGACAGATAATGCGGGAGTAGGAGGTAGAGGCCAGAGATACAGAGCGGAGTGAGCAGCAGCGCGAGAATCAGATAGGAAGTGAAGTAGCTAAAAACAGAGCTCACATGCGAGGCGAGCCTGTCAGAGGAACTACTAAAACCCACCACAGGGACTTACTAACTAGGTCACCCAGGACCTTTGGGTGTCTGGGTGAGTGTTGCACTTTTCAAAGAGAGGCCAACTTCTCTCCATTAAAGTAGAATGGAGGACTGTGGGATCTATCATGTCCACCTTAATCTCCACCGGGGGAATGCTCATTATGCCCTATCTACCACCATGATCATTTTTTTAGCATTTCCATTTCCCTAGGTAAACACTTATTTTCTCCTCAGGCCAGTCTTTTTGTGCTGCGTGTGCATCACCAAAATGAGGTCGACATATCCCTATTGATTCTTTTCAAAGGAGTACTTCTCTGTAAAATTCATTAGACTGGTTCTCGTAAAGTGTGTTTAATGTGAAGCAACCTGTACCAGTGGAAATATATATTAAACCATGAAACGTGTGCATGAAATATGCCCTTTACTGAGAAAGTAGCAAGGCAGGCAGACCTCAGTGCAGATTATTTGTCTTAGTTACATAAAGACTGGATGCCTTTAATTGTTTTGAGTCCTGACAAATTTCTTTAAACAGTTCATTTATATTCATTTTATCCCTTTAAATGTGGTTCAGGTCAAGCCAGTACTGTGCTTAGATGGGTACTGAAAATAACTTCTTAAATGCTAATATTTTTGGCTCAGTTTTTAATCAGCTTTCAATCAAATCTTTTATCTAACTGGTTGTATTAAAATGTGTGTCTCTTCAGCATTTGAAGTGTTTTGTTTGGTTGTTTGTTTATTCATTATTGATTTATTCTTTTTGATACTAAATCTGAGTGTTCAAAGAAAGTGTAGAGAAGAGCTTTTCATTGCTTTAAAAAAGCAACAAAAAAAACCCATATGCAGATGACTTTTTTGTATACACTAATCAATATCTTCTCTGTTTTACTGCACTATTTGTTACTTACTTTCTCAGTGGTACAGAGGATGATTTTTATAAAGACAAATAAACCTCCACATCTCCTCCAAGTAATTTATTTGATAATAATATATTTTTAAAACATATATAACTTTTATTTTTGTTGTAGGACACTTGATACTTGATTGCAAACTGCGATCCTGATGTGGGAACTTTACTAGGAGCAGTGCCAGTAATGTCTAAATAATGAAGATATGAAACCTGAAGCTCGAATAAAATCACATTTAGTCATCACTCTCTCTAGGAAAAAGTCATGTATTTCAGGTTTTAGGTTATCTTAAACACACTATCGATAGTTATTATTAAAAGGAAAAAAATGTCTCTGGAAATATCAGAAATGCTCCTTTTTGTCCCAGGCAGCTGGAGGGGACGTTTCCCTGTCTGTGTTTGACTGACAGCAGTTGGCAGGTAGCCAGAGTGCCACTGTTTCCTTGCAGGAAACGAGACAAAGTTAACAAACTTGCACTGTAGCCTGGTGTCATGGACAGACAATGTGTTGTTGTCAGTGGTATTGACCGAAGCGACATTTGCAGGTTTGCGTGTTAAATTGCTGTTTAACGTGCTGCACCTGAGCAGCTCATTATATCTAACCTGTAGTCTGACGTAAATGCACTTCTCCAATGAATCTTTGTTTGGTTGCTTGTCCAACACGCTAAGCTACAGGACATGTTGGACAAGAAGTACGAGACAAGAAGTATGAGACTTAAGCAGGACAACCAAAGTTGTGTAATGCAAAGCTATGGGGCGCCATCATGAAAACAAAAAGTATCATACGTAAACTTTTCCATCTGGTTTTGTGATTTTATCTCATTTTTTTGTTTCTTATGTGTGTGTATGTTTTATTCTGTGATGTTTATTATTTATTTTTGGAGAAATAGTTGAACAGAATCTAATCTCAAAGGCCCACTTTCTACTATATAATAACCTGTGGGTTTGAAGATGACACCGGCAGAGAAACACTCTTCCCTTCTTGCGCGTACAGGCACACCCACGATCTCACATAGCTCTAAGCGCTTACCTGCAGCTTTAATTGTACTTCCTGTGCTCTTATTCCACAAAACTCCAGGCGCCCACAGCCTCTTTGCTGCCTACCTTGTTGATAATCCCTTTTTTCTCCTTTTAAGACGCCACGTACTGCTTTGCCTATGACTACGCCTGTGAGTCAACTCATTACATCCCCCTTTGTCTTGGTTTTATTATCTCAACACAGAGCGTCCAAACTCCAGCCTGTTTACATACACACAGTATACGGTCAGTTCCATATGGGTGGTCAGGCAAGAATGTGAATGAGATCCAAGCATTTCTCTGTGATTAATACGGGGTGACTCATTCGTCACGGCTGCCCGTCATGCACAAACACTCACACAAACACACACTCACACGCATAGGTATACACGCACACAACACACACATCATTAAACACATAAAAGGAATATATGTATGTATTCATTCTACACACCCACACACATTTCAGTACTCATAGAGTTCTTGCCAGATGTCAAATGCTTTTTGTGCATTTAATATGTAGGCTGTGGCTGCTGATGTTCTTATTCAATGTGACTACACTTGGACGCTGCAGTTGACATTCAGTCCATTCAAAGGCAAGCTACGGGCGCCGAGGCTTCGTCACAAGAGTGCCTCTTTTCACGGGGCCTACTCGTATTTTACGGTTTTCTGTCATTTTGGGTGGTTCGGAGCCAGTACAGTAATTCCATATGTGTCAGCAAAGAAGGAATTCAGTGTGGGTGATTGTAAAACATAATTGCTTGAACATAAAACCTAAACTTTTCCCGAATGTGAATAGCGTGTTACTCGATGATCTGAAACGTGACACGCCCCTCCCTTCTCCCCCTCATGTCAATTAGTTAGGATGGAGAGGCATCTGTTGAGATCATTTCGATCTCTGCGCAGAAGCCAGGCTACGGTTTAAGACACACCCAGGCACTTCTTTTCCTGGAGGCACAAATGCTGTACTTACTGATATATAGGACTTGAACATCTTGATGTAGATCATGGAGGCACTGATAATGTACAGATTGCATAATAACAACAGACCCCAGTTCCCTTTAGAGGAAGAACATCTGTTTATATTAATATGTGCTATGAACATTTTCAAAAGCATGCATGCATTTATGTAACAAACCTGTGTGTGTGTGCACCGCAGGCCAACAAGGGCCACTTGAATGTATTCTGCCCTGTTGTGTGTGTGTGTGTGTGTTTCTCTGCCTCCAGTCCCCTGCACTTTGTCACTAACAGCTCCTCTGGTTACGACCTGGCCCCTCATGGGGGCCCCTGGGGCCCGCTGGCTAAATTAGTTTCAGCAGCACCAGGAACCGGAGTTGCAGGCCTCTAACCTCTCTTTGGATTACAGAACTCTAACCCTTCTCTCTGCCGAGGCCTCCCAGGGCCTTTGAAGTTGCTCATGGCTTTTCCTTCCTCACGCCACCCGACGCCGAATGACTGATCTACACCCACCTCTGCCCTTCACCGACCCTCCCTCATACTCTCACCCTCTTATTCTTCTATCTCACCACTCCTCCTCCTCCTGCCTATGTCCACCCTCCCTCCCACTCCTCTGGCCTCTATCCTTCTCCTTGTTCTCATCCCTTCTTTCTTTGTCTCTCCATCTCGAAAGGCATCTCTCCTGCTGACGCCCGACCCTCCTCGTGTCTCCGTCGCAACTTTTTCTCTAACTCCAATCCTCTTTCATCTTCTCCTCCAGCATTTTCACATCCTCCTCTTTTCCCTTCAAAATCTGTTTCCTCTCCCACTCTTTTTCTCGGCTTCTCACATCGTCTTGTATTTCCCTCTTCTGCTCTTCTTCACTTCATTTTCTCTTTACCCACTCTCTTGTTCCCTGTTCCATTTTCCTCCCCCTTCCTTCCTCTCTTCACCCCCTCCCTTCCTCCTTTGGACTTTGTCCCCAGGGTTTTTTGCGTGCCTCATACATTCCTTTGCGCTGACTGACTGTGTTTACATTGACATCCTCTATTCTGTGTGTGGACCGCAAACCCAACAGCACAGAAGCGCCCACAGATGCACAAAAACTAAGTTCATTAACCATCCTCTCTCTCCAAAGAAACAACTGAAAGTGAGAGTAAATAACACAATGAAATAAATATAAACTTTATAAGTAGAAAGTGATGCTTCATTATAACCACCACTAAGCACAAAATGTGCCATGGTATAGGTCTTTACATTCTAGGACCCCTTGACTTTTTCTCTGCTAATTACACTTGCACATGGGAGTGTGCTCTCTGAAGGTTACAACATTTTTCATCAACATGCTAGGGACGGCAGGATAGTTGGAAGTTCAAATGGAACTCAAACACATTAGAGTACATTATGCCAGCAGAGGTTACGGAGTAAAGTCAAGAGCTGCCAAACTGTAATAGCGCCCTTAATCATATACCACCTGATCCTGCAAAGTGAAAGCAGAGGAGGCACGGCCCAGATTCATTGAAAAATAAATGCAGCCAAGTGGATCTTTTTATAGCTCCGGCAGCCAGAGGACAATATGTAGCCATGTGAGCAATGTTTATTTTATTAAACAGCGTAAGAGAGAGAACAAGGTAGCGTGGGTGGGGGGTGGGGACCAGACAAAGGACGGCGACAGGGCTGGAGAGCGAGTGAGAGGTAAAGAGGGAGCGAACAGGAGGGAGCATTAACAGTTGATCTATCATAAGGTCATCTTTTTCCGCCACGCACACGTCACCTGCGCGTTGCTTACCAAAGGACAGTCAGCACATTCAAATGTCACTGTCTGCTTCTTGTATTGTGTAATGCCACATTCACACAGCCGCATGCACATGCGCGTGTGTCGTGTAGAAACAGAAGTGTGGCCTAGGGCGAGCGCCTCTACCTCCCGTGCCCTGCCCAGTCCCTTGCAGGTACTTTGTTGTGCAAGACGCTCCTCACCCCGTCTTCCCACTCGCCGTAACCCATCCATATTAGGATGTTACTTCTCCTCCATGACATATTGTGCTGTTTGCGTGTCACAATTTCCTGTCCCCTGCTATTCTTGTATTCACCTGTCAGTCTGGCTTAATGAGACTCATTCTTCGCTGAAATAATGCTCTATTGTGGACGAGCCTCAGATATTCAATGGGATGACACACTGAACAGTTGGCTTTATCACTAATCTGCCATTGTTTTTAATGCTCGTACAGCCAACATTCACGATTTAGTGGAGCTTGACTAAACCCAGTGTTTATGGGTTAAACACAGGCGTGACCAATCCGGGGCTCCTCCTCGGTCTACCCTGTTTCATCTTGTGTTGCTCCTTCCCTCACTGATTGATCCTGTGCTGTATCTGTATGTGTGTCTGTGCGCCAACACGTCCGTCATGCCGGGTCAAAGTTAATTGCCAGGGAGATTATGTGGTGTTGCAAATGGATAAAAACACTTGTGCAGTGAATCATTTTTCGACTTTACCGGCACACACGCCTTCACTTCCAGTAAAGATCCATAGCAGCACGCCTGCCTCTTCCCCAAGCTTCCACGAAAACATACATCGACGCCAGTGGCTGTGGAACTGCCCAACAAGGAGTTAACACCTCAGATGGAGAGACATAGTGGAGGGAGGGGGGGTTGAAGAAAGAGGATGGTGTGAAGGAGGACAGGAGTGGCTGGCAGCAGACGCAAAGGTGGTGAGCTCAGGGCTGTGGAATCAGGAACTGCTCTTTGCTCTTTACTCTGCTACGCCCCTGCACTACCGCCACCGCAACACCCACACCTCCACCCATGCGCTCTACCCGTGCGACCTCTGCTCCGCTCCGGTCTAGCTGGAATGCTGACTTTTACCCGCGCCTACCCCCTCTGCATATCTCACCCCTCCTTCTGTTGCAAAAGAAGGAGAAATAAAGGGGAAGCATCATCCCCCTGTTACAAACTGCGGCTTTGTGTGACCAGAAGTACGCCTGCGAATGTGAATCACACTATTAGAAGTCGCTTGAGAGAAAATAACAGAGAAATTTACCTCCTGTGCTGTCTTGGTGTACTTGAGCAGAAGTGCCACTGTCTGACTAAAAATATCTCTCTGAGCAGCAGAAGGAAAGTCTGATTCCACACGAGGCTCGATTAAAACCCACAGATTCAGCAGTGCAGACCTCAGTCTGATTCCAGTGAGGATCATTCCTGCCTCCAGAGCTGGAGTTTGTACTGACTGAGACCAGGAAAAATATTCACACACAGTCCCAGCTGAAGCCGATTCCAGTAAAAGCAATTTGTGTAAATTTGTGTCCAGGGAAAATGGCTTCAGAGTAGGCGTGCTGATCTAAAAAATTTTTTTTTTTTTTGCCTCAAATGAACAAGAGAAGTTATGACTCTTAGATGAATACATTGTCAGTTTGTAATATCTCAGTCAGACTCAGTATGTGAGTCATACAGAAGTTATGCTCTATATGGTTCAGGAAAGAATCATAATGCATCCTTCATGTGCCTGCTCCTTTTAGCAGCTCAAACCCTTGCATGGAGCAGGTCAAGTTAACAGTCCCTCCAAGTTCAGACACTTCAGGCATGCCGTGAATGCAGTACTCATCAATACATTTGTCATTATCTATCTTTGGTGGTAACAGACCATGGAAGCTGTCTGTCTCCTGTTTCACAACATGACTCACCACACCATACTGTATGAATAAAAGCCTTGTGTTTCTTGATAGCGAAACAATTCCAGTTGGCTTTTTAAAGTGTTAGGTGGCCAATGTTTCTGATAAAGATGAAGATAAAGATGTTTATCTGACAGAGTAGCTTATTAAACAAATATGGCTTTTCCTTTTAAATGAGTTCAAGGCTGTTTTCTGTAGCTAGGTCAACAGCGGGGAATGGATGGGGGGGTTTAGAGAGAAAGAAATGGGGCGGTAGCCGCAACATCTGTCATCCATTTGGGGTGGGAAAGGAAGGGATGGCTTTCTGCTTACCTGTGCACCGTCAGCCCAGGAGGGGCGGTGGGGACATTTGTCAAGGAGCCGGGGAGTAAATAGTGAGGAAACAAACCGCCATCTGTCTGCGCCCATTGATTTTCACATGAAAAGCAAATACATCCATTCTGTTTGCGCTGCCTCCCAGCCCTGTCTGCCTGTTGGGCGGACGCAGAGTTGAAGTTTACCTTTCGACATCATGTTGATAATCCTTATATATGACTGAACCTCTAGCCTGATGACTCCCTTTTGTGGGGTGCCGCTGGCTGGAAAGAGGAGCAAACACAAAAGTGCTTGAGCCCTGATGTGAGTCACGGTAGGACACAGAAAGACGGCGTCGCCAGGACCGTGGCGAGGTAAGCCCATAGTGTGTCTGCTCTTCATAATGACGAACAACACGGAGGGGGAAGTGATATGTACAAGACCGACCTGAAGAGAGGGCAGTGACAGCTGAGGTCAATGATCCAGCCGCTCACATCCTGATTTTTTTTGTGGCACCTAGCAACAATTTCTCTTCCATCTCCTCCAGCCTACACCTCAAAGATGATGACGTCCATTCACATTGGCCATATGTCACAAAGGTGTGTGCAGGGAGGAGGAAGAACAAGACAAGATAGAGCAAGATGCAGAGACTGATCTAAGGAAAGAGAGAGAGAGCTCTAATGTCTTGTGTCACCACCACCTGCCGCCTCTTACGAAATCTCTTCATGTTCCACCCACTGAGTTTCCAATCCTCCATTCTGCCCTTGAACAGACACTAATTCAACCACCGAATCTAATCCCTAATGTAAAGACCTGATAAATTCCTTTCACTGCCACCATGTAAATGTTTATCATTAAATGGGGGCTATTCACAGAATTATCACTGAGGGGCGTAATGACTTTTTATGAGGTCTGACTAAGGTTTGTGGGTAGATAACCTAACAAAGAGCGCCTAGGTGCTCTCCGTGTGTATTATGCTCACTATTTGGCTTTGATCGTTTTGGCATTTTGCTGCAGACACTTTAGATATACAGCTGATGCAACCAAAATGTCATCCCTCTTTCTGTACAACCGCTGGAGAGAGGGCCTTTTCATTTAGGGGGAGAATTTGAAACAGCTCTAACCTTTCATCAACAATGCTGCCACTTTACGCTGTGGAATTCCTAATTCAATGAGAGGCGTAGCAAGGCACCTGCTTTCATCAGAGCTAAGGTCCTCTGAGAAAGTCTGCGGAAAGAAAGAAAAGAGGATGGAGAGAGGCATTAGCAACTTGTTGACAAGACTCCGGTGGCAAAAACAAAATGGAACGAGCACCTGAGGGCTCGTGATGTCATGTGGCGCAAACAGGTTTTCACCGTTGGGATGATAACAAAAGATAGCTCACATACACACACCCACACAAACACAGGCAGACACCCACACACACACACACACACACACACCCACACAAAATATATATGTTATCATGATCAAATTATAGTAATGATAGGGACACATCAAGCCACGCCACGGGATGATTATATAGTGTTTGTGCCTCTTCACGTGTTTGTCTGGACACGTGTGTGTTATTGCGTCCATGTGTGCCTGTCATTGTTTCGCTCCCATGCCCTCTATCTAGTCCACGTCAGTCCTCACCTGTTCAGAGAAAGACAGAGTGGAAAACCCTCAACCACGCAGCCCCCCTCGAGTGGCCTCCTCTGAATTGCAGACCCGCGTGATGTGTCATCGTCAGCTTTGTCATTGCATTCCTGTCAGTGTTCTCACATTATCTAATTACCACACAAACGTTCTGATGAACAGACTCTGTATTGTTGCGAGAGCCATTTATTATTACTGTATTTAGAAATCTGTTGTGCTCAGTCTTTCCTCATCTTTTTTTTTTTTTTTTTTACTTTTCCCCTCTTCATCCGGCTCCCCCTGTCCCTCCCCTCTCTTTATATCCCCCATCTCTTGCCTCTTACAGCCCCCTCTTCCCCTCCCTCTCTCCGCATTCCTTGGTGAGTGGGTGGAAAGTTCAATGGGGATGTGGGATCCCAGAAGGGCAGGGGGTTTGCCTCTTACCAGAGCACAGTCTGTGTGCAAACCATGGGCGTCTTATCGGCCAATCCAATCTGTCAGCAGCGGTGGGTGACTGCTTGGTGAAGTGGAGTCCCTCAAGAGGGGTCAAAGGGTCCAAAATGTGCCCAGAATAGTCACATTTAAGAAGACTTAAGAGTCTCAACATTTATGATGAAACTTTGTATGCTGTGATCATGTAAGCATCTGTTCCTTGTTACATTGTTAGAGACGAAATGCTGGACTCCCTGAATTACAGTGGTTCACCCTCATCACCTATTCACGGCTGCTCCCCACTTCAAGTCAGAGACAGACTCTGACAACACTTAATGAGAGAAGGACCTCTGCTGGACACGTCTCGACACTGCACTCCTCCTCTTTATCTCTGAAGAGGAATGGGTGTCAGCTTTGTTTACTGCACTCTCAGTTTGACAGGGAAACCGGGTTATAGTTCTGTTGAATTACGTTCACGATGGATATCAACATCGGACTTTGATCGTGTCGCGATAGGATGAAGTCGACTGACAGATCATCATTTTGAGGACAGATCTGTAATCTGCCGTTGCTTTTGTCACTGTAACACATGATTGCTTCACTTCACACACACTTGGCACAAAATGACAGGGCAGGGCAGTGTGAGCAAGTCGTTTCTAGCAACTTGCATAACCCTCCTATGGTGACAAACCCATCACTATGCTGTGAGTGGGCTTCCTCACCCCTTTGTCACCATGTTTACCTTTTGGTCCGGTCTTATCTCTGTCGCACTGCAAGCAAACAAACTGCTTTTAGAAGCGGCTCTGGTCCGTGGGCTGCGAGTGTAGGAGACACACAGGAAGTGGTGGGCGACCAGCAAACTGTATTTCCCCTTCCTGTCTATGTCCTCCCTCCTTCCCTCCCTGCATGCCTGCCCTTTGGCTATTAATGTAACTCTGTGCTACCCACCACACACCCACATGGCCACTGGGAGCTGGTGTGCACTACAAATCACAGAAGTGCACATGGACACACACACACATGCACAAACATGCATACAGTCCCAGCAGCAGATGCCAAGTGTAAATAATTAGTTGCTAAACAAGCAGGCAACATATTAGGTTACACGAAAAGCCATGCAAAGCATTCAGTGCAGCATGTGTGTCCTCATGGCTGGCTTTCATATCAATCCATTAGCTCTTGCTTCTCTCTCCTACCTTGCTGGTACACAGATAGCAGACAGCAGGGTGCAATTAAATAGGTGCCCATCACTCAATCACAACATCTATCACAGCCAATGAGGAGGTGATGTACAGTGAGCATGCACAGTAGGAAAATACCAGCAGCGTGATAACAAGGTTCCCCGTTCTTTAAGTAGCTGCACCTGCCCTTGCACACAAACAGCCACGTGAACGAAACATGCACGTACACACACCCACACACACATTACAGATGTACCGTGCAGTTCATTGTGAAGAAAATTATTGTTCATGTCTATTTGCAACCCCCCCTTCCTCCTTCAAGTAGGCCTGATTTTTCTGAAAGTGGGCTCCAAAGTGGGCTGACAAATTTAGCACTTCAGCTGGGCACTTTCAATCTCTCCATCTCTTTCTCTCTTTGTTCAATTTACCACTTACACACGTGGCACAGCCTACACTCACACGTATGCGCACACAGACACACACGGTTGCCCATGATCCATGTTCCCATTGCAGTCCTTATCTCCTCCCTCCGGTCATCCAGCTCATCTGTGAGAACAGAGAGAACACACACTGGCATGAATCACAGTGAATCATGCAGCCCAAATAGCACCCAAAGAGAGGTGTTGCATTTAACCAGGACATGGACTATTTATAATGGCCTGGGCGTGCACATTCTCATTATAGGCCACGGAGGATGCTGACAATGGACAGGGAGATGAGGGGGTAGTGACTCCTTTTAAATGTCACCAGCAATGTATCTTCTTATCTACGGGCTGTTGCGGTGGCAGTCTGTCTGAATACAATATTTAGAGTGGGGTGAATGAACTGGGATGGAGGGGGAGAAAAGAGTCTTTTTAAACACAAAGATTTGCAGATTCACCACACAATCATAATAAAAATTTTTTTTTACCTTCGCTCAGTCCTGTGGGAAAGGCCTCTGATGTTACACCTGCATAGTGTGAAGTACAGTATAAAGTACAGTATATTCAGTACAAGCACAACTGTAGTGTTATCATTGGTGATTTGAAAGAAACAAAACTACATACAACAACATAAACATGACAAACAAAGTGTCTCTCCCATGCAGACCTCTGTCTAATAAGCTTGTTAAAGTCTAATTACTGTAACAAGTAACTGGAAAATAGATAAACATAATTATCATATCAAATACATTAGCTGTTTGGGGGATGATAGACTAATTTGACAAACACTTTGTTCTTCTGTTTTCTTTGGCTTATTTTCTCTCCCCACATGCCAATCATGTTCAATGCATCACATCAGGACAGAGTTGGGAAGTGCAGGCTCATCAATCCTTGGCAAGCTAACGTTCAAATTACACTGTGTCTGATCCTGAAAGCAACGAACCCAGCACTGAACCCAAGCCCCCCTTCTCTCTCCCAAATTGCCTCCCAAACTAGCAGGGTAGAAACCACATTTCAGGTGAAGCAGCTTCGAGAAGCAATCAGCGCTCTGAACAATTACCTCTGCTGAATTGATTACATATTGATTGAGGCAAGCCAGACACCTGACCAGAATGTGCAGATCCTCATCGCCCACATGAACATACAGTCCTACACACCCCAACAACAAAATCATGAAAACACAGTGTGAAAACACCCTGACAGTTAGCCTAGCCTTTCTTCTATTACAGAGGGAGAAGAGAAGAAAGGAGGGGCGATTTCATTACCAGCCAACATGTAGGCTCATGTCGCACGGCTTTACCCAACCAACCGTTGTCATGGTAGCAACTTGTCATGTCATCTGCGTCTCACCTTCAGTGAATGGAGACCTGCGGGACATGTGCCTTCCCCTGGGAACATGCACGGGGGGCGTAGTGGAAGTGCGTCAGCCCTATGAGCAGCTGGGGACACACCCACTGTAACCTGCGTAGCTGTTTGTGTGCATGTGTGTTTTAATGTGTATGTGTCTGCTTTCCTCGGAAATGACAAGCAAAGCTGGCTTCCTCAGGACCACGTTGTCACCACAGGGACAACAACAACGGCAACAGCAGCAGCAGCAGCAGTCGACCAGCTGCTCCTCTATTGGAAAAACTGCACTTAACTTGGTTGCCCGCCAAGGTGGGCCATTCCTGTTTGTCCTCATAGCAAGGAGCCATTTCAGGGTTTGGTTAAACACGGTCACAAGATTTGGTGATCAACACTAAGTTTGTGTTTGCAAATGTGCATAAACTGGAACCTACTATCAGTGTATGCAACATCTGAGCACTAATCTTTGATTTGATAAAAAGTGTCACATTTTTTCCATTCAAAATTGGAAAAACCTGTGAACCTGTGATCATTTCTGCAGTTTCTGGCCTGACAGCAAACAACAACAACAAATCAGACCAAAATCATCAGAAACTGAATTCCACTGATTTTCCCTGATTTTTTCTAGTTATATGGTCAGATGGCTGCATTAAAATGTCAAATTCAATTTCTTGATTTAAGCAGTATTCCATATATTATGTGAATGAGCTGAACTGTAGTGGTTTTCACTTTGTATGATGCCTTTTATCTCTCAGTCTTTCTCTACATTTTCACTCAGTCTTTTTTTTCCTGCATTGCCTCTTGAAGTCGTCCGTGTCTCTCGAGTGTTTACAGAAGAGATGCGAGATATTGTGTGTGCGTTTGTGTGTGTGTGTGCTTTCACGCGTATGTCTACAAGTTTGAGTGTGCTGAGGGGGTGATGAGGGGAGAGGAGGAAAGGCACGGCAGGTTTCCATGACAACAACTTTTTATTTGCGCTTCCTCAATGGCACTGGTGGAGGAGACGTAGATGGATAGATAGACAGACAGATAGACAGATAGATAGATAGAGAGAGAGTCTGGCAAAGTTATTAGGAAGCGACAGGCTACTGGGCTGGGGTGCATGGGCAGGCGGGGGTGGAAGAAGGCAGCTGAGTTGTATGCCTGCTTGCTTGCTTTGTCTAGAACAAAATGTCCTCTTTGTATGCACCCCTCCCTTGATGGATGACAAGTAACCAACAACTTGCTTGCAGTCATCCAGAAATACCTTATGAATATAGTGAGATCTGTGTCTGCAGTGTCTCATAGGAAGCCGGCGTGCATCTCAACAGCGAATGGAACAATGAGAAACTTGCATGTGCCTAAACATTTAGCTGTGGGTGGATGCTGGCGTGCTGACGCTTTTGTGTGTGTTTCTGTACGTTTGCATGCTTCCGTTCAAAATAATCTGCCACTGTGTCCACGGCACAAAAAAAGAGGTCTCAACCTCAAGAGACGGCGAGACAAAAATAAAAGAATGTGACGCACACGTGGCATCTAACCAAGTGATCTCTTTCACTGCTCAGGAGAGCGCTAAGGGACCTGCTACTGAAACTTCTAGCTGCCCCCATTTAGCTTGATGCTGAGACCACATGAATCTGACGCCCACCTTAAGTGGCTCAGTCAGGTGGCCTGAAAAATACAGTTGCTGTGCATCTGCAACATAAACAAATGAACCAGTGATATGCACATAAATGTGCGCACTTGTTTGATGAAAAGCAATACAATACGAATGCAAGTCAAAGAAGTAGACCTGTAGTTATTTTTGTCGTTCCTCTTTCCTTAAAGAGATCAACTAGGTTTTTTTTATGCTTATTTTTTTGGGGGGGAAATAGAGTTTAAATAAAAAAACAAAGACGTGAGATGTAACACACAAACACAATAACTTAACAAAGAACATCAAGTCTTACTTTTTGTCTACTGAAACTTGCCCTTGTTTTGTTTGATGCTGAGCCACGTGAATCGTACGCCCACCTTGGGAATTGGAGTCAGCTGTCCTAAAGACCATAGATACAGTCACTATTCATCTGCAGATTGCACAGATTAAGCAGAGATACCCAGTGTTATTGGCACAAAAAAAATCACAGCAACAAACACACTGAGATGCACAATGTTACAGTGGGATTCATTCTTTATTCCTCTGTAGCTCACAGCACCATTCTATTCTCTCAACAACAATTTGGGCAACATACACACTCTCACACACACACACACGCGCATACACCGATAGACTGTCTATCTGTGTGGGGAATGACTCACCTCCTCCACCTGGAGTAGAGCCAAGCCTTTCTCGCCTCCTCCCCCTTCATCTGTGTGAGCCCTTCACTTCACTCACTCCAGCTCCACTATGGAAGCATTTCAATCATTCAAATTAGCTGTAATCACAGCCAAAGGCATAGAGTGGGAATGGCAGCACGTCACTCTGCATACTCGAGAACACTTAATACATTGATTTTATATTGAGCATGCTGTGTTTCAAAAAGGGAACTGGGGAGGAAATAAATAAGCTATCCAGGCCAAGCCTTTTCTGCCACGCATGCTTCCGAGACAAAGGATGGAAGCGGGGATGAGAGGCCGGCTTTCAGTCTTCAGACCTGACATGTGAGAAGCAGCGCATCAGTGGCACCAGCTGCAGTCTTCACATAATGACACAAATTATTGGCTCGTTAATGGGCAGCTTAGCCTTGAGTGTTCAGCCCGCAACACCATTCTGGAGAACGGGGGGAACACAGGATCAATCTCTGCCTCCTTGGACGTGCTGTAAAACACGGGATGCATCCAAAGGACATCTTATCCACATCACGGGTTCTCTCTCTCTCTCTCTCTATTCCTCTCTTTCTAATCCATACTGGTCCCTGGAGACTCATATTAGGAGACTCCTACACACGCCCCTCCCACACCTTCTCTCACTCCCCCACACACCACCCTCAGAACCACTATCTGTCCACCTCCACAGTCGGCCTGTGGACAAACCCAGAATAACAATGTGATCTTGCCTCTTAAAGGCACACAGGCAGCATTTTGCATCATTATCTTTCAGTTCAGGACTCTGCTACTACATTGATGTGATCCTCATAATACTGAAATCGAGCAGAGTGTCTTGCCACTGACACATTCATCTCATGCAGATATGATTATTATCTTTGGAACGTATGCGTTGGCATTTTAATCTGAACTGATTGGTGTTAGGCAGGAAAATAAACAACTGCAACTCAGTGATCATCTGAGATAAATAGGGCATGGAAGGCCCTTTCGACAACGGAAGCATCGGACCTACAAGCCCCTGCAAAGCTTCGGCTCCGGAATAGCAATCAGCATCAAACAGAGAGTCAAGTGCAGGACACAGCACTTGTAGGCTGCAGTCAATGAACCTCTCAGAGGAGGTGCTGGTCCAGACTCTAGCTTGCAGGAGGAAGCATCCAGTCACTTTGCTTAGAGTGCCCCCTTCTGTCAAATCCGATAAAGTTACATAAATGACCTGGCAAAAATGAACAAACGCTCCAAGTTTGGGACCCTTAAAGAAGAAGCAGCGCATCACACAATATGCTTACTCTGCAACAACTAATTAACTGATTGCATTACTGACTGACTGTTTTCTCCTTGTCTTGTTAATAGCCCGATGGGAACAATCTGACACATTAAATCAACAGGTGCTGCTTTTTTTTCTCTTTTTTTTTTTTGCACTTTCCATAAACACAGTTCTTCAACGTACAGATTCACTTTAAATATCTCGACCGGCCTGTTTTGAAGATTCTCACCTGACTAAAGCTGTCAGCGAAGCTTGACAGGCTACCACAATGGAAAACTGTGGTGCTGCACAGGAAGCCGTGAGGTGCACTTGTGTGTAGGAGGTGCTGAGGTAGAAAAAGGGTAGTTCAGAAGTTAGAGTGCTTACTGCAGCAGTATCTACGTCTATTTTTAACCTGACTGTGGTCGTACCTTTCTAATCTCAATTGCCTACACCAAGCGCATGCAATTTAGAGACAGTCGCAGGATCGCAGTTTAAAAAGAGCCTTGCAAGGGTCACTGATAGTATTTTTTCACAGTAGCCATCAGTTATGAGTGCAGTTTACAATAAAACCCCACAATCTTCCTCCTTTGTCTTTTTTTGGCTCTACAGTAAATTTAACGTCTTGACAGTCTGCCTGTCAGACTTGGACCAGGGTCATAACTCATTCTATTCTAACTCATCCTATTTATTTGCACATTTTGGTTTTTCATACTGTCAATGTCAATGATATTGGAATCTTTGATGCACCTGACTTACGTAGCATTAAATAGGTGGAGCGTCAGATGTCATTTAACCCTAAAATTAATCAAAGTATGCAGTGCATTGTATGCAAAGGGTCTTTGTCAAGGTACAGTGGCATCATCTAGTGGACTCACATAGATTAGCACCAGTTTGCTCAAGCCTCTGCATACACAGCAGCCCACCTCAAACAGGACTTTGGAAGAGGACATTTTAGCAGCATTCTTATGCTCACGCCAAAAAGCAGATGTAGGGTATCTGCTATTGTGCAAGACAAGTGGAAAGAAAATGTTAGCTTTCTGTTGGGGAATACCAACGTAAGGTAGACCTACATGATTCTACTTTATTATTTAAAATATCACTTTTTTAAGATAGCGTTGATGTTATTCATTTGGGACCTGGTCTTCCGCTGCAGTATAGATGCCTAAGATGCTTTTCTTCTGTTTTCAGTGTTTTTTTTTAGCTATAGGAAATTAGAAGTCTTTTTTTCACTCTTTTTCTTTCATGGATGAGGAAGGGGTGTTGAAATTAGACTTCAGTGGGAAAACAGGGCAAGAGACGTAGTGAATTAAGCAGATTCAGAAGAGGGTACAGGAGATGACAGGTGAGAACAATATCAGCAGACAGTCATTTGATTACACCTGGTGCTTAAGATGACAATGTTTGGTTTTGAAGACACAAGGATAAGTAATTTTTTTCAATAACACTGTCTCTTTTTCATGGGCTGTTGATGCTTGTTTCTTCTACACTTGAGATGGAGGTGATCCACTACAGAACCAACTCGTTACTGTACAACGGCGATAGTGAATATCAAGGTGACGTAACTAAAGTGGGTTGTTATTAATGGGGAGCCGTGCTGAAACATGAAAAAGTCCTCAATTCTTTCTGAAAACCTGAAAAGCACTTACTTACTTACTCACTTATTTTGTGTGATAAATGTTCAACATGCTCTTAAATGTATCCATCTACCCATTACAAAATAAAGTGGGATTAGTAGCTCTCAGTGTTCATTTTAATTTAGGGGTACAAGCTCTGAAATTACTCTCAACAGAGTCAGAAGTATGCTTATGTTGTCCTCCAGCATAACGCTCTATTACTCAAACATGGAGAAAGATTTGATACAGCTGCCATATGAAACATTTTGTTTCAAGTTTAAGTGTCTTTTAATACTTCAGAGTCTATACAGATATCTATGCATATTGTGACGATGGACTACCACGTGTTGCAACTTGAAGCCATGTCCTCTTTTTTTATTGGCACTTCAACTTGTTCAGTGAGGCATATCAAACATTTAGATCAAATAATTCAGTTCTTAAGTACTAAACAAGGCCAATGTTGTCTTCTGAGGCTAAAGTTTCACCAGATCCACTGACACATTTAAAGCACATCCGTCACCAAGTTAGTGCTCTGCAAAAATCACTCATTATGCTGGAGTGGCTTCACAGAAGGCACACCTGCATAAAAAAACATGATACAGGCCACTTAGTGATTGACAAACAGATGAAGACAACAGCACTAGAATTTTTAAGATTGCCCTGACAACAGATTAACACCAATATAGACATGAGATATTTGTAAATGATGTATACAACTTCGGAGCCAGTAGATGGGGCACTCGAGCACAGAATCTCAGACCAAAACAAGATGGGACGTACTTCATTTAAGCTCGACAGAAACAAAATAAAACTCACCAAAAACATCTATAAGTAAAGTAAATATTCACTTTGAGTGTCTATTCTTTTACTATATCTTCAAATCCAACTTTTGAATTTATTTTTATCTTATTGAATTCAAAATGTTGACACATTAACCTCCACTGTGGAATGTAATTAATTGATGTAACATAATTAATTTAACTTTTTCCATACTTACTGCTGACTTTAAGAAAATAACAGAAAAAGCCTCCCAGTTTTCAAAACAAAGGAACAGAGACTCACAGATCACACCATTTATATTTCCATAGCAAATACTTGTTTGCTGCTTTATCGATGTTCCGAATGTCATTCTTAGAAACTTAAATTGTCAAAACATTTGAATTTACTTTTATAATTGTAAATACAGTGTCCATGCACATACTGTCAGTTAATAATACAGTCACCAATATAGTCATGTAAGAGATGGAGATTGCCTGAGGGTGGTGCTAAATGCAAATTTATAGTCACTGCTGAGTATTAAACCCAAAACACAAACCTTTGTGATCTGAGATACGCTGATCACAGGTGTAAACTTCACAGTGAAAAGATAAAAATACATACAACAGCACACAAAAACATAAATATATATTTCTTATCCACAATTGTAACAGGATTGTAACAATTGTGTCAAGGTGTCTTCCAGAGAGGAACTGGGAGGACACACTGAGAGCAACAGTTTATTGTTTAAAGAGATTGTACAACACAAACTTTGAGGATACTGTCTTTTCTTTGAGAAGATGCACAAAGCAGCGTTGCATTTGTTATAAATACTGATATAATGGTTTTAAGAGCACAAGAGCAGGGTGACACACATTACCTCATATCAGTAGTTCTTACATTAATGTCACAGCATTCAGTCTGCACTTACATTATAAGCAAAATTTGTGTGCCAAAGCAAACCTGGGATATTTAATGAGTTTTTAGCCCCTTGCAGCTGAGAAACAGAATGAGCATCAGCTCTGCAATGTAATAAAACTGCATATTTGATTATAATTTGCTCAGTCAGTTTTTACATAGTAGAGGGGCTTTCCACCATGCTTCATAGTTGAATTAATCCAGTCTATGTACTCAGGAATCTTAGTATAGCTACTGATATTTTTGCCATCTTCGTCTGTTATGAAGGCACACACCACCCCATACGCCTTTTTATCTTCGCAGACCAGCGGACCACCAGAGTCTCCCTGCAAGCACATAAACAGTATGCAGCTATTATTATCCAGTTATTAATTATCAGTGTTGACCAAAGTTTGTTTGTCCATCTTATGTTTATGCACATACCACAAAAGGTCTGGTCTTTTCCTCAGAGCAGTACATCTTCTGCTCGTCACAGTCTTCGTCATCAATGAGTGTTATATTGACTTCCATAAGTACATTAGACATATATTTTTTGTTTATGTCTGTTCTTCCCCAGCCGGAGACGGTGCATGATATTGGCAGAAAAGCATCATCTCGGCCTGCGAGACCAATGGGTTTCACAGTTTCGCTGAAGTTTGCCTTGGAGCTCAACTTGAGAGACCGGGAGAAAATATATGTAAAAGGCGAAAACATTAGTCAGCATCTGTCATATTTCAGGCCTCTTATAGATTCATGGTTTCATCTGCAAACAACGTAAATAGAAAAAGAGAAAACCCCACAAATCATTTTTTCCTTTACCTTCAGAAGCATGATGTCATTCCTGTAAGTGTTTGCATCGTACTTTTGATGTGGAAATGCCTGTTTGACAGATATACTCTGTATTTTACTGGTCTTATGGATGTCATGAACTCCTAGTAAGACAGTGGAGAACCTGAAATGACAGAGTATTGCATTTAGAATATTTGAAGACTCAAATTTATGTCAAAATTCATGAGACAGTTTCCCAATGCACAGATTTACAATTCTTGGAAAGAGAAATTATTTCCATAGAACTTAAGGCATTTCTATCTGTACGTTAACACAATTAATAAACTGACCTGGCTTGGCAGTGGGCCGCCGTCATCACAAAATCCTCACTCAGAAGGAAACCACCGCAGTAATTTGTTTTTCCATTCTCTCTTTCCCCCTTTACAAGCGCCATGTATGGCCTGCTATGGGGTTTGGCTTCCTGGCCTCCAATGATTTCTCCTGTATGA